>CM061750.1:297686689-298286689 GCA_030979885.1 Lolium multiflorum
TACGACGTTCGGACACACCGTTTCGTTGTGGTGTTCCCGGCGGTGTCAATTGTGAAAGTATTCCGTATTTCTTTAAATGCATGCCAAACTCATAACTCAGATATTCGCCTCCGCGATCAGAACGCAGAAACTTGATCTTCTTGTTACGTTGATTTTCTACTTCACTTTGGAATTCCTTAAACTTCTCGAAAGTTTCGGATTTATGTTTCATGAAATAGATATACCCATATCTACTCAGATCATCTGTGAAGGTTAGAACATAACGATAACCACCGCGCGAGGCTACACTCATTGGTCCGCACACATCGGTATGTATGATTTCCAATAAGTCTCTGTAGCTCGCTCCATAATACCAGAGAATGGAGTCTTAGTCATTTTTCCCATTAGACATGCTTCGCATCTGTCAAGTGACTCAAAGTCAAGTGACTCAAGTAGTCCATCGGAATGGAGTTTCTTCATGCGTTTCACTCCAATATGACCAAGACGACAATGCCACATATAAGTAGAATTATCATTCAATTTAATTCGCTTAGCATCAATGTTATGAACATGTGTATCACTACTATCGAGACTTAATAGAAATAAACCATTCTTCTCAGGCGCATGACCATAAAAGATATTATTCATAAAAATAGAACAACCATTATTCTCAGACTTGAATGAATAACCGTCTTGCATTAAACAAGATCTAGATATAATGTTCATGCTCAACGCAGGCACCAAATAACAATTATTGAGGTCTAAAACTAATCCCGATGGTAGATGTAGAGGGAGCGTGCCGACAACGATCACATCGACCTTGGATCCATTTCCAACGCGCATCGTCACTTCATCCTTCAGTAGTCTTCGTTTATTCTTTAGTTCCTGTTTTGAGTTACAAATGTGAGCAACCGAACCAGTATCAAATACCCAGGCACTAGTACGAGAACCAGTAAGATAAACATCTATAACATGTATATCAGATATACCTTTCTTCTTCTTGACAAGGCCGCTCTTCAGATCAGCCAAATACTTGGGGCAATTACGCTTCCAGTGCCCCTTCCCATTGCAGTAATAGCACTCAGTATCAGGTTTAGGGCCACCCTTAGGCTTCTCAGGAGGCGCGGCAGCTTTCTTGCCGCCCTTCTTAAGGTCCTTCTTAGTTTTGCCTTGTTTCTTGAAACTGGTGGTCTTGTTGACCATCAACACTTGGTGCTCTTTCTTGATCTCAATCTCAGCAGATTTTAGCATGGAGAAGAGTTCAGGTAACTCCTTGTTCATGTTCTGCATATTGTAGTTCATCACGAAGTTCTTGTAACTTGGTGGCAGTGATTGGAGAACACGATGAATACCCAGCTGGTTAGGGATCACAATCCCCAAGTCACTGAGCTTCTTCGCGTGTCCGGACATAGCGAACACGTGCTCACTAACGGAGCTGCCCTCTTCCATCATACAGCCAAAGAACTGTTTCGAGGCCTCATAGCTCTCCACGGCCGCATGAGTTTCAAAGATAACCTTGAGCTCATTGATCATATCACAAGGGTCGTGGTGCTCAAAACGCTTTTGGAGCTCTGCCTCTAGGCTGCATAGGATGGCACACTGAACTTGAGAGTACACTTTAGTCCGAGTCTCGAAAACATTCTTTTCTCGGATACTACAGGAGGTGGTGTGGAACCTAGCGGTGCATCAAGCACATATTGCAGATTTCCGCCATTGAGGAAGATCCTCACATGACGGAACCAGTCGGTGAAGTTGCTACCATTGCTTTTAAGCTTTTCTTTCTCTAGGAACTGGTTAAAATTGATTGATTGGGGACGCCATATCTACAACATATTTGCAATAGTTTAGACTAAGTTTATGACAAATTGAGTTCAAATTTTAATTCAACAAAATTAAAAACTAGGTGAACTCCCACTCAAAACAATATCCCTCGCATTGTCTTAGTGATCACACGAACCAAATCCACCACACCAAATCCGATCATCACGAACAAGATGTAATTTCAATGGCGAACACCCAAGTGTTCATCATATCAATCATATGACTCATGCTCTACCTTTCGGTATCCCGTGTTCCGAGACCATGTCTGTACATGCTAGGCTCGTCAAGGCAACCTTAGTACCCGCGTGTACAAAACTGGCTTGTACCCGTTGTATGCACATGTAGAATCTATCACACCTGATCATACGAGATGCTTCGAAACGACAAGTCTTAGCAACAGTGCATACTAAGGATGAACACTTTATTATCTTGATATTTAGTGAGAGGGATCATCTTATAATGCTACCGTCGCGATCTAAGCAATATAAGATGCATAAAAGGATTAACATCACATGCAATTCATATGTGATATGATATGGCCCTTTTGTCTTTGCGCCTTTGATTTCATCTCCAAAGCACGGACATGATCCTCCATCATCAACGGGCATGATCTCCATCATCGTCGGCGTAGCACCAAGGTCAATGGCGCCGTCTTCATGATTGTCCTCCATGTAGCAACTATTACAACTACTTTGAAATACTACTCAACATGAAATTTAAAGACAACCATAAGGCTCCCGCCGGTTGCCACATACAATAATGATTATCTCATACATATTCATCATCACATTATGGCCATATCACATCACCAAACCCTGCAAAAACAAGTTAGACGGTTCTAATTTGGTTTGCATATTTTACGTGGTTTAGGGTTTAGTAAGATCCAATCTACCTATGAACATGAACCACAACGGTGATACTAGTGTTGTCAATAGAAAGAGTAAATTGGATCTTTACTATAGTAGGAGAGACAGACACCCGCAAAGCCACTTATGCAATACAAGTTGCATGTCGAGCGTGGAGCAAATCTCATGAACGCGGTCATGTAAAGTTAGCCCGGGCCGCTTCATCCCACTATGCCACAAAGATGCAAAGTACTCAAACTAAAGACAACAAAGCATCAACGCCCACAAAACAATTGTGTTCTACTCATGCAACCAATCTATGCATAGACACGGCTCTGATACCCACTGATGGGATTCGTAGCATAGAAAACAAAAAATTTCCTACCGCAAGAACGAAACACAAGCCAAGATCTAATCTAGTAGACGGTAGCAACGAGGAGATGAAGAGACTAACCCTCGAAGATTCGCAAAGCTTAACGAGATTAGATCTCGGGGTGGATGTAGTCGATCATTTGGCCGTTGCAAAGCGTCGTAGAAGATCTTGATCTGACGTGCCACAATCAGGCAGCACCTCCGTACTCGGTCACACGTTCGGGTGTTGATGAAGACGACGTCCTCTTCGAAGGCTCCTGGGGCGCCGGGCAGGAAGTAGATCCTCCTGGAATCCCGGCACGACGGCGTGTGGCGGTGGTGGTGGAGAACTCCCAGGCTTCGCCTATGCGATGCGGCTGTGGGCTTGAGGAGAGGCGGCTAGGGTTTGGGGCCGCCGGCCAAGGGGGTGCGTTCAACTAGGCGGTCTTGGGGTGGCTCGGCCCCCTCCTTGCTCCTCCTTATATAGGTGGAAGCCCCAAGTCTTGTCTCCCAAGTCTTCGAATAAGACCCCAACTCCAAAACCTACCTTTGGTGGGAAACCTACTAAAGGGGGGAGTCCTACTCAAGGTGGGACTCCCACCTTTCCTTGAGGTGGGGTGGCCGGCCACCCTTGGTGGAGCCCACCTGGGACTCCTCCCCTTAGGGTTTGGCCGGCCATGCAAGGTGGAGTCCCTCCGGGACTCCACTTCATAGTGCTCCTGGTCCCTAGAACCCTTCCTTAGAACCTTCCATAAATGCACCGGATCGCTTTCCAAACTTGAATATGACTTATATATGAACGATTCTCAGACCATTCCTATCTCTCGTGATGTCCTTAACCTATCCGAGACTCTAACAAAAACTTCAACTCCATTCCATATTCCATATCTACTCAAACGACATCAAACCTAAGCGTGTCACCTCACGGCTCGTTTAACCATGACATGGTTGAGACTTTCCCACTAATAATCAATATAGCATGTGGATCTCGGAGATCCATAATGGTCTGCAGTCTAATGATGACTTAGTGATCGACAAACTATTTACATACGATATCGATTCCCTTTGTCACGCGATATTTTACGGTCCGAGGTTTGATCATCGGTATCACGATACCTCTCCTTGTTCAACCTCGTTCGACAAGTACTCTTACTCGTACTGTGGTATAGTCTCTATGTAAATGAGATATGCCCAGAGGCAATAATAAAGTGGTTATTATTTATATCTTTATGTTTATGATAAATGTTTATATATCATGCTAGAATTGTATTAACCGAAACATTAGTACATGTGTGATATGTAGACAAACAAGAAGTCCCTAGTATGCCTCTTAAACTAGCTTGTTGATTAATGGATGATTAGTTTCATAATCATGAACATTGGATGTTATTAACAAGGTTATGTCATTGTGTGAATGATATAATGGACACACCCAATTAAGCGTAGCATAAGATCTCGTCATTAAGTTATTTGCTATAAGCTTTCGATACATAGTTAGTCCTTAAGACCATGAGATCATGTAAATCACTTATACCGGAAAGGTACTTTGATTACACCAAACACCACTGCGTAAATGGGTGGCTATAAAGGTGGGATTAAGTATCCAGAAAGTATGAGTTGAGGCATATGGATCAACAGTGGGATTTGTCCATCCCGATGACGGATAGATATACTCTGTGCCCTCTCGGTGGAATGTCGTCTAATGTCTTGCAAGCATATGAATGAGGTTCATAAGATCAACATGCACTACATGGCTAGAGTGAAACACTGTCAGAGACAGTTTAATTAAGCATAGAGTGACACCAAGATCAAAACCCTTGGAGCACAAAGACCACGAGACAAAGGGAATTGCACATATGTGTATGGTTCATTCACACCACCAAAGTCATCATGAGCAGTGTGGGGAGCCATTATGGATCTCCAGATCCCGCTATTGGTTATTGGTCGAAGTGAGTACTCAACCATGTCCGCATAGTTCTCGAACCGTAGGGTGACACACTTAAAGTTGGATGTTGAAATGGTAGCTTGAATTATGGAATGGAGTTCGAATATTTGTTCGGAGTCCCGGATGAGATCCCGGACATCACGAGGAGTTCCGGAATGGTCCGGAGAATAAGATTCATATATAGGATGTCATTTTATGTGAAATAAAATGTCGCGGAAGGTTCTATGGAAGGTTCTAGAAGGTTCTAGAAAAGTCCGGAAGAAACCACCAAGGAAGGTGGAGTCCACAAGGGACTCCACCATGGCCGGCCAATAAGGGGGGTGGAGTCCCAAGTGGACTCCACCATAGGGGGCCGGCCACCCCCCACATGGGAGGTGGGAATCCCACCTTTGGGTGGGAGTCCTAGTTGGGCTAGGTTTCCCCCTCCTATGGAAGGTTTTGGTTTCGGGTCTTATTCGAAGACTTGGACACCAACACTTGGGATCCACCTATATAATGAGGGGCCAAGGGGGCCGGCCACCCCAAGACCATAAGCTGGCCGCCCCCCAGAGTGGCCGGCCACCCCCTCCCAAACCCTAGCTTTGCTCCTCCACTCCATGTGCCCGCGTAGCTTAGCGAAGCTCCGCCGGACTTCTACACCGCCACCGACACCACGCCGTCGTGGTTTGGTCAAGAGAGCTACTACTTCCGCTGCCCGCCAGGAAGGGGGTGGACGTCGTCATCAACAACCGAACGTGTGACCGAGTACGGAGGTGCTGTCCGTCGTGGCGCCGGAACCGATCGTGATCAAGATCTTCTACGCGCTTTTGCAAGCGGCAAGTGATCGTCTACCGCAGCAACAAGAGCCTCATCTTGTAGGCTTTGGAATCTCTTCAAGGGTGAGACTCGATACCCCTCGTTGCTACCGTCTTCTAGATTGCATCTTGGCTTGGATTGCGTGTTCGCGGTAGGAAAATTTTTGTTTTCTATGCAACGTTATCCTACAGTGGTATCAGAGCCATGTCTATGCATAGATGGTTGCACGAGTAGAACACAATGGTTTGTGGGCGTTGATGCTCTTGTTATCTTTAGTTTGAGTACTTTGCATCTTTATGGCATAGTGGGATGAAGCGGCTCGGACTAACTTTACATGACCGCGTTCATGAGACTTGTTCCTCTTGTATTGCATAAGAGGCTTTGCGGGTGTCTGTCTCTCCTACTATAGTAAAGATTCAATTTACTCTTCTATTGAAAACATTAGTATCAACGTTGTGGTTCATGTTCGTAGGTAGATTAGATCTCTCTCGAAAACCCTAAACCACGTAAAATATGCAAACCAAATTAGAGACGTCTAACTTGTTTTTGCAGGGTTTTGTGATGTGATATGGCCATAATGTGATGATGAATATGTATGAGATGATCATTATTGTATTGTGGCAACCGGCAGGAGCCTTATGGTTGTCTTTAAATTTCATGTTGAGTAGTATTTCAAAGTAGTTGTAATAGTTGCTACATGGAGGACAATCATGAAGACAGCGCCATTGACCTTGACGCTACGCCGACGATGATGGAGATCATGCCCGAAGATGGTGGAGATCATATCCGTGCTTTGGAGATGAAGATCAAAGGCGCAAGAACAAAAGGGCCATATCATATCACATATGAATTGCATGTGATGTTAATCCTTTTATGCATCTTATTTTGCTTAGATCGCGACGGTAGCATTATAAGATGATCCCTCACTAAAATCTCAAGATAATAAAGTGTTCATCCTTAGTAGCACCGTTGCCAAGTCTTGTCGTTTCGAAGCACCTCGTGATGATCGGGTGTGATAGATTCAATAAGTACATATGACGGGTGCAAGACAGTTTTGCACATGCGGATACTAAGGTGGCCTTGACGAGCCTAGCATGTACAGACATGGTCTCGGAACACGTGATACCGAAAGGTAGAGCATGAATCATATGGTTGATATGATGAACACTTTGAGTGTTCGCCATTGAAATCACACCTTTTCTCGTGATGATCGGGTTTAGGTGCGGTGGATTTGGTTCGTGTGATCACTAAGACAATGCGAGGGATATTGTTTTGAGTGGGAGTTCACTTAGGTTTTTAATTATGTTGAATTAAAATTTGAACTCAATTTGTCATAAACTTAGTCTAAACTATTGCAAATATATGTTGTAGAGATGGCGTCCTCAATTTTAATCAGTTCCTAGAGAAAGAGAAACTTAAGAGCAACGGTAGCAACTTCACCGACTGGTTCCGTCATGTGAGGATCTTCCTCTCTGGCGGAAATCTGCAATTTGTGCTTGATGCACCGCTAGGTGACCCTCCTGCAGAAGATGAATCCGATGAAGTAAAAGCTGTTTACGCGACTCGGAAAACTCGGTACTCTCAAGTTCAGTGTGCCATCCTGTGCAGTCTGGAATCCGATCTTCAAAAACGTTTTGAGCACCATGATCCTCATGAGTTGATGAATGAGCTGAAAGCTATATTCGAGACTCATGCGGCCGTGGAATGCTATGAAGCATCGAAACATTTCTTCAGCTGTATGATGGAAGAAGGCAGCTCCGTTAGTGAGCACATGCTCGCCATGACCGGGCATGCGAAGAAACTCAGTGACTTGGGAATAGTGATTCCTAACAGACTGGGGATTAATCGTGTCCTTCAATCACTGCCACCAAGTTACAAGAACTTTGTGATGAACTACAATATGCAGAACATGAACAAGGAGTTACCTGAACTCTTTGGCATGCTAAAAGCTGCTGAGATTGAGATCAAGAAAGAGCACCAAGTGTTGATGGTCAACAAGACCACCAGTTTCAAGAAACAGCAAGTCTAAGGGAAAATTCAAGAAGGGTGGCAAGAAAGCTGCCACGCCTCCTATGAAACCTAAGAACGGCCCTAAGCCTGATGCTGAGTGCTATTACTGCAAGGAAAAGGGACACTGGAAGCGTAATTGCTCCAAGTATCTGGCTGATCTGAAGAGCGGCCTTGTCAAGAAGAAGAAAGAAGGTATATTTGATATACATGTTATAGATGTTCATTTCACTGGTTCTCGTTCTAGTACCTGGGTATTTGATACTGGTTCGGTTGCTCATATTTGTAACTCGAAACAGGAACTAAAGAATAAACGACAACTGCTGAAAGATGAAGTGACGATGCGCGTTGGAAACGGATCCAAGGTCAATGTGATCGCAGTCGGCACACTTCCTCTACATCTACCTTCGGGATTAGTTTTAAGCCTAAATAATTGCTATTATGTACCTGCGTTGAGCATGAACATTATATCTGGATCTTGTTTAATGCAAGATGGTTATTCATTCAAGTCTGAGAATAATGGTTGTTCTATTTTTATGAATAATATCTTTTATGGTCGAGCACCACAAAAGAATGGCTTATTTCTGTTAGATCTCGATAGTAGTGATACACATATACATAACATTGATGCTAAGCGAATTAAACTTAATGATAATTCTACTTATATGTGGCACTGTCGTCTTGGTCATATTGGAGTGAAACGCATGAAGAAACTCCATACAGATGGATTACTTGAATCACTTGACTTTGAGTCACTTGATAGATGCGAAGCATGTCTAATGGGAAAATGACTAAGACTCCATTTTCTGGTATGATGGAGCGAGCTACTGACTTATTGGAAATCATACATACCGATGTGTGTGGACCAATGAGCGTAGCATCGCGCGGTGGTTATCATTATGTTCTAACCTTCACAGATGATCTGAGTAGATATGGGTATATCTATTTCATGAAACATAAATCCGAAACTTTTGAGAAGTTTAAGGAATTTCAAAGTGAAGTAGAAAATCAACGTAACAAGAAGATCAAATTTCTACGATCTGATCGTGGAGGTGAATATCTGAGTTATGAGTTTGGCATGCATTTAAAGAAATGCGGAATACTTTCACAATTGACACCGCCGGGAACACCACAACGAAACGGTGTGTCCGAACGTCGTAATCGAACTCTCTTAGATATGGTTCGTAGTATGATGTCTCTTACTGATTTGCCGTTATCATTTTGGAGTTATGCATTAGAGACAGCCGCATTCACTTTAAATAGAGCACCATCAAAATCCGTAGAAACGACACCGTATGAATTATGGTTTAATAAGAAACCTAAGTTGTCGTTCCTGAAAGTTTGGGGTTGCGAAGCCTATGTAAAGAAGTTACAACCGGACAAGCTAGAACCCAAAGCGGAGAAATGCGTCTTCATAGGATACCCTAAGGAAACTATAGGGTACACTTTCTATCACAGATCCGAAGGCAAAATATTTGTTGCTAAGAACGGAACCTTTCTTGAGAAAGAATTTCTCACTAAAGAAGTGACTGGAAGAAAAGTAGAACTCGATGAGATTGATGAATCTATACTCGTTGATCAGAGTAGCGCAGTACCGGAAGTTGTACCTGTACCGCCTACACCGGCAACAGAGGAAGCTAATGATAATGATCATGAAACTTCGAACGAGGAAACTACTGAACCTCGCAGATCGACAAGGGAACGTACCACTCCTGATTGGTATGATCCTTGTCTAAATGTCATGATTGTAGATAACAATGATGAGGACCCTGCGACGTATGAAGAAGCGATGATGAGCCCAGATTTCCAACAAATGGCAAGAAGCCATGAAATCCGAAATGGGATCCATGTATGATAACAAAGTATGGACTTTGGTAGACTTACCTGATAGCCGCAAGGCTGTCGAGAATAAATGGATCTTCAAGAGAAAAACAGATGCCGATGGTAATATTACTGTCTATAAAGCTCGACTTGTCGCAAAGGGTTTCCGACAAATTCAAGGAGTTGACTACGATGAGACTTTCTCACCTGTAGCGAAGCTAAAATCTGTGAGGATTTTGTTAGCAATAGCTGCATTTTTCGATTATGAGATTTGGTAGATGGATGTCAAAACGGCGTTCCTTAATGGAGACATTGAGGAAGAGTTGTATATGGTACAACCCAAAGGTTTTGTCGATCCTAAAAATGTTGACAAAGTATGCAAACTTCAGCGTTCAATCTATGGACTGAAGCAAGCATCAAGAAGTTGGAACCGACGCTTTGATAAGGTGATCAAAGACTTCGGGTTTATACAGTGTCATGGAGAGGCCTGTATTTACAAGAAAGTGAGTGGGAGCTCTGTAGCATTCCTGATATTATATGTAGATGACATATTATTGATCGGGAATGATATAGAACTATTAAGCAGTGTTAAGGGTTATTTGAATAATAGTTTTTCAATGAAAGACCTTGGTGAAGCATCGTATATATTAGGCATCAAGATTTATAGAGATAGATCAAGACGCCTAATAGGGCTATCACAGAGTACATATCTGGACAAGATTCTAAAGAAGTTTAGAATGGACGAAAGTAAGAAAGGGTTCTTACCTATGTTACCAGGCAAGGTATTGAGTAAAACTCAAGGACCGGCTACGGCAGAAGAAAGAGAAAGGATGTAAGATCCCCTATGCCTCGGCAGTAGGCTCTATTATGTATGCCATGCTATGTACAAGACCGGATATAGCACATGCTGTTAGTTTGACTAGCAGATATCAAAGTGATCCAGGAATGGAACACTGGACAGCGGTCAAGAATATCCTGAAGTACTTGAAAAGAACTAAGGATATGTTTCTTTGTTATGGAGGTGACCAAGAGCTCGTTGTAACAAGTTACACCGATGCAAGTTGGAACACTGATCCTGATGACTCTAAGTCACAATCTGGGTACGTGTTTATATTGAATGGTGCTGCAGTAAGCTGGGCAAGCTCGAAGCAGTGCACGGTGGCGAAGTCTTCAACAGAATCGGAGTACATAGCGGCTCAGAAGCTTCATCAGAAGCGGTATGGATGAAGAGGTTCATTGTAGAGCTCGGTGTGGTTCCTAGTGCATTGGACCCATTAATCATTTATTGTGATAACATGGGTGCCATCGCCAATGCACAAGAGCCAAGGTCACACAAGAGGCTGAAGCATATCAAGCTGCGTTACCACTCGATTCGCGAGTACATCGAAGATGGAGAAGTAAAGATTTGCAAAGTACACACTGATCTGAATGTAGCAGATCCGTTGACTAAAGCTCTCCCTAGGGCAAAGCATGACCAACACCAGAATGCTATGGGTGTTAGGTATATTACAATGTAATCTAGATTATTGACTCTAGTGCAAGTGGGAGACTGAAGGAGATATGCCCTAGAGGCAATAATAAAGTGGTTATTATTTATATCTTTATGTTTATGATAAATGTTTATATATCATGCTAGAATTGTATTAACCGAAACATTAGTACATGTGTGATATGTAGACAAACAAGAAGTCCCTAGTATGCCTCTTAAACTAGCTTGTTGATTAATGGATGATTAGTTTCATAATCATGAACATTGGATGTTATTAATAACAAGGTTATGTCATTGTGTGAATGATATAATGGACACACCCAATTAAGCGTAGCATAAGATCTCGTCATTAAGTTATTTGCTATAAGCTTTCGATACATAGTTACCTAGTCCTTATGACCATGAGATCATGTAAATCACTTATACCGGAAAGGTACTTTGATTACACCAAACACCACTGCGTAAATGGGTGGCTATAAAGGTGGGATTAAGTATCCGGAAAGTATGAGTTGAGGCATATGGATCAACAGTGGGATTTGTCCATCCCGATGACGGATAGATATACTCTGGGCCCTCTCGGTGGAATGTCGTCTAATGTCTTGCAAGCATATGAATGAGTTCATAAGAGACCACATACCATGGTACGAGTAAAGAGTACTTGTCAGAGACGAGGTTGAACAAGGTATAGTGATACCGAAGATCAAACCTCGGACAAGTAAAATATCGCGAGACAAAGGGAATTGGTAATATATGTGTATGGTTCATTCGATCACTAAAGTCATCGTTGAATATGTGGGAGCCATTATGGATCTCCAGATCCCGCTATTGGTTATTGGTCGGAGTGAGTACTCAACCATGTCCGCATAGTTCTCGAACCGTAGGGTGACACACTTAAAGTTGGATGTTGAAATGGTAGCACTTGAATTATGGAATGGAGTTCGAATATTTGTTCGGAGTCCCGGATGAGATCCCGAACATCACGAGGAGTTCCGGAATGGTCCGGAGAATAAGATTCATATATAGGATGTCATTTTATGTGAAATAAAATGTCGCGGAAGGTTCTATGGAAGGTTCTAGAAGGTTCTAGAAAAGTCCGAAGAAACCACCAAGGAAGGTGGAGTCCACAAGGGACTCCACCTCCATGGCCGGCCAGCCCTAGTGGGGGTGGAGTCCCAAGTGGACTCCACCATAGGGGGCCGGCCACCCCCCACATGGGAGGTGGGAATCCCACCTTTGGGTGGGAGTCCTAGTTGGGCTAGGTTTCCCCCCTCCTATGGAAGGTTTTGGTTTCGGGTCTTATTCGAAGACTTGGACACCAACACTTGGGATCCACCTATATAATGAGGGGCCAAGGGAGGGGGCCGGCCACCCCAAGACCATAAGCTGGCCGCCCCCCTTGAGTGGCCGGCCACCCCCTCCCAAACCCTAGCTTTGCTCCTCCACTCCATATTGCCCGCGTAGCTTAGCGAAGCTCCGCCGGACTTCTACACCGCCACCGACACCACGCCGTCGTGCTGTCGGATTCAAGAGGAGCTACTACTTCCGCTGCCCGCTGGAACGGGGAGGTGGACGTCGTCTTCATCAACAACCGAACGTGTGACCGAGTACGGAGGTGCTGCCCGTTCGTGGCGCCGGAACCGATCGTGATCAAGATCTTCTACGCGCTTTTGCAAGCGGCAAGTGATCGTCTACCGCAGCAACAAGAGCCTCATCTTGTAGGCTTTGGAATCTCTTCAAGGGTGAGACTCGATACCCCCTCGTTGCTACCGTCTTCTAGATTGCATCTTGGCTTGGATTGCGTGTTCGCCGTAGGAAAATTTTTGTTTTCTATGCAACGTTATCCTACATTATGAACCATTCATATGTTTGCAAACTAATTAGACGACATTCCACCAAGAGGGCCCAGAGTATATCTATCCGTCATCGGGATGGAAAAATCCCACTGTTGATCCATATGCCTCAACTCATACTTTCCGGATACCTAATCCCACCTTTATAACCACCCATTTACGTAGGTGGTGTTTGATGTAATCAAAGTACCCTTCCGGCATAAGTGATTAACATGATCTCATGGTCGAAAGGACTAGGTAACTATGTATCGAAAGCTTATAGCAAATGAACTTAATGACGTGATCTTATGCTACGCTTAATTGGGTGTGTCCATTACATCATTCACATAATGATATAACCTTGTTATTAATAACATCCAATGTTCATGATCATGAAACGATGATCATCTATTAATCAACAAGCTAGTTATACAAGAGGCTTACTAGGGACTTCTTGTTGTTTACATAACACACATGTATCAATGTTTCGGTTAATACAATTATAGCATGGTATATAAACATTTATCATAAACATAAAGATATATAATAACCAATTTATTATTGCCTCTTGGGCATATCTCCAACAGTTGATCCTGACTTGCCCGTTTGTCTGGGGATGGGCTACCGATGCATACTTTAGCTTGATGCCACCATCATCGCAAAACTTGCGGAATTTTTTGGAGTCAAAGTTAGTCCCGTTATCTGTGACGATACTGTGAGGCATGCCAAATCGACAGGTTATTCCTTTGAAGAACTGGACGGCAGTTTTAGCTTCTGGTGCGAACAGCACAACTTCAATCCACTTGGTAAACTTGTCATCACGACTAACGGTATGTATGTCCTCCAGGCGATGACCTCGCAGTGGTCCAACCTGGTCGAGTCCCCACTGCGCGAAGGGCCACGCAAGTGGTATCGTCATCAAATCTGTTGCGGGCGCGTGAGGTCTTGGAGCAAAACGCTGACAAGGGTCGCATTTCATGACCAGGTCCCGTGCATCCGAGGCTGCCGTTGGCCGTAGAATCCTGCTCAAGGCTTTTGCCACGAGGGTCCTCTGCTGCATGGTGCCCGCAGGTTCCTTCATGTATTTCCCGTAGCAGAGCTTTTCCATCGTCGATGGCGATGCACCTTTGAAATACACCAGAGATACTTCACTTATAGAGCTCTCCGTTTACCACGGTGAAGGCTTTCGACCGCCTCACAATTCTCCTGGCTTCCACCAGATCCTCCGGTAGCTGTTGATCTATCTGTATGCTAAAAAGGCTTGGTCCACAAGGTTCGAGTAAGAGGACCTGCTCGTAAGTCGAGGCAGAGATTCTTCGACGTCTTGCTGTGAACCAGTCTCTGAGTCGTCAGCCAGCGTTTTTGAAGGTGCCGATGCTTTTTCCTTTATCGATCGTTGAGTGATGACTTCGTAAAACACCCTGTCTGGAATGGAAGAACACGTGGATCCGATGTTTTCCAAGGCGTCGGCTTCCTCATTACTGGCTCTGCCGATGTGCTTAAGTTCGCACCCTTCAAACTTGGCTTCCATATTCGGTATAGCTGTGGTAGGCGATCATGTTGTCGCTGACCGCGTCGCACACTTCATCGACTGCTGTACCACCAGGTTCGAGTCTCCGTAGATTTCCAGGCGAGTTGCCCCACATGCCTTTGCCATCTTCATCCCGTGTAAAGAGCTTCATATTTTGCCTCATTATTTGTTGGCAGGGAAAAATTCATACGTAAGATGTACCTCATCTTGTCCCCTTGTGGCGATATCAATATCACCCCTGCACCTGCACCTGTACTCCGCATAGATCCGTCAAAATACATTGTCCAGAGCCCGACATGTCGGGTGCCGCCGGTGTTTGGGATCGATCCAGTCTCGCCACAAAATCAGGAATGACTTGAGACTTAATTGTCGTTCGGTTGACATAAGTTATGTCGTGTGGCGCTATCTCGATGGCCCATTGAGACACTCGACCCGTGGCTTCTGGGTTAGTGAGTATATTCTTCAATGGTACTTCACTGACGACGATAATCGGTGCTCGTCGAAGTAGTGGCGCAACTTTCGAGCTGACCTCCATACTGCATATGCCAGCTTCTGATGATGGGGGTACCTCTGTCTTGCAGGTGTGAGTACTTCACTGAGGTAGTAAACGGGCCTCTGCACGCCGTGAACTCTCCCTGCTTCTTCTCGTTCAACAACCAAGACGCTGCTGAAGACTTGGGCTGTCGCAGCTATGTACATGAGCAGCGTTTCCTTCTCACGGGGGGTTACAAGGACTGGAGATGTCGACAAGATCTTCTTTAGATTGTCGAAGGATTCCTGCGCCTCCTTTGTCCACTCGAACTTTTCCGATTTTTTCATCAAATTGTAGAAAGGCAAAGCTTTTTCTCCCAGCTTGGCAATGAACCTGCTGAGTGCTGCTAAACGTCCTGCCAATTGCTGCACTTGGTGCAGATTCTTTGGCGGCTCCATGTCGAGAATAGCTTTGATTTTCAAAGGGTTGGCTTCGATCCCCCTGGCCGAGATGAAGTATCCTAGTACTTGCCCTCCTGGTACTCCGAAGAAGCATTTTTTGGGATTTAACTTGATCTTATACCTGTCTAGGTTGTCGAAGGTTTCCCGCAAATCGTCGACGAGGGTGGCAGTGTGCTTTGTTTTTACCACGATATCATCAATATAGACCTCGATATTCCTTCCAATCTGTTCTCCAAGACAAGCTTGCATGCAATGTTGATACGTTGCCCCCGCATTTTTCAGCCCGAAGGTCATGACGTTGTAACAGAAAACGCCGTGTGGGGTGATGAACGCGGTTAGCTCCTGGTCTTCTTTCTTCAGCTTGATCTGATTATACCCGGAGTATGCATCAAGGAAGGAGAGGCGATCGCATCCAGCTGTGGAGTCGACTATCTGATCAATACGAGGCAGGGGAAGTGATCCTTTGGGCAGTGCTTGTTGAGGCTTGTGTAATCGATACACATGCGAAGAGCAGTCGTGTCCTTCTTCGGTACCATGACTGGATTGGCCACCCACTCGGGTTCCTTGAGCTCCCGAATGAATCCGGCCTTGCGGAGCCGATTAACTTCTTCGCCGATTGCTTTTCTCTTTGGTTCCGAGAACCGGCGCATGGACTGTTGACTGGTTTGGCTTCGGGTCAACATTGAGGGCGTGCTCAGCGAGTTCCCTGGGAATACCTGGCATGTCGGATGGTTCCCATGCAAATATTTCCCAGCGCTCACGGAGGAACTCGATGAGCGCGCCTTCCTATGCGACCGTGAGGTCTGCCGAAATATTGACCGTTTTCTTCGGGTCAGTGGGATGCACCTGCAGCTTCTTGGCTTCCTTTGTAGCATCAAACTCATCGGATCTTACGTTTCGATTGTCGGCTGGTGGCTGTGTGTGGTCTCAGTGCATCGATTGCGTTGAGTTCTTCCTTAGCCCCGAACCTTGAGGCAATCTTATGGAAATCCCTGTCACAGCTGTCCGAACGGGAGAAGCTTCCATGTATGGTTATTGTTGTCCCGTTGTTGCCTGGCATCTTCAGCTTTAGGTACGCGTAGTGAGGTACGGCCATGAATTTGGCAAACGCAGGTCTGCCGAGGATGGCATGGTACTGAGATTCCCAGTCGACTACTTCAAACTCGATTTTCTCCTTTCTGAAGTTGCTAGGCGTGCCGAAAACTACATCCAGTGATATTTTACCAAGGGAATAAGCGGGTCGAGTCGGTATGATGCCGTGGAATCCTGTATCGGACTCTCTTAGCATGTCGACTGTTAGGCCCATTGCTTTCATCGTGCTAGCAAACAGCAGATTCAGGCCGCTTCCTCCATCCATGAACACTTTGCTCATGTTGTATCCCCCATTCCGTGCCTCAAGGACTAGGGCTGCGTGGCCGGGCCTCGGGACGGCTTTCGGGTGATCTGTCCTGTCAAAGGAGATACTTTGTTCTGACCAGTCGATGAATTCGGGTGTGTCGACCATAGCGACTTCTGCGTACTTCACTTCTCGCGAGAATTTCTTGATTTCCCTTTTTGAAAAGCTGGTTTTATGGATCATGCTGACCTGCCCGCGCGGTTCTGGGAATACCTCGGCTGGCACGTACTCATCCTTCTCCATTGGTTCGTACGGTTCCGGGATATATGGCTCCGCCCGATAGCTGTAAGATCTTGCCTTTTTCTCCATTATGTGAACTCTTGATATAGCTTCACTCCTGAGGTCATCACAGAACTGCCGAATCTCCAGGAAGTGTCGGCAGTTCCTTAATAGGTGACTGGATTTTTCCCGGCCGTCCTTTGGGTCGATATAGGAGTGGAGGTAGCATGGCGCATCGAGTTGCTCCGTGGCTGATAGGTGCGGTGAACGGGCGCGGCCATGGATCGATTGCATGCCCTCCTGTTCCCGTTCTCCATAGTATGATTCCCTTCGCCTTTTCTTTCTCCCTGTTGCGTGATCGAGGTTCCCTCGGTTACCTCCATGCATGCTTCTGGGCGGAATTTCCGAGGTTGCCGGCCGGGTATCTTCTGGAACCGAGGTTCTTGGGCTTGATGCGTTTGAACTAGGGAGGCGAAGGAACCCTCTGGAGTCGATGATGAAGTGAACACCACCGAAAATAGTATCCATGTTGCCGCGTGATTCCGCGGAGATCGGACGCGACGCCTCAGTATGCGGCACGAATTCGAAGGACCTGCAATGAACTGAATCTTTCAGATCCGACGGCGTTGGTGACTCTAATACGAACGCCGCAGATGTGACTGGTACTACCGATGACCTGCTTTGTGCCGACAGGCTTCCCACAGACGGCGCCAATTGTCGAGGGTACTCCTCGGCAATGCCCTCCGATTGGGGCTTAGGGTTGATGGAATCATGTAGGCTGACACGAGACATCGGTTCTCAGACAAGCGGGAGAGTAATTTACCCAGGTTCAGGCCCTCGATGAGGTAACACCCCTACGTCCTGCCTGTCTGATCTTGATTATGAAAATATCGGGTTACAATGGGGTGCCGAAGGTTTCGGCTGTGATCTCGTCGAGAGGCTAAGTGCTACGGCGACCTAGCTCTAGACTTCTGGTGGCTAAGGTTGCTAAGATTGATCGTGTGTCCCTCGGCAGCCCCTCTCCTGGCCTTTATATAGGAGGCCAGGTCTCAAGAGATCTGTCCGGGTACGACTAGGTTTACAAAAGACCTAGCTCTAAACTTTCCTTGTTCGGCTCCTCTTCGTCTTGTTCTTCAAGGAATCTTCTTCGGCACCGTCCTAGTGGCCCACCTTCCCATTGAGTATCTTCATGGTCCTCCAGTTGGGCCGCACAGGATAGGGCAATGTCGGTTACCCGAAGGGTAATGCCCACGTCATCGGTCCATCTGTCTTCTTAACGTTTGTTTTAAAATACTCACCAAAGTAGCAACGATAAGACTGTACTTTGTGGCTGATCATGCGGTTCATCCTTCTCAGACTGCATTTATGCAAGGACGTAACATCCTTGATGGTGTCATAATCCTTCATGAGACGGTTCATGGACTACATAGGAAAAATCTGAATGGGGTCATCTTAAAAATTGATTTTGAGAAAGCCTATGATAAAGTTAGATGGTCTTTCCTTCAGCAGACACTTAAAATGAAAGATTTTTCTGATGAGTGGTATGCTTTAATCCAAAGCCTTATCTCGGGAAGTGTAGCCATTAATGTCAATGATGACACTAGTAGATACTTCCAGACTAAGAAATGGCTTAGACAGTGGAATCCATTATCGCAAATGCTATTTAATATAGAGGCGGATATGCTCGCTGTTATGATTGAACGCGCAAAATCCACTAATTTTCAAATTGAAGGTGTGATTCCCCATCTGGTTGATGGCGGATTATCTATTCCTCAATATACCGATGATACAATTCTTTTATGGAAAATGAAATCAAAAAACAAGAAACCTAAAGTTAATTCTTTCAGCGTTTGAGCAATTATCAGGTCTGAAGACTAACTTCCATAAAATTGATTTGTTTTGTTTTGGTGAGGGAGGGGTTTATGATGGATTGTATGCTGAATTATTTGGTTGCGAGCAAGGCCAATTTTCCTATTAGGTACCTGGGTATTTTGATTCATTATCGAAGACTTACGAAAGCCAACTGAAAAATGATGGAGGAACGATTCTAAATTAGATTAAGTAGTTGGGAATCCTGCCGTCTGAGCTGCTTCTGCGGGTTTCAAACAAGGGCTTGGGTAAAACTGAGGAAAAACTAAGGAGCTGGGGAAAACTGAGTACAACTAAGGACCTAAGGGCACGAAAATAGAATGCCCTAGTTTTAAACCTCAATAATTGTAATTTGGTACCTGCGTTGAGCATGAACATTATATCTGAATCTTGTTTAATGCAAGACGGTTATTCGTTTAAGTCTGAGAATAATGGTTGTTCGATTTATATGAGTAATGTCTTTTATGGCCATGCACCTGAGATGAATGGTTTATTCTTGTTAAATCTCGATAGTAGTGATACACATGTTCATAACATTGATGCTAAGTGAATTAAATTGAATGATAATTCTACTTATATGTGGCACTGTCGTCTTGGTCATATTGGAGTGAAGCGCATGAAGAAACTCCATTCTGATGGACTTCTTGAGTCACTTGACTTTGAGTCACTTGACAGATGCGAAGCATGTCTAATGGGAAAATGACTAAGACTCCATTTTCTGGTACAATGGAGTGAGCTACAGACTTATTGGAAATCATACATACCGATGTGTGCGGACCAATGAGTGTAGCATCGCGCGGTGGTTATCGTTATGTTCTAACCTTCACGGATGATCTGAGTAGATATGGATATATTTACTTTATGAAACATAAGTCCGAGACTTTTGAGAAGTTCAAGGAATTCCAAAGTGAAGTAGAAAATCAACGTAACAAGAAGATTAAGTTTCTACGTTCTGATCGCGGAGGCGAATATCTGAGTTATGAGTTTGGCATGCATTTAAAGAAATGCGGAATACTTTCACAGTTGACACCGCCGGGAACACCACAGCGCAATGGTGTGTCCGAATGTCGTAATCGAACTCTCTTAGATATGGTTCGGTCTATGATGTCTCTTACTGATTTGCCGTTATCGTTTTGGGGTTATGCATTAGAGACAGCCGCATTCACTTTAAATAGGGCACCATCTAAATCCGTTGAAACGACACCGTATGAATTATGGTTTGGGAAGAAACCTAAGCTGTCATTCCTTAAAGTTTGGGGTTGCGAAGCTTATGTAAAGAAGTTACAACCTGACAAGCTAGAACCCAAAGCGGAGAAATGCATCTTCATAGGATACCCTAAAGAAACAATTGGGTACACTTTCTATCACAGATCCGAAGGCAAAATCTTTGTTGCCAAGAACGGATCCTTTCTTGAGAAGGAGTTTCTCACTAAAGAAGTGACTGGAAGGAAAGTAGAACTCGACGAGGTTGATGAACCTTCTCTCATAGATCAGAGTAGCGCAGTGCCGGAAGAAGTTTCTGCGCAGCCTACGCCGATAGGAGAGGAAGCAAATGATGATGATCATGAAACTTCGAACGAGGAAGCTATGAACCTCGCAGATCGACGAGGGAACGTACCACTCCTGATTGGTATGATCCCTGTCTAAATGTCATGATTGTGGACAACAATGATGAGGACCCTGCGACATATGAAGAAGCAATGGTGAGCCCAGATTCCAACAAATGGCAAGAAGCCATGAAATCCGAAATGGGATCCATGTATGATAACAAAGTATGGACTTTGGTAGACTTACCTGATAGCCGCAAGGCTGTCGAGAATAAATGGATCTTCAAGAGAAAAACAGATGTTGATGGTAATATTACTGTCTATAAAGCTCAACTTGTCGCAAAGGGTTTCCGACAAATTCAAGGAGTTGACTACGATGAGACTTTCTCACCCGTAGCGAAGCTAAAATCCGTGAGGATTTTGTTAGCAATAGCTGCATTTTTCGATTATGAGATTTGGCAGATGGATGTCAAAACGGCGTTCCTTAATGGTGATATTGAGGAAGAGTTGTATATGGTACAACCCAAAGGTTTTGTCGATCCTAAAAATGCTGACAAGGTATGCAAACTTCAGCGTTCCATTTATGGACTGAAGCAAGCATCCCGGAGTTGGAACCTACGCTTTGATAGGGTGATCAAAGACTTCGGTTTTATACCCCAAGAGGAAGGTGTATGTACAAGAAAGTGAGTGGGAGCTCTGAAGAAACCAAATTTATATGTAGATGAGCCAAGAAGCACGTTGAAGGTTGTTGGTGGCGGAGTGTAGTGCGGCGCAACACCAGGGATTCCGGCGCCAACGTGGAACCTGCACAACACAACCAAAGTACTTTGCCCCAACGTAATAGTGAGGTTGTCAATCTCACCGGCTTGCTGTAAACAAAGGATTAGATGTATAGTGTGGATGATGATGATTGTTTGCAAAGAACAGTAAAGAACAATTGCAGTAGATTGTATTTCAGATGTAAAGAATAGGACCGGGGTCCACTTCACTAGTGGTGTCTCTCCCATAAGATAAATAGCATGTTGGGTGAACAAATTACGGTTGGGCAATTGACAAATAAAGAAGGCATAACAATGCACATACATATATCATGATGAGTACTATGAGATTTAATCAGGGCATTACGACAAAGTACATAGACCGCCATCCACATGCATCTATGCCTAAAAAGTCCACTTTCAAGTTATCATCCGAACCCCTTCCGGTATTAAGTTGCAAGCAACAGACAATTGCATTAAGTATGGTGCGTAATGTAATCAACACAAATATCCTTAGAGAAAGCATCGATGTTTTATCCCTAGTGGCAACAGGACATCCACAACCTTAGAACTTTCCGTCACTGTCCCAGATTTAATGGAGGCATGAACCCACTATCGAGCATAAATACTCCCTCTTGGAGTCACAAGTATCAACTTGGCCAGAGCCTCTACTAGCAACGGAGAGCATGCAAGAACATAAACAACTCATATATGATAGATTGATAATCAACTTGACATAGTATTCAATATCCATCGGATCCCAACAAACACAACATGTAGGATTACAAATAAACGATCTTGATCATGATAGGCAGCTCACAAGATCGAACATGATAGCACAATGAGGAGAAGACGACCATCTAGCTACTGCTATGGACCCATGGTCCAGGGGTGAACTACTCACACATCGATCCGGAGGCGATCATGGCGATGAAGAGACCTCCGGAGATGATTCCTCTCCGGCAGGGGTCGGAGGCGATCTCCTGAATCCCGAGATGGGATTGGAGGCGGCTCGTCTCGAAGGTTTTCCGATCGTGGCTCTCGGTACTGGGGCTGCGACGAAGACTATATGTAGGCGGAAGGGCGTCGGGGCGTCACGAGGGGCCCACACAACAGGCCGGCGCGGCCAGGCTTGGGCCGCGCCGCCTAGTGTGTCGCGACTCTCGTGGCCCCACTTCCTTCCTCTGACTTCTGGAAGCTTCGTGGAAAAATAGGCCCCGGGCGTTGATTTCGTCCAATTCCGAGAATATTTCCTTACTAAGATTCTGAAACCAAAAACAGCATAAACAAAGAATCGCTCTTCGGCATCTCGTCAATAGGTTAGTGCCGGAAAATGCATAATAATGACATATAATGTATATAAAACATGTGAGTATCATCATAAAAGTAGCATGGAACATAAGAAAATTATAGATACGTTTGGGACTGAATAAAAATATAGTTTCATTAGAGGAACCTGATAATGTTGTCGATGAAGAAGGGGATGCCTTGGGCATCCCCAAGCTTAGATGCTTGAGTCTTCTTGAAATATGTAGGGATGAACCACGGGGGCATCCCCAAGCTTAGACTTTTCACTCTTCTTGATCATAGTATATCATCCTCCTCTCTTGACCCTTGAAAACTTCCTCCACACCAAACTCGAAACAAACTCATTAGAGGGTTAGTGCATAATTGAAAATTCATACATTCAGAGGTGACATAATCATTCTTAACACTTCTGGACATTGCACAAAGCTACTGAAAGTTAATGGAACAAAGAAATCCATCGAACATAGCAAAACAGGCAATGCGAAATAAAAGGCAGAATCTATCAAAACAGAACAGTCCGTAAATATGAATTTTCCAGGGGCACTTAACTTGCTCAGATGAAAATACTCAAATTGAATGAAAGTTGCGCACATATCTGAGGATCACGCACGTAAATTTGCAGATTTTTCTGAGTTACCTACAGAGAATTCTGCCCAGATTCGTGACAGCAAGAAATCTGTTTCTGTGCAGTAATCCAAATCTAGTATTAACTTTACTATCAAAGACTTTACTTGGCACAACAATGCAATAAAATAAAGATAAGGAGAGGTTGCTACAGTCGTAACAACTTCCAAGACTCAAATATAAAACAAAATACTGTAGTAAAAACATGGGTTGTCTCCCATAAGCGCTTTTTTTAACGCCTTTCAGCGAGAAAGTGTGAATCAAGTATTATCAAGAGATGAAGCATCGAGATCATAATTTGTTCTAATGATAGAATCATAAGGTAACTTCATTTTCTTTCTAGGGAAGTGTTCCATACCTTTCTTGAGAGGAAATTGATATTTAATATTACCTTCCTTCATATCAATAGTAGCACCAACAATTCGAAGAAAAGGTCTTCCCAATATAATGGGACAAGATGCATTGCATTCAATATCCAAGACAACAAAATCAACGGGGACAAGGTTATTGTTAACCATAATGCGAACATTATCAATCCTCCCCAAAGGTTTCTTCGTAGCATTATCAGCAAGATTAACATCCAAATAACAATTTTTCAATGGTGGCAAGTCAAGCATATCATAGAGTTTCTTAGGCATAACGGAAATACTTGCACCAAGATCACATAAAGCATTACAATCAAAATCATTGACCTTCATCTTAATGATGGGCTCCCAACCATCTTCTAACTTCCTAGGAATAGAAGTTTCAAGTTTTAGTTTCTCTTCTCTAGCTTTTATGAGAGCATTTGTAATATGTTTTGTAAAGGCCAAATTTATAGCACTAGCATTGGGACTTCTAGCAAGTTTTTGTAAGAACTTTATAACTTCAGAGATGTGACAATCATCAAAATCTAAACCATTATGATCTACAGCAATGGGATCATTGTCCCCAATGTTGGAAAAAATTTCAGCAGTTTTATCACCAAGCAGTTTATATTTAGTAAAGACTTTTCTAGCCTCTCTTGCTACACCACCAAATTCTTTAAGAAGGGTTTCTAAGACAAAATCTTTCTTTTCCCCTTCTTCCATATCACCGAGTGTAAGAAACATATGTTGAATTATAGGATTGAGATTAACAAATTTAGTTTCCAACATGCGTACTAAAGAGCAGCAGCAATTATAAGTGGGAGCAAGTTCTACCAAGTGTCTATCTTCAAAATCTTCAACCTTACTAACATGAGTGAAAAATGCTTCTATATTATCTCTTCCAATGATAGACCCACGTCCTACCGGTATGTCTTTTAGAGTGTAATTAGGAGGAAACATGATGAAATAAACAAAAGGTAAATAAAGTAAATGCAAGTAACTAATTTTTTTGTGTTTTTAATATATAGAACGCAAACAAGATAGTAAATAAAGTAAAGTAAAGCAAGACAAAAACAAAGTAAAGAGATTGGAAGTGGAGACTCCCTGCGTGTCTTGATCTCCCGGCTACGGCGCAAAAAGGGCCTTGATGCACGTGAGACACACGTCCGGGAACCCCAAGAGGAAGGTGTGATGTGCACAGCAGCAAGTTTTCCCTCAGAAAGAAACCAAGGTTTATCGAACCAGTAGGAGCCAAGAAGCACGTTGAAGGTTGTTGGCGGAGGTAGTGCGGCGCAACACCAGGGATTCCGGCGCCAACGTGGAACCTGCACAACACAACCAAAGTACTTTGCCCCAACGTAACAGTGAGGTTGTCAATCTCACCGGCTTGCTGTAAACAAAGGATTAGATGTATAGTGTGGATGATGATGATTGTTTGCGAAGAACAGTAAAGAACAATTGCAGTAGATTGTATTTGAGATGTAAAGAATAGGACCGGGGTCCACAGCTCACTAGTGGTGTCTCTCCCATAAGATAAATAGCATGTTGGGTGAACAAATTACAGTTGGGCAATTGACAAATAAAGAAGGCATAACAATGCACATACATATATCATGATGAGTACTATGAGATTTAATCAGGGCATTACGACAAAGTACATAGACCGCCATCCAACATGCATCTATGCCTAAAAAGTCCACTTTCAGGTTATCATCCGAACCCCTTCCGGTATTAAGTTGCAAGCAACAGACAATTGCATTAAGTATGGTGCGTAATGTAATCAACACAAATATCCTTAGACAAAGCATCGATGTTTTATCCCTAGTGGCAACAACAGACATCCACAACCTTAGAACTTTCTGTCACTGTCCCATTTAATGGAGGCATGAACCCACTATCGAGCATAAATACTCCCTCTGGAGTCACAAGTATCAACTTGGCCAGAGCCTCTACTAGCAACGGAGAGCATGCAAGAACATAAACAACTCATATATGATAGATTGATAATCAACTTGACATAGTATTCAATATCCATCGGATCCCAACAAACACAACATGTAGGATTACAAATAAACGATCTTGATCATGATAGGCAGCTCACAAGATCGAACATGATAGCACAATGAGGAGAAGACGACCATCTAGCTACTGCTATGGACCCATGGTCCAGGGGTGAACTACTCACACATCGATCCGGAGGCGATCATGGCGATGAAGAGACCTCCGGGAGATGATTCCCCTCTCCGGCCGATCTCCTGAATCCCCAAGATGGGATTGGCGGCGGCGGCGTCTCAGTAAGGTTTTCCGTATCGTGGCTCTCGGTACTGGGGGTTTCGCGACGAAGACTATATGAAGGAAGGGCAGGTCGGGGCCACGAGGCCCACACAACAGGCCGGCGCGGCAGGGCTTGGGCCGCCGCCCTAGTGTGTCGCGACCTCGTGGCCCCACTTCGTTTCTCTTCGGACTTCAAGCTTCGTGGAAAAATAGGCCCCTGGGCGTTGATTTCGTTCCACCCGAGAATATTTCCTTACTAGGATTTCTGAAACCAAAAACAGCAGAAAACAAGAATCGGCTCTTCGGCATCTCGTCAATAGGTTAGTGCCGGAAAATGCATAATAATGACATATAATGTATATAAAACATGTGAGTATCATCATAAAAGTAGCATGGAACATAAGAAATTATAGATACGTTTGGGATGATCAAAGACTTCGGTTTTATACGGACTCATGGTGAGGCCTGTATTTACAAGAAAGTGAGTGGGAGCTCTGTAGCGTTCCTGATATTATATGTAGATGACATATTATTGATTGTGAATGATATAGAACTATTAAGCAGCGTTAAAGGTTATTTGAATAAGTCTTTTTCAATGAAAGACCTTGGTGAAGCAGCGTATATTTTAGGCATCAAGATTTATAGAGATAGATCAAGACGCCTAATAGGCCTTTCACAGAGTACATACCTGGACAAGATTCTAAAGAAGTTTAGAATGGATGAAAGCAAGAAAGGGTTCTTGCCTATGTTGCCAGGTAAGGTCTTGAGTAAGACTCAAGGTCCGGCTACGGCAGATGAAAGAGAGAGGATGAGCAAGATCCCCTATGCTTCGGCAGTAGGCTCTATCATGTATGCCATGTTGTGTACTAGACCGGATATCGCACATGTTGTTAGTTTGACCAGCAGATATCAAAGTGATCCAGGAATGGAACACTGGACAGCGGTCAAGAATATCCTGAAGTACTTGAAAAGGACTAAGGATATGTTTCTTTGTTATGGCGGTGACCAAGAGCTCGTTGTAACCAGTTACACCGATGCAAGTTGGAACACCGATCCTGATGACTCTAAGTCTCAGTCTGGGTACGTGTTTATATTGAATGGTGCGGCAGTAAGCTGGAGCAGTTCCAAGCAGTGCACGGTGGCGAAATCTTCAACAGAATCTGAATATATAGCGGCTTCAGAGGCTTCATCGGAAGCGGTATGGATGAAGAGGTTCATTGTTGAGCTTGGTGTGGTTCCTAGTGCATTGGACCCGTTAGTCATTTATTGTGACAACACGGGTGCCATCGCCAATGCAAAGGAACCAAGGTCACACAAGAAGCTAAAGCATATCAAGCTGCGTTTTCATTCGATTCGTGAGTACATCGAAGATGGTGAAGTAGAGATTTGCAAAGTACACACAGATCTGAATGTTGCAGATCCGTTGACTAAAGCTCTCCCTAGGGCAAAGCATGACCAACACCAGAATGCCATGGGTGTTAGGTACCTTACAATGTAATCTAGATTATTGACTCTAGTGCAAGTGGGAGACTGTTGGAGATATGCCCAAGAGGCAATAATAAAGTGGTTATTATAATATCTTTGTGTTTATGATAAATGTTTGCATACCATGCTATAATTGTATTAACTGAAACATTGATACATGTGTGTTATGTAAACAACAAGGAGTCCCTAGTAAGCCTCTTGTATAACTAGCTTGTTGATTAATGGATGATCATGGTTTCGTGATCATGAACATTGGATGTTATTAATAACAAGGTTATGTCATTAGTTGAATGATATAATGGACACACACCCAAATGAGCGTAGCATAAGATCAAGTCATTAAGTTCAATTTGCTATAAGCTTTCGATACATAGTTGCCTTAGTCCTTCGACCATGAGATCATGTAAATCACTTACACCGGAAGGGTACTTTGATTACATCAAACGTCATTGCGTAAATGGGTGGTTATAAAGATGGGATTAAGTATTTGGAAAGTGTGAGTTGAGGCATATGGATCAATAGTGGGATTTGTCCATCCCGATGACGGATAGATATACTCTGGGCCCTCTCGGTGGAATGTCGTCTGATTAGCTTGCAAGCATATGATTGGATCATAAGAGATGACATACCACGGTACGAGTAAAGAGTACTTGTCGGTAACGAGGTTGAACAAGGTATGGAGATACCGATGATCAAACCTCGGACAAGTAGAATATCGTGTGACAAAGGGAATCGGCATCGTATGTAAATGGTTCAATCGATCACTAAAGTCATCGTTGAATATGTGGGAGCCATTATGGATCTCCAGATCCCGCTATTGGTTATTGCTCGGAGAGGAGTCTCGACCATGTCTGCATAGTTCGCGAACCGTAGGGTGACGCGCTTAAGGTTCGATGTCGCATAAGTAGATTCGGAATATGAGATGGAGTCCGAAGTTTTTGTTCGGAGTCTCGGATGGGATCCAGGACATCACGAGGAGGTCCGGAATGGTCCGGAGAATAAGATTCATATAAGGGAAGTCATTTTCCGGGGTTCGGGAAAAAGTCCGGTGTTTTGACCGGAGCTTCTAGAAGGTTCTAGAGGGCCACCAGTGGGCCCACCACCCCGGGAGAGGCCACATAGGCGCCACATGGCATGGTGGGTCCTGCCCACTATGACATGTGGGCCCAGGCCGGCCCCCCCTTGGAGATAAGATCTATCTCTAGTTTAAATGGTTTAAATCTAGAGATAGAATCTATCTCTAAAATTAAAGTGTTTAAAATTAGAGATAAAGGGGGAACACTTGGGGGAGGGTTCCCCCATGCGCCGGCCAAGGGGATGGGTGGGCCATAGGGGAAACCCTAGGCCGACCCCCCACCTATATAAAGAGGGGAGGGGGTGGCCGGCCAAGGCACCCCTCATCCAACCCTAGCCGCCCCCTCTCTTCCTCCTCCATATGCTGTGCAGGCTTAGGCGAAGCCCTGCAGCAATTCTTCTCCACCACCACCACCACGCCGTCGTGCTGCTGGGATTCCGTGGAGATCTACCACACCTCCGCTGCCCGCTGGAACGGGGAGAGGAAGGGGCTTCATCGACACCGTACGCGCGACCGAGTACGGAAGTGCTGCCGGATTGCAGCACCGGGGACGATCGTCTACACCAACAATGAGATTAATCTCGTAGGCTTTGGAATCTTCGAGGGTTAGTCTCATCTCCATCTCGTTGCTTCGATCTTGTAGATTAGATCTTGGGTGTTCCATAGATTAGATCTTGGATTTATTCGTCTTTGCGGTAGGAAATTTTTTGTTTTCTATGCAACGAACCCCATCACCATTGTGAAGCTATGTGCATTCCTCAATGCAATCTCTCAGAAGGTAATCAATCCAGAAGATCTACCACGGTTACAGAACGATGTGGTCCAATGTCTTGTCAGTTTCGAGTTGGTGTTCCCGCCATCCTTCTTCAATATTATGACGCACCTCCTGGTTCACCTAGTCGAAGAGATTTCCATTCTCGGTCCTGTATTTCTACACAATATGTTCCCCTTTGAGAGGTTCATGGGAGTATTAAAGAAATATGTTCGTAACCATGCTAGGCCAGAAGGAAGCATCGCCAAGGGCTATGGAAATGAGGAGGTAATTGAGTTTTGTGTTGACTTTGTTCCTGACCTTAAGCCGATTGGTCTTCCTCGATCGCGGCACGAGGGGAGACTAAGTGGAAAAGGCACGATCGGAAGGAAATCAACGATATGTATGGACGGCCATTCTATGACTGAAGCACACCACACAGTTCTGACCAATTCCAGCTTGGTGGCTCCGTACTTCGAGAAACACAAGAATATTTTACGCTCGGACAACCCGGGGAAGCCTGAATCCTGGATTAGGAAGGCCCACATGGAGACTTTCGGCAGTTGGTTGAGAAAACATTTAATGAATGACAATGATGTTGGAGATCAGCTGTACATGTTGGCCAAGACACCATCTTCGACTATAACGACTTTCCAAGGGTACGAGATAAATGGGAATACATTTTACATGATCGCCCAAGATAAAAAGAGCACCAACCAAAACAGTGGTGTCCGCTTTGATGCAGCAACCGAGAATGGGCAAAAGGTCACATATTATGGTTACATAGAGGAGATATGGGAACTTGACTATGGACCCTCCTTTAAGGTCCCTTTGTTCCGGTGCAAATGGTTCAAGCTAACAGGAGGTGGGGTAAAGGTGGACCAGCAATACGGAATGACAATGGTGGATTTCAACAATCTTGGTTACCTTGACGAACCATTCGTCCTAGCCAAAGATGTCGCTCAGGTTTTCTATGTGAAGGACATGAGTAGCAAACCGAGGAAACGGAAAGATAAGAAAACGATCAGTACATCATGCGATGATCCAAAGCGCCACATTGTTCTTTCAGGGAAAAGAAACATCGTGGGAGTGGAGGACAAGACAGACATGTCAGAAGATTATAATATGTTTGGTGAAATTCCGCCCTTCAAAGTGAACACTGACCCAAGCATTAAGTTAAATGATGAGGATGCTCCATGGATACGGCACAATCGTAAGCAAGCAGGGACACAAGGGAAGAAATGATGTGTAATAATTTATTGTACCAAACTTTGTTGAATGGATCATGTGAATTATATTATCCGTGATGTGTTTGGTGTCCATTTTCGAATGATTCGATTGATTCGAGATACCACTGATGATACATGAAATTTGGAGTGATTTAGTCATACTCCTGCCTAGGCGTATAATATGCATACTCGTAGTCTTCATAGTCGCCGCCGTTGTACTGGTAGTCGTCGCCTTCTAAGTTGCCGCCGTCGTCGTCGCTGCCGTCGTCGCTGTCGTCGGGCGGCGCTCGTGGCTCGAACTGAGGGTAGCGCAGGCGGGGGATATCACCGGCCGTGATGTAGTCCATGACGCTCTGCAGAGTCCGGCCGTACCACCATAGCCGACGGCCGGCCTCGTGGAAGTTCCCAGGAGGCAGACCGTCCTCCTCATACCTGGCGAGCGCCCTCTCACGCCGATTGATGAAGAAGGCGTCCCAAGTATGCTGGTTATCGGGATGCCAGCGGGGATTCATCCGCTGCTCCGGCGTGAGGTCGAGGTAGTAGTGGTTCGTGATGGCCGCCCGGCGCGCAGTACCCTGAGGGACGGGAGGGACCGGCACGCCTCCGGCGCTTAGGCTCCAGCCGGCGGGGATGCGGTAGCCCGGTGGGCAAGGGTAGTTCGAGGCGCAAAGCTCCTCCACCTGCTGGTAGGTTAGAGTGGGTACGGTGGAAGCCATGAGAGAGTGATGAGAGATTGTAGAGATGTGATAATGCTGGCCAAGCCGGGCTACATATATGTAGTGAGAAATGGCGGGAAAAATGGGAGCGGGAAGACAGGAGGCGGGAAGAAAGAGGCGGGAAGACAGGGAAGAAATGGCGGGAAGAAGAGGAATCCAGAGCTGGTCATCTAACCTTTAGTCCCGGCTGGTGGGTGCAACCGGGACTAAAGGTGGTTTTGTATCATCTAACAAAACTGTCGGTGGGATAAGGACGTCTGGGTAAGCTTTAGTCCCGGCTGGTGGGTGCAACCGGGACTAAAGCTGTCGGCAGGATAAGGACGCGTGGGTGGACGCACTGCTCGATGAGATAAAGCATGTAGCGCACGACGCCCTGTCGAAGGAACAAGACAAAGCAGAAGCGGCGCCGTGCCTATAAAAGGAGCATCGATACGCCTTGGCAAGCAGACCAACAAGCCAACCTAGCAGGTAGGGAGAGTTTCATCCCCATGGATGGAGTAAAGGGTTGGAAAATCTCCCGTGGCGCAGCTTCTCGAAGATGTCGTCGGTGCACACGCCCTACGGCATCTTCGGAAGTTGCTCCTCGGGAAAATTTTCCTGCAAGCCCGTGAAAGACTCCATCTCCTCTAACAGTGTTGGGTAAAGGGTTGGAAAATCTCCCGTGGCGCAGCTTCTCGAAGATGTCGCGGTGCACAGGACGGGAAGGCCGGGAAGGGAAGCGAAGACAGGAGGCGGGAAGACGGATGAGGGAAGAAATTGGGTTTTTCTGAATTTTTTGACATATTATTTGTATTTCTAACATTTAGAAATGAATTAGTTTGAGTTTTCTGAATTTTTTGATATATTATTTGTATTTTCAACATTTAGAATTAAATTAGTTCTATTTTTCTGAATTTTTTGATATATTATTTGTATTTTTAACATTTTGAAATGAATTAGTTTTATTTTTCTGAATTTTTTGATATATTATTTGTATTTTTAACATTTAGAAATGAAAAGAATTTTGAAAAAGGCCTTTAGTCGCGTTACGCTTTTCCGGGAAACGCCTGAATTGGCGAAACCGTAGTCGCGGTTGGTGTGGCCAAGCGCGACTAAAGGGTACCCTTTAGTCGCGGTTGGTGTTGCCAACCGCGACTGAAGGTCCGACGGTATAAATACCACGCGCCGCGCTCGGCGGTTCATTACTCGTCTTCTCCGTCGATCTGCTCGCCCTGCTCGTCGACGACGCCGTCAGGCTGCTCGCCGACCCTCTGCACACCGCCGCCCTCGCCCGCCGCCATCGACGCAGTCGACGATCGCGCCGCCGCCCTCGAAGACCGCCGCCCCCAGCCCGTACGTCTCTGCGCGCCGGCCGCACGCCGCGCGCCGAACGCCTCTCCGCCTCGATCTCCGCGCCGTCGCACACCACACGCCGCCGCACACCACGCGCGCGCCGGCCACACACTGCGCCACAGTACACGGTGCCCCTGGCCTCTCTCTCGATCACATTTTATTTTTAACTTAACAAAAAAATAACAAAAATGCTAGCAAATTTATAATATTAACAAAAATATTAGCAAATTTATAATATTAACAAAAATTTAACAAAAATGAATTAGTTATTTTACTTAGCAAATTTATAATATTAACAAAAAATGTTAGCAAATTTATAATATTAACAAAAATTTAACAAAAATGAATTAGTTATTTTACTTTACAAAAATGAATTAGTTATTTTACTGAGCAAATTTATAATATTAACAAAAATGAATTAGTTATTTTACTTAGCAAAATGTTAGCAAATTTATAATATTAACAAAAATTTAAACTTAACAAAAATGTTAGCAAACGGAACTGTACCCATGATACTGGCTGCGAGGCGCGCCCCACCGCCCTCGTATACGCGCGGTTTTTTTTTGTTTTAGTACTTCCTTTTAGATTAATTAGTAATATGTGTGTGTCACCGCCACCGCCACCGCCCTTTCGCCACCGCCACTGCCACCGCCCCCCTTTCGCCACCGCCACCGCCTCCTTCTTTACTTAATATAATTAGTTTTTAATTACTACATGTTTTCAGGAGTGACACATATGGCGGACGATAGAGCCGACCCGATTAGGGAAAACTATAATGCGGAAGCTGAGGCACATCTATTCGGCATCATAAACGGCGACATTCCTTATGTGCCGGCCGAAGAAGATGAATGATACGTCCAAAACGTATCTACTTTCCCGAACACTTTTGCTATTGTTTTGCCTCTAATTTGTGTATTTTGGATACAACTAACACGGACTAACGCTGTTTTCAGCAGAATCTGCTCGTTTTTGTGCAGAAATCCAACTTTCGGGAAAATCCTCGGAATTTATGCGAAGGCCCTATTTTCCCAGAAAACTAACGGAGCCAGAAGGACAATTGAGGTGGAGGCCCGAGGGCCCACACCATAGGGCGGCGTGGCCCCCCGCGGCCCTGTGGTGTGGCCCCCTCGGCCGGCCTCCGACGCCCTCCTTCGGACTACTTATCGGCCTCGACCTAAAAACGCACGGAGAGAGATCGAAGTCGCCAGAAACCCTCCAGAACGCCGCCACATCGCGAAACTCCGTCGCGGGAGCCAGAAGTCTCCGTTCTGGCACTCCACCGGGACGGGGAATTGGAGGAGATCATCGCCGCCATCACCGCCAACGCCTCTACATCAACCAGCCATGTTTCCCCCATCCATGTGTGAGTAATTCCCCCGCTGTAGGCCGAAGGGGATGGTAGGGATTGGATGAGATTGGTCATGTAATAGCATAAGATTGTTAGGGCATAGTGCCTAGTGTCCGTAGTTGGTACTTTGATGATATTGTTGCAACTTGTTATGCTTAATGCTTGTCACTAGGGCCCGAGTGCCATGATCTCAGATCTGAACATGTTATTGTTTCATCATGATATTCATTGTTTATGGTCTTACCTATAAGTTGTATACACATGTCGCTGTCCGGAACCAATGGCCCCGAAGTGACAAGAATTGGGACAACCGGAGGGAATGGTAGCGATGTGAGGATCACATGTGTTCACGGAGTGTTAATGCTTTGCTCCGATACTCTATTAAAAGGAGTACCTTAATATCCAGTAGTTTCCCTTGAGGCCCGGCTGCCACCGGCTGGTAGGACAAAAGATGTTGTGCAAGTTTCTCATTGCGAGCACGCACGACTATATATGGAACACATGCCTATTGATTGCTTTGTACTTGGACACCGTTTTATTATTATCTGCAAATGCCCTGCTATGATTGTTACATGAGTTTCTCTCATCCATGCAACGCCCGTCATCCGTCCCCGTGCCTACAGTATTTTAATCCTGCTGTTTACTAAAATCACTACGCTGTCTGTCGCTGTTATTTCACTACTATTGCTATAAAACTGTTACTGATAAACTCTTGCGAGCAAGTCTGTTTCCAGGTGCAGCTGAATTGACTCCGTTGTTAAGGCTTCCAAGTGTTCTTTGTCTCCCCTTGTGTCGAATCAATAAATTGGGTTTACTTCCCTCGAAGACTGTTGCGATCCCCTATACTTGTGGGTCATCAAGACTATTTTCTGGCGCCGTTGCCGGGGAGCATAGCTTTATTTGGAAGTTCACTTGGATTAATATTGTTCGCTGCAAATTCTCCATCATGGGTAAACCTCGCGATACTAAGATCGCCATATTACCATCCACTACAAGAAAAGGTACAATTCTGAATACCTCTGCTGCTCTTGATTCACCATCTGTGATTGATAAACTTGTTTCACCGCCACATGCTTCGCATGCGGGTACATCTGCTGAATCTGAACACTCTCATAATATTGATAATGTTTCTGCTGTGCTTGATGATAGTGGTTCATTGGGATCTTTTCTAGATGCTACAATTGCTAGGTCTAGACAAATTGAAAATACTGAAACTCCTAATGCTACTACACCTGTTAGTTCACCTGAACTTGGTTATTTTAGTGATGATCCTGAGGAAGATTATGTGGAGCTTAATGATGATTTTATTGAAAAATGCAATGCTACTACTGATGCAAGAAAAATTAAAAAGTTGCTTGCAGAACATGCTGTTAGATATAAACTGTCTCCTGATCCTAAGTTTGCCACATCTCCTATAAACATTAGGGATAAAGATTATGATTTTTCTCTTGATCTATCTCATATAGCTATTGTTGAGAAAACACCCTTTTGTGGTACTGAAAAAGAAAGTGCTGTTGAACACATGACTGAGCTATCTACTCTTAGTAGCTTGTTTTCTGATGATGTTAAGATGCGTACTTACTTTGTTGCTAAAATATTTCCATTCTCATTAAAGGATGACGCTAAAACTTGGTATAATAATTTGCCACCTAATTCTATTAAAAGTCCGAAAGAATTGCTTGATGTTTTCTTCCGCAAATACTTTCCTGCTAGTGCTCAACATATTGCTTTGCAGAGAATTTATAATTTTAATCAGGGAGATGAAGAGAAATTGCCTGAGGCTTGGTCGAGATTCTGCTCTCTTATTAGAGCTCGACCTGAGCATGATTTGGAAAAGCATGATTTACTTGATATATTTTATAGTGGACTAACCATTGAGTCTAGGGCATACCTGGATAGTTGTGCTGGTTGTGTTTTCAGGAAAAGAACTCCAGACGACGCTGAAGAATTATTGGCTAAAATAAGCCGGAATCATGATGATTGGACTACGCCTGAACCGACTCCAACTCCAATATTGAAGAAGCGGGGTTTAATTAAATTGAATGATGAAGATATGAGGGAAGCCAAGAAGTCTCTCAAGGAGAAAGGTATTAAATCTGAAGATGTGAAGAATCTACCTCCTATTGAAGATATATGTGAGATAATTCCCCCTTCATCCATGATTGAGGTAAACTCCCTTCAACGCTTTACTAGGGAAGATATTCCGTATTCGAAACCTCCTGCACAATGCTTAGATGAGTTTGATAATTATATTGTTAAGCAAGAAAATTTTAATATGAGAGTAGAGAATCATTTAATGGAAAATTCTCAAGCTATTAGTGAATTGCATGATATTGTGGAGAGAACCTCCAATGATGTTAAGATGCTTGTTAAACATTTTCAAATGATTCAAACTCAAATTGATCAACTCACTAAAGTGCAAAATGACTTGTTAGGGAATAATTCTAAAGAGAAACATGCTTATGAAGTAACAACTAGAGGTGGTGTCTCTACCCAGGATCCTCTATATCCTGAAGGGCATCCCAAAAGAGTTGAACAAGATTCTCAACGCATTGAACCTAGTGCTCATTCTAGGAAGAAAAAGAAGAAGAAACATAAAAATGTTGTAGAATCCTCTGAACCTGTTAATGATCCTAATAGTATTTCTATTTCTGATGCTGAAACTGAAAGTGGTAATGAACATGATAATGATAATGATAATGATAAGAATGATACTCCTGATAAAGAAGAGGTTGAAGAAGAACCTGAAAAGCATGCTAAAAATAAAAAGTACACTAAAGAAGATTTTATTGCTGAGAAACATGGTAATGAAAGAGAACCTTGGGTGCAAAAGCAAATGCCTTTTCCTGCTAAGAAATTAAAATCAAAGGAAGAAGAACACTATAATAAATTTTGCGATTGGATGAAACCTTTATTCTTGCAAATCCCTTTGACTGATGCTATTAAATTGCCACCTTATTCAAAGTATATGAAAGATATTGTTACTAACAAAAGGAAAATCCCCAATGAGGAAATTTCCACTATGCTTGCTAATTACTCTTTCAATGGCAAAATTCCAAAGAAGTTGGGCGACCCAGGTATACCTACTATTCCTTGTTCTATTAAGAATAATTATGTTAAAACTGCTCTATGTGACTTGGGAGCCGGTGTTAGTGTTATGCCTTTTTCTCTTTATAAGAGACTTTACTTAGATAAGTTGATACCTACTGATATATCTTTGCAAATGGCTGATAAATCTACTGCTATTCCTGTTGGTATATGTGAGAATGTTCATGTTCAAGTTACTACTAACTGCTTGATATTAACTGATTTTGTTGTGTTGGAAATGCCGGAAGATGATAATATGTCTATTATTCTTGGGAGACCTTTTCTTAACACCGCAGGGGCTGTTATTGATTGCAATAAAGGAAAGGTTACTTTCAATGTTGATGATAGGGAGCATACCGTTTATTTCCCCAAGAAGATTGATAAAGTATGTGGAGTCAATACTATTTCTAATGTGAGAACTATCAAAGTGGGAACTATTGATTGTCCTATATATGAGCCTAAGGAAGAATATCAAATTCTCGTGATTGGATCCATATCAATACAATTCAAGGTAACATGATTGATTTGAGGTTTATTTCTTCTTATGCTATGTAAAATTTATTTGGTGACAAGACTTGATCAACCTTGTTAACGGATACTTTTTATATGCATAGAGGAGGTAAACAACATATCTTTCTTCCTCCACTTGCTCTAGTTGCTGTAGCACTTTTAATTTGCAAAGTTCTTTAGTTATTTGAAGATTTCAAAATTTTTCCTGGCCAGTAATAATAAACTAAATACCCAGAAATGTGCGTTTTTCAAAGTTTTCAAAAATTCACAAAAATTATACCGTTGGTCCTATTTTTCGACGAGGCACCTGGGAGCACCAGAGGATGACCTGTGGGGCACCAGAGGGCGCCAGACCACAGGCCGGCGCGGCCAAGGAGGTGGCCGCGCCACCATGTGGTGTGGGCCCCCCTCTGCCCCACTTTGTCATCTCTTTCGCCCAGAACAGTCTCTCTCCCGAAAAAACTCGTACCAAGTTCCTCTCACTCGCGTTTTTGCTCCAGAGCTCCGGATTTTTCGATCTCTTTGCTCAGCCCAGATTTCTGTCTGAAATTTGGCACATTTGCTCTTCGGTATGTGACTCCTCCACCCATCCAAGTAGAATTTCGTTTGGTTGAGTACATCTTGAATATTTTGCTGCTGTAGGTAACATGTTTAGTGAGCTTGCATGCTTGTTCTAAGTGGTAGAAACTAGTTTTGATGCATGATTAGTACTCTAGCAAGTTCCTATGGTAGTTTCCCTCAATTATATGTCACCAAATCAAAAAAATTTATGTCATTTGTTGAAAATTTCAGAGAAGCTATGAAGAAGTTTAGCTTTGGAGAGTTGTTCAAGAAGGGGACAACCAGCACCGGGAGGCCTTCTAGGGCCGCCACCCGGATTAGGCAATCATATAATGAAGATATCCTCGCGCCTAGCTTCGCGCCTGAAGAGGACAACGGTCCTCCTAATGCTTCTACTTTTCCATGTTATGATTTTCTAAGGAATGCAGGGATACTGGAGGATTTCTTAACCCTTGTCAACAGGGCAGGGTTAACCACTTATATGGGCGATGAAAGGGAGCAATACTACTTGCTCACCAAAATCTTCGTCGAGAGTTTCCAGTTCAACAACAAACACTATGAGCCAACAGTTGCGTTCAGGATTTATGGTAATACTGTGACTATGCCATTGAAGGATTTTTGTTGTGCCTTGGATATTGCCCCTGTAGGTACAGCAAGTAGGATTGATGACAACCCCCGGGACTTGCTGGAGCTCTACCGTGGGATCACCGACGATGATTGTCGCACCATTCAGCGGGGCAAGATAAGGAACATTCAACTCCCCGCCATTAAATATTTTGCATACTACATTGCTACTAGCATTCTTGGTAGGGAGAACACTAGTAATATCTCTAGCTACCATCTTGCTTTCCTGAATATTGCACTTACTGGTCAAACCTCCTATCACCTTGGTGCTCTTATTGCTCGCCGCCTGACTACCAGGGGGCCTATTTTTGGAGGAACCATTGCACTGCGCGTTTTAACATATCTTAATCTTCCTATTGATCCTAATGATGTGCCATTGGCCCCTAGGAGACTTGATATTACTGCTATGAAGAGTCATCATTTTGTTACTACTGACTCTACTTTAGATAGTATGGTGTATAGAATGTTGTTTTCTGACGGGGAGGAGAAGGAAATCCCTCTTCCCCAACCTAGTTTGTTGAGTATTGACAGGCAGTCATGGTCGTGCACTAAGGAGGAGGTGGATGAACATTTGAAGATAAGAGACTTCCACCAGCAACATGACTCCGAGGACGTCGGGACCTCCTACGACCACACCGTCACATATCCGGGTGCTTCTTCTAGCACATACCCGGAATACGACCCATCTTCATATTACGGAGACACTACTTCATGGGATCGATGGGATTGAACTCCACTTAGGCCAAAAGCCTAAGCTTGGGGGGAGGTATACCAGCATCACTCATTCTTTGCATATTATGGTTGCTGGATACTTGTACATACTTGTTTTGTTCGATTGAGTGGTTTTCTAATGAGAGGAAGATGATATTTGGGGAAATGCTGCCTGAAAACAGATTCTGGAACGTTACTGTAAAAATCGTCAAAAATAGCCAGAGCGTCATTTTGAGCTGCAAATTTTTGTGTAGGTTCCCCAGGTTGTTATCTAACTTTCATTAGTTGAACACTTTTCGATCTGAGCAACGTAAGATTTTTGTTAAAATCGATTTCTGTACTGCTGTCAGGTTTTGGCAGATTTCTGCCATCTCGCTTTTCTGTGTTTCTTTTAGTTTGCTATTTCTTGATTTCGCTTTGTTTCCTTCCCAAAACACAAAAAGACCAAAAATATTTCTGTTATTTCTCTTCACCATTTGTTTGCTTTAGTTTCTTGCATTTGTTTCACTTTATTTGCTATTGCTAGTTTGCTATAAGAAAACCCAAAAAGATTTTGCTTTGTTTGTTTGTTTCCTCTTGTTCTTATTTGCAATTTGAAAACACCAAAAATATTTGCTGTTCTTCTCTGGTTTGTAAAGTTCTTTATGAGTTCAATGGTCTTCGGTGGCTGGAGCATGGTTTTCATTTCATATTATCCAAGCTGCACAAGTGAAAAGGCAATAATGACGATCTACGACAATCTGATTGTGGTGAGAGGCTGGTATGAACTCTATTTGTTTTCATTTTTGTACATATACTCATCCATGTGAGCATGCTTAGTTGGTTCATGTGAGGTATATGTTATTTGAGAAAGTCTAGTAGTTCATGATCTCTCATGTTTAGCTCCAATTTATTAATATGAGTAGCATGTCATGTATGTTTGTTTGCATTGTTTTATTCATAAGTAAGTATGGCATTGTGGTATCCTCCTCTGAATAATTCATTTATATCGACTTGGCACATGCTCACGCATGCATATGACTGAACAAAAAGTCAATTAAGCCTCGATGATTTATATTGCTTCAGAGTTCTTGTATCACTTTTATGCCTCCGTTAATTTATTTTGCCGCAAGCATGATTATGACAGTTACTGCTCTCTTGATTTGTCGCTCCCTAGTCTATTGCTAGCCTTCACTTGTACTGAGCGGGAACGCTGCTCGTGCTTCCAAACACCTGAAAACCAAGTTATTCCAAAGTGTCCACCATAAATACCTATGCATGGCATTTCAAACCATTCCAAGTAAATTCTCATGCGCTACCTTTAAAACCTTCAAAATGCTTCTCAATTTGTGTTTATGTTTCATAGCTCATGAGGAAGTATGTGGTGTTTAGCTTTCAACCTTGTCATTTACTTTTGACGGACTCTCATATGGACTAGTGGCACATCCGCTTATCCAATAATTTTGCAAAAAGAGCTGGCAATGGGATTCCCAGTCCCGAATTAATTAACTTAATTAGACACTCCTCCATGGTTTGTGATTGTTGGACGGCACCCGAAGGATTCGGTTAGCCATGGCTTGTGTAAGCAAAGGTTGGGGGGAGTGTCATCATCATAATAAAACCAAAATAAAAAGGCACTCCTTCATGGTATGAGATTGTTGGCAGGCACCCGAGGATTCGGTTAGCCATGGTTTGTGAAAGAAAGGTTGGAAGGAGTGCCAAATAAATATGCAATAATTCATGGGAGCCGCTCTTGAAAGTCCGGTTGGCGAGGTAGTTAGTGTACCCATTACCATTCGTTGACAACAACAAACACCTCTCAAAATAATTTTACTCCTGTCTTTATAAAATGAAAAGCTCTAGCGCATGTTAATCCCTGCTTCCCTCTGCGAAGGGTCAATCTTTTACTTTTATGTTGTGTCTCCATTATTTCTTTGAGCACTATCTTGAGAGCACAACTGTCATTCTTAGTACAATATGCTTGTCTCAAAATATGATTGATTGTGGTATAACTTTGATGCATTTATCTTTTGACAATCACTACTTCTAGTCTTTCTATGAACTCCAGAGGTGCCCGGGCATTTATGTTTTGCCAACCAAATACAGGCCAGCGAGATACCACTTTATCATACTCTCTTATGAACATTGCAATCTTGCTTATACACATGATTCATGATGCTTCTTATTAATTGTTGGTACCTCTCCATGATTGACATAGCTGTTAGATGATCTTATTTGCATATATCTCATTATGAACTGCTCGAGTATTAGCCATAGCATGAGAATATATACATCATATGAGCAAATGTGTTCGTGAAAGTTCTTTTATCGCTCAGTTGTTAACTGAATTGCTTGAGGACAAGCAATAAGCTAAGCTTGGGGGGAGTTGATACGTCCAAAACGTATCTACTTTCCCGAACACTTTTGCTATTGTTTTGCCTCTAATTTGTGTATTTTGGATACAACTAACACGGACTAACGCTGTTTTCATCGCTCTCGTGTCTCGTTTTTGTGCAGAAATCCAACTTTCGGGAAAATCCTCGAATTTATGCGAAGGCCCTATTTTCCCAGAAAACTAACGGAGCCGAAGGACAATTGAGGTGGAGGCCCGAGGGCCCCACACCATAGGCGGCGCGGCCTGGGGGCCCGCGCGGCCCTGTGGTGTGGCCCCCTCGGCCGGCCTCCGACGCCCTCCTTCGGATTACTTATCGGCCTCGACCTAAAAACGCACGGAGAGAGGTCGAAGTTGCCAGAAACCCTCCAGAACGCCGCCACATCGCGAAACTCCGTCGCGGGAGCCAGAAGTCTCCGTTCTGGCACTCCGCCGGGACGGGGAATTGGAGGAGATCATCGCCGCCATCACCACCAACGCCTCTACATCAACCAGCCATGTTTCCCCCATCCATGTGTGAGTAATTCCCCCGCTGTAGGCCGAAGGGGATGGTAGGGATTGGATGAGATTGGTCATGTAATAGCATAAGATTGTTAGGGCATAGTGCCTAGTGTCCGTAGTTGGTACTTTGATGATATTGTTGCAACTTGTTATGCTTAATGCTTGTCACTAGGGCCCGAGTGCCATGATCTCAGATCTGAACATGTTATTATTTCATCATGATATTCATTGTTTATGGTCTTACCTATAAGTTGTATACACATGTCGCTGTCCGGAACCAATGGCCCCGAAGTGACAAGAATTGGGACAACCGGAGGGAATGGTAGCGATGTGAGGATCACATGTGTTCACGGAGTGTTAATGCTTTGCTCCGGTACTCTATTAAAAGGAGTACCTTAATATCCAGTAGTTTCCCTTGAGGCCCGGCTGCCACCGGCTGGTAGGACAAAAGATGTTGTGCAAGTTTCTCATTGCGAGCACGCACGACTATATATGGAACACATGCCTATTGATTGCTTTGTACTTGGACACCGTTTTATTATTATCTGCAAATGCCCTGCTATGATTGTTACATGAGTTTCTCTCATCCATGCAACGCCCGTCATCCGTCCCCGTGCCTACAGTATTTTAATCCTGCTGTTTACTAAAATCACTACTGTTGTCTCTGTTACTCTGCTGCTGTTATTTCACTACCTACTGCTATAAAACTGTTACTACTGATAAACTCTTGCGAGAAAGTCTGTTTCCAGGTGCAACTGAATTGACAACTCCGTTGTTAAGGCTTCCAAGTGTTCTTTGTCTCCCCTTGTGTCGAATCAATAAATTGGGTTTTACTTCCCTCGAATGTGCCGATCCGATACTTGTGGATGAAGAAGAGGATGTCTCTTCTTATCTGAACCTTGACGGTGAAGGTGAAGGTCGTCAACAAGGTGATGACGAAGGAACGGACATTGTCGATGGAGGTCAACCGTCGACAAACGACGATGGAGATAAGCAATTAGCAACCACCTCCGGCGAGGTATATATATACATTGAGCCTCTGGTGATACAAATTTACCGATTTGAATAAATATGTGTATTAACTCGACTCTCTTTCTTATTTTAGCCCTCGGCCGGATCGTCGAAAAAATCGGTGAAGACAAAGCGTGGCAAAACCAAGACGCTGAAACAAGGAGTAACATATAACATCGATGTTATCAGTGCAACCGGCAGGCCGCTGGAGCCCGAAGCGATTATACCAAGTTCATCAACCAATGCGGAGTCGTTGTTAGAGACAGCGTCCCGATCACCGTCCAGGAATGGCATGAGCCAGTGAAGGCACGTGTTGGTTCCAGTTTCGTCAGCAAGAGAACGAAAAAGGAATGCTGGAGAAAGCTTATGGAGCATTTCATTCTACCTCCGGAATACAACAAAAAAGATGAATTCGGTAACGAGATCCGGAGGGACGTAAGAGGAGGAGGCTAGTCAAAGAGTTCGCTCTTCAGAAGATGGCCGAAGCATTCCGGACCTACAAGAAAAATTTAGCGGGGAAGACTCCGGATTTCAATGGACAGTATGAGAAGCTGAAAGATGATTGGCCCGAATTTGTGAGGCAAAAGCAATCGGAGCATTTCAAGGCCATATCGGAAAAAAATAAGGCAAATGCGGCTAAGAAAACGTACAATCATATTATGGGGCCAGGAGGATACCGCCTTTCGGAGCCTAAGTGGCAGAAGATGGAGGACGACCTGAGGCAGCGAGGAATCCCTCTAGGTACAGAGGGATGGGACCCAAGGGCCAAAAGCTGGTGGTACGGGCATGGGGGTGATGGGATTCGTAGCATAGAAAACAAAAAATTTCCTACCGCAAGAACGAATAACAAGCCAAGATCCAATCTAGAAGATGGTAGCAACGAGAAGATCATGAGACTAACCCTTGAAGATTTCCAAAACCTACGAGATTAGATCTCGTTGTTGCTGTAGTCGATCACTTGCCGCTTTCAAAAGCGCGTAGAAGATCTTGACGGTGCCACAGTCGGGCAGCACCTCCGTACTCGGTCACACGTTCGGTGTGATGACGACGTCCTTCCCCGTTCCAGTGGGCAGCGGATGTAGTAGATCCTCCTCGGAATCCCGCCAGCATGACGGTGTGGTGAGGGGTTCTCCGCAAGCGCTGCGGGAGAAGAAGGAGGAGGGAGTAGCTAGGGTTTGGGCGAGGGAGGGAGCTAGGGCTGCGACTTGTGCACCTCTTGGGGCTCCCCTTGCCCTCCTTTTATAGGTGGAAAAGGTCCTTGGGTCGTCCAAGACCTGCCCCCAAAGTTTGGGAGAGTTCCGGTAGGTTTCTGTCAGCCGAAACCTACTAGAACTAGGACTCTTTTGCCAAATCCGAATCTGCCTTAGGGGAAACTTCTTAACCCTTAAGGAAAACGTGGATACACCTATTATGGAACCCTCCGGACTTCCTTAGACAGCCCGGGTCGTCCCGGACACTTCCGGAACCTTCCACAATATTCCGGACTATTCCGGTCCTTCCAAAACCTTCTAGAAGCTCCGGTCAAAACACCGGACTTTTTCCGAACCCCGGAAAATGACTTCCCATATATGAATCTTATTCTCCGGACCATTCCGAACCTCCTCGTGATGTCTCGGATCCCATCCGAGACTCCGAACAACATTTGAACTCCATTCCATATTCCATATCTACTTAAAACGACATCAAACGTTAAGTGTGTCACCCTACGGTTCGAGAACTATGCGGACATGATCGAGACTCCTCTCCGATCAATAACTAATAGCGGGACCTGGAGATCCATAATAGCTCCCACATATTCAACGATGACTTCGTGATCGAAAGAACCATTAACATACGATACCAATTCCCTTTGTCGCGCGATACTTTACTTGTCCGAGGTTCGATCATCGGTATCTCCATACCTAGTTCAACCTCGTTACCGACAAGTACTCTTTACTTGTACCGTGGTATGTCATATCTTGTGACCTAGTCACATGCTTGCAAGCTAATTAGATGTCATTCCACCGAGAGGGCCCAGAGTATATCTATCCGTCATCGGGATGGACAAATCCCACTCTTGATCCATATGCCTCAACTCATACTTTCCGAATACTTAATCCCATCTTTATAACCACCCATTTACGCAGTGGCGTTTGATGTAATCAAAGTACCCTTCCGGTATAAGTGATTTACATGATCTCATGGTCGAAGGACTAGGTTACTATGTATCTGAAAGCTTATAGCAAGTTGAACTTAATGACTTGATCTTTATGCTATGCTTACTATGGGTGTGTGTCCATCACATCATTCACCTAATGATATGATCTTGTTATTAATAACATCCAATGTTCATGATCAGAAACCATGATCATCTATTAATCAACAAGCTAGTTAAATGAGAGGCTTACTAGGGACTCTAGTTGTTTACACAACACACATGTATTAATGTTTCCGGTTAATACAATTATAGCATGGGGTGTAAACATTTATCATGAACACTAAGATATAACAATAACCAATTTATTATTGCCTCTCGGGCATATCTCCAACAGTCTCCCACTTGCACTAGAGTCAATAATCTAGTTTACATTTGTAAAGATATAACACCTTGGCCTTGTGGTGCTTATCATGTTTTGCTCACGGGAGAGGTTTCAGTCAACGAATCTGACACGCTCAGAAACGTTTGTATTTTGCAATTCATTTGCGTCTCAACGCGTCACTCATATTCCAAATGAGACGTCATTAATCGTATATGTTCAGTCTTCTGGTGGAACCTTAATTCCGCAGTCTGAAATATGTCACTAATATTGTCACACACAATATAGCTTCAAAGTTCTGACACTATCGGAACTACACCAAGTTCTCAAAGAACTCCTCGACTTAAACATCCTCAGTCATTGTCAAAACAATGACATACTCTGCCTTCGTTTGTAGAATCCGTCACAATATTTAGAACTCATCTAAATCTAGCATTGTGCTACCTTTTAATGAACACTTAGCCTAATTGAGATTTGAAATTCATTTTTATATGTGACCAAACTAATATCGGTGCAACACCTTACAGTGATTTGTTTGTCATTACCCCATACAAAACTATATATATATCCTTGGTTCTTCTAAAGTACACAAGGATATTCTTACTGTCGTCCAATGATCATCACATGAATCATTCTGGTACATGCTCATAACACTTTAGAGCACAGGACATCTGATTGTGTGCATTTTATTCGTGATCTAAAATCACTCATGTGTTTTTACTCATCGAGTGTCAAATACACTCAAGTCTTGTTAAACCTTCACATGAAAAGAACACCTTCTTAATATTTTTATATTGAACTACTTCAATATTCATTCTATGTACTTTAATTTAAACTTATTATTTGTTTCATTCTATCTTCATAGATCTTTACACTAAATATGTTTCTGTCCACATCCTTTCATTGAAATTAGTTCTCAATGAAACCTTTTAATCAAGTATATAATTACATCATTTATAATCAACTATATGTCATCTACATAAAGTATTACAAATATGTCTCAGCGCTCCCACTTAATTTCTTGCAAATGCAAGCATCTTCATCATTTCTGATGAAATCAAAAACTCTTTGACTATTTCATCCGGTGAAGATTCCAACTCCGCGATACTCACTTCATCCAATTGAAGTTCGTATACCTATCTAGTATTCCACGGACCAGCAAAACTCTTGGTTGTATCTTGTATACACCTTTAATACACACTTCTGTTAAGTAATGTATTTTGCCATCCTACTAGCATATCTCATAAAAGAAATATGTAGCGATTACTAGAATAATCCACATAGACTATAAGCATCGTTACGGAAGATCTAATCTTATTGTAGTCAACTCTTTGAACTTTGTCGTAAACAACTTTTCGACAAGTCGAGCTTCTTCAAGGATATTCCATCCAAGTCCATCAATTTTATAGATCCATTTACTTTTAAAAAGTATTCACCTATCTTGGATTTCATGGCGCATAGCCATTTTAACGGAGTCAGGGCCCATCATAACTTCTTTGTATGTAGTTGGTTTATCATTGTTCAAAATCAATCCTTTGTCCACAAATCATTTATTTGATCACAAAGTAAACCATACCTACAAGGTTCAATAGGTACTTCGATCTCCATGGCTATAACACTTTGTAGACATGGGAGCCATGATCATCGTGGCCGCTTCCGGAACCATTTCCGATGCTGCGCTACTCTGATCATCATGCTCAGGTTCATCAACCTTATCAAGTTCTATTGTCCTCCCACTCAAATACTTCGCTAGAAACAATTTCTTGGAAATAAGAAACATTGACAAACACTTTTGTCTTTGTCTCCATAGTGGAAAGAATTCCCAATCAATTCTCTGGGATAACCAACAAAGACATTCATCCGATTTTGGTTGTAAACTTATTTACTTATGCTATGCATACCAAAATTTAAGAAAGGACTATTAGGGTTTATACCCATGCCATAACTCGTATGGTGTCATTTCAACGGATCATGATGATGCTCTATTCAGTGTAAAAGCGGTAGTCTCTAAAGCATAATCCACAAAAATATAATGGCTTCATTTTATTTTATCTCATCATTAACCCAACAAGGTTTGGATATGTCTCTCGGATACTCCATCATCACTATGATACTCCAAGGAACGTGAGTTGTAGAACAATTTCATAACTCTCTTAGATGTTCGCTAAAACTCGTAATTCAAATATTTCCACCATGATCTAATCATAGATATTTGACTTTTCTATTACGATGATTTCCACTTCATGCTGAAATTTATTTGAATCCATTCAAATGTTTCAAACTTCTTTCTTATCGAATATATCCACATATATATATATATACTCAATTCATTGTTGGAAGTTTTCATGAAGTAGAAGAATCTTCCGCACACAAATATGCCTAGTGAACCATATACATCATCATGTATGTTTCCACTAAGTTAGTTGCCCGTTCTACTCTTGGCCTATGAACGGTATTTCAGTCATTCTCTTTAGAAAATATTTGCAAGCGCCAAATGATTCAAAAATCAAATGACTCCAAAAATCCATTTGCATGGAGTTTATTCATGCGTTCTTTTTTAACATGACCTAAATGCTGATACGTCTCCGACGTATCGATAATTTCTTATGTTCCATGCCACATTATTGATGTTATCTACATGTTTTATGCACACTTTATGTCATATTCGTGCATTTTCTGGAACTAACCTATTAACAAGATGCCGAAGTGCCAGTTCCTGTTTTCTGCTATTTTTGGTTTCAGAAATCCTAGTAACGAAATATTCTCGGAATCGGACGAAATCAACGCCCAGGTTCCTATTTTTCCCGGAACCATCCAACACCCGAGAGCCGCCGAGGAGCCCTGGGGCCCCACACCACACCGGCGCGGCGAGGGGGGCCGCGCCGCCCTATGGTGTGGGCCCCCGTGCCCTCCGCGCCGCCTCTTCGCCTATATAAAGCCTCCGTCGCGAAACCCCGATGCGATTGACGAAACCACAACCTTCCGAGAGCCGCCGCCATCGCGAGGCCAAGATCTGGGGGACAGGAGTCACTCCGCCGGGACGGGGAAGTGCCCCCGGAAGGCTTCTCCATCGACACCGCTGCCATCTCCACCGCCATCTTCATCACCGCTGCTGCTCCCATGAGGAGGGAGTAGTTCTCCATCGAGGCTCGGGGCTGTACCGGTAGCTATGTGGTTCATCTCTCCCATGTACCTCAATACAATAATCTCATGAGCTGCTTTACATGATTGAGATTCATATGAGTTTTGTATCACTATTCATCTATGTGCTACTCTAGCAATGTTATTAAAGTAGTTATATTCCTCCTGCACGTGTGTAAAGGTGACAGTGTGTGCACCGTGTTAGTACTTGGTTTATGCTATGATCATGATCTCTTGTAGATTGCGAAGTTAACTATTGCTATGATAATATTGATGTGATCTATTCCTCCTACATATGCATGAAGGTGACAGTGTGCATGCTATGTTAGTACTTGGTTTAATCTGTTGATCTATCTTACACTAAAGGTTACTAAAATATGAACAGTAATTGTGGAGCTTGTTAACTCCGGCATTGAGGGTTCGTGTAATCCTACGCAATGTGTTCATCATCCAACAAAAGTGTAGAGTATGCATTTATCTATTCTGTTATGTGATCAATGTTGAGAGTGTCCACTAGTGAAAGTCTAATCCCTAGGCCTTGTTCCTAAATACCGCTGTTACTACTGCTTGTTTATCTGTTCACTGTGTTACTACTGCTGCAATATTACCACCATCAACTACACGCCAGCAAGCTATTTTCTGGCACCGTTGCTACTGCTTATACATTCACCACCGTATTTCACTATCTCTTCGCCGAACTAGTGCACCTATTAGGTGTGTTGGGGACACAAGAGACTTCTTGCTTTGTGGTTGCAGGGTTGCATGAGAGGGATATCTTTGACCTCTTCCTCCCTGAGTTCGATAAACCTTGGGTGATCCACTTAAGGGAAAACTTGCTGCTGTTCTACAAACCTCTGCTCTTGGAGGCCCAACACTGTCTACAGGAAAGGAGGGGGAACGTAGACATCAAGCACTTTTCTGGCGCCGTTGCCGGGAGGAAAGGTAAAGGGCACTCATACTCCGGTTCCAGGTAACAGTACTTTTCTGGCGCCATTGTGTTTGTGCTCGAAGCTATTTCCTTTAGATCCTGCAATTGCATCTTTTTGTTTCTTGTTTACACTAGTAAGGCATAATGGACAACAATGAGCTTCTTATTTTATTTCCTGATTTAAGACATGGATGGTTTGATCCGAAAATTAAAAAAACCATGGAACATATTAGTATGAATACTTTGAACACCGTTGTTGCTAATGATATGGAAAATTCTAAGCTTGGGGAAGCTGGTTTTGATGAGCATGATCTTTTTAGTCCCCCAAGCATTGAGGAGAAAATTTTCTTTGATGATACTTTGCCTCCTATTTATGATGATTATAATGATAGTAGTCTTTTGTTACCACCTGTTATGGAGGATAAATTTGATTATGATTACAATATGCCTCTTATATTTGATGATGAGAATAATAATGATAGCTACTTTGTTGAATTTGCTCCTACTACAATTAATAAGAATAACTATGCTTATGTTGGGAGTAGTAATAATTTTATGCATGAGACTCATGATAAGAATGCTTTATGTGATAGTTATATTGTTGAGTTTGCTCATGACACTACTGAAAGCTATTATGAGAGAGGAAAATATGGTTGTAAAAATTTTCATGTTACTAAAACACCTCTCTATGTGCTGAAATTTTTGAAGCTACACTTGTTTTATCTTCCTATGCTTGTTACTTTGCTCTTCATGAACTTGTTTATTTACAAGATTCCTATGCATAGGAAGCATGTTAGACTTAAATGTGTTTTGAATTTGCCTCTTGATGCTCTCTTTTGCTTCAAATACTATTTCTTGCGAGTGCATCATTAAAACTGCTGAGCCCATCTTAATGGCTATAAAGAAAAGAACTTCTTGGGAGATAACCCATGTGTTATTTTGCTACAGTACTTTGTTTTATATTTGTGTCTTGGAAGTTGTTTACTACTGTAGCAACCTCTCCTTATCTTAGTTTTGTGTTTTGTTGTGCCAAGTAAAGTCTTTGATAGTAAAGTCAATACTAGATTTGGATTACTGCGGAGAAACTGTTTTCTTGCTGTAACGAATCTGGGCCTAATTCTCTGTAGGTAACTCAGAAAATTATGCCAATTTACGTGAGTGATCCACAGATATGTACGCAACTTTCATTCAATTTGAGCATTTTCATCTGAGCAAGTCTGGTGCCATTTTAAAATTCGTCTTTACGGACTGTTCTGTTTTGACAGATTCTGCCTTTTATTTCGCATTGCTTCTTTCGCTGTGTTGGGTGGATTTCTTTGTTCCATTACCTTCCAGTAGCTTTGGGCAATGTCTAGAAGTGTTAAGAATGATTGTGTCACCTCTGAACATGTGAGTTTTTGATTATGCACTAACCCTCTAATGAGTTTGTTTCAAGTTTGGTGTGAAGGAAGTTTTCAAGGGTCAAGAGAGGAGGATGATATACTATGATGAAGGAGAGTGAAAGCTCTAAGCTTGGGGATGCCCCGGTGGTTCACCCCTGCATATATCAAGAAGACTCAAGCGTCTAAGCTTGGGGATGCCCAAGGCATCCCCTTCTTCATCGACAAATTATCAGGTTCCTTCTCTTGAAACTATATTTTTATTCGGTCACATCTTATGTACTTTACTTGGAGCGTCTGTATGCTTTTATTTTTGTTTGTGTTTGAATAAATTGGATTACATCATGCTTGTGTGGGAGAGAGACACGCTCCGCTGTAGCATATGGACAAGTATGTCCTTAGTTTCTACTCATAGTATTCAAGGCGAAGTTTCTTCTTCGTTAAATTGTTATATGGTTGGAATTGGAAAATGATACATGTAGTAATTGCTAAAATGTCTTGGGTAATGTGATACTTGGCAATTGTTGTGCTCATGTTTAAGCTCTTGCATCATATGCTTTGCACCCATTAATGAAGAAATACATAGAGCATGCTAAAATTTGGTTTGCATATTTGGTTTCTCTAAGGTCTAGATAATTTCTAGTATTGACTTTGAACAACAAGGAAGATGGTGTAGAGTCTTATAATGTCTTCAATATGTCTTTTATGTGAGTTTTGCTGCACCGGTTCATCCTTGTGTTTGTTTCAAATAAGCCTTGCTAGCCTAAACCTTGTATCGAGAGGGAATACTTCTCATGCATCCAAAATACTTGAGCCAACCACTATGCCATTTGTGTCCACCATACCTACCTACTACATGGTATTTCTCCGCCATTCCAAAGTAAATTGCTTGAGTGCTACCTTTAAAATTCATCATTCACCTTTGCAATATATAGCTCATGGGACAAATAGCTTAAAAACTATTGTGGTATTGAATATGTAATTATGCACTTTATCTCTTATTAAGTTGCTTGTTGTGCGATAACCATGTTTCTGGGGACGCCATCAACTATTCTTTGTTGAATATCATGTGAGTTGCTATGCATGTCCGTCTTGTCTGAAGTAAGAGAGATCTACCACCTTTATGGTTGGAGCATGCATATTGTTAGAGAAGAACATTGGGCCGCTAACTAAAGCCATGATCCATGGTGGAAGTTTCAGTTTTGGACATATATCCTCAATCTCATATGAGAATAATAATTGTTGCCACATGCTTATGCATTAAAGAGGAGTCCATTATCTGTTGTCCATGTTGTCCCGGTATGGATGTCTAAGTTGAGAATAATCAAAAGCGAGAAATCCAAAATGCGAGCTTTCTCCTTAGACCTTTGTACAGGCGGCATGGAGGTACCCCATTGTGACACTTGGTTAAAACATGTGTATTGCGATGATCCGGTAGTCCAAGCTAATTAGGACAAGGTGCGGGCACTATTAGTATACTATGCATGAGGCTTGCAACTTGTAAGATATAATTTACATGATACATATGCTTTATTACTACCGTTGACAAAATTGTTTCTTGTTTTCAAAATCAAAGCTCTAGCACAAATATAGCAATCAATGCTTTCCTCTTTGAAGGACCATTCTTTTACTTTCATTGTTGAGTCAGTTCACCTATTTCTCTCTACCTCAAGAAGCAAACACTTGTGTGAACTGTGCATTGATTCCTACATACTTGCATATTGCACTTATTATATTACTCTATGTTGACAATATCCATGAGATATACATGTTATGAGTTGAAAGCAACCGCTGAAACTTAATCTTCTTTTGTGTTGCTTCAATGCCTTTACTTTGAATTATTGCTTTATGAGTTAACTCTTATGCAAGACTTATTGATGCTTGTCTTTAAGTACTATTCATGAAAAGTCTTTGCTTTATGATTCATTGTTTACTCATGTCATTACCATTGTTTTGATCGCTGCATTCACTACATATGCTTTACAAATAGTATGATCAAGATTATGATGGCATGTCACTCCAGAAATTATCTGTGTTATCGTTTTACCTGCTCGGGACGAGCAGAACTAAGCTTGGGGATGCTGATACGTCTCCGACGTATCGATAATTTCTTATGTTCCATGCCACATTATTGATGTTATCTACATGTTTTATGCACACTTTATGTCATATTCGTGCATTTTCGGAACTAACCTATTAACAAGATGCCGAAGTGCCGTTCCTGTTTTCTGCTGTTTTTGGTTTCAGAAATCCTAGTAACGAAATATTCTCGGAATCGGACGAAATCAACGCCTGTGTTCCTATTTTTCCGGAACCATCCGAACACCCGAGAGCCGCCAGGGGAGCCTGGGGCCCCACACCACACCCGGCGCGGCGAGGGGGCCGCGCCGCCCTATGGTGTGGGCCCCCGTGCCTCCTGCGCCGCCTCTTCACCTATATAAAGCCTCCGTCGCGAAAACCCTGATGCGATTGACGAAACCACAGAAACCTTCCAGAGCCGCCGCCATCGCGAGGCCAAGATCGGGGGACAGAGTCTCTGTTCCGGCACGCCGCCGGAGCGGGGAAGTGCCCCCGGAAGGCTTCTCCATCGACACCGCTGCCATCTCCACCGCCATCTTCATCACCGCTGCTGCTCCCATGAGGAGGGAGTAGTTCTCCATCGAGGCTCGGGGCTGTACCGGTAGCTATGTGGTTCATCTCTCCCATGTACCTCAATACAATAATCTCATGAGCTGCTTTACATGATTGAGATTCATATGAGTTTTGTATCACTATTCATCTATGTGCTACTCTAGCAATGTTATTAAAGTAGTTATATTCCTCCTGCACGTGTGTAAAGGTGACAGTGTGTGCACCGTGTTAGTACTTGGTTTATGCTATGATCATGATCTCTTGTAGATTGCGAAGTTAACTATTGCTATGATAATATTGATGTGATCTATTCCTCCTACATATGCATGAAGGTGACAGTGTGCATGCTAGTACTTGGTTTAATCTGTTGATCTATCTTACACTAAAGGTTACTAAAATATGAACAGAATTGTGGAGCTTGTTAACTCCGGCATTGAGGGTTCGTGTAATCCTACGCAATGTGTTCATCATCCAACAAAAGTGTAGAGTATGCATTTATCTATTCTGCTATGTGATCAATGTTGAGAGTGTCCACTAGTGAAAGTCTAATCCCTAGGCCTTGTTCCTAAATACCGTTATCCTGCTTGTTTACTGTTTTACTGTCTGTACTTGCAATATTACCACCATCAACTACATGCCAGCAAGCTATTTTCTGGCACTTGCTACTGCTCATATACATTCATACCACCCGTATTTCACTATCTCTTCGCGAACTAGTGCACCTATTAGGTGTGTTGGGGACACAAGAGACTTCTTGCTTTGTGGTTGCGGTTGCATGAGAGGGATATCTTTGACCTGTTCCTCCCTGAGTTCGATAAACCTTGGGTGATCCACTTAAGGGAAAACTTGCTGCTGTTCTACAAACCTCTGCTCTTGGAGGCCCAACACTGTCTACAGGAAAGGAGGGGGAACGTAGACATCAGTTCCACAAATAAGTGGAATGCAAATCATTTTCCTTATGGCATTTTAGCATCAGTGTTATGCATGTGTTTTTCACCATAAAGATTTATAATAACTTATCCATCGTACATGGAATACTGTCAAAATTTGAACAACTCATTGTTTTCATTTGACCAGAACAAAACAACAATTATGAAGTTCTTTATTATAAATCTGAAGGGCTAGATAGAATGCCAACGACGAACATAATAACACTTTATTTTTGTTCCAGACGTGCATTTCTATCATATTCCTTGTCAGTCACTTAGGCCATTGTATTCTTGTATTGCGTTGTTTTGTATGACACATCATACCAACCAATATGGTACAAATACCCAAGAATTTCATTGTGTGACCAAACTAGGAATACATTCATAACATGTATATCATCTATATACACCTGAGCTAGACTTTCTAGTCTTTTCTTTCTTTCTGCCAATAATCTTTTGTAGTTTCTCTTTTAGCTTTCCTCATTCTCAGAAAAACACTTCAACATCAATAACTTCTAGATTTGTTGGTCAAATACCAATAACCTTTAGGTTCTTACTTTGAAGTTGATCATCATATGACAAGTGTTCCGGATTTCACTATTAGTAACCTTTTAATGTGATGAACAATTTCACTCATAATTTTTATCCATCAAATCATGACGAATTTCTGAGACCATGTCTGTACATGCTAGGCTCGTAAAGTTTAACCTCAGTATTCGCATGTGCAAATCTGGCTTGCACCCGTTGTATGCACACGTAGAATCTATAACACCCGATCATCACGTGATGCTTCGAAACGACGAGTCTTAGCAACGGTGCATACTAAGGACGATCACTTCATGGATATGTGAATATCGTTAGTGCCCAACTAGTTGGAGGATTGGGACGCCTGGCATCTTCAACCTTCGTACATTCTCATAAAACTTATGAGTTTATGTAATCTCACCAAATTATATTCTATCACCTTGCAATAAGGTCTTAGATATCACATATATCTGATACCTTGCTTATTTCTGAAAACAAAATTTTCAGCTCCTTACTTTTCAAACAGATTTGAACTTCAAGTTTCACGGAGACAAGATGATTTTAGGTACTAATTGAAACCATTGTTCTTTGAATCAGCAATGTGAGGTTTACTAAAAGTTTGCAATAGGACTTAATCATTTCTTGATTCTTTAACAATACGGTACCAGTCCGTAAAGTTTCTTGTCAGACTTAACAGTATTTCTATCTCAATTACAAGACTAGCGCATGGTAGATAACGGATGCCAATTCTACAAATTTAATTCAAAATACTATTCAGACTATGTTCATGATAATTAGTTCATGTTTTAATCTAATTACTAATGAACTCCCACTTAATACAACATCCCTCATAGTTGTTTAGTGGTACACGATCCATATCCACTACACCAAAACCGATCATCACGTGAGATGATGTAGCTTCAATGGTGAACATCAACATGTTGATCATATCATCCATATGACTCGTGTTCAACCTTTCGGTTTCCTGTGTTCCGAGGCCATGTATGTACATGCTAGGCTCGTCAAGCAAACCCAAGTATTTCCGTGTGTGCAACATGGCTTACACCTGTTGTATGTGAACGTAGAATCTATCACGTCCGATCATCACGAGATTCTTCAAAATGACGAACTGTAGCAACGGTGCATACGAGGGGAGAACACTTTATTATCTTGATATTAATTTGAGGGATCATCTTATAATGCTACCATCGTGATCTAAGCAAGATAAGATGCATAAAAGATTAACATCACATGCAATTCATATGTGATATGATATGGCCCTTTAGTCTTTGCGCCTTTGATCTTCATCTCCAAAGCACGGACATGATCTCCATCATCAACGGCATGATCTCCATCATCGTCGGCGTAGCGTCAAGGTCCATGGCGCCGTCTTCATGGTTGTTCACCGTGTGTAGCAACTATTACAACTACTTTAAAATAATACTACTACATGAAATATAAAGACAACCATAAGGCTCCTGCCGGTTGCCACAATACAATAATGATCATCTCATACATATTCATCATCACATCATGGCCATATCACATCACCAAACCCTGCAAAAACAAGTTAGACGCCTCTAATTTGGTTTGCATATTTTACGTGGTTTAGGGTTTTCGAGCAAGATCCAATCTACCTACAAACATGAACCACAACGGTGATACTAGTGTTGTCAATAGAAAGAGTAGATTGAATCTTCACTATGGTGAGAGAGACAGACACCCGCAAAGCCACTTAAGCAATACAAGTTGCATGTCGAGCGTGGAGTGATACGTCTCCAACGTATCGATAATTTCTTATGTTCCATGCCACATTATTGATGTTATCTACATGTTTTATGCACACTTTATGTCATATTCGTGCATTTTCTGGAACTAACCTATTAACAAGATGCCGAAGTGCCTGTTTTCTCTGTTTTTGGTTTCAGAAATCCTAGTAACGAAATATTCTCGGAATTGGACGAAATCAACGCCTTGGTCCTATTTTGCCACGAAGCTTCCAAAGACCGAAGAGGAGATGAAGTGGGGCCACGAGGTGGCCAAACCCTAGGGCGGCGCGGCCCCTTGGCCGCGGCCCTATGGTGTGGGCCCCTCGTGCTGCCTCCTGACCTGCCCTTCCGCCTACTTAAAGCCTCCATCGCGAAACCCCCAGTACCGAGAGCCACGATATGGAAAACCTTACTAAGACGCCGCTGCCGCCAATCCCATCTCGGGGGATTCAGGAGATCGCCTCCGGCACCCTGCCGGAGAGGGGATTCATCTCCCGGAGGACTCTACGCCGCCATGGTCGCCTCCGGAGTGATGTGTGAGTAGTCACCCTGGACTATGGGTCCATAGCAGTAGCTAGATGGTTGTCTTCTCCCCATTATGCTTCATTGTCGGATCTTGTGAGCTGCCTAACATGATCAAGATCATCTATCTGTAATTCTATATGTTGCGTTTGTTGGGATCCGATGAATAGAGAATACTTGTTATGTTGATTATCAAAGTTATGTCTATGTGTTGTTTATGATCTTGCATGCTCTCCGTTATTAGTAGATGCTCTGGCCAAGTTGATGCTAGTAACTCCAAGAGGGAGTATTTATGCTCGATAGTGGGTTCATGTCTCCATGAATCTGGAGGAGTGACAAGAACCACTAAGGTTACGGATGTGCTGTTGCCACTAGGGATAAAACATTGGTGCTATGTTCAAGGATGTAGTCACTGATTACATTACGCGCAATACTTAATGCAATTGTCTGTTGTTAGCAACTTAATACTGGAGGGGGTTCGGATGATAACCTGAAGGTGGACTTTTTAGGCATAGATGCATGCTGGATAGCGGTCTATGTACTTTGTCGTAATGCCCAATTAAATCTCACAATACTCATCATAATATGTATGTGCATGGTCATGCCCTCTATTTGTCAATTGCCCAACTGTAATTTGTTCACCCAACATGCTGTTTATCTTATGGGAGAGACACCTCTAGTGAACCGTGGACCCCGGTCCAATTCTCTTTACTGAAATACAATCTCTAATACGTTCTACTGTTTCGCAAACAATCATCATCCACACGATACATCTAATCCTTTGTTACAGCAAGCCGGTGAGATTGACAACCTCACTTTCGTTGGGGCAAAGTACTTTGGTTGTGTTGTGCAGTTCCACGTTGGCGCCGGAATCTCTCGGTGTTGCGCCGCACTACATCCCTGCCATCAACCTTCAACGTGCTTCTTGGCTCCTACTGGTTCGATAAACCTTGGTTTCATACTGAGGGAAAACTTGCCGCTGTACGCATCACACCTTCCTCTTGGGGTTCCCAACGGACGCGTGTTGTACGCGTATCATGGAGCAAGTCTCATGAACGCGGTCATGTAAACTTAGCCCGGCCCGCTTCATCCCACCATCCCGCAAGATGCAAAGTACACTAACTAAAAACAACAAAAGCATCAACGCCCACAAAACCATTTTGTTCTACTCGTGCAACCAATCTATGCATAGACACGGCTCTGATACCACTGATGGGATTCGTAGCATAGAAAACAAAAAATTCCTACCGCAAGAACGAATAACAAGCCAAGATCCAATCTAGAAGATGGTAGCAACGAGAAGATCATGAGACTAACCCTCGAAGATTTTCAAAACCTACGAGATTAGATCTCGTTGTTGCTGTAGTCGATCACTTGCCGCTTTCAAAAGCGCGTAGAAGATCTTGACGGTGCCACAGTCGGGCAGCACCTCCGTACTCGGTCACACGTTCGGTATTGATGACGACGTCCTTCTCCCCGTTCCAGTGGGCAGCGGATGTACTAGATCCTCCTCGGAATCCCGCCAGCACGACGGCGTGGTGACGGTGGTGGTGGACATCTCCGGCAGGGCTTCGCCGTAAGCGCTGCGAGAGAAGAAGAAGGAGGGAATAGCTAGGGTTTGGGAGAGGGGGAGCTAGGGCTGCGACTTGTGGAGCTCTTGGGGTCCCCTTGCCCTCCTTTTATAGGTGGAAAAGGTCCTTGGGTCGTCCAAGACCTGCCCCCAAAGTTTGGGAGAGTTCCGGTAGGTTTCTGTCAGCCGAAACCTACTAGAACTAGGACTCTTTTGCCAAATCCGAATCTGCTTTAGGGGAAACTTCTTAACCCTTAAGAAAAACGTGGATACACCTATTATGGAACCCTCCGGACTTCCTTAGACAGCCCGGGTCGTCCCGGACACTTCCGGAACCTTCCACAATATTCCGGACTATTCCGGTCCTTCCAAAACCTTCTAGAAGCTCCGGTCAAAACACCGGACTTTTTCCAAACCCCAGAAAATGACTTCCCATATATGAATCTTATTCTCCGGACCATTCCGAACCTCCTCGTGATGTCTCGGATCCCATCCGAGACTCTGAACAACATTCGAACTCCATTCCATATTCCATATCTACTTAAAACGACATCAAACCTTAAGTGTGTCACCCTACGGTTCGAGAACTATGCGGACATGATCGAGACTCTTCTCCGATCAATAACTAATAGCGGGACATGGAGATCCATAATAGCTCCCACATATTCAACGATGACTTCGTGATCGAAAGAACCATTAACATACGATACCAATTCCCTTTGTCGCGCGATACTTTACTTGTCCGAGGTTCGATCATCGGTATCTCCATACCTAGTTCAACCTCGTTACCGATAAGTACTCTTTACTCGTACCGTGGTATGTCATCTCTTGTGACCTTGTCACATGCTTGCAAGCTAATTAGATGTCATTCCACCGAGAGGGCCCAGAGTATATCTATCCGTCATCGGGATGGACAAATCCCACTCTTGATCCATATGCCTCAACTCATACTTTCCGAATACTTAATCCCATCTTTATAACCACCCATTTACGCAGTGGCGTTTGATGTAATCAAAGTACCCTTCCGGTATAAGTGATTTACATGATCTCATGGTCGAAGGACTAGGTTACTATGTATCTGAAAGCTTATAGCAAGTTGAACTTAATGACTTGATCTTTATGCTATGCTTACTATGGGTGTGTGTCCATCACATCATTCACCTAAATGATATGATCTTGTTATTAATAACATCCAATGTTCATGATTAGGAAACCATGATCATCTATTAATCAACAAGCTAGTTAAATTAGAGGCTTACTAGGGACTCTGGTTGTTTACACAACACACATCTATTAATGTTTCCGGTTAATACAATTATAGCATGGGGTGTAAACATTTATCATGAACACTAAGATATAACAATAACCAATTTATTATTGCCTCTCGGGCATATCTCCAACAGGGGGATCGCTAGACCCGGTGACAGGGGAGTGTGTTCACCGACAGGCAAAGTTTAAACCCACCGAAGCCCTTATTGAAGCAATGACCAAAGCTCAAGAGGGGAAGATTAGGTTCAACAGAGAGAACGACGCGCTGACATTTGCCCTCGGGAATCCTGAACACGGAGGACGTATACGAGGCAAAGGGCCATTCCGTGGAAAGTAGGGTTTTCCCAGGAAAATGACCCGTACAATTACAGAAGCCGTAAGAGAAAGGCGGATCGGGATGCAGATTTTGTGGCGCACTTGGCATCGGAATTCTATGAGATGAAGAAAATGGTGAATGCACTAGTACAAGAAAGATCGGCAGCTGGGACGCATGAAGATCATCCAGCGGATGTCGGAAGCCAGCAGCGGAGAAGCAGCGTGGCTTCCACGGAGGCCCCGCCGGCTGGTGCTAATGCACCCTTGCTGGCCCCGGCTGGTGCTAATGCACCGATGATCGATATTATTGCACCAGAGCCTCCTCGCTACCCCGTGGACGATGTAAAGGAAATGAAAGAATGTGATCTGCATTATCCAGTGGGGAACATTTCCATGAAGGTAGCCATCGGCACTGCTTTACCCCCTGGAGCACTCCACCACAACAACCCCATTCAAGATGGATATGCTCGTGTCACGGTGGAGGACATAGTCCAAGGGTTTGAGGACCTGGAGATTGACTATGCTACACCCGAAGGGGAGAGAAGACTTGGAGATGTCAAGCGCCAGTTCATTCTATGGAAAAAGAAGTTCATCAAGTTTCCAGGCGAGGCGCCAAGGCCAACAAGTCCACCCCCTCCGGTGGTGGTGGTGGTGGCGGTGGTGGTGGTGATGGTGGTTCACCTACACCTCCTTCACGTCAGCCGACGCCGCCCCCCAATCCACCTCCGGCGGGTAAGCAGACGCCGCCCCCCGCCCTCCGGCGGGTATGCCGCCTCCACCTCCGGCGAAGAAGCAGAAGCAGTCCTGGACTATTAACCCGGACCCTTATGTACCTAAAACCACAAAGGTACCAGAGCCATCACTGAAGCCTCTCCCCCCAAGGCCTTGGGAACATAGTGTCGAGGAAAGGGACGCGGCCGCGGCTGCTCACCATGAGAAATGGAGGGCGGATAAAGGCGAAAAGAGAGCCTGAGCCCAAGCCAGTATTTTTTGAGAAGGAAAAGAAGTGGGATAAGTCATTTTTAGCACACTGTCCCAAGCCGAGAAGAATATGCCTGACGACTATGGACGTGAACTTTGTAGGCAAGCACTAATATTGAAGGAGAAGAAAGAGAAGCAGGAGAAGAAAGCCTTGGAGGAGGAGAAAGAAGAAAGTAAAAAAAAGCGGGAAACAAGTTGCCCAGCTCGGGGAACAAAGTAAACAATCGATCCCCCCGCTCATAGTGAAAGCCGCCGGTCCGGATGCTGAACTAATGGACCCCGCTATCATAGCAGCTGCGGCAGCACAGGAATGACTGTAACGGGTGCCAGAGAACAAGCGGCCGAGATCGGTATGACTCTTCGTGCAGTGTTAGGCCTTGAGGAGGCGCCAATGAGTGAGGTAGCAATTACATATGTGCCGAATGGGCCTCTCGTCGAGCCTGCGCAGGAAGAGGATCTACCTCCACAAATGAAAAATCTGCTACGTTGGTACAAGGGTTACATAAAAACTAACGCCGGCAAAGAATATATTTATGCGGAAGTTAGACATGAGCATCACTTCAAACATTACTATGTAACAGTTCATATGAGTGAATTGTTCCAGCTGTTCAATCTGCGCGAGCTCGACAAATCTATTGCTACGTTCTGTAAGTGATTTATTTCTACCTCATCTCGTTCATTGCCTGCACTATATATATATATATATATATATATATATATATATATAGGGTTGCACTATTCTGAAACCGGTGCTCAGAATATTATTCTGAGCACCACCGGCCATATAAGGAGACAATCCAGTGGAAAACGGCCCAACCAAGCCCAACTTAACGCGTGGAAAAAAAACCCACCGACACCTTCGGTTCCAATCTCCTCGCCCGCAACCATCCATGGCAAATCGCCCCGCGCCGCTGCCCCCGCGCCGCCGGCCTCCTCTACGTGGCCGCCCGACCTTCCTAGCCTGCCGCCGGCCTCCTCATGCGCAGCAGCCCGTCCTTCGTCAGCCTCCCCAAGAGTCGCCGGTGGTCCTCCCCAAGTGCGGCTTGCCGGCCTCTCCGAGCGCCGCTGCCAAGGTCGATGCGCGTCGCCGGACCGACTTACAACCGATGACCAGATCCCTTGCCCGACGACGTACTCCACATCATCCCTGCTATCCTGTGGCCGACGGCCTTGCTCCCCTCCCGCCGCCCCTGCTCCCATCCTACAACCCTCGACCCTGCCTCCTGCTCCATCTATCCGCCTGCGCGGTTGCTACCTTCCGCCCCCATAAGCCACGTCGCCGGCAGAGGTGGACGAGCTCGCCTGCACAGAGAACAAGCAACCCGATGGTAGGCTGTTGTACTTCTCTCTGAATCTCTCCGTGAACTTTTCTCCGTTTCCCCATGTACTTCTCTTCAAGCTCTAACTGCTGCCCGTGAAGTATACAATTACCAAATATAGAATGTACACACGCACAGCATGAGGTAGCACCACCTAAACTCAACTCTTTCTTGATGTCGACGCCGGCCTCTGCAGCTCTACTCCCGTGACAACCCCTCCTGCTCATCTCCTTTGACGTCGTAGCCGGCCGGGAGCACGTTACGGTGACGGGCTCCAGCACAGCCGCTTGATCCTGCCGTGTTGCTGGTGCGAGGCTCACATCCACCACCATATGGCGCTGCTGGACCATACAACATACAGTAGCAAAATCTAGTTTTTTTTTTTCAGAACTGTAAGAGACACATAGACACTTGGTGCAGATATATCCAATGTAGGAAGTACATTTGTTAATAAAATTAATACTAGGAAGTACAATTGGTGCAAATATTATTGCCTAATTTTATCTTAGACCTGAACTTTTGTTAGTTATTGACCTGTACTTCTGGTAAGAACCGCTCTATACTTCCCTTGTGATGATCGCACCTTACCTCTGCTTCTTGGTTCACGACAGTCACCATCAGATGTGGTTTTTCTTCCAGCGTGTATTACACTGCTCCAGAAAATGTCCTAATCTTGCTGGAAGTTCAATCACACTGAAAGCTAGGAAGTTTACAAGTGCGGTCGGTGGGTTATAATCGCAAAGAAGCACCGAAAATAAAAGGATCCCTGCATAAGTGAACTTTTTCTTTTCTCCGAGAACCAACACGAATTGCAGTTTTACTTGAAGATTTATATACCTGGTAGCACACTTGTTCGACATCGAGAAAACAAAGACAAATGATCTTGAAAAAATAGTATGCAAAAGTAAGGTGGCGGCCATATTGATTTTAATTTTATTCTTATCGATACATAGGTCTTCTTTAATTGTCACCGTGTCATGCTAAAAAGCCTAAAAAAGTAAACACAAATATGTTACGGCATATGACTCAAAGAAAAGTAGCCACGGAAGTTGGGATGCAAGGGAAGTCTGCTGATGCTCTGCCTGGTTTTGCTTTTTTTTTCTGAATTTGTTTTGCTGCTACGTCCTGTGTTGTATTGGAACAGGTCATAGAGCCAGTGGTAGAGAAACGTAGGTGTTTCTGAATTATATTTTCTTGTGCAGATGATGGTCAATAATGACCCGTCTCTGCAAACAAATACATGGACACAACAATTATATTTGCATGTATTGGAAGATCAAACGAGTGGTCAGGTTGTCTGTCTCTGCTACCATTTTTCTGAGAAATAATCTGAAGTTGATGTCCCATTTCTCCTAGCAACCTCTGTATGAATGAAAAAAGAGGGCAGTACATGTGTGATTGCATAGCCTAATTATATTGACTCCCAAAAAGGCGCTTGTATTTCGTCCACGTGACCAAGCGTTTGATCATAAATGTTCAATTTTATGTTTTTCTTGTTTGGGAAAAAACATGACCCATTCAGTTTACAAAGTGCAGATTTTGTTTGGGGAAAAGGTTCATGGCTTACTGTCAAGAAGTGATCAGAACGGCACATTACCGTGCCACGATTGCTACCTCCTATCCTTGGATTAATGTTTTATTTGATACAGTGATTAGCTGCGAGCGTGAGCAATTGTCGTTGATTTTTTAAGAATGTTTCGTTTTAGTCGCGACTGATTCTTTCGCTCCCTCAGTTTTGGTGACTTCCACTGTCATCGCTGAGCAGTAGAAATGTTCACAAAATCACAGCCACGGCAGTATACATGTTTGTTTTTAGTCCATCATCATGGCCTACATTCGTCTCGTGCTCTAACGAGACACACATAATCAAACTATGCGCCCCTGCTTCTCCTACCGCCGGCGATACCACTCCGGAAATACTAACCACGCCCGATTCTGCCACATCCCGTGCCGGCCCAGGCCTTGCCGCCGCCTCACTTCCCCATCCCTCTGCCACCAGCAAAGGCGCCGCCCACTTCCCCGGCCACTACCACCAACAAAGGAACTGCCGCGCCAGCCTGGCCTCCCAACTTTGACCTTGCGGCTAGCGCCTTGCCGCCGCGTCCGATCCCGCATCTCGTTCCTCGTTGTCTCGAGTCCCGACTCCATGGGCATCAGCGCGCCTCTCTGCTACCGGTCACCACCACCCCTAGCTCTTTTCTATCGGCACTACAAGTAAAAAGAAATTGATAGTCTGCAACTAAAGGACCATGTGAAGTGCTAAAAACAATATTAAAATCACTAATAGGGAAGTACAAAATATGAGAGCGGAAAGTACAAGTATTGATGCTGGTAAGTACAATCTTTCAGTTTCGGAAGTTCAAAACCCCTCGTGAAAAAAGGGAGGGCAGTGCACCTACTAAATATAGGAAGTGCAACAAAAATGGCTAAATCCTAATGCTGAAAAAAACAAAATAATACCGTCACGTGCATGGAAGTTTATATAATTGACGACGAGAAGTACAACCAGCCGACACGAGCAGTACACCCACTTAATATAGGAAGTACAAGAAAACCGACAAAATCCAAATGTAGAAATAACTAAATAATCCTGTCATCTGCGAGGAAGTACGAACAATGATTCCGAAAAGTGCAAGCGGAGACAACAGGAAGTACAAGCAGTAATTATATGAATGAAAAGTGTTCAAAGAAAATACTCTCACATAAGTTCACATAGCAAAAAAAAATCCCATCACCCGTAAGGAAGTTCATATACTTGACAATGAGAAGTACAACCATTCGACACGAGCAATACACCCACTTAATATAGGAAGTACAAGAAACCCGACAAAGTCCAAATGTAGGAGAAAAAAATCATGTCATCTGCAAGGAAGTACGAGCAATGCTTCCGATAAGTACAGGCGGAGACAACAGAAAGTACAAGCGATAATTACATGAAGAAAATACCCCCACATAAGTTCACATAGCAACGTTGTGAAGTTCAAATATTAAGATCCAGGAAGTGCAGAATCTCTTAAATAGAATATAGGGACAATCTAAAATTATTATTTTGAAGCACACATACTAGTTTTTGTAAAACACACTAGTATCAAAATATTTCCAGGAAGTACAATCACAAAGGCCAAGAAGTACAAGGACATGTCACGGGAAGTTTAGATGCGTGTGGTTGTGTTGAGCATTTTGTGTGGTCGTGAACCTCAAACGGACACCGTATGAGAAGTACAACTATTCGAAACGAGCAGCACAAGCACTTATTATAGGAACTACAAGGAGACCGACAAAATCCAAATGTAGTAAAAACGAAATAATCTCGTCACCCCCAAGGATAGTTGATGTCGACAAGTACAACCATTCAACATGAGCAGTACAAGCACCTATTATAGAACGTATAAGAAAATCGAAAAAAAATCCAAATGTAAGAAAATGAAATAATCCCATCACCCAAGAGGAAATTCAATTAGTTGACAGAGAGAAGTACAACCATTCGACAATAGCAGTACACCCACTTAATATAGGAAGTACAAGAAACTGACAAAATCCAAATGTAGGAAAAACAAGGTAATCCCGTCGTCCATGAGGAAGTACAAGGGGTTGTTCCGAGAAGTACAAGCGAAGACTTCAGGAAGTACAAGCAGTAATTACAGGAACTGCAAATTGTACAAAGAAAATACTCACACATAAGTTCACATATCAATGTTGGAAAGTTCAAATATTAAGATACAGGAAGTGCAAAATCTCTTAAATTGAGGCTAGGGAAAATCTAAAACTATTATTCCAAAACACATGTTTAATTATTGTAAAACGCACTAGTATCAAAACATTTTTGGAAGTACAACCACGAAGGCCAAGAAGTACAAGGACTTGTTGTGAGAAGTTTAGGTGCGCGTAGTTGTGCTGCACATGTTGTGTGGTGAAAATTATAGCTCTGTTTCGCTGAGCACTTTCATGAAACCGCACCAAGAAGTACAACCACATTTCCCGATAAGTACAAGTTCATGTGGAGGGCAGTTCAGTGCTCTGTTTTTAAGGGCGGAAATCTATTGTCCAAATCTCATTGATTTGATCACCAACCACTTCAATCATTATCACAAAAAGCTTTATATGATAGACTTTATGTCTAATTTCATTACCTACAACATTTTAAAACAAATCAATGGATCTAATCCATCAAATTCAAATCCTTATCCAAAAAAATATACCGAAAACATGATTCTAAAACTTCTAAAATTAGTTTCAAACGATTCGTATTTGGCAAAATTGGTAGATACAAAAAAGATGCGCCATTTTAACACCTTTCCAACCGTATATCATTTGCATTGTTTCAATATACCGCATCGAAATCACGTGGAAAACCATTCGGTGCCCGTCACATAAAACGGGCGGACAGTAATTCGAGATATTCTCTTAAACTGTAAGGAATTAGAGAAAACAATTGGAATAAGAAAGTTGCGCCTAGTCCATAGCTTTCCAACACCATATCATTTGCATCATTCCGACAAACGGTTGAAACAAATCCTCCAAATTACTGTCCGCTCGTTTTTAAGTACGTCCGAATTTCGGTATTTTCAAAATTGTTCAAAAACTGTGAGGATTTTGAAAAAACGTAAAACATGAAAAAGTTTCGCAATTTCATTATCTATCCAACGGTATATCATTTGAACATTTTGGATAAGTGAATCGAAAATTGAACTAAAAGTTCGTTTTCTGGCCATATAGAAGCGTTTTCGTATTTTCAAAATTAGATTTAAACCGTGCATAATCTGCGAAAGTTGTGAACATGAAAAAGTTGCGGTTTTTCATTATCTATCCAACGGTATATCATTTGCACATTTCCGCCAAATGGTTGAGAAAATCGTAGTATAATCAGTAGCTCTGAAGAAAATGGGAAGTTCAGGTAAGTTCCGACAGAAAGGTCAACCCTCTTATCCAGGAAGTTCAACCTTGTGTCCAGAGAAGTTCAAGTCGGTGCTCAGAATATTATTTTGCAACCGGTTGCAGAATAGTGCTGCTATATATATATATATATATATATATATATATATATATATATATATATATATATATTGTCCTAACAATATTGTTGTGTACGCTATTATGCAGAATGAAGATTAGGGAATGCAGAATAAGGAACATCCATGATGTTAGGTTCATTGACCCACAAATCGTTAATGGATATGTGTTAGAAAGACACCCCGCCGACGTGGAGCAAGACCTGTGGGATTTTCTTACAAAGCAGCAACTCAAAAGTCAAATTCTATTTCCTTACCATTTTGGGTGAGTGTTTCTGTCTTGAGCACATTCTCTTTTGTTTACTCCATGCATGGTATGTCTAATCGATGAGTTATGCATGACTGTGCATGTATCATGTCCGTAGGTTCCACTGGATTCTGCTAATAATTGAATTTCACACCTCCAGAGTTCTCAGCATGGACTCTCTGAATATGGATTCAAAGCTCTGGGTCAACATGAGAAATATGCTGCAAAAGTAATCTTATATAACTAAGAAGTTCATCCCCACTAACTTATTTATCTAAACATGCAGCTATGCCACATCAGCAGGCCCACCACATTAGGCCACCTCAGCTCTTTTTTCCAGCCGCACATGCAGTTATTAATTGAAATTTTGCTTGCGCTTCTCTTTGCCTGTAATCGAGTGCCTGTCTGACCTATTATTTCGATGGGCAATCAGTTATCGTCCACCACCACCGCAAGGTAGCAGGGCACACGAGTCGACCCTTGAGTTGGTAATTAGTCAATTAATTGTATTAAACCGCTAAGCATCTCTTGAGCTTCACATTCCACATTTATGCATGAGCAAGCTAGCTTGCAGTTTATAAATTCAGCATATCATGGTCCAGTCGCTAGCTTGCGGGGATCTGAATAGTGTAGCTCCGTCGTCCAGATCATGTAGGCAGGGCATACAAGGAAGCAAGCCGCACGCCGGCGACCAGTCGTCCGATCCAAATAGGAGGAGCACAGCCGCCATCCGTACTTCATTCTTCAGGTCTAGCTCATGGAGAGAGCTGGCTTGTAGCGACCTTCTCCATTCTCCATGAGAGAATGCCTCCCCACTCCACTACCTTGCAGTGTGAGGAGCTGGCAGTTTCTTCTGAGTGCCATGGAGCAGAAGTATGTTTCTGTGATCTAGCGTGTCTCCATAGTTCGCCTGCCACATGTTTCATAGAGCATGTACGGCCAGATGCATCAATTAAGGTTAGTTAAGTCCGGGTGAGCAAGCAACGAGTGAACAATAATCAGTATTTTTACCTGCGGGCATTGCATGTTAACCTACCATCATCTCTAAGTTTTCTCCCTTGCTTGCAGGCTCCTGTGCAAGGTATACCCATTATGCAACTATAAAGTCCTCCACAGATGCCCTGAATAGTGTACCAGACTACCAGTATTGGTTGATGCTGCTTTTCTTTCGATCGACGCCCCTGCCACATAGATGTTACAATGTTTTCTCATTCTGTGTTAATCACTTTGCCTGTAAGACCTATCCGTCTGTCACTTTATCTTGATGTCCACATGCATCATTTCTCGCTGCCAACTTTGTAATTTTTTTCGAGTACGTGCAAGAGATCTGCGTATTTTGTATTAAGCTTGCAGGAGCCATCTTTGTATTGTGTATGTTAACATTTTTTATAACAAGTATTGAATTTTGTTATATATTTCACATGATTAATTGGTCATTCGTTGTTAATGTTCTACAAACTCCTACAATTCTCTTTTACAAGCATCACGCCATCACCATTTGCACTCTCTTACAAGTAATTTACTCATTGGATTGAAAAGGGTAACACAACTTTGCACATGATGTCAAATAATAACAGCACGAAATAATGATAGGTTTTTTCTTTTGGTGAAAGTGAAAAGAGTTTAATGCCTGAAACCATAAGTGGAAGTGCACCCGTACTGAGCAAACAAATTTACACAGATCAACATCCTCTATATTTTTCCTATAAAATGCAAATGGCAAAAAAAAAACAGCTATACAAATGCTTACCGGAACCATTGCAAACATGCTGAATTTGATGCATGAGTTGAAGGTGATCCTAAGAAGGTATATATATATATACACATATAGAGTAGTTGCAATCGCTTTAGCACAATTTCCTTATTTTTTGCCCTTCGGAGTACACATCCTCGCATAATATTATCTTTGTTTATCTTCCACAAAATTTCCGCCGTCGCAATGCGCGGGGCATCATCTAGTTATTTTCAATCATTTGCGCTCTATATCGCGGCCTCTTTCGTTCATTTCCTAATATCAAGTAACTAATAACTCCCTTGTTCATTTAATTTTCTTTGCCCTGTAGGGTTTGGAGACGGTTCTCAGATGAAATGGTCGGTGAATTCAAAAAAGAGCTAGATTTTAGAAGGTTACTTAATGTGGATATTCAGCCACCGGGGACCAATCTATGTGGATACTATTTTTGTGAGTTCATCCGGGGACACACCTCTGAGCGGAAGCCGTCGGATAACAACGTGCGGAGGAATAACTTGCGGAAGACGCTTAGTCCAGAAGCTCACTTCCGACCAATTCAAGAGGAACTAGCAAGATTTTTGATGAGGGAAGTCCTCCATCCTAAAGGAGAACACTATTACGAGGACGTAGAACTTCTGATGCCGTAAATTGTGTATGGAAACTTGTTCGAAATTGTATATGGTCATCGAATATTGAATATATATTGTATATTCCTCTTGAATTCTTCTTGTTTCTAATTTCAAACTTGTTTGAAATTGTACATTCATATGCATGTATATAGTAGCGTAGAATATGTGTACTGAAACTTCTTCAAAATTAAAATAAAACACAAAATAAAATATAAAAGAAATAAAACAATAAAAAGAAACCAGATTTAGGGGAGCCTTTAGTCGCGGTTGGCCAGGCGAACCGCGACTAAAGGTCCTCCGCCCCGACGGACGCCTGGCGCCCACGTGGACGGGCCTTTAGTCCTGGTTCGTAAGCAACCGCGACTAAAGGCGGGCCTTTAGTCGCGCTTAATTGGTCGCGGTTGCGCAACCGCGACTAATGGCAGTTGCGAACTGCGACTAAAGGCCGTTTTTCTACCAGTGATAGGAGGCCATGTCCCGAGAGTCCTGCTCGGATTTTACTATGTTACAATGAGATCTGATTAATCTTTTCTTAACCGACGTTTCCTTGTCTTGTCCACCAAGAATACCCTTCTTCTTTCCTTCATCACAACCGACGTATTGGTCCATCATGGGATGCAATGATGTTCATGAATCCCTTGTTGGGCCGAATGAGGTAGGCCAATGTTAAGTACCCAAAGGGTAATGCCCACATCAGTAGCCCTGAGTGACTAGCCGAAGCGAAGCTTCGAGCAGGGACTAAAAGTGTCTTCATCCGAACATCTTGATTAGTCGAAGAATATTGGGTCTTGTGCTTGATGTAAGGTTAATATTGCTTGCTATCGGGTGCGCAAACAACGCTCCCGATGAAAGTAGCCCCCGAGTCTAGAGACGGATGCTTGCAACCATGCGTACTCAAGTTCTACTACTCGAAAATCTTGTTGTCAATGTTTTTTGAACCTTCCTCTTCATCCGATATTTTGAATGTATCAGGTCCATGCAGATTTTGAGAGACGCCAGATAACTGATCATACGTAAGGGATAAGAGTAACGAGCCCAGTTTTACTCGGCGAACCGATACTAATTAACTGCTGAAACAAAACAGCGTTACCCTACATAGGTTCAAGTCCCCGGGCTCGACCTGGATTTGCTAGAACCTTCGGGTCCGTTTTTCTTCGGATTCTTTTTGTCGACGACGCCTTTATCACTCTATCGGGTGCGCATCCAGCGCTCCCGATGGGAATAACCCCCGGGCCTGTGGATGACTGCAAAGAAGTCATGCGTAGGCTATTTTTTGAGCCGATCGTCGTGAATTTCTTCGAGTTCCAACATATTCGGATGCTCTCATACAAAGGAGTTGATGACCTTGATGATGTCATCAACGAAGTGGCAACTGCTGCGGCGAAATTGACGGGACGTGACCTAACGGGCCCACTCCAGGCCTATGTAGTCAGTTTGGAAATGACCGGACCTTGCGCGCTAACCAAAACGTTTCCTTGATCTTCGTGCGTAGTGGAGGTAATGGGCCGCCGGTTTTCCTCTTCTTGCAACACGTGTATAACCAGATTTCCGCCCATTTTCAGCGATGCGAATCTGACTAGTAAGTTTGCACGTGCAATGCACGTCTACACAACAACAATACAATGAATATAACTACACAACTTCAGGTGAAAGGTGAGGGGGGTCTGGACCCGATTTAATTCTGGTGTGCTTAGTCGTGCCCATTGCACGTATTTTGTGTAAACAATTACCCAAACTTACACACAACGTATGAAATGTATTTACACTTAAGATAAAGAATGGAAAAAATTCCTCCAATAGCAATAATTCATGGTCGATGTGAGATTTTTTTTGTAGAATAAATGAGATGCTATTTCACCAAAATATAAAATAAAAGAACTTCTAAATGGCAGGCCAGATATGTAGCTAACTTGACATCACATTGAAGATGCATAAGCTATACCAGATGTCTTCAGTTCGATATCAAATAAGACCAACTAAAATATCTAGATCTAATTTGATTCAGAAACCAATGAATTAATGACTATATTCAAATGCAGAGTCACACAAAAAAGGAACAACATAACGTATTACCTAGCAAGATTGCATATGATGGTAGATCAAAAAAAAGATTGCAAATGATGGTGTATCACTGATTCACTATAAACCTCTATGTCTGCAGCAAGATCTTACATTTCTGTATCTTGTTAAAATGGACCTAATCGGACCTGATCATCTTTATTGTAGAATGTTTGGAGTGCCGTTACTGGCACATATGAGGTGATTTGATGTACTCTTCTTGAGCGAGGCAATACCATCCATGTAGCCGTGGGTTGAACTGAATGACCTAGACTTTTTTCCATAACGTCCATGTAGAAAAGCACATCAAGAGAATAGATCCTTATTTTGTAAACTTGGCACAAGTAGACAGAACTAAACCAAAGTGGCTAATTTAAAAATTCAGAGCAAAGAAACCTTTCTAAACAAGCTTGCTACTCCCTCCTATCATCCTTAATTGATGCAGAACAGTGCGTTCATGCATGTTTGCATGGCTACCCGCCGCGTCGATTAAAGACGATCGAATGTAGTAGTATCTAAGTGTGGGTTAGCTATGGTGTGATTCACACAGTCCACTGGACCTGAAAAAGGTCTAGTTGCTATCAACAAAGATCATATGTTTTATTGCACCAAATTCAGAATACTAATTTCAGTATCGCCGTAGCTTCAAGATCTGCATGAGTCTTCTGAGAAAAGTCAAATGCAGCTTATAACAAAAAGGGGAAAAATAGCTATATTTCTTAAGAATTGGCATCTCGCATGGTTCTATTTACGCAAACAAACTACTTTACTAATTCTTGAATAACCAAATGCCCACTGTCCCTTGAATGTCAAATGGTGCATTTGTGCCAAGCCTACCGGATGGAGCACGTACACAGTGAGCACAGATTAATTGATCCATTGGAGGCAAATGCTCTGTTACCTGGTTGCTCGCTTCAAGTCTCGCGTTGAAGAGGAAAAGGATAGAATGCATATGAATTATGGCGCCGGACCTGCTGTCCGATAGGATACCAGCGGCCGTCCTGCTATCCCTGGCGACTGATGGGATGAAGAGGACAGCATGACTGCGGCGTCCACAACTTCGCGTCGATCCCAATATCTGTAGCAAACAAAGATTAAGAAGAATTGTGTTCACCCTGGGAACAGTGGCATTGCGTGCGGGTGGCGCCGAGGAGCGGCTGCCGCAGGGCATGGCAGGACGGATCGCCGGTTCACCGGGAAGGGAAGGAAATAAAAAACAGAGCGCCCCTTCACCAGGGAGAAGAGACTTCGCGAGGGGATGATGACGCCGGCCGGTGCCGGTGATAAAACCGCTGATGCAGTGACGGTTCGCCGGAAGATGATGCTTGGCGGAGAGAGGGTTTCGATGCTGGGTTGCACATGGTCACATGGACATGGAGGCGGCGTCGAGGGCTGTAGCGAGGGAACAGGGGGGGATGGGGGTAATGTTTCGGCCTGATCTGGGCGGGGCTGTTGGTGCTAATCTCGGAAGAACAGCCTAGAGAACGTGTAAATCGCGCGGATTTCGTGGTCGGGACTCGGCAGAAAGGAGGAACGTCTTGCAATGTCATTGGAGCGATGTTAACCATTAGATATCAAGTGATGAATGGCTAAGATTGAATGTTTCTGCCAAGTTTGCTCTTTTATAAGATATAATAATAATAATAATAATAATAATTATAATTATAATAATAATAATAATATATAATATATATATATAAGATATATAAGATATAAGATGAATGGGTTTAATTTGTTTCTCCCGTGCCTACCTATTCATCTTCTCCCTGCTTCTTGCCCCTTCTTGTTGCCGCGCCAAAACCTTTGAAGCCTCAACCGAACTCGAAATCATGGGCAAGAAGAAGAGCGCCGCAACTGCCAGCGTCGCTGCGAGCGCCACCGGCTCCAAGGCAACCGCGGCCGCGCCGAAGAAAACTGCACCGAAAGTTGCTAACGTATCTGCCAAGGATGCCCAATGCGATTGGACAGCGTCCACAATCACCAAGCGTGACGAGAAAAGGATGCGGAGTCTGGGGCTGATCTCCGACGATGAAGAATATGTCCTCTTCCCAGGTTCAGATTCCCGTCCTAATCCCTCCGCCGAATTCATTGTTATGTTTTCCGCTCTCCTGTACCGGGGGTTGTCTCTTCCAGCCCACAAATTTATTTGGTGTCTCCTGTTTTCGTACGGCTTCAGCTTTGGAAACTGACGCCGAATTCTAGTCTCCATCTCAAGATTTTTATCACTGTTTGCGAGGTTTTTCTTGGTATCGATCCACATTGGGGTCTATGGAAGAAGATTTTCTTCGTCAAGCGCCATAGTGGTGGCAACGGACCCTACATCACCAGAGGAGTTGGCTTCGTTGTTCAGAAAAAAAGTCAACTACTTTAACTTTTCGATGAAATAATCTGTCCAAGGTTGGAGGTCGAAGTGGTTTTATCGTAAGGATCAGCCAACATCAGGACATTGCTCTAACCTGCCACAGTTCACGGACATCCTGGAAGTGACGCCGAAGAAGTCATGGCGAAACATTTTAACTGCCGAAGAAAAATTGATAGCCGATGATTTGTATGAGAAGGTCTTGGACGTGAAGAATGCCGGTGGGCGAACAATGATCGGCACTGAAGTTGTTGTTGTGTTCTTGAAGCGCTGCATTCAGCCAGTAATGTCTAGAGTTCATCAGATGTGTTCATATTCTGGTTCCAAAGATGTGACCCGAATTAATGTCGCGGAACTATCAGATAAGGAACTCTTGGAAGAAGTTAGACGCTTGACCTACTTCAGTCAACAAGATTCTATTCCCTTAGAGCATGTCTAACAGACCCCTTAAAATGGCCAAACCCGTATAATAACCGCCGATATACGGGGTAGGGCTCTACCCGGCCGTCTAGCAGACCCCGTAAAACAGGCTCCGCGTTGATTTTTTACAGTTTCGGCTAAGGGGTGGCTTTTGGCCCCTTACTTGTACGGGGCGGGAGGCTGAATACAGAGCCAACCCCTCACTCGTGGCGGGCTGAAATTTCAGCACATAGCAACTGCTTCTGCGCATAATCTCGCGGGAATCCGGCCAAATTCTGGCGAGCTGCGACCGAGGGTGGCGGCACGGGGCTAGGGACGGCGGCACGCGAGACTGGGGCGACGGCAGCGCGGCGGGGCGGCGCGTGGGCCGGAGCGGGCGGCGGAGCGGGAGCGGGAGCGGGAGCGGCCGGCGTGGCTCCTGCCGGAGCGGGCGCGGCCAAGGCTGGCGGCGGACGGAGCAGAAGCGGCGGCGGCGAGTAGGTGCGGGGCCGGCGGGCGCGCGCGCGGCCGGGCGGGCGGGCGCAGGGGGCGGCCGCCGGCGCGGCGCGGCGCGGGGGCCGGGACGGGGCTGGGGCTAGAGGAGGAAGAAGGAGAGGATGAAGAAGAGGAAAAATAATAATTTGGGATATTTGGGAATATTCCCTTTTACAGTTTAGGCATACGGGGTCTGCTAGCTCGGACGAGTTTTCGGCCGGCGAAAAGTGAATACAGGGCCCTCTACTCGCGTTTTAAGGGGCGAAAAAATACGGGGCCTGTTAGACATGCTCTTAGTGGCTCTCCAGGATCTGTACGAACTTACTCACCTTCCGGTTCAGGTAATTCTGATGGTCGATACTCGATATGATTCTTGTATCTGATAGTTTTATTTTGATCTGTCGAATCTTTGCTTGCCTCATCAGGTCCCCGTAACTCCAAGGTATTACTCTTCCGCACGCAAAACTGGGGAAGAACCCGAAGATGACGAGTCCATCGGTAACGTTGAAGCTCGCGTCGAGGTGGTTGAAGATGGTGAGGCCACCGAAGACGAAGAAGAAGAAAACAAAACTGTTGGCCCTGAGGCCCTTACTGCCAAACACTAGAAAGCTCTCGCCAATGAATTAACCGATACGGCGGAGTCGAGTCCTAGTGACCGATACGACAATGACGTTGATCGTGTTCCTTTTGTTGGTGCAGCTCCCGAGGTGCCAGCTGCTCGATCAGCCACTGAATAGGCCATCGGGCGGCTTTGCCAACGAGGATGAGCTGCTCTTTGAATCGTAATCACTTTCGTATGTTCTTGTCTTTAAAGTAATTGATATCCCTTCATCTATATTACTGACATAGCCAAGTTTGTTCATGTAGTGATGAAAGAGAAATAGCTCCTCCTCCCCCAAAGACGACAAAGACCAGCTCTAGCAAAAAGGCAACAACTAAAGCCTTCAAGCCAATATTGTCGAAGGGAGCACCAATCGCTCCTTCTCCAACGACAAGAGCTCAGACGAAAGGGGAAGAAATTCACTCGACAACTGCTTCCTTGTCCTCAGCTCCTGAAGGGCACGTAAGTGTCGTAGTGTTTTTTGTTTCTTTTGACGATGGTCCTTGTCCCACTAGCCCCCAAGCGTACATTTGAATGTTAATTAGCAGTCAAATGTTGGCTTGAGGACGGCTTCAAACGTCTAACTGTTTGTCTTGTGTTGCGTCATAGCCCATCCAAGCCACAATGGCGATAGTGAAAGATTTCGCCTCCCGATTCATCCAGCTTGAGTCTGAAAATGCTCGTCTTCAAAGGGTTGCTCAATCTTCATCTGATCAGCTTGATCAGGCAGTCAAGCTGGCAGCTACTGCTTGGCAGGAGGCCGGCAAATTGAAGAAAGAGCTTCACCAACTAAAAATTAAAATGAAGGAGGAGGAGAACGAGAAGGTGGAGGCCCAGGCTCAAGCGAAGGAAAAGGAGGATAGTCTCTGCAAAGCTATCGAGACTCTACTGCGTCATTTATTTTAACAACCTTAACCTTCCTTTCTTCTTGAATCATGTTCATTTGTTGCTTGTGTCTTCACTTTTATAGGAGGTGCCGATATACCCGTAAATCGCGTAAACGAGCCTCCAGTTGTCTCTCTCTGTCTTCTTCTAGCAATTCTGCAAAGTAAAATAAAGCATTGTGTCCCCAACTCCACCGTGTGGTTGTCAAGCACAAGGTTTCATGTAAGTAAATCGGAAATTCAATTCGGCTCCCGGGTGCATATGCTCCCTCTATCAGAAAGTTATATTTCGAAATGTCGAAAAATTTTGACAAAAAATTCTACATGTACATCTCCACAATATACGTACGTTCATCAAGTTTCGCGAGGAACCAATATGTTTTGTGGTCTACGTAAAAAAGAGAAAATTTATCTCCTGAAAAGCCTTGTTTTCAGCATTAAATTTTGTCTTTTTTACACACGTCACACGACAAGTCGGATTTTTATGAAATAACTTTGTGAGCGCGTAGCACGTGAAGATGTACGTTCGAATTTTTTGTTTCAATTTTTTGAAATTTCAAAACGTATGTAACATGCATTTCAAAATAAAGGTAGCATATGCTCCCATGTGCCAAAACACCATTCCCAAGTAAATAAAATACAAGTAGTAATAAGACAAGTAAACTAGATAAAATAAAGTAACTAAGTAAAAAACAGTAAAAGGGTTGATTGAATTTGGTGTTTTGGATGCAAATAACAAAATTAAATATTTTTGTATTGTCGGATTAAAATAGTGCAGCAAATAGAAAACAAGATAAAAGCAATATAAAGGTGTTTCTTATGGTAAAAGTGTATCGGGGTTCATGGGTTCAATTGACTATTCTCTCTTTTAAGTTGTAGTGGACAATAACAATTCATCAATGAGATATGAAGATGCAAAATAATAACATGTGAAAGATACGCATTCATATGGGCATCACGTCCTAACGTAGAGATGATGCAACACATCTCTCTTATACTCCACAAAAAAAGGGAAAACTACATGCAATCTTGTATTAAGAATTAACAGAGCATAGCCATAAGTACTTTGACATGATGCTTGAATATGAAATATGCTACCTTGAACAAACAAAACAATCACTTTTGTCACCTGACTAACATAGCACATGCATTCACTTTATCCCTAGTGAGGTAGCAAAAGAAAAGGCAAAACCATAATAGATCATGAATTTGTTGTCACTATTTAATCACTAAAACCATCCTACTCCATCTAATACACACATCACCCACACACGCTCTTTCATATAAGTTGGATCAGAACAAATACTTAAGAATGGGGTACACAATATGCATCTATCAATACGTCTCGAACATAATATGATCAGATCTCATAGCACAATATCATAGAATAAGGATCCACCCCACATAGGTATTTCAAATATGGCCATAATCATGTAGGGCAGCTCATATGGCACTAAGAACTGTGAAGAACATGAGACAATAGATCAAGTTACTGGCACAAACCCGCAGTCCAGAGGTGTACTACTCTCCCTTGATCATGGTGATGATGATGAAGACGTTGGAGAAGGTGGAGATCCCTCAAGCGGTGATCCCGACGGAGTTTCTCCATCCAATCATCGCTGCTGCAACCTCCGTTTTCATGTTTCTGTCTTCTGCGGCGCTCTCCTCGCGAGAAATCTTTGGGGCCATATTTTTGTGGGTATACTTCATGGATGTACCATCGACAGTGGCTAGATCCGGCAAGCCCGAGTGGCCCATAGACGGTGATAGTAGCGTACGGCTCATCGGGCGACCCAGTTGTTGTAGATCAAGATGGATGAAGTCCAGCCCAGGAACAAGGAGTCGGATCCACCGACCAACTCTGGAAGTTGGATCCGGCCTGGCCCATCTGGGCTAGCCGGATCCAGTACGGCGTATAAGGAAAGGCGGATCCTTGACGTGCACGGCAATGCAATATTCTATAGTTAGGCAACTTGTATTCCGGCTAGAACTCTCCGTGTAAACCCTAGATCATGGCGCCTTTATAAGCCGGATCCCGGGAGCCCTAGAGGCACAACCACAACTCATTGTAACAACGTGAAAGCACCCAGATAATTCCAGACAAGCAGCAGTAGGCCCTGTCATCGCGCAGGTGTTGAGAAGCTGGGTAAATCGCGTACCACCGTCCCAAGGACTCTCCGCCCGATGGCCCCTACTTCTTCTCCCCCTCGTGAGGATACCTCCTTGTCAACACCCGGATTTTTAAGTCCAGATGCCTATTATGCCATACATCGCAATCCCAGAAATATTTTTTTTGTGAGACATAATAGAATGATATCACAGAACATCATTCATTACAAACCATAATAGTCTTACATCAAGGGATCACATGATGCAGTCTTACAATAACAGTTGATCTAATGATCAATTACAAAACACATAGTGGAAGAAACGTAGTAGCGGTCCATTTGTTCCACAGGCAACGCTTGACGTCAGGAGTAGTCCTAGTTATCATAGACGTCCTGCTGTCCATCTTCATGGTACTGGTGCTCCTCTTCATAGTCTGGCCATTTGAATAGCCAGGGACACAGCCATGAGTACTTTAAGTACTCGCAAACTAATACTAGTGTAAGCACTATCAACAATGGTAAGGGGGTTCTAAGCTCTAGGTTTATTTGCATCAAGCCAGTTTTATTTCATAAGCACTTAGTAATAAAAGACTCTTTATTTGCCTAACTATCTCAAGTGGGAACATTAGTGTCATTCCCACAACTCTGTTGTGATCAAGTCAAATTCACCTTTCAAGTTCAAGTCACAAGTCACTCGTCATATGTCACATTTTGAAATTTTCTGATGACGGAACAGTATGGCCTTTCCAACCGTCCATAACCGTGGACACGGCTATTCGAATAGGTTTACACTCTGCAGAGGTTGTACACTTGTGCCACAACTTTTGATTACATCCGTCAGGGATAGCCCTGAATCATACTCAGTATGCGGATCATCAACCATAACCTTTCACTTACATACCCTAGTATAGGCACCTCTCCCCATGAGCTTGGCCTCCCCGTGAGGGCAAACCGCCAACCTGGGAACAGCATAGGGCTTGGGTAGGACATTCACCTCATTTCACATCATTTTAATTTTCACGGAGGCAGCCTCGGCATAACCCCTATGACGCTTGTTCAGAGGGAACCCATACTAAAGTGCATAAATTTCCAGTTAAGCCCTACCCATAATCAGGTATTGTGGGGGTACTCTAAAATTGGAATGGTATTGCATCCGAACCCAATCATAAGTTTTTGTCAAATTCACCATGTCATTCAAGTCATATTCACCTTCAAAATCTTTCAATAGAATGACGCATCATTCCAAGGTTTTCAAAGTCATTTGATTCATATGTTCCCATCTAGAGTAGTCAATTTTAGTTTAGCACTAGCAACTAATCATGAGGGGTGCTAACTAAGTTTTAGCTCTCTGGGATAAGTTTGACGCTCTGGTGATACTCTACTCTTGTACACAAATTCACTACAGCAAGTAAACCTTGGTAAATCAAAGTAAAGTTAAAGCAAGATAAAACTTGGGTCTGGATGAATAAGACTTTAAATACCAATACTAGTGCCATAGTCTCTTGCACTAGTAACTTGGCAATAGTAGAACTTGCATTGGTAATAGCTTTCCTTGGTTGGTGTACTGATCAAAGTGTTCTTCTTCTTCGTAGAAGACTTCCTCTTCCTCGTAGCCTTCGGTACTAGCGTCTATAAACGGATACGAGGTAACAATCACCAAACAATACTTAAGTACTAGACTTAATCACTCAAAGGGATCACACAAGCTAATCTAGCATCACAACCTTATTAACATGGTGGTTGGCTTTGGTTTCTTGTAAGAAAAATAATTTCCTCTCATTGAAATATTTATTAGGGTTTCTATTTATTTCCTTTGAGAAATAATTTCCTCTCATTGAATATTACTAAGGTTTAATATCCACAAATAATAAGTATGAGATCATGTTGACCAAAGTCAACACTTCATATTTATCATTTGGGAAAATGATTTAAATGAGATACTACATCTCATGCAATTTAAACAATACTATGGAAATGATTTAATATTCTCAAGTAATAACATATGAGATCATGAAGACTAATGTCATCACCTCACATTGAATTACTTGTGAAAGTGATTTAAATGAGATGCTACACCTCATACTATTTGATTAATTAATTGGGGTAATTTAAATGGACTAGAAATGGCCACATAGCCATTATTTTGCTCTAGCCCAATTTCATATGAAACAACCATGTCATACTTTTACATATTCAGATAGACAATATGAAATGTTATTTTTGAGAGTTGGAATCAACTCAAATAATTTATGGTGGATTTTTAATAAATGTTTGAATTTTGAAAAGGTACTGACTTGTTATTTTAATTGCAAGTGATCTATAATGAAATAGGGTTTGAAACCAGTGGGGTTTGCTAGATAATTTCATAAGCTTTCCATCAATATAAAATTCATCAATTTTAACTCAGTAGAGTTTGTTCTATTTAAATTTGAATCAAGCACCAGTATTAAAATTTTGGTTAAATTGAATTAAACGAATTCAAATTAAACGGGCGTGCGGGAAAGCTAACTGGGCCGGCCCAACTGTGCTCCAGTGCTCAGCGGGCCGCCTGACAGTGGGCTCCACATGTCAGCGCCTCTTAACGCACCGAAACGGTACGCGCGAGGTGAGACGTTGGATTAGACTCAGATCCGACGGTGCACGGTCGTCGTCGTCTCTGACGAGATCATACCCTGGCCGTGGCGAGGCTAGGGGTCGGAGGGCGAGGGTTGGCGTCGGAGGCGTTCGACGTGGAAGACGATGGCGAGGCTCCTGGTACCGGCGGCTTCTCCTGGGACAACTCCAATCGGCGGCGAGCTTGTAGGGTGCTGGCGGGGCTCCAGCAAGAAATTGGGGTGGCTCCAGCGATAATGTGGAGGGGGAGGTGGTCGAGGAGAACTAGAGGAAGGAGGGGAGTGGAGTAGTGTGCTGGAGAAGGGTCGGGGCGTGCTCTATTTATAGCGGCGAGGGGTGCTGCGGCTCACGGGCATGGCGGTGGCGTCGACGCTGCTACAGAGGGGGAGAGGCGTGGGTGAGGACGCGGAGCTGTTCAGGGACGTTTGGCGGTCCTAGCGCGCGTCATGGCACAGCAGGGGGTGGACGGAGTGGCTCGGGCGACGTCGTCGTCCTCACTGTACCGTGGCGGAGATCGTCGACGGTGACGGCGGCTACAGTGCACGCGCGGGCAGGTGAGCATGTCTGGGAGCCTCCTGGTGTCCTGGTGAGTGGGTGGGAGAGAGGAGAGGGCGAGGGGAAGTCGACAGCGACGAGGCGAGGCCATGCACCGTCGTGTCCAGAGGTGTGCCAGTGCACGCTCTAGCGCGTCGTGGCTGACACGGGCACGTCGTGTTCCCGTCGTTGCATGCGTCTCCTCGGCCAAGGGTGATGTCCAGCGTGTTCAGGAGGGAGAGAGGGAAGTCAAGGACATGCTGATGCAAGCCAGAAGTGAGAGGAGAGGGGTTTGACTTGGGTGAGTGACATGATGCCACGACATGGTGGTGTCATGGATAATTTCATGCATGATCATTGGTCTCTGATGCTTGGTAATGTTCACTGGGTGCAAGAGTGATCTGGTGATGACCTAGGCGTTGATGGTTGAGGCTCAAACATGCTGGATAAAAGAGTGTTGGGAGTTGGCAGATTAGTGCACTTAAGGTGTTTGATGAAATGGCCGCATGAACAAAATATTTGAATTTTGCCAAAATCTTTTATGGAGATCATTCAAATAATGTTTGGTACATTTTGATGGTCTTGGTTTGCAAAGTAGAGTTGATTTGAGAAAATTCAAATGTGACATGATCTTAATTCTGATTTGATGTTGCATCTTTGCTTGATTATATTAAGCAAATGAGAAAGAATTTGGAAGGTTGGTCAACACCAAAAGTATTCACCTTGATGAGGTATTGGATGAGGTGCAAAGAGTTGAGAGGGTTTAGTTTCAAAATTTCTTAATACAGGGGCTCAAAGTAGGTACCCTGATATAAAGTGTCAAAATGACCATTATCATATGTGAGTGGGTTTTGCTTTGTCTTTTGATTTGTTTGGTATTTCTTTGATGCAAAAGTGATTATTATGAGTTTAGTTATGTTTCCAAACTATTGGCACAAGGTAGAATTGCCTAGGTTAAGGTTTGGTAAAAGTGGCCATAAGCTCAAATGTGAATTTCATGTTTTTTTATTTTATTTTCTTTTTCTTTGACCAAAGGTCATTGTTTTGGGTTCATTTAGTGTTAGGTTAAGTTTACTAATGGTTTCCAACCATTTTGGTAAAGTAAATATGGCATAGTTCATTATTTGCAAAAATGGCCATATGCCCATATATGCTTCACCTTTTTATTTGTTTTCCTTTTCTTGGTTTCTCTTTGATTTTGAAAAGAGGTAGGGTTTAGGGTTTAGCACATGTTCAACCACTTTAAAAAAAACAACCATGGCAAAAATCACCATACATGCATGAGCACTATGCACTTAAGGTAATGTAAATTCAAAAAATTTGTTGGCTCCAAATTTTGGAAAAAAGGAATTTATCTTCTTCATTGTTTTTGAAATTTGGGATGTTACAAACCTTCCCCCCTTAAACAAAATCTTGTCCCGAGATTTAAGAAAAATTAGGAACCTAAGAGAGATTGGGAAAATAGGATAACAAGAAAACATACTCTGCATGGCATTGGGTGATTCATGGGCTTCGGTTGCACTCATGTGGTGGAAACGACCGTTGCGGTTGTTCGGGTTTCTTCCAGTTGAGACACGGCGCTGTTGCTAGGAAGGTGCAGCGGTATTGGGGGCAGTCTTTGCCAGTTTCTTGGGGCACTCATTGGAGTAATGTCCAGTAACTCCACACTCATAACAGGTCACAGTTGACTTGTCCTTTGGGGCAATGGGTACGGCATTGCTTCCAGTCCTTGGGGCAGTGTTAGGGTTGTTGTTGTTACCATTGTGGTTGTTGTTGTTGGGATTGTGGTTGTTGTTGTTGCTGTTGTTGTTGTGGTTGTTGTTGTTGTTGTTGCCTCCAGGCTTCAGGTGTCCTCCATTGTTGTTGGTGTAGTTTGGAGGGAATCTTGTTGTGTCTTGGGCAAATCCTCCACTTGAGTTCGGGCGATACCTTGATGTACTGTTGGGTCCATTCTGGTTTATCATTCTGCGCTTGTGGTTTTCATTGGCTTGATACAGCTTCCCTTCCATCTGGATGGCAGAGTCCACAAGGGCTTCCAGGTCAGCAAACGGGATGTTCACAAGTACAGTCTGCATCTCATCATGCAGTCCATTCAGAAATCTTTCCTTCTTCTTCTCGTTGGTGTCGGTCTCATCCGGGGCGTACCTAGACAGAGTAAGAAACCTGTCACGTATTCCACCACGGACATCCTTCCTTGTTTGAGTTCCCGGAACTCATCCCTCATCTTCTTGATTAGACCCGGGGGCACATGGTACTTGCTGAACTTGAGTTTGAAGTCCTCCAAAGTCATCATATGTCCTGCATTCATTGCGCGGGTACTAGTCCACCAGGCTCTGGCAGGTCCTGACAGGTAGTGGGTGGCGAACAGTACTTTCTCTGCGGCTTCTACTCCTGCAACTTCCAAGTTGTTCTCCATTGTTTGGAGCCAGTCATCTGCATCTAACGGCTCTTCAGTCTTGCTAAACATGGGAGGATTAGTGTTTTGGAAATTCTTCAACTTGGATCCAGGGTGATCCTGATGTCCATGTCCTTGGTTGTTCTTGGCTAGCTGTTGCAGGACGACAAGGTTGGCTTGTCGCTCAGCTCTTTCTACTTCTCTATCTGCCATCATCATTTGTAGCATCTGCAGCATTGCATCTTGGTTGGTGTTGCGGGTTGGAGGGGCCATCTGAACATTGAGATAGATCATAAGATAAGAGGGAACTTTCTATGGCTTGTTTGGGTAAAGTTCAAATTTTTTTAAAACTTGAGTAGTGTTGAGGGGGTAAAAACCAACAACACTTTTTCATTCATACCAAACAACACACATTACAAACTAACACACCGTTGGTTTTAAGAACCATTCATTCGTTCTAAGATACAAGGGGACAGATACAAACTCACACCTACGCAGGTGCTCTAGTGATACTACTCTTCATCCGGAAGGGTAGGTTCTTCGTCTTCACGGGTAATGTGCTTGGCGAAAGGCGCGGGCGTTGTCCAACTCCTTGCGGGTCTTGTACAGCATGAACTCCAGGTATGCAACATAGTGGTTCATCTCCGGGTGCGGTGGCATGGTTATTGGTCTTCCCATGGGGTCATGTCTTGGGTAGTAAAAGAAGCAAGTGTTCTTGATCTTGTTCACATTCTGTCCACACAGACGGGCAATTGCTTCTTGCATGGCTTTGGCTATTCCTTCCTTCCAAGTGTTTCCCCTTACAGAAAACCATATGGTTTCCCAAATTGGGGCTCCCAGCTTTCCTCTCAGATCTGCGTAACTTCCCACTGAGGTTGTCTTCCGACTGATTATTGAGTGGCACTCCAAAGAACTCGGGATACAGGCATCCTAAATATTCAACTAGTTGTTCCAAATCCTTCTCGAACATTAGGGCTCCTCCGTGGCCAAGCTGATAGGACTCATAGTGGTATTCCATCTGTGAGCAATTAGGATGAGTAAGTTAGAGAAGTGATCAAGTGTGCCAAATTTTATGTAGAATTACAAGGTAAAGTAGAGCATGGAATTCTCTTTTTGAAAATATCTCAAGGGTAAGAGTGAGAATAAGTTTTCATAAATATTCACTTCATTTGTTTTGAAACTAAGTTTTTCAGACGTCCATTCTAACTAGGGCCTCCTAAGGTCAAACAATGGCTCTGATACCAACTTGTCAACACCCGGATTTTTAAGTCCAGATTGATGGGATTCGTAGCATAGAAAACAAAAATTTCCTACCGCAAGAACGAAACACAAGCCAAGATCTAATCTAGTAGACGGTAGCAACGAGAGATGAAGAGACTAACCCTCGAAGATTCGCAAAGCTTAACGAGATTAGATCTCGGGTGGATGTAGTCGATCACTTGCCGCTTGTAAAGCGCGTAGAAGATCTTGATCTTGACGGTGCCACAATCGGGCAGCACCTCCGTACTCGGCCACACGTTCGGTGTTGATGAAGACGACGTCCTTCTCCCGTTCCAGCGGGCAGCGGAAGTAGTAGATCCTCCTCGAATCCCGGCAGCACGACGTGCGTGGTGGCGTGGTGGTGGAGAACTCCGGGGGCTTCGCCATGCGCTGGGGAGTTGTATGTGGAGGAGGAGGTGGCTAGAGAGAGGCTAGGGTTTTGGGGCGCCGGCCTCAGGGGTGCGGCCAACTTGTGGTCTTAGGTTGGCTGGGCCCCTCCCCTTGCTCCTTCTTATATAGGTGGAAGCCCCAAGTCTTGTCTCCCAAGTCTTCAAATAAGACCCCAACACCAAAACCTACCTTTGGTGGGAAACCTACTATAGGGGGGGAGTCCTACTCAAGGTGGGACTCCCACCTTTCCTTGAGGGGGGTGGCCGGCCACCCTTGGTGGAGTCCACCTGGGACTCCTCCCCTTAGGGTTTGGCCGGCCTAGCATGTGGAGTCCCTCTGGGACTCCATCTTCCATAGTGCCTTTCTTCCGGACTTTTCTAGAACCTTGTAGAACCTTCCATAAATGCACCGGATCATTTCCAAACTTAGAATATGACTTCCTATATATGAATCTTATTCTCCGAGCATTCCTCCTCGTGATGTCCTGGATCCCATCCGAGACTCCGAACAAAACTTCGAACTCCATTCCATATTCCATATCTACTCAAACGACATCAAACCTTAAGTGTGTCACCCTACGGTTCGTGAACTATGCAGACATGGTTGAGACTTCTCTCCGACCAATAACCAATAGCGGGATCTGAGATCCATAATGGCTCCCACATATTCAATGATGACTTAGTGATCGAATGAACCATTTACATACGATACCAATTCCCTTTGTCACGCGATATTTTACTTGTCCGAGGTTTGATCATCGGTATCTCTATACCTCGTTCAACCTCGTCTCATGACAAGTACTCTTTACTCGTACCGTAGTATGTAGTCTCTTATGAACCATTCATATGTTTGCAAACTAATTAGATGACATTCCACCGAGAGGGCCCAGAGTATATCTATCCGTCATCGGGATGGACAAATCCCACTGTTGATCCATATGCTTCAACTCATACTTTCCGGATACCTAATCCCACCTTTATAACCACCCATTTACGCGGTGGCGATGTAATCAAAGTACCCTTCCGGCATAAGTGATTTACATGATCTCATGGTCGAAAGGACTAGGTAACTATATGTCGACAGCTTATAGCAAATGAATTTAATGACGTGATCTTATGCTACGCTTAATTGGATGTGTCCATTATATCATTCACATAATGACATAACCTTGTTATTAATAACATCCAATGTTCATGATCACGAAACTATGATCATCTATTAATCAACAAGCTAGTTAAAAAAGAGGCTTACTAGGGACTCCTTGTTGTTTACATAACACACATGTATCAATGTTTTGGTTAATACAATTATAGCATGGTATATAAACATTTATCATAAACACAAAGATATATAATAACCAATTTATTATTGCCTCTTGGGCATATCTCCAACACAGATGCCTATTATGCCATACATCGCAATCCCAGGAATATTGTTTTTGCGAGACATAATAGATTGATATCACAGAACATCATTCATTACAAACCATAATAGTCTTACATCAAGGTATCACATGATCCAGTCTTACAATAATAGTTGATCTAATGATCAATTACAAAACACACAGCGGAAGAAACATAGTAGCGGTCCATCTGTTCCACAGGCAACGCTTGACGTCAGGAGTAGTCCTAGTTATCATAGACGTCCTGTTGTCCATCTTCATGGTACTGGTGCTCCTCTTCATAGTCTGGCCATTTGAATAGCCAGGGACACAGCCATGAGTACTTTAAAGTACTCGCAAACTAATACTAGTGTAAGCACTATCAACAATGGTAAGGGGGTTCTAAGCTCTAGGTTTATTTGCATAAAGCCATTTTTATTTCATAAGCACTTAGTAATAAAAGACTCTTTATTTGCCTAACTAACTCAAGTGGGAACATTAGTGTCATTTCCACAACTCTGTTGTGATCAAGTCAAATTCACCTTTCAAGTTCAAGTCACAAGTCACCCGTCATATGTCACATTTTGAAATTGTCTGATGACGGAACAGTATGGCCTTTCCAACCGTCCATAACCGTGGACACGGCTATTCGAATAGGTTTACACTCTGCAGAGGTTATACACTTGTGCCACAACTTTTGATTACATCCGTCGAGGATAGCCCCGAATAATCATACTTATATGGATCATCAACCATAACCTTTCACTTACATACCCTAGTATAGGCACCTCTCCCCATGAGCTTGGCCTCCCAGTGAGGGCAAACCGTCAACCTGGGAACTGCACAGGTCTTGGGTAGGCCATTCACCTCATTTCACGTCATTTCACTTTTCACGGAGGCAGCCTCGGCATAACCCCTATGACGCTTGTTCAGAGGGAACCCATACTAAAGTGCATAAATTTCCAATTAAGCCCTACCCATAATCAGGTATTGTGGGGGTACTCTAAAATTGGAATGGTATCGCATCCGAACCCAATCATAAGTTTTTGTCAAATTCACCATGTCATTCAAGTCATATTCACCTTCAAAATCTTTCAATAGAATGACTCATCATTCCAAGGTTTTCAAAGTCATTTGATTCACATGTTCCCATCTAGAGTGTAGTCAATTTTAGTTTAGCACTAGAAACTAATCATGTGGGGTGCTAACTAAGTTTTAGCTCTCTGGGCTAAGTTTGACGCTCTGGTGATACTCTACTCTTGTACACAAATTCACTACAACAAGTAAACCTTGGTAAATCAAAGTAAAGTTAAAGCAAGATAAAACTTGGGTTTGGATGAATAAGACTTTAAATACCAATACTAGTGCCATAGTCTCTTGCACTAGTAACTTGGCAATAGTAGAACTTGCATTGGTAATAGCTTGCCTTGGTTGGTGTACTGATCAAAGTGTTCTTCTTCTTCGTAGAAGACTTCCTCTTCCTCGTAGCCTTCGGTACTAGCGTCTATAAACGGATACGAGGTAACAATCACCAAACAATACTTAAGTACTAGACTTAATCACTCAAAGGGATCACACAAGCTAATCTAGCATCACAACCTTATTAACATGGTGGTTGGCTTTGGTCTTTGTAAGAAAAATAATTTCCTCTCATTGAAATATTTATTAGGGTTTCTATTTATTTCCTTTGAGAAATAATTTCCTCTGAATATTACTAAGGTTTAATATCCACAAATAATAAGTATGAGATCATGTTGACCAAAGTCAACACTTCATATTTATCATTTGGGAAAATGATTTAAATGAGATACTACATCTCATGCAATTTAAACAATACTATGGAAATGATTTAATATTCTCAAGTAATAACATATGAGGTCATGAAGACTAATTTTATCACCTCACATTGAATTACTTGTGAAAGTGATTTAAATGAGATGCTACACCTCATACTATTTGATTAATTAATTGGGGCAATTTAAATGGACTTGAAATGGCCACATAGCCATTATTTTGCTCTATCCCATGATCATATGAAACAACCATGTCATATTTTTACATATTCAGATAGACAATATGAAATGTGATTTTTGAGAGTTGGAATCAACTCAAAATAATTTATGGTTGATTTTTCATAAATTTTTGAATTTTGAAAAGGTACTGACTTGTTATTTTCAAGTGATCTATAATGAACTAGGGTTTGAAGCCAGTGGGGTTTACTAGATAATTTAATAAGCTTTCCAACAATATAAAATTCATCAATTTTGGCTAAGTAGATTTCGTTCTATTTAAATTTGAATCAAGCACCAGTATTGAAATTTTGGTTAAATTGAATTAAACGAATTCAAATTAAACGGGCGCGGAATAACTGACCGGCCGTGCTCCAAGCTCAGCAGGCCGCCTGACAGTGGGCTCCACATGTCAGCGCCTCTTAACGCACCGAAACGGTACGCGCAAGGTGAGACGTTGGATTAGACTCAGATCCGACGGTGCACGGTCATCATCGTCTCCAACGAGATCATACCCTGGCTGTGGCGAGGCTAGGGGGTCGGAGGGCTCACCGGTGGCCGGCGAGGGTTGGCGTCGGCGGCGTTCGGCGTGGAAGACGATGGCGAGGCTCCTGGTACCGGCGGCTTCTCCTGGGACAGCTCCAACCGACGGTGAGCTTGCAGGGCGCTGGCGGGGCTCCGGCGAGAAATTGGGTTGGCTCCGGCGATAATGTGGAGGGGGAGCTGGTCGAGGATAACTAGAGGAAGGAGGGGAGTGGAGTGGTGTGCTGGAGAAGGGCCGGGGCGTGCTCTATTTATAGCGGCGAGGGGTGCTGCGGCTCACTGGCATGGCGGTGGTGTCGACGCTGCTACAGAGGGGGAGAGGCGTGGGCGAGGACGCGGAGCTGTTCAGGGACGTTTGGCGGTCCTAGCGCGCGTCATGGCGCAGCAGGGGGTGGACGGAGTGGCTCGAGCGACGTCGTCGTTCTCGCTGTTCCGTGGCGGAGATCGTCGACGGTGACGGCGGCTACAGTGCACGTGCGGGCAGGTGAGCATGTTTGGGAGCCTCCTAGTGTCCTGGCGAGTGGGCGGGAGAGAGGAGAGGGCGAGGGGAAGTCAACAGCGACGAGGCGAGGCCGTGCACCGTCGTGTCCAGAGGTGTGCCAGTGCACGCTCTGGCGCGTCGTGGCTAACACGGGCACGTCGTGTTCCCGTCATTGCATGCGTCTCCTCGGCCAAGGGTGATGTCCAGCGTGTTCAGGAGGGAGAGAGGGAAGTCAAGGACATGCTGATGCAAGCCAGAAGTGAGAGGAGAGGGGTTTGACTTGGGTGAGTGACATGATGCCACGACATGGTGGTGTCCTGGATGATTTCATGCATGATCATTGGTCTCTGATGCTTGGTAATGTTCACTGGGTGCAAGAGTGATCTGGTGATGACCTAGGCTTGATGGTTGAGGCTCAAACATGCTGGATAAAAGAGTGTTGGGAGTTGGCAGATTAGTGCACTTAAGGTGTTTGATGAAATGGCCGCATGAACAAAATATTTGAATTTTGCCAAAATCTTCTATGGAGATGATTCAAATAATGTTTGGCACATTTTGATGGTCTTGGTTTGCAAACTAGAGTTGATTTTAGAAAATCCAAATGTGACATGATCTTAATTCTGATTTGATGTTGCATCTTTGCTTGATTATATTAAGCAAATGAGAAAGAATTTGGAAGGTTGGTCAACACAAAAGGTATTCACCTTGATGAGGTCTTGGATGAGGTGCAAATAGTTGAGAGGGTTTAGTTTAAAAATTTCTTAATACAGGGGCTCAAAGTAGGTACCCTGATATAAAGTGTCAAAATGACCATTATCATATGTGAGTGGGTTTTGCTTTGTCTTTTGATTTGTTTGGTATTTCTTTGATGCAAAAGTGATTATTATGAGTTTAGTTATGTTTCCAAACTATTGGCACAAGGTAGAATTGCCTAGGTTAAAGTTTGGTAAAAGTGGCCATAAGCTCAAATGTGAATTTCATGTTTTTATTTTATTTTATTTTTCTTTGACCAAAGGTCATTGTTTTGGGTTCATTTAGTGTTAGGTTAAGTTTACTAATGGTTTCCAACCATTTTGGTAAAGTAAATATGGCATAGTTCATTATTTGCAAAAATGGCCATATGCCCATATATGCTTCACCTTTTTATTTGTTTTCCTTTTCTTGGTTTCTCTTTGATTTTGAAAAGAGGTAGGGTTTAGGGTTTAGCACATGTTCAACCACTTTAAAAACAACCATGGCAAATCACCATACATGCATGAGCACTATGCACTTAAGGTAATATAAATTCAAAAATTTTGTTGGCTCCAAATTTTGGAAAAAGGAATTTGTCTTCTTCATTGTTTTTGTAATTTGGGATGTTACACTCCTCCTAGCTACCGTCGAATAGGCAACGACAGTTGGCGCCCACCGTGGGGCTAGCGGCGTCTGGAGGCCGGAACCGGGAGGGTTCCGCCATGGGAAGCTTCAACGACTCCATCGTTGTGGGGCATGTCCTTTACGACGGGAACTTTTTGATTGTCCCCCAGGACGAGTGCTGGATTCCGGCTAAGACCGACCCCGTCAACCTCTCCATCATCCCAATCGGCGGCATTCACATCTTCATCAGCGAGACCGTCGATTTCGACGGAAACGCCCTGGTAAGTCACGCTGACGCAACCGTCGCTGAGCAGGACGCAGTCGCGAAGATCCGATCTGAGTCGCAGGAACTTCCTAAGGAACATTTCGCCTTAGATATAGAAATTTCAAAGCCCACCCAATCTGCACCTGAGCAGGAAATAACGGTGGAAGACCAATGCAGATCTTCCTGGGTCTCCCAGGTGTTAGATAAGCAAAGGTGCCACTTCGTGCACTTCCTCGCACATACCGCAAGAACCACCAATCCTCAGGATGGAGCTGGACCCATACAGGTTGAGGCTACCAGAAATAGCGATACTCCAGATCAGCAAGAGGTTGCTAGAGACAACAATTCTCTGGATCAGCAAGAGGATGCCGGATACAAAGAAGAGTCAATACTTGACAACCTAAGCCCGCTATCTGACGATGCGTCCTCCATGGACATAGAGGAATACAACCGTGTTATGAAGAAGTTGGAGGATGAGGAGAAAGCTGAGGCAGAATCCGCCTCGCCAAAGGAAGTCCTCGTGACCCTAACTGGTCTGGAGCAAGGAAGTGATGCAGAAGCGACTCCGCCCGACGCCAGAATTCCAGGCCCGTCAAATCCGGAGACCCCGCAACGAGTGCGCTATCGCATCGTGCCGGATCCCGGAGAAGGATGTGTCCTCGAACAGGGGGGAGACATGTCCATAGAAGAGCTCGCTAGGGCAGCAGGCTGGGGTGCTATTGCAAACTCGGAAATCCTAACCAAACCAATAACTCCGAAAGAATCCGCAGACCCGGAAGCTCTAGAAGCCAAAAGGAAGGAACTGCTAGCTACCGCTGAAAGGTTTGCCAATACCGCAGTAGTAATGCTGGAGGAAAGGCAAGATGCGGAGGAGCTGCTGGAACGAGTCGAGGAGAAAGAGCGCACTACCGTAGAATACTTACAAAAGGCCAAAGCACTCAGAGAGCGGTGGGAGATGATCATAGGTGATGCCAGCAGGGAAGCAGATAGGATCCGACAGGAAGCCATCCGGCCCCGCAAGATCAACTTTGACACCCCCACCAATCATCAACCGCTCGCAACTCCAAAGGATAACATGATGAAGGATGCGGAGCTCTTGGCCAAGAATGATGAGGAAATCGACATCAACCATCTCTGCACACTCGTCGCTTTAGCAATGAAGCAACAGAGTAAGGCAGATCCTTCGTGCAGGATGGAATCCAATCCGGAGCTATGTGCATCCACCGCGCACAAGAACGCCTCAGGAAGAATCGCGCACCGGATCCACGAAGCGCAGAAGAAGAACTAGGGAACATCCAAATCCGATCCCTATACCCTCGGCAATGCCTCCGACGGATAAAAACAAGGGAAAGGATCCGATGTATGCTGGTAAGGACAAGTACCGGAACCTGTCCCCTTCGCCCCGGAACCAGCGTCCTCCACCACCTCGCCGATGGAGTCCAGCCGGCAACACCAGACCCCATGGGCCTAGTGGAATCAACATCCGCGACAATGTCGTCCCTCAGAGGAATCGGAACAGGGAGCGCACGCCCGAGCCCCGCAGGAGTCGGAACAAAGAACGCGAGCCTGAGCCCCGCAGAAGCCGGAACGAGGGAGGCGACCGCCATCATGGAGAAGGCAGCCAGCGAAGCCGGAGTCAGCAGCAAGAAGGACGGGGAGACCAAGAAGGCGGAAGCAAAAGGTCTCATCACCCTCCTCGCAGGTCTCCCTCCCCACCACCCAGTGGAGGAGGTTGAGGCGGAGGTGGAGGCTGGAGATCCCGTTCCCGCTCAAAATCACCCACCCGCAACGGTTCGCGTGACACACGGGAACGTCTCAACGAGTACAGAGATGAATACGTAGGCCCAAAGTGCATTGGCAGGATGATCAGAGAGGAGCCAAAGCCAAAAGGCTTGAACCTCAAGCTACCCGGAAATCTGAAGCATTATGATGGCAGTGAAAGGCCCGATACCTGGATTGATGACTACTTCAATGCAGTCAGCTTTGCCGGAGGGAACCTGACGAGGTATTAACTCGTCAATGCCTACGTATTGTAGACTAGGGTTTCGTTGGATGTAGAGGGCAAGTAGATCTCGAAGGTTTCAGCCGAAAAGTACTCGACGAATATGAAACTAGGGTTGTGTTGATGATTCGATGCTCTTTTGTCCCTCGACTCCCCTTATATAGGAGGTGGAGTCGAGGGTTTCGTAATACACAAGTTACAGAGTCCGGGAGGGTTTCGTACCCGTCCCGCAAGATTACAAGTTATATATCCTAATACAACTCTAGCTTTCCTTAATAACATCTTGGGCTTCCGAATCTTCTTATTCTTCGGTCATGGGCTTTCAGTAAACCCTGGGTACCATCTTCGGCTGGCCCATTGGGGATGCCTATGTCAGTAGCCCCCGAGATTTTGCTTGAATCGCAGAGTCAGGGAAAATCTCGAACTTTATATTCGTTCAATAGCTCTGAACTTTATCACATATCTTTGGATACGAAATTATATATTGTACATGGATAATGGTAGTTGGGGCTAGTTCATCTGACGGATCAGGTACTAGTTAACTGCTCTAGTGGCAATCTGCAAAACCTACTTCAAGATCACGCCCCTGGACATGATCTCGGGATACTAGTGTAAACTTCGACAGTGCCGCTTAAGGTCTTACCATTCGTCGAGTCCCAGTCATATTTTATCGGGTACCTAACACGTCCGTTAGATTTTTCTTCGTATCTGTTGATACGGAAAAAGTAGCAAACCGACGTCAGACGGTGCCACGCCGCTCAGAACGGATCTGGGGTCTTACCTTCGCAAAGTTTTGCGGCATTCAGAGATTATTCGCTACTTTGGCGCCGAGAATATATTGTCGAGTGCTTTTCGGCTGTTGGAATAGCACATTTTATTGAGCCAATGTATGACTTATTTTGCCTTCCCGATGGGAGTATATGTAGAGTTATTTGTATAACTCGAAATATGCTCACTTCTTCTTTTTTCTTTTCTCTCTTTTTTATAATTTCATCGGGCACGCGAACAGCATTCCCGATGGGAGTAGCCCCCGAGGCTACAGCCAAGGACTAGTGCTTGGTTGTAGGCTCAACTTTTAATGCCTCATGTCACTATATTTTCATTCTTTCTCGAACTTTTCATATCTATCGGGTGCGCGACCAGCGCTCCCGATGGGAGTAGCCCCCGAGGCTATGAACAAATGCTTGCATTTGGTCATAGGCTCTCGACATTTCTATTTTGTTATACTCGAATCTTTTCCTTTTTTCCAAAGTAGCCCCCGCATTTGGGCAAAAACTTGTATTTGATCATAGGCTCTCGAAATAATCAATAATCTTCTGTTGTCGCCATTCTTATGAAGCTTCATAGTCGAGATTTTCTCTTGCCAAGGTGACATCATTGCTGACGATAGCCACGATCACTGTATCGGGAAAACGCGAGAACTGCTCTTTCTCTGTCTCGTGGGCCCAAATCTCTTATCAAATTGACACGTCGTGCAAGTGGGGGACACACGTCCTCCGCTTTTCCTGGCGCACACACTGTAACGCATGTTCTTTCCTTTCTCAGTGAAATTGCGTTTTTACCCCTTGTCCACGTGTACAGCATCTATCCCACAATTTCTCCATCCAACGGTGCGTCGATTCACCGCACCCCTATTTAAGGTCATCGTCTTCCTCCTTCCACACTTTTGCTCGCGCCGCTCCTCTGCTTTCCTCTGCAAAAATCCTCCCTTGCGCCCCACAGTTCTTGAGCTCAACCACGCTCGAGCTTTTGCACCTACGCCATTGTTGATGCCACCGCGCAGACTCACCAGACACAGCACTCCCAAATCCAAGATGGCATCCGCAGATCTGGGGAGCACTGAGTGGGAGAGATCCAAAATCTCCCCTCAAGACATCAACTTGCTGAAGAAACTGGGATCAGCAAGAAACAAGACGCGCTGCGCTTCCCCAGCGAAGAAAGCTACCCAACCCCTCCAATGGAGTATCGGGTTAGTTTTGTCGACCACCTCATCCGTGGCCTCTCTGCCCCCATTCATAATTTTCTTCGTGGGTTGCTTTTCGTGTACGGATTGCAACTTCATCATCTTACTCCCAACTCCATCCTTCACATCTCGATCTTTATCACCCTTTGCGAATCCTTCCTTGGAGTCCAGCCTAACTGGGCTTTATGGAAGCGCATTTTTCTTTGTCGCCGCAATGGCTCTGCCAATGTTTCCTATAACATTGGCGGCGTTGTTATTTGCGTTCGCCCTGACGTCGAATACTTTGACGTCAAATTCCCTGACTCAGTTCAAGGGTGGCGCAAAAAATGGTTGTACATTCATGAGGAGAATCATGGCTCTGTTGAAGACAACATCCCTCCTTTTGATGGTACCGAGAAAATCTGTCGCCATCGTTCCTGGGATGCAGAGGCTACCGACGAAGAAAAAGCGGCGACAGATGCATTGATGACACGCATCCACCAGCTTCAAAATACCCGAGGACAAGAGCTGTCAGGTATCCAAATCACGGCGTAGTTCCTTAGGATTAGGGTGCAGCCTCTACAAGCTCGCAAAAATCCCCTTTGGATGTATGCTAGCGATGAAGATGTGGATCGCCTGTCGACAGATTTATCGGTCAAGGACTTAGAAAAACTTGTCCGAAAGATCTCGTCGCTTAGCAAGAAGGACACCGTCCCGTCATCTTGCCGTGTGACGCCATATAGCGCCGCCAACGCGCTCCTGCAGGTAATATATTTTTATCATCTTTTGACTCATGCACTCTTTTTTTCTTTCTCCTTTTGTTATTGTTATTTCCTCGACTTCTGTTACTGATATAAACTCATATCGATACTTTTTCTATCTTGTTCAGGGCCATAAAACTACGTCTCCTCTTCCTCCCCTTCCCGAAGATGGGGAAGTCGAAGAACGGGCTGTTGTCACCGACGACAACCAAGGTACTTCTCTCCTTGAGAGTGAAGTCGCGGGTTCCCGAAAATCCGCGGCATCCTCTGAAAAAGAGATTGAAACCGAGGCTACCGCATTGACACACTCTTCTCCCCCAGCTGCTTCTTCGAAGAACAAGAGAAAAAGAGGCGAAGTTGTCGATTTCGGCACCTCCAAAGCCGGTGCTTCGCGTGCTGAAGAAGTTGTTCCTGATGCCAGAAGGAAAACTTTCAACCCGTATGAAGATGCTCTTGTCGGCTCGTAAGTTCTTGCTGCTCCATGTTGTTTTGTTCTCGATGGTTTTCTCTTTTGTTTCTTATCTTGTCGCTTTATTTGCTGTAGTGGCGACGAGGATGAACATACACCTATTGACGCGACTACTCGAACGAGCACGTCCCGTACTTTAGTTGTCTCTGAAGCTCAACCTGATGGGGAGGAAACTTCGCCTCCTCATCAAGATACAGAGCATCCAACTCCAGCTGCAAGTCCCCCGAGCCTCCTCACCAAAGAGAGCTAGGGTAGAATCAGCCAAGGAACCTCTCCTGCTGGCTGGTAGTTCCACGACTCCTTCATTAGATGATGTAAGTGTTTCACTCTTCTTTTTTCCAAACATTTCAATATTTTTCAACTCCCCTTTGTTTCTTGCTTAAGTGCTGTCGAACTTTTCTCTCCCTATATTGACTTCTCTTTTTCTTTTTGGTCTTCCCTTCAGCCTTTGATGAAGGAGTTTATTCGCCTCGGTACCCAATTCGTCGGGTACCGTGATCATGCCAAGAAACTTGAAGGTACTTCTTTTTTTTATCTGCTTCCTTTGCTAAATATACTCCACTGTTTTGCCATAACTTTTTACTGTCACTGATTATGCCAGAAAATCTTGCGGAATCCAACAAACGTGTTGACGCTCTTGCTATCAAGTTAGAGCAAAGCGAGAAAGCTCGCCAGAAAGTTGGAAAAGATGCTGCCGCCGTCGAAGATCTTCGCAAGAGGCTTCATGACGCGGAAACTTCTTTGAGCGAAAATATTACTCAGCAATCTGCTCGTGAGACAGAAATTGTTGCTCGCTTGGAGTCGCAGAGTCGACGTTTTGTTAGTAAGTCATCATATCCCTTCTATTTCTTCGGATCATCGAATTCCTCTTGCCTTGCTTTTCTCTGACAAGCTCTTTTGTGACTCACTTAGGGAAAACACAACAAGATTATGATCTGGAGAGTCCTGAGGGTGATCGCCTTCTCGACGCTCTCTCCCTCCTTGAGATCCACAGAGATGAAGCGCGTGAAGGTCTTGCTGAAGCTAGATCAGGTCTGTCGGGGCTTTTTCCTTACTTCTTCCCGAAGAAGGAAGAACCCACGCCTTTTGTTGATCTCGCCAAACTCTTCAATTCGCAAGAAGATCTTGGGCTCAAGCTTTGCCAAGAAGGTTTGAAAGTTGGCGTTGAGGGCACTATTGCCTTGGTCGCGATGCCAACAAGATGTCGACTGGGCGAGAGTTGGCGACACGAAGGAGATGGAGACCAAGAAGTGGCAGTCACTGATTGCCAAGCCGAATTCAAAGAAAATCCTCGCCTATCTTGGATGCAAGCCAACGCCCGCTCCTAGTTCATCGAAGCCGGAGGTCAAGTAGACCATCTTGTCTTCTTTTTTACTTCTCTTTTGATGTTGTCGCCATAGTAGCTTTTGGCGACAACTGCCTCAGTAATTCATTAAGGACCTTCCTTTTGTAACAGCCATGTACATATTTTGAAAATCAATGGAAATCTATCCTTGCTTGATGATTGATGTCGAACCTTTTCTTTTCAGTTTATATTTGATAACTATACTTCAACTCCTTGTCCTGCCGATACTTTTCCTGCTTCCTCCTACCCGAAGAAAATATCTGTCGGTGATGACTTTATTGGAGATTCCGCGGGTAAGGAATCCGCACAAGATTTGAGAGATCTCCGCCAACAGCTGCAGTCTATGAAGAAGCAAGCACTTGTAATGATGGAGCAGTCTCGAAAATCGTTGGAGAGGGAAAAAATTGCGCTTCAGCAGGCTCAGGATGCTATAGCTGTAAAAGAGGACGCGGTTGCTGCAGCTGCCGAAGCTTCTCGACGAGAGAATTTCATGCTTGAGCTAATGCTTGATTCCAGCTTGGATATGACGGGTATACTTCATTCACTTGACCATGATTATCTTTATTCTCCATGTTTTTCCTTCCTTTCTGATTTCTTCACTAAAAACAGGTTCTTTTCTCGATACCGCTGCCGAGGATCAACGTGTTGAAGCTCGATCCAATGTGCTTCTCAGACTTGCCGAAGAACATGGTTCCAACTTTTGGGTTACACCTGAGCGTACCCGCCAAATCGTCAAATTTCAAGATCGTGCGGGTCAGGTCCGTGATTTTCTCGACTTCTGTACAAGGACGTTGTCCTTAGTTTACGGCACCATGTTCCCGCGCAATAAGATGCCAGAAACCCTTCCTGAATTGATGGATAAATTTCGGGATGCACCTCGAATCCACGGATTTGTGCGGGCCCAACTATCTGCCGGCGCCAGATTTGCTATGATGATGATGATAAAAATCTGCTATCCAAAGTTAGACATGAGTAGAATTGTCTCCAAGTGCCTGGCCAAGATGGCAAAAAGGAAGAAGAACGTTGGCAAAATTGATGATATTGTAACTCCTGTAGCCGAGGACATGATGGATGAACTTCTTCGGATGGATGCTGAGTTCTTCGTGAAGGGCAGCTATGCTGAACATAGTACTCGTACTGTAAATAATGAACGGATGACCATAGATGATATACTAGGCAGCAATTGAGAGTTTCTATTTTAGCTTGTCGAGTTTTTCCAGGAACTGCATTTTGTATGTTGTAAACATAATCTATATTGTAAAGCCAGTAAATATTTTTGTTTTTCCTCATCAAGCCCCCGAGCGTTTGGTGACAATTTTCTCTATTGTGTATGCGAGGTTGAACCAAGGCAAAAAAACAATGAACTATATTGATTGTACTATTTTTGCGGGTATTAGCCCTCGAGCTCTTTTGTCGACCACTATTTTGTATCGTCTTTTTTTATTTGGCGAGGTGCTTTGCACCAAGGCGAGATACTTTGTGCGTTGGCGTTGTATATATATTGTAATTTCTGGGCGCAAGCCCCCGAGTATGTCGAAGGATAAGATGTATATCTCCACTATCTTTATTATATTGCAGCACCACGAGTCCGCCTCATTAAAAACCTTTTCCAGCCCCACTCGGTGCCCTGAAAAAAAAGAGTGCGTCTGAAAACTCGCGGGTGTTTCAGTATATTGTAGCTTTACCAAGGAGGACTATATTTCGACTCTAGGCGTAGAAACGCCCGAGGTGTGCCACGTTCCAAGGATTTGGCTCGACAGCTCCCGACTTCTTGTCCTTTATCCCGTATGCGCTCCCCGATTACTTCGTGACGATGTAAGGTCCAAGCCATGGCGACTCGAGTTTTTCATGGCTTTTTTGATTGAGCCGCAGAACTAAGTCTCCAACCTGAAAAGATCTCGGGCGCAAACGTCGACTGTGGTAGTTTTTCAAATCTTGCTGGTACTTAGCGACTCGTGATAGCACTTCGTCTCGAGCCTCGTCGAGTGCGTCGACATCGTCTTCCAATGCTCTTCTGGAAGCTTATTCGTTGTATTCCGTGACTCTCGGAGAGTCATGCTCTATTCTATCGGCAGATCGCTCTCGCCTCCATGGACCAAAAATTGAGTCTCCTGTGTCGCCATTTGGTGTTGTTCGGATACTCCATAACACACTCGGCAATTCCTCTGGCCAAGTATGTCGAGCTTTTTCTAATGGTCCTAATAAACGCTTCTTGATACCGTTGCAAATGATACCATTGGCTTTCTCTACTTGACCGTTGGTCTGCGGGTGCGCGACTAACGCGAAGTGTAATTTGATGCCCACCTCTGCACAGTATGCCTTGAATTCCTTGGATGTGAAATTACTGCCATTGTTCGTGACGATGCTATGAGGTACTCCAAACCGAAAGACAATGCTTTTCACAAACTTGATTGCCGACGCTCCATCTGGTGAATTTATCGGCTTTGCTTCTATCCACTTGGTGAATTTGTCGACAGCGACGAGCATATACTCGTCCTCCTGGCGAGGCCTTGTGAGGTTTTCCCACCAGTCCAGACCCCATTGACAAAGGCAATGCCCGCCATTGGCATCAGCTCTGCCGCCGAGAATGAGGCCTCTGCGGCAAATCTCTGGCACTGCTTCGTTCGCACTTTTTTGCATCCTCGATTGCCGTCAACTGGTGCAGCGGGATCGCTGCGAGCACCGAGCGACTGCTTGCGTGATGACCGCATACTCCTTCGTGTACTTCCTTCAGAATTACCCTTCCTTCTTCGGGTGTGACGCACCTTTGTAACACACCCGAAATACTTCGCTTGTACAACTCTCCTTTGACCACAGTGAAAGCTTTTGAACGTCTAATAACTCGCCTTGCTTCAACTGGATCGTCGGGTATTGTTTTCCTTAGGATGTATGATATGTACGCCTGCATCCATGGGATTTGCACCATCATTACTAGATCCTGTTCCTCCTCTTCTTCTAGTGCTTCTTCCGTAGCCCCTGAGGGTTTCTCGTCCTTCTCCTTCTTTGATTTCTTCTGCTTTGTAGATCTCTCTCGTTATTTCTTCCCAAACACGCCCGTGGAATCGCGAGACACGCGACTCGATGTTTGCAAGAACATCGCCATCGTTACTCAACCTGCTGATGTGATTTACTTCGCATCCATCAAATAGCTTTTCGAGCTCGTTATACATCTCCTTGTATGCTATATACTTTCATTGATCGCATCACATTGATTCATGACCTGCCTGAGCCACCAACTGTGAGTCGCCAAAGATTTTCAGTCGGGTTACACCACAAGCCTTCGCCATCTTCATCCCATGTATGAGGGCTTCATATTCTGCCTCATTGTTGGACGCGTTTGGGAACGTCATCCGTAAGACATATTTTAATTTGTCACCTTCAGGTGATATTAGTATCACGCCTGCTCCAGCTCCTTCTAACCCTTGGACCCGTCGAAGTTCATAGTCCAGGTTCTCGATAAATCTGGAGGTCCCGTATTTTGTAGCTCCATCCACTCTGCGATGAAGTCTGGTAAGATTTGCGATTTTATTGCTTTTCTTTTTTCATACGTGATGTCCCGAGGGAAAGCTCTATTCCCCAAAGGGAGACACGGCTCCGTAACTTCTGATTGTTTAATATATTGGATAAAGGTGCCTCATTGACCACTATTATCTGACAAGCGCCGAAAACTAGTGTCGCTTTCTTGCTGTTGTAAACACTCCATATGCTAGCTTCTGGTAATGCGGGTACCGCTGTTTTGAAGGCGATAATACTTCACCGATGAAATATACTGGCCTCTGTACTCCATGAAGTTTTCCTTCTTCCTCCCTTTCGACTACAAGAGCTGTGCTGACCACCTGAGGTGTGGCTGCAATGTAAAGTAAGAGAGGTTTCTTTTCTTTATGCGCCACCAAGATTGGTGGTTTCGAGATTGTGCGCTTGAGATCCTCGAAAGCTTTGTCCGCCTCTTCGTTCCACTGAAACTTCTCTCCTTGCTTAATCAAAGCGTAGAACGGCAATGCCTTCTCTCATAACCTGGCGATGAATCTGCTTAATGCTGCGACTCGCCCAGTTAACTGCTGTATTTCTTTCAACTTTGTTGGCTTCCTCATCGTTACGATGGCTTGGATTTTTTCTGGATTAGCCCCTCGATCCTCTTATCGATACTAGAACCCGAGAAGTTCTTCCGCCGGACGCCGAAAGAACACTTCGTCTAGTTCAGCTTAAGGCAAAACTTGTCAAGGTTGTCAAAAGTTTCCTTCAAATCCTCGATCAATGTTGTCCCCTTTTTTGATGTTATGACGACATCATCAATGTAGACTTGTACGTTTTTCCCAATCTGTGTTGCCAAGCACTTCTACATCATCCGCTGATATGTTGCTCCCGCGTTTTTTAAACCAAAAGGCATTGTTCTGTAACAAAATACGCCATAAGGTGTTATGAACGCTGTCTTTACTTCATCATCTTCTTTAATCTGATCTGGTTATAACCAGAATATGCGTCCAGAAGGAAAGACGTTCGCATCCTGCCGTGGAATCGATGATTTGATCGATCCTTGGGAGGAAAGTGATCCTTTGGACAATGTTTATCGAGACACGAAAGTCGACACACATGCGAAGGACTTTCGTGTTTTTCTTTGGGACCAACACTGGGTTTGCTACCCACGTGGCTTCTGTATGTATCTCTTTGATAAAACCAGCTTCTCTGAGTCGATCAATCTCCGACAGCATAGCTTTGTGGTTTGGTTCCGAAAACGCCGCAAAGGTTGTTTGATTGGTCTCGCTATTGGATCCAAGTTTAGGTGGTGCCCGGCAAGTTCCCTGGGTACTCCTGGCATGTCAGCCGGACACCATGCGAAGATTTTCCAATGGCTCACGGAGGAACTCGACGAGCGCGCGTATGCGAGGTCCATATTTGCTGCAATGGACGCTGTTTTCTTTGGGTCTCGTTTGTGAATCTGCACCTCCTTGGAATCCTTAGTAGTATTGAAGGGTTGGCTCTCTGAGTGACCTTCCCGCATCTGGCAGCACATCATAATCGGTTGTGAGCCGTGACGCCATATATTATGCTTGCATCCCGAATTTTTTTGACAGTCGATGAAAATCCTTGTCGCATTTATCGCCTAACGCAAACTCCTTTGACTCGTGATTGGTCCTTTAGGTCCAGGTAACCTCCACAACAGTACGTGTAGTGTGGTACCGCCATAACCCGACATATGCTGGTCGTCCCAACAAGGCATGATATTGCGATTGGAAATCCACGACTTCGAACTCAGCCTTTTCTATCCTGTAGTTTTCTCGGGTCCCAAACTGAACGCCGAGATTGATTCTTCCCAACTGATAACTCGGCTTCTGTGTGATTCCATGGAAACGTGTGTCGGTTGGTTTTAGATTTGCCAGGGATATGTTCATCTTCCTTAGTGTATCCGCGTACATAAGGTTTAGACTACTGCCTCCATCTATGAAAACTCGAGATACGTCGAATCCTGCGATCACTGCTGGTAAGATAAGTGCTGACTGCCCTGGTCGAGGAACTTGCTGCGGGTGATCCGCAATTGTGAAGCCAATGTCTTGCCCCGACCAATTTAAGTATTCTATCGTTGGTGGGGGCATTTTCTCTGCCATGAACACTTGTCGCGAGATTACTTTCTGAGCCCTATTAGATGGCCTAGCTTTCTGAATCATCAAGACCGCGCCATTGGAATTAGGATCAACATATGGAGGTGGTTGTGGTGCTGCCGCTATTCTAAGCTGGTGTCGATTTTCGTCCGTGATTGCGGGAGGAGGTGGGAGGTGGATCTCACTCCTAGGCCCCTGGGGGTTTCTATTTATTGCTTGAGCATTGGCTAGCCCTGCAACCCGCAACATTGCTTGAAAATTGTGACAGTTTTCACATGTCCTGAATGCCTCTTCCCATTGCTGTCGAGATAGAAATGCATCTGCCATGGCCCGTTCATCATATCCTCAGGAGTTATAAAAGTCTCTGAAACCTTGACCCACTATTTTGCATGTTGTTTCGAGAGTCATCTCTACTGTCGCCTCGCTGCTTGTTACTCCTTTGATATTCATCTCTATTGTTTCCTCCAGTGTTTCCCCGAAAACCAGCCAATATTTGGCCAGGAGCATCATAACTCGAGAATTGTCGAGAGAATCGTCTTCTATTTTGAAAATTTCGGCTACGGTCCTCTTCCGGTGACCTGTGCCGCTTATTATGAACAGCATCTTCTCCGTCTGCCCATCTATTTGCGATCTCCATCAATGCTGACACTGTCTTGGGTTGGTTCTCCCAAGTATTCGACAAAATCTCCTCGTCGAATCCTGCCACGAACGCATCTATTGCTCTCTCGTCGATGTATTCTCTGCTGAGTTTTTGATGATGTTCCACCTTTGGATGTATTTTCTCATTGATTCATCATGCTTTTTCGACACGACCTCAACTCTTCTAGTGATGCCGGTTTTTTGCAGTTGATCGGAAGTTTTTGACAAACACATCCTCAAAACTATCCCGCTTGTCGATGGATCCTGGGGAAGTTTCTTGATCCAAGATCTTCCGGCTCCGCTCAAGTGTATTTGGATACTTTGCATGGCTGTTGCTCCCCACCTATTAGTTTCACCGTCTCAAGGTAATCGACTAGCCAATCCTCGATCTTGCAGCCATCGAATTTTTTGAAACTGTCTGGTAACTTGAATAATGACGGGACTCGAGTTTTTCGAACCCGTCGCGTAAAACACGGGAGTCCACACATATCTTCTTCAGCAACTTCTGGTGAATGCCGATGTTCCCTTCTATCTTGTCGCGCTCTATCCACCCTGGCCTGAGTCGCTGTATCTCTAACTCCACTTGCTCTCGGTGGATCCTGCACTGCTGCGGTAGGTCGTGGACTATTTTGCCTTGCAGTTCCTTCGGGAGGTGTAGCTGCAAACGCTGCTCACATGGCTCCACATCCTGCCATGGCCATGTGATGTCTACGCCCCCTCCTTTTTCCTGTAGAACGTGTTGGGCCTCCAAGAGCAGAGGTTTGTAGAACAGCAGCAAGTTTCCCTTAAGTGGATCACCCAAGGTTTATTGAACTCAGGGAGGAAGAGGTCAAAGATATCCCTCTCATGCAACCCTGCAACTACAAAGCAAGAAGTTGATGCGCGTTCAGCACGCGTCCGTTGGGAACCCCAAGAGGAAGGTGTGATGCGTACAGCGGCAAGTTTCCCTCAGTATGAAACCAAGGTTATCGAACCAAGAGGAGCCAAGAAGCACGTTGAAGGTTGATGGCGGCGGATGTAGTGCGGCGCAACACCAGATTCCGGCAACGTGGAACCTGCACAACACAACAAAGTACTTTGCCCCAACGAAACGCTGAGGTTGTCAATCTCACCTATTGCTGTAACAAAGGATTAACCGTATTATGTGGAAGATGATTGTTTGCAGAAACAGTAGAACAAGTATTGCAAGATTGTATTTCAGAAAGAGAATTGGACCGGGGTCCACAGCTCACTAGAGGTGTCTCTCCCATAAGATAAACAACATGTTGGGTGAACAAATTACGTTGGGCAATTGACAAATAAAGAGGGCATGACCATGCACATACATATCATGATGAGTATAGTGAGATTTAATTGGGCATTACGACAAAGTACATAGACCGCCATCCAACCGCATCTATGCCTAAAAAGTCCACCTTCAAGTTATCATCCGAACCCCTTCCAGTATTAAGTTGCAAACAACACACAATTGCATTAAGTATGGTGCGTAATGTAATCAACAACTACATCCTTAGACATAGCATCAATGTTTTATCCCTAGTGGCAACAAGACAACACAACCTTAGAACTTTCACACCGTCCTGTGTGTCAATGCAGCATGAACCCACTATCGAGCATAAATACTCCTCTGGAGTTACAAGCATCTACTTGGCCAGAGCATCTACTAGTAACTGAGAGCATGCAAGATCATAAACAACACATAGATATAACTTTGATAATCAACATAACAAGTATTCTCTATTCATCGGATCCCAACAAACGCAACATATAGAATTACAGATAGATGATCTTGATCATGTTAGGCAGCTCACAAGATCCGACAATGATAGCACAATGGGGAGAAGACAACCATCTAGCTACCGCTATGGACCCATAGTCCAGTGGTAGACTACTCACACATCACTCCGGAGGCGACCATGGCGGCGTAGAGTCCTCCGAGATGAATCCCCTCCCCAGGGTGCCGGAGGCGATCTCCCGGATCCCCCGAGATGGGATCGGCGGCGGCGGCGTCTCGCAAGGTTTTCCGTATCGTGGCTCTGCACCGGGGGTTTCGCGACGGAGGCTTTAAGTAGGCGGGGGGCAGGTCAGGGGCACGAGGGCCCCACACCCTAGGTCGGCGCGGCCAGGGCCTGGGCCGCGCCGCCCATGGTGTGGCCCTCGTGGCCCCACTTCGTCTCCTCTCGGTCTTCTCGAAGCTTCGTGGCAAAATAGGACCCGGGGCGTTGATTATGTCCAATTCCGAGAATATTTCGTTACTAGGATTTCGAAACCAAAAACAGCATAAAACAGAACCGGCACTTCGGCATCTTGTTAATAGGTTAGTTCTAGAAAATGCACAAATATGACATAAAGTGTGCATAAAACATGTAGATAACATCAATAATGTGGCATGGAACATAAGAAATTATCGATACGTCGGAGACGTATCAGCATCCCCAAGCTTAGTTCTGCTCGTTCCGAGCAGGTAAAACGATAACACAGATAATTTCTGGAGTGACATGCCATCATAATCTTGATCATACTATTTGTAAAGCATATGTAGTGAATGCAACGATAAAAACAATGTATATGACATGAGTAAACAAGTGAATCATATAGCAAAGACTTTTCATGAATAGCACTTCAAGACAAGCATCAATAAGTCTTGCATAAGAGTTAACTCATAAAGCAATAAATTATAGTAAAGGCATTGAAGCAACACAAAGGAAGATTAAGTTTCAGCGGTTGCTTTCAACTCATAACATGTATATCTCATGGATATTGTCAACATAGAGTAATATAATAAGTGCAATATGCAAATATGTAGGAATCAATGCACACTCACACAAGTGTTTGCTTCTTGAGGTGGAGAGAAATAGGTGAACCGACTCAACAATGAAAGTAAAAGAATGGTCCTCATAGAGGAAAAGCATCGATTGCTATATTTGTGCTAGAGCTTTGATTTTGAAAACATGAAACAATTTTGTCAACGGTAGTAATAAAGCATATGAGTTATGTAAATTATATCTTACAAGTTGCAAGTCTCATGCATAGTATACTAATAGTGCCCGCACCTTGTCCTAATTATCTTGGACTACCGGATCTTTGCAATGCACATGTTTTAACCAAGTGTCACAAAGGGGTACCTCCATGCCGCCCGTACAAAGGTCTAAGGAGAAAGCTCGCATTTTGGATTTCTCGCTTTTGATTATTCTCAACTTAGACATCCATACCGGACAACATGGACAACAGATAATGGACTCCTCTTTAATGCATAAGCATGTGGCAACAATTATTATTCTCATATGAGATTGAGGATATATGTCCAAAACTGAAACTTCCACCATGGATCATGGCTTTAGTTAGCGGCCCAATGTTCTTCTCTAACAATATGCATGGTCCAACCATAAAGGTGGTAGATCTCTCTTAGACAAGACGGACATGCATAGCAACTCACATGATATTCAACAAAGAATAGTTGATGGCGTCCCCAGAAAACATGGTTATCGCACAACAAGCAACTTAATAAGAGATAAAGTGCATAAGTACATATTCAATACCACAATAGTTTTTAAGCTATTTGTCCCATGAGCTATATATTGTAAAGGTGAATGATGGAATTTTAAAGGTAGCACTCAAGCAATTTACTTTGGAATGGCGGAAAATACCATGTAGTAGGTAGGTATGGTGGACACAAATGGCATAGTGGTTGGCTCAAGTATTTTAGATGCATGAGAAGTATTCCTCTCGATACAAGGTTTAGGCTAGCAAGGCTTATTTGAAACAAACACAAGGATGAACCGGTGCAGCAAAACTCACATAAAAGACATATTGTAAACATTATAAGACTCTACACCGTCTTCCTTGTTGTTCAAACTCAATACTAGAAATTATCTAGACCTTAGAGAAACCAAATATGCAAACCAAATTTTAGGATGCTCTATGTATTTCTTCATTAATGGGTGCAAAGCATATGATACAAGAGCTTAAACATGAGCACAATAATTGCCAAGTATCACATTACCCAAGACATTTATAGCAATTACTACATGTATCATTTTCCAATTCCAACCATATAACAATTTAACGAAGAAGAAACTTCGCCATGAATACTATGAGTAGAAACTAAGGACATACTTGTCCATATGCTACAGCGGAGCGTGTCTCTCTCCCATAAAGTGAATGCTAGGATCCATTTTATTCAAACAAAACAAAAAACAAAAACAAACCGACGCTCCAAGCAAAGCACATAAGATGTGATGGAATAAAAATATAGTTTTAGGGGAGGAACCTGATAATGTTGTCGATGAAGAAGGATGCCTTGGCATCCCCAAGCTTAAACGCTTGAGTCTTCTTGATATATGCAGGGGTGAACCACCGGGCATCCCCAAGCTTAGAGCTTTCACTCTCCTTGATCATGTTGCATCATACTCCTCTCTTGATCCTTGAAAACTTCCTCCACACCAAACTTAGAACAACTCATTAGAGGGTTAGCGACAATAAAAATTAACATATTCAGAGGTGACACAATCATTCTTAACACTTCTGAACATTGCATAAAGCTACTGGACATTAGTGGATCAAAGAAATTCATCCAACATAGCAAAAGAGGCAATGCGAAATAAAAGGCAGAATCTGTCAAAACAGAACAGTTCGTATTGACGAATTTTATTAGGACACCAGACTTGCTCAAATGAAAATGCTCAAATTGAATGAAAGTTGCGTACATATCTGAGGATCATGCACGTAAATTGGCTTAATTTTCGGAGCTACCTACAGGGAGGTAGACCCAGATTTGTGACAGCAAAAAAATCTGTTTCTGCGCAGTAATCCAAATCTAGTACTTACTTTTCTATCAAAGACTTTACTTGGCACAATAAAACACTAAACTAAGATAAGAAGAGGTTGCTACAGTAGTAAACAACTTCCAAGACAAAAAATAAAAACAAAGTACTGTAGGTAAAAACATGGGTTGTCTCCCATAAAACGCCTTTCAGCTAGGCGCAGAAAGTGTGTATCAAGTATTATCAAGAGATGAAGCGTCAACCTTACCTTGGGCTTTACCCTTACCTTTATTGTTTTTCTTTCCCTTTGACTTAGGAAATATATGATTTCCCCCGGTATAGAGGTGAATTTCAGGGTGCCTTCTCCCACATCAATGACTGCTCCCAATAGTTTCAGCAGGGATCTTCCGAGTGTGATTTTTCCTGTCCCTACACATTCAACAACAAGATAATCAATGGATATTGTTCTTCCAAGAATGGTTGTATGCACACCTGCGGCTATTCCCTTAGGAATTATAACAGAGTTATTAATGAGAGTTATTTCCTCTCCTCCTTCATCGACTCCCCAAAGTTTCAAAGATTTATAAATGCTCTCAGGCATAAGGCAAAATTCAGACATAATATCACAGTTGGCACGAAGAGTTCGATCACCGATAACAATTTTAACAGTAGGATCCCACAATGAAAGTTTAGAGTTCACTAAAACTTGTTCAAGACGATTACGAACATGGCAATAGTTATCATCCAAGCGAGATGTACTTATCTCGAGTTTGTTTAATCTATTATAAATGCTAGTGAGGGCTGAATCAAAGTTATTAGCTGAATCATGTGATGCAACCAACTTCTTTATGGCATTAAAAGCTTGATCCCCATTGCAATGAAGGAAATCTCCTCCCACTAAAGTATCCAAAGCATATCTATAGCGAATCATAAGACCAAAATAAAAATTACTAAGGAGCAAACTTAGAGTCATTTGAGGTTCAGTTTTACGATAAGAAGTAAAAATTCTAGACCAAGCATCCTTAAAACTCTCCTCATCCCCTTGTTTAAAAGTGAAGACTAATTCTTCAGGCGAAGAAGTAACAGGTTCAGAGCTAGACATGGTATCAAAAGTAACTAATTTTTTTGTATTTTTAATGTAGAGTGCAAGACAGTAAATAAAGTAAAGCTAGATAAAGTAAATGCAAGTAACTAATTTTTTTGTGTTTTTGATATAGCAAACAAGATAGCAAATAAAACTAAGCAAGACAAAAACAAAGTAAAGAGATTGAGAAGTGGAGACTCCCCTTGCAGCGTGTCTTGATCTCACGCAACGGCGCCAAAAGCTGCTTGATACGCGTTCAGCACGCGTCCGTTGGGAACCCCAAGAGGAAGGTGTGATGCGTACAGCAGCAAGTTTCCCTCAGTATGAAACCAAGGTTATCAAACCAGTAGGAGCCAAGAAGCACGTTGAAGGTTGATGGCGGCGGATGTGCGGCGCAACACGAGATTCCTACTAACGTGAACTCGCACAACACAACCAAAGTACTTTGCCCCAACGAAACAAAGGAGGTTGTCAATCTCACCGGCTTGCTGTAACAAAGGATTAACCGTATTATGTGGAAGATGATTGTTTGCAGAAAACAGTAGAACAAGTATTGCAGTAGATTGTATTTCAGGAAAGAGAATTGGACCGGGGTCCACAGTTCACTAGAGGTGTCTCTCCCATAAGATAAACAACATGTTGGGTGAACAAATTACAGTTGGGCAATTGACAAATAAAGAGGGCATGACCATGCACATACATATCATGATGAGTATAGTGAGATTTAATTGGGCATTACGACAAAGTACATAGACCGCCATCCAACTGCATCTATGCCTAAAAAGTCCACCTTCAGGTTATCATCCGAATCCCCTCCAGTATTAAGTTGCAAAGCAACAGACAATTGCATTAAGTATGGTGCGTAATCTATTATATATTAAAAGTAGATTATGGGCTAACCAGAATTAAGAGAATTCGATAGAAAATCCCACATTAAACAGAAACATCCAGCCATTAATTAATTTGATGAGAAAATCATGACCATTAATCTTGGAAATAACTTATTAATATTAGAGTTGCAAATAATTACCCACCTTTGCCATTACTTATTTTCCCCGTACCCCTTCAATATCCATAGATCGTTGAAGTAAATAAAAAAATACCATCTAGGTTTCCGGCTATCCTCAAAAGAAAATCTAGGATTCCTGCTAGCTTCCTAACGTCAAGCCGCCGCCCCGGCCGCCCCATGGTGCACGCATAAGATGTAGTTCAGCGCCATCGATTCATCGCTGTTGACCCATCGGGCCTTCGTCCTTTTCTGCCCCTGCTTCATCACGTTGCAGTCTATGCAGCCTGAATGGCTGATCGAAGATTCTAACAGGTGAAATCAGTAATTAATTTCAAGCTACACCTCGATTGTTCCTTCATCCTCGCAGTCCCTGCATGCATGGCATCCAGTCTCACATTGCTCCTTTTCCACCAATTTCTTAGGTCATACACGCACAGGCATGGCACACAAACTGATTGGAAGCAGGCAAACGGCCATCTACAAAAAGTCCAACGACTAAAAGCCAGGTAAGGCGTGGGTGATAGTAGATTGGATCAGCAAGTTTTATCACAGTGCCTTTTTAATTCGTTTCAGCTAGCCAGATGCACATAGGATTGTACCAAGATTTCAATAACTACATATACGTATACTAAATCAGCTACCGAAAGTTGTATGGAGAATATTAATTTCGCCGCCCAAGACTCGATCAGATGGTTGATTAGGCAACGATTCTGTGCCCTTGCCATAGGCAAAGCTGCTTGAGGAGGCAGAGCATTTGTATGGAACGAGGAAGAAGTAGATGAATATGAATATGCCCGTAATGGAGAATATTAATTTCGCCGCCCAAGACTCGATCAGATGGTTGATTAGGCAACGATTCTGTGCCCTTGCCGCAGGCAAAGCTGCTTGAGGAGGCAGAGCATTTGTATGGAACGAGGAAGAAGTAGATGAATATGAATATGCCCGTAGAAGGAAATACAACGAGGCATCGTACTGGGATATTGAGATCTGCAGTTCTGCATCTTCTATATAGAGAAGTTTTCAAGCTATTCTGCATTGATTGTTCTTGATATATGAAGCAGAACTGGAGGAAGAGGAGCATACCTGAAGAAAGCAAGATAGCCTGGTCTTGGAATCATGCTGTCATACTAAGGACTGCACATTTGCGGTGAGCGTAATTTTCGCCCTATTCTGCTTTGTAGTACATTCTTTTTTATTTTTACAAAGCTCACTAATTATGGTAGCGAACAGGCCCACTGATTTTTATTATTCTTCCAGAAGTATAGCAATACTTCGAGATCTCAAATATGCTTATCTGTTGTCCACTTGATATTATTCAGCTATGTATATAGTGAATAGGTAGTATATCTAACACTTAATTTTTCTGAAGAAGCATAAGCTGCATTTAGTCGAGTCTTGAAGTGACACTTCAGTTTCTCCTCAGTGTTAGTCCCTATTAGAGCACCTCCAATAATCCCCATCCGTCCAGGTATATTGGTTATCCTAAAACTGAAATCACTTGGTGCGTTTAATTTTTCTTTGACGGGTTGATCCACTGATCGTCAGCTACGAAGCCTCTTTTGGAAAAGAACTACATCCCTTCTTCATATTATGTCAAACATACGTATGTGCAGTCATTGGTGGTTCTGCCATAGATTTAAATAATTGGCACCACCGTCTCTGCATATTTGGCAGGATACATAACAAAACAACTTCCTTTTTTCATCAGCTTATAGGCTGTCCTCTGTATGGCAACAAACATATTCAGTCAAAAATTCAACAGATCGTTCACCAACACGCAAGTGTTATTGGATCACACAATTTCTCATGTACCATATCATGCTCATCACTCCATACAAATGCTTTCCCTTACATACCAGTTAAATTTTAAAAGAGTAAAATAATGTTTCTTGTGATACAGTCTCACCTGTGCATCATATATATACAGAAGGAAGTGTTCCGTTGCAATCTACACCATTTGAAGTAGGGTTCTACGTAGTACTTTTGTATGTTTCATTTCTTTGATTATCATTTGAATTATTTACCATATTTTTTTAATATGTTAAAAACTTGGCAAACATATCATCGGTTCCACATTAAGACAGATTAGTAATTAATGACCAAGTTTCAGCAATTGATTGACCGTTGTGGTTTGAATTCTGGGGTTGCCGCACCTTGGAACGGTGGCCAAAAACACGGGATATATAGCTTACTCTTTTGGAATGATTAATACCGGGTGCTTGGCTCACGCAGCACATCAACAGGTGGCGAAGTCTTTGAAGCGCTGAATCATGATGCATGACTCAAGATGACAATTACACTACACCATTAAAGGGCGCTTGGTAAATGAGATAACATTTAGCCCCCGGATGAGCAATGCACAATTTTTTGTTTCAGTTTAGGGGCACTCGAGGAAGTGGGCACACAAAAGTTTCTGTTTAGGTCCCGAGAGAGCAGAAAAAGAAAAGTTGCAACTGAAAGGTGAAAAGTGAATAATCTGCTAAAAATTGTCTTTGTTAGAAGTTCATGAATTTTTAAAATACATGTATAGGATGTAAATTTAGAAAATATAACATTAACATCAGTTTTATCATTGTATGTACCTGATCAAACCCACTTGTGAGATAAGTTGTTAATTAACTAAAAGTGTTCCACCTTTTACTTAACCGCAATATTTCCTGGTGTTTACCAATATTTTCCTCAAATGATATTTGCATAATAGAACTTTCAATGATTTCAAAAATGTCATTGGTGGTGCAAATCGATCAAAGAAGCATAAACCATTAAATCCACTAGCGCAGATGGCTGTATTCGGTTTTTGCATCTGAAATCTGTGTCATGGCAAGAAGTGGAGATGCACGACCTGTTATTTTTCTCAGCGAGTATGTACTATTGTTGAGATCTGCAGGAATAAACAAAAAGGTGTATGTAAAACGAGGCTAAATTTTGGAACACGATCGGTAATACCTCTGTATTGTTCATTAATTTTCAAGAGTTATATGCTAGATCTAATGGTTCTCCATGTACAAGTGTTTTTCATGAAATAGGTAAATGAAGTTGGCAGGACGTAAGCAACGAATGGAAAATAACTGCGTCCTACTGGTGGGTTCAGCATGGCACGAAAAACATGCCACCAATGTGTTGCATCTTTTTTTTTTTGAATAGGGAAAGGTCCCGAAGGACCTAGGTACTGCATTAATTCAGAGCGGTGGCTTTACATATTACAAGGAGGACCTTTTGAAAGTTTGGAATTACAAGGTAGTCCCCAGAAAATGCAAACAGAACCCTACAACAAATTAAAGGAAAGCAATCGGGTCCATCACCACCAAGCTCGCGTCGAAGCTCGCAGACACGACCAGCTGCTCCGCCGCCGGGGACTGTACCACTTGGGACGAAGCCATCGAAGAACGCCGCACTGCTGGAGCTGAAGGCCCTCCCCTCTGGCACTCCGGCCGGGAGGTTAGATGTGAGTTGACGCCGGCAAAGGATCCGGAGATCAGCCGCGCACGTCAGAGCTCAGAGCAGCCGCCTTTCGTCCATAAGAGTCGACAGCAGATCGGCGAGATGCCGATGAAGGACCGCCGAGGATGTGCTCCAAAGGATTGCAGCAGCCAGATTTCCCCATTGTACAGACCACCACCAAGCCGCTCCACTCCAATCTTCTGTACCATCACCTTGATGGCAAGAGAAGAAATCCAGAGTAAGGGATCGGCAGGGATCTGCCCGACACCAGAAGACGAGCTTATTGAGAGAGGAGCTCCGGCCAGAAACAGTCTCCGCCACCATCCACCATGGACATCGACGAGAGGATCTGCTCTTCCGCGCCTCAGCACCGCTCGCCAGCACCAAGAACAAGCTCCAAGAGGGAATCACGCCAATCTCCACTAGGGTAAACAACAAACAGAACCCAAATCTAAACCTAATGCTACTCTGTACAACCCGCGCTACGCATCCCTCACCACGCCGGCCAGCAGCGCCGCCGGAGAGGATCAAGGAGCGAGCCGGGAAGTCACATACGACTCTCAAGGGCGGAGGCGGTGGAGAACGAGGGAGAAGAGTGTCCGACCATGTAGGGAATTCAATGTGTTGCATCTTGGAGCATCCACGTGATCGGATTAGAGCATTTTGTTGTAAGAAACTTTGAATGATTAATGAAGCAACAGTGTAGTTTTACATGTTCTTATTCTACCCATGCTTGCATTCTAGATCATAAAATTTTCAACAAATTTACATAAGTAATTTCACACATAATAACATGATATGATGTATATTATTATTTTATTATTATCTGAACTTTTCATTTTTTTATTTCTTTAACTTCTTTTCAGTCCACCACAGTCAATGACATATTCTATCTAGCATAAAATATGTGCTTACAATCATATTATTAATAGTCAAATAATTCAAATATTTTGGTAACCTTAAAGTATTTTAGAACATATTCGACACATTAAAGATGATGCCCTCGCTTTTGCGAGGGCCACTGTGCTAGTGTAATCAACAACTACATCCTTAGACATAGCATCAATGTTTTATCCCTAGTGGCAACAGCACAACACAACCTTAGAACTTTCTGTCACTGTCCCAGGTGTCAATGGAGGCATGAACCCACTATCGAGCATAAATACTCCCTCTTGGAGTTACAAGCATCTACTTGGCCAGAGCATCTACTAGTAACGGAGAGCATGCAAGATCATAAACAACACATAGATATAACTTTGATAATCAACATAACAAGTATTCTCTATTCATTGGATCCCAACAAACGTAACATATAGAATTACGTATAGATGATCTTGATCATGTTAGGCAGCTCACAAGATCCGACAATGATAGCACAATGGGGAGAAGACAACCATCTAGCTACCTATGGACCCATAGTCCAGGGGTAGACTACTCACACATCACTCCGAGGCGACCATGGCGGCGTAGAGTCCTCCGGAGATGAATCCCCTCTCCGGGTGCCGGAGGCGATCTCCCGGATCCCCCGAGATGGGATCGGCGGCGGCGTCTCTCAAGGTTTTCCGTATCGTGGCTCTCGGACCGGGGGTTCGACGGAGGCTTTAAGTAGGCGGAAGGGCAGGTCAGGAAGGGGCACGAGGGCCCCACACCCTAGGTCGGCGCGGCCAGGGCCTGGGCCGCGCCGCCCTATGGTGTGGCCCCCTCGTGGCCCCACTTCGTCTCCTCTTCGGTCTTCTGGAAGCTTCGTGGCAAAATAGGACCCTGGGCGTTGATTTCGTCCAATTCCGAGAATATTTCGTTACTAGGATTTCTGAAACCAAAAACAGCAGAAAAAGAACTGGCACTGGCATCTTGTTAATAGGTTAGTTCCAGAAAATGCACAAATATGACATAAAGTGTGCATAAAACATGTAGATAACATCAATAATGTGGCATGGAACATAAGAAATTATCGATACGTCGGAGACGTAGAAGTCTCTTGTGTCCCCAACACACCAAATAGGTGCACTAGTTCGGCGAAGAGATAGTGAAATACAGGTGGTATGAATATATATGAGCAATGGCAACGGCACCAGAAAAGTGCTTTGCCCAGACAGTAAACAAGCAGTAGTAACGCAGCAGTAGTAACGCAAAGAAACAAGAAACAAGCAGCGATAGCAGATTTAGGAACAAGGCCTAGGGATTACACTTTCACTAGTGGACACTCTCAACTTTGATCACATAACAGAATAGATAAATGCATACTCTACACTCTTGTTGGATGATGAACACCATTGCGTAGGATTACACGAACCCTCAATGCCGGAGTTAACAAGCTCCACAATTCAATGTTCATATTTAAATAACCTTAGAGTGCATGAAAGATCAATACGACTAAACCAAGTACTAACATAGCATGCACACTGTCACCTTCACACTATGTAGGAGGAATAGATCACATCAATACCATCATAGCAATAGTTAACTTCATAATCTACAAGAGATCATAATCATAGCCTACGCTAAGTACTAACACGGATGCACACACTGTCACCATTACACCGTGCAGGGGAGGAAAACTACTTTAATAACATCACTAGAGTAGCACACAGATAAATTGTGATACAAAACACATTGCAATCATAAAGAGATATAAATAAGCACTTCACTATGCCATTCATAACAGCGAATAAGTATTCTGTGAAATATAGCCTAAGAGACCCACACGGTGCACACACGTCACCTTTACACACGTGGGACAAGGAGTCTCCGGAGATCACATAAGTAAAACCCACTTGACTAGCATAATGACATCTAGATTACAAGCATCATCATATGAATCTCAATCATGTAAGGCAGCTCATGAGATTATTGTATTGAAGCACATAGGAGAGAGATGAACCACATAGCTACCGGTACAGCCCCGAGCCTCGATGGAGAACTACTCCCTCCTCATGGGAGACAGCAGCGTTGATGGAGATGGCGGTGGTGATAATGGAGGAGCCTTCCGGGGCACTTCCCCGTCCCGGCGGCGTGCCGAACAGAGACTCGTCCCCCGCATCTTGGCTTCGCGATGGCGGCGGCTCGGAAGGTTTTCCGTATCGTGGCTCTCGCATCGGGGTTTCGCGACGGAGGCTTTAAGTAGGCGGAAGGGCAGGTCAGGGGGCACACGAGGGCCCCACACTACAGGTCGGCGCGGCCAAGGCAGGCCGCGCCGCCCTAGGGTTTGGGCGCCTCGTGGCCCCACTTCGTCTCCTCTTCGGTCTTCGGAAGCTTCAAAATAGGACCCTGGGTTGATTTCGTCCAATTCCGAGAATATTTCCTTACTAGGATTTCTGAAACCAAAAACAGCAGAAACAGCAACTGGCACTTCGGCATCTTGTTAATAGGTTAGTTCCAGAAAATGCACGAATATCACATAAAGTGTGCATAAAACATGTAGATATCATCAATAATGTGGCATGGAACACAAGAAATTATCGATACGTTGGAGACATATCAGCATCCCCAAGCTTAGTTCTGCTCGTCCCGAGCAGGTAAAACGATAACAAAGATAATTTCTGGAGTGACATGCCATCATAACCTTGATCATACTATTGTAAACATATGTAATGAATGCAGCGATCAAAACAATGGTAATGACATGAGTAAACAACTGAATCATAAAGCAAAGACTTTTCATGAATAGTACTTCAAGACAAGCATCAATAAGTCTTGCATAAGAGTTAACTCATAAAGCAATAAATCAAAGTAAAGGTATTGAAGCAACACAAAGGAAGATTAAGTTTCAGCGGTTGCTTTCAACTTATAACATGTATATCTCATGGATAGTGTCAATGTAGAGTAATATAACAAGTGCAATATGCAAGTATGTAGGAATCAATGCACAGTTACACAAGTGTTTGCTTCTTGAGGTGGAGAGAAATAGGTGAACTGACTCAACATAAAAGTAAAAGAAAGGTCCTTCAAAGAGGAAAGCATCGATTGCTATATTTGTGCTAGAGCTTTTATTTTGAAAACATGAAACAATTTTGTCAACGGTAGTAATAAAGCATATGTATCATGTAAATTATATCTTACAAGTTGCAAGCCTCATGCATAGTATACTAATAGTGCCCGCACCTTGTCCTAATTAGCTTGGACTACCGGATCATCGCAATGCACATGTTTTAACCAAGTGTCACAAAGGGGTACCTCTATGCCGCCCGTACAAAGGTCTAAGGAGAAAGCTCGCATTGGATTTCTCGCTATTGATTATTCTCAACTTAGACATCCATACCGGGACAACATAGACAATATAATGGACTCCTCTTTTATGCATAAGCATGTAGCAATAATTAATTTTCTCATTTGGGATTGAGGATATATGTCCAAAACCGAAACTTCCACCATGGATCATGGCTTTAGTTAGCGGCCCAATGTTCTTCTCTAATATGCACGCTCTAATCATAAGGTGGTAGATCGCTCTTACTTCAGACAAGACGAACATGCATAGCAACTCACATGAAATTCAACAAAAGGTAGTTGATGGCGTCCCCAGAACATGGTTATCGCACAACAAGCAACTTAATAAGAGATAAAGTGCATAAGTACATATTCAATACCACAATAGTTTTTAGGCTATTTGTCCCATGAGCTATATATTGTAAAGGTGAAGAATGGAAATTTAAAGGTAGCACTCAAGCAATTTACTTTGTAATGGCGGAGAAATACCATGTAGTAGGTAGGTATGGTGGACACAAATGGCATAGTGGTTGGCTCAAGGATTTTGGATGCATGAGAAGTATTCCCTCTCGATACAAGGTTTATGCTAGCAAGGTTATTTGAAACAAACACAAGGATGAACCGGTGCAGCAAAACTCACATAAAAGACATATTGTAAACATTATAAGACTCTACACCGTCTTCCTTGTTGTTGAAAACTCAATACTAGAAATTATCTAGACTTTAGAGAGACCAATTATGCAAACCAAATTTTAGCAAGCTCTATGCATTTCTTCATTAATAGGTGCAAAGTATATGATGCAAGAGCTTAAACATGAGCACAACAATTGCCAAGTATCAAATTATTCAAGACATTTTAGAATTACTACATGTAGCATTTTCCGTTTCCAACCATACAATGAACGAAGCAGTTTCAACCTTCGCCATGAACATTAAAAGTAAAGCTAAGAACACATGTGTTCATATGCAACAGTGAGCGTGTCTCTCTCCCACACAAGCATGTATTTATTCAGAGAATGAAAATAACAAAACAAAAATAAAAGCACACAGACGCTCCAAGTAAAGTACATAAGATGTGATGGAATAAAAATATAGTTTCAAGAGAAGAAACCTGATAAATTGTCGATGAAGAAGGGATGCCTTGGGCATCCCCAAGCTTAGATGCTTGAGTCTTCTTGAAATATGCATGGATGAACCACCGGGGCATCCCCAAGCTTAGACTCTTCACTCTTCTTGATCATAGTATATCATCCTCCTCTCTTGACCCTTGAAAACTTCCTCCACACCAAACTCGAAACAAACTCATTAGAGGGTTAGTGCATAATCAAAAATTCACATGTTCAGAGGTGACACAATCATTCTTAACACTTCTGGACATTGCTCAAAGCTACTAGAAGTTAATGGAACAAAGAAATCCATCCCACATAGCAAAAGAAGCAATGCGAAATAAAAGGCAGAATCTGTCAAAACAGAACAGTCCGTAAAGACGAATTTTATTGGGGCACCAGACTTTTTTAAATGAAAATGCTCAAATTGAATGAAAGTTGCGTACATATCTGAGGATCACTCGCGTAAATTGGCATATTTTTCTGAGTTATCTACAGAGAATTTTGCCCAGATTCGTGACAGCAAAGAAATCTGTTTCTGCGCAGTAATCCAAATCTAGTATGAACTTTTCTATCAACGACTTTACTTGGCACAACAAAACACTAAACTAAGATAAGGAGAGGTTGCTACAGTAGTAAACAACTTCCAAGACACAAAAATAAAACAAGGTACTGTAGCAAAATAACACATGGGTTATCTCCCAAGAAGTTCTTTTCTTTATAGCCATTAAGATGGGCTCAGCAGTTTTGATGATGCACTGGCAAGAAATAGTATTTGAAGCAAAAGAGAGCATCAAGAGGCAAATTGAAAACAAATTTAAGCCTAACATGCTTCCTATGCAAAGGAATCTTGTAAATAAACAAGTTCATGAAGAGCAAAGTAACAAGCATAGGAAGATAAAACAAGTGTAGCTTCAAGATTTTAAGCATATAGAGAGGTATTTTAGTAACATGAAAATTTCTACAACCATATTTTCCTCTCTCATAATAACTTTCAGTAGCAACATGAGCAAACTCAACAATATAACTATCAAATGAAACATTCTTATCATGAGTCTCATGCATAAAATTATTACTCTCCACATAAGCATAATCAATTTTATTAGTTGTAGTGGGTGCAAATTCAACAAAGTAGCTATCATTATTATTCTCATCATCAAATATAGGAGGCATATTGTATTCATAATCAAATTCATCCTCCATAACAGGTGGTAACAAAAGACTACTATCATTATAATCATCATAAATAGGAGGCAACGTATCATCAAAGTAAATTTCCTCCTCATTTCTTGGGGACTAAAAAGATCATGCTCATCAAAACCAGCTTCCCCAAGCTTAGAATTTTCCATAGCATTAGCAACAATAGTGTTCAAAGCATTCATATTAATAACATTCCCATTAGCATGCATATAAAGTTCCATGGGTTTTTTAATTCTCTCTTCAAACACATCATGTCCTAATTCAAGATAAAGTTCATAAAGATCTCTCATATTTTTGTTGTTTTCCATTATGCCTAACTAGTGTAAACAAGAAACAAAAAGTTGCAATTGCAGGATCTAAAGGAAATAGCTTCGAGCACAAACACAATGGCGCCAGAAAAGTACTGTTACCTGGAACCGAAGTATGAGTGCCTTTACCTTTCCTCCCCTGCAAGCAACGGCGCTTAAAATAGCTTGATGTCTACGCCCTCCTCCTTTTCCTAGACGTGTTGGGCCTCCAAGAGCAAGGTTTGTAGAACAGCACAAGTTTCCCTTAAGTGGATCACCCAAGGTTTATCGAACTCGTGGAGGAAGAGGTCAAAGATATCCCTCTCATGCAACCCCGCAACCACAAAGCAAGAAGTCTCTTGTGTCCCCAACACACCAAATAGGTGCACTAGTTCGGCGAAGAGATAGTGAAATACAGGTGGTATGAATATATATGAGCAGTGGCAACGGCACCCGTGCTTTGCCCAGACAAGAACAAGCGCAAGTAACGCAGAGTAACGCAAAGAAACAAGAACAAGCAATAACAGTATTTAGGAACAAGGCCTAGGGATTACACTTTCACTAGTGGATACTCTCAACTTTGATCACATAACAGAATAGATAAATGCATACTCTACACTCTTGTTGGATGATGAACACCATTGCGTAGGATTACACGAACCCTCAATGCCGGAGTTAACAAGCTCCACAATTCAATGTTCATATTTAAATAACCTTAGAGTGCATGAAAGATCAATACGACTAAACCAAGTACTAACATAGCATGCACACTGTCACCTTCACACTATGTAGGAGGAATAGATCACATCAATACCATCATAGCAATAGTTAACTTCATAATCTACAAGAGATCATAATCATAGCCTACGCCAAGTACTAACACGGATGCACACACTGTCACCATTACACCGTGCAGGAGGAATAAAACTACTTTAATAACATCACTAGAGTAGCACATGATAAATTGTGATACAAAACACATTGCAATCATAAAGAGATATAAATAAGCACTTCACTATGCCATTCATAACAGCGAATAAGTATTCTGTGAAATATAGCCTAAGAGACCCACACGGTGCACACACTGTCACCTTTACACACGTGGGACAAGGAGTCTCCGGAGATCACATAAGTAAAACCCACTTGACTAGCATAATGACATCTAGATTACAAGCATCATCATATGAATCTCAATCATGTAAGGCAGCTCATGAGATTATTGTATTGAAGCACATAGGAGAGAGATGAACCACATAGCTACCGGTACAGCCCCGAGCCTCGATGGAGAACTACTCCTCCTCATGGGAGACAACAGCGTTGATGGAGATGGCGGTGGTGATGATGGAGGAGCCTTCCGGGGCACTTCCCGTCCCGGCGGCGTGCCGAACAGACTCTGTCCCCCGCATCTTGGCTTCGCGATGGCGGCGTCCGAAGGTTTTCCGTATCGTGGCTCTCGCATCGGGGTTCGCGACGAGGCTTTGCAGGCTGGAAGGGCAGGTCAGGGCACACGAGGCCCACACTACAGGTCGGCGCGCCAAGGCAGGCCGCGCCGCCCTAGGGTTTGGGCCTCGTGGCCCCACTTCATCTCCTCTTCGGTCTTCTCTTCGTGGCAAAATAGGACCCCGGGCGTTGATTTCGTCCAATTCCGAGAATATTTCCTTACTAGGATTTCAAACCAAAAACAGCAGAAAACAGGAATCGCACTTCGGCATCTTGTTAATAGGTTAGTTCCAGAAAATGCACGAATATCACATAAAGTGTGCATAAAACATGTAGATATCATCAATAATGTGGCATGGAACACAAGAAATTATCGATACGTCGGAGACGTATCACCATGTTATACAACGCTTCTCTTGGATCTCCAGGAGGTGGCCTGGACGCTAGGATGAAGGCTTGCGTTGCCATGTATCCAGCTTCCGGTGTTTTAGGAATAATATTCCCCCCCGTGTCGATTGACATGAAAGACATGTCGAGGTTTTGAATTAAAGTCTCTCTTTCTGCTTCAGGTATATTTTGCAGTCGAGATCTTGCTCTCCTTCGAGCTTCTCTGTGACTATCTCCCGAGTTTCCTGATTGTCGACTGAGTTCGCTCTTCGCTTGACGCGGAGGCTGCCTCCTGTCTTCTATTTAACGCAACTGTCTATTTTTCTAGCTCCCTGCTAACACGAGCGAGTCTATATTGATAAGCTTGTAATTCTTCTGCCGTAGCAGTTGTGGTCATTGGTTCTGTACTATCCATGGCCCTTGCGGCTCTATCCCATGCTTCTTGCGGGAGTTGAACCCTTAGACGTGGTGTAGGCCCGACATATTTAGTGCCTAAACCGCGCCTAAGATCAGCGGGATCAACATATGGGTTTCCACATTGTCGAAAGCCTCTGACGTCTCCGGCTCTGCTCGGTTTGTTTCTTCAATTGCGTAGATCTGATGATATTTTGAATTTTGATTTTTGTCAATTGGTGAAACCATCATATAGATTGGCGAAACCTTTCCAAGAGCAACAGACTGTCGATGAAGTTGAAGCCGCGACGCTGTCCGAGTCGCTTATCGTAGTCCGCAACGACTCGAAGGACATGTCGCCGAAGATCTTGGCGAGCTTTTCGCTTGCCATGGAGCTGATGAGGCGTGGCAACGAAATCTCCTCTTCGCCTGATGAAAGATCGGAGTCGATCCGACGATCCCGACGAAGTCGGAACTTCGATACGATACGACCCTTCTTTCTTGACGCAGAATCGGAATTTTCCGACCGTCATCTCCATGCCTATGTCAGAACCCCAATGTGGCCTGCCGCATGCTCCAGGTGTACCTTGTTGGTCCAGCCCGTACTTGGCTCAGTGACCTTGAGAAAAACTCCATCTTTTGTTGGTTTGACCTGAAGATCGCCTTCAAGAAACACTTCAGGGCACCTACAAAAGACCCGCCACAACTAGTGACCTACATGAATGTATCCAGAAGAAGAATGAAACCTCTCGAGCTTTTATTACTTGGTGGTTAGCAAGAAGAAACGAGTGTGAGAATGTGGATAACCGCACAACAATGCTAGCCTTCATATGTGGCTTGCAAAGAGGGGGGGGCTACTCCGGCACAAGCTAACTTGCCTTATCAATGAAAATAAACTGACGTTGGATGACATGATTAACATTGCCAGTACTCACACCGGCGCTGATGACGATGCAGGTGGAGAACTCTCGGCCACAGCCATACCCCTACATCAGCAAAAGAAGAACCGTGATGGCAGCAGCAACAACAACAAGCGGAAGAACTCCTCTGACAACCAAAAGTGCGGCGAATCCGTAGCCATGACGTTCCAACGCCGGAGGTCAAGGAGGTGGAAGAGGCCGTGGTCATGTTGGCGGAGCCAGCAGGGGCCAGTAGCGCACTGACGAGGTCACCATCGCTGGGTTCCGCGCTCCCCAAACCTATGAAGAATACATAGACATACCATGCCCGGCCCATATTGATCCGGCTACTGGCACGTCCTCTCACACCAGTCGCAACTACAAGTGGGTCAACGATCTCAAGACCGACTGCTTGTGACGGTAAAGCACACGTCCGTTGGGAACCCCAAGAGGAAGGTATGATGAGTACAGCATCAAGTTTTCTCTCAGTAAGAAACCAAGGTTATCGAACCAGTATGAGATGAAGGTCACGTGAAGGTTGTTGGTGAAGGAGTGTAGTGTGGCGCAACACCAGGGATTCCGGCCCAACGTGGAACCTGCACAACACAATCAAACTACTTTGCCCCAACTTAACAGTGAGGTTGTCAATCTCACCGGCTTGCGAAAACAAAGGATTAAACGTATGGTGTGGAAAATGATGTTTGCTTGCGAAAAATAAAAGAGAACAATGATTGCAATAGGTTGTATTTCAGATGTAAAAGAATGGACCGGAGTCCACAGTTCACTAGTGGTGTCTCCAATAAGATAAATAACATGTTGGGTAAACAAATTACAGTTGGGCAATTGACAAATAGAGAGGGCATAACAATGCACATACATATCATGATGACTACTATGAGATTTACTTAGGGCATTACGACAAAGAACATAGACCGCCATCCAGCATGCATCTATGCCTAAAAAGTCCACCTTCATCCGCACCCCTTCCAGTATTAAGTTGCAAGCAACAGACAATTGCATTAAGTACGTAAATGTAAACAATACAAATATCCTTAGACAAAGCATTGATGTTTTATCCCTAGTGGCAACAAAGACATCCACAACCTTAGGTTGCTGTCACTCCCCCATTCAATGGAGACATGAACCCACTATCTAGCATAAATACTCCCTCTTGGAGTCACAAGTATCAACTTGGCCAGAGCCTCTACTAGCAACGGAGAGCATGCAAGATCATAAACAACACATATATGATAGATCAATAATCAACTTGACATAGTATTCCATATTCATCGGATCCCAACAAACACAACATGTAGCATTACAAATAGATGATCTTGATCATGATAGGCAGCTCACAAGATCTAAACATGATAGCATAATAGGAAAAGACAACCATCTAGCTATTGCTATGGACCCGTAGTCCAAGGATGAACTACTCACGCATCAGTCCGGAGGCGGGCATGGTGATGTAGAGCCCTCCGGTGATGATTACCCTCTCCGGCAGGGTGCCGGAGGAGATCTTCTGAACCCCCTGAGTTAATGTTGACGGCGGCGGCGTCTCCGGAACTGTTCTGTATTTTGGCTCTTGGTACTAGGGTTTTCGGGAACGAAGGAATAAATAGGCAAGACGGTCGTGGGGCCTCCCTCGACTCCTCTTCGGTCTTCCGGAATACTCCGTGGAAAATAGGGCCGTGGGCTTTGTTTCGTCCAATTCCAAAATATTTGTAAAACAACTTTTTTCAAATAAAAAACAGCAGAAAACAGAACTGCACTGTGGCATCTTGTTAATAGGTTAGTCCCGTAAAATGCATAAAAACATTATAAAATGTGAATAAAACATGTAGGTATTGTCATAAAACTAGCATGGAACATAAGAAATTATAGATACGTTGGAGACGTATCACCGATCCAGAAGCAGGATACAAGCGCGCTCGGAAGCACCGCCCACGTGGCAAAGGAGGCAAAGGCAAGAACAAGGAGAAGGACGAGGACAGTTCTGAGGCGATGGAAGAGGGTGAAGCTTTGCCGGATCCCAAAGAGGGTTCCGCAGCTAACAAGTCCAATCCTTTCGTCAAAAAGAGTGCGGGTGCATACCACACCTTCCTCGGAACCCCGACGGTCCAGGCCAAAAAGTCAGCCCTCCGGATCTTGAATGCCACGCTTCCGGCCGTGCCACAATACGTCAAGTGGTCGGAAAACCCTTGCACCTTTGATAGGGCAGATCATCCGACTGTCATCCCTAAAGAGTGCTACGCTTTGGTTGTGAGTCCCCGCATTGATGGCTATGACTTCTCCAAGTGCCTCATGGACCGGAGCCTGAACATCATGTACCCGGAGACCCCGAGAAGATGAACCTTGCCAAGGAGCAACAGCATAGCACCACGTTCCATGGAGTGGTTCCGGTAAAGGCAAACTCTCACAGATCAAACTTCCTGTGGCCTTCGGTGATGTTAACAATTTCCATGAAGAGATGATCACGTTTGAGGTTGTGCCCTTCAAGAGCTCCTACCATGTCATTTTCGGCAGGCCCACCTACCACAAGTTTCACTCAAGGGCGTGTTACATCTACAATAAGCTCAAGATCCCGGGTCCTAACGGTATGATTACCGTATCCGGAGACTACAAGAAAGCTCGAGACTGCGAGGAGGGCGAAGCCGCCTTTGCAGAATCAGTACTATCTGGAGAGGAGCTGCAAGGCTACAGGGTCGCGGTGGATCCGAATGAGATGCATACCACCAAGAAGCAAATCTCCAAACAGAAGACCTCGTTCAAGTCCGCGATAGACACCAAGAAGGTCGATCTCAAGGTAGGAGACAGTTCCAAGCAAGTGTCTGTCGGAGCTGGCCTGGACCCCAAATAGGAAGACACGCTCGTCGAGTTCCTGCGAGCTAACATGGATATCTTCGCATGGCAACCTTCTGACATGTCCAGAGTACCAAGAGAACTCGCCGAGCACTACCTCAACATAAATCCGGGTGCTACCCGTTGTAGAGAAGATGTGACTTTATGCTTGCCTGGATGGTACCAAACAAGTGTAGTTTCATCTCGATTAAGATTTGAGATTGGCTGCAAGCAAAAAAAAAAATCTTTTAACGTAAACAATATAGCCTGAACTACCAAACAACATGCCAATTGTCCGTGGCTCATTCCAAACACGGGTAACTTGCACCACTGCGTCACTGAGCCCCAAATCGAGCACACGCTACCAAACACCCTATTCTCCCGCAACGTCTTAAGGAAGGATGATAGACGCAGGCAGTGTGACGCTCCCCTTTTCCCCTCCTCCCCAGTCCCCACTGCTGCTGCGGCATCTGCCCAAGTCAAACAGCACGCCCACACGGAAAAGCAAAACCAGGCCGGCCGAAACCTGCAACTCCCGTCTCCCCCTGCAACTCATCATGCTTTCCCAGAAAAGAAGCCCCTTCCGCCACGGCTTGACCAGGGAGGTGGTGATGGTGGAGGGCAGGCTAGATAACTGCTCCCCTCCACCGCGCCTGCCGGCCTCTCCTTTCCACCTTCCCTGCTCACACCACCACCAAATTGGAAGGGAATTTACTCCACCACCACCACGGCACCTAGCACCCTAGCAGCCTAGCAACAGCAGTCCAGACCAGAGAGGCAGAGGGAGATGGATGGCGAGACGGACGGACGGACGGGCTACTTGTTGCAGCGCAGCCCACCGCAAAGCTCCAAATTACACAACCACGATCCCAACCACCACTTTTACGCCACCGCCCAGCCACCATTACGCGCACTCCCCTTCCTTCCTTTCCCCTCCCCTCCCCTCCCCTCCCCGCCCGATCTCCCCAAACCCTAACCCCTCCTCCCGGTCCCGGATCGGCCTGCCCGGGCGGGGGGCAGGGCCATGGACGCCCTGCCGGAGGACTTCCGCTGCAAGCGCTCCGACGGCAAGCAGTGGCGCTGCAGCGCCCCCTCCATGCCGGACAAGACCGTCTGCGAGAAGCACTACGTCCAGGCCAAGAAGCGCGCCGCATCCTCCGCGCTGCGCGCCACGCTACGCAGGTCGTCCGGCTCCGGCACCGCCGCCTCCTCCTCCTCACCCTACGCCAACGCCTCCTCCTACGCCTCCGCGGCCCAAGACGCCGACTTGGACGCCGACGACGGCACGGACTCCGACGACGACCTGCCCACGGCGGTGCCCATGGCCGTCGCCAGGCCGCTCTACGGCAGGGTCGTCGGGGAGCCCGTCTATGTGGCCGAGCCCACGGCCCGGAACGTCGTCTACGGCCTGCCCCTCAGCAACAATTCTATCACGGCGGCGGTCAGTTGCTTTTACTAGCACTACTATCTTTCTTTCTTTTTCTTTCTTTCTTTTCTGGGGGTTAGGATGTTTTGTGCTGAATTTTATCACTGCGACCCCATGTTTGTTGATTGGCGTCTGATGATGACGCAGGAGCTCGTCGGAAGAGCCTCGGCAGCAGGGCCACAGCCTTGCAGCAGCACCGCCACCGTGAAGACCACTTGCCACCAATGCCGCAAGACTGCCAATGCCGTTTGGTGCGCCAGCTGCGACAGGAGGGGGTACTGCCACCATTGCATCTCCACAGGGTATGTTATGTATGCTTCATCTACTCTTTTACACTTGCCTGCAATTCTTGGATGAAGAACCATGGCATCCTACCTATATTACAGTCAAACACCTGTTTATACCAACTAATGTAGGGTATTCTGCAATGTCACAGTAATTTCACAAACCACAGCCTCTGCTTTGGATTGGGCTTTTAAATGCAAAATTAAATCATTACTCTATATCTGGGATGGCGATCAATGTTGATGGTAATGATGTGGACAACACAAGTTAACAACTCCGCGGTTAGCGTATGGAAGCCATCAGTGGTATGGCTAGGTGCACATTGAAAAAAGTTAGTACTAAGGGTAATGTGAGCAGAGCTGGGACGATTAATGTGTGTTCTCGACTGTGAGAGTGTCACAGCTAATGTTTCCTGCTCTTTGAGCTGGCTAAACCGGGGATAAAATGTTCTCTTGCAGACAAGTTAAATGCTTGATGTTTGCTCTCGACAGGCACTCCCTCTAGTCCCAAAAAAGTGTCACCATGGGAACCGAGCCATATGAATTTTGAATTTCAGGGCTCTATGTTTGCTTTTGACATGTACTCCCTGTAGCCACCAAAAACTGTAACCGTGGGAACGTTCTGTCGAGCCATCTCAGTTTTAATCAACGTCTTGTGGCTATTTTGATTGATAAAATGAAATTGATACAGGTGCACTCAGACTTTGAAAATATTTCTACGATGTTTACTTCATTAGGTTTTGCAAATTTATAACTTTAGATTAACGGTGGTATCATCTTTGTTACTGTTCCATTGTCAAGACAACACCTTCTTTTTGTGCCTGCTGGTTAGACTTGATTAGGGCATTAACAATTTTTGTATGTTGGCACCTTACATTGTACAGCATGTATGTTCTGTCATTTAGACTTTAGAATTTCTGTTATACACTTATTATCTTATTCTTTACTAATAAGAATATATGTAGGTACTCTGACATTGCAATAGATGATATTCGGAAGGTTTGTCCAGCATGTCGTGGAATTTGTAACTGCAAAGTTTGCTTACAAGGAGACAACTTAATTAAGGTATGTAGGGCACATGTTTGGTTGGGCTACGCAAATGCTAGTCAGCTTTGACTTCTTAGTCTAGCGGGTTTTCTTTTGCCAAACTTGTAGGATGCACTACCAATATTTTAGCACACTCCACATGTCGTTGGTACTTTTTTTTTTGCCATACATAGCCTAAGGTGTGGCCATCAGTTTGTTGGCCACAACAAGTTAGCCAACGTAGTGTCAAAATGTGACATCCAACCAAACACGCCCCCAGGCTCTGCTGAGAACTTTTCTTCCTTTTCCGTTTCAATGTATTTGACTTCCATGCTCTACTAAATTTTCTCGATGTAACACATCTTTTGTGTTTTGAAGGCTAGGGTGCAAGAGATATCTGTTGTAGATAAGTTGAGATATCTTCATAGCATTTTGGCATATGTTCTTCCAGTGCTAAAGCAGATATACTCCCACCAATGCTATGAAATAGGTGTTGAAACAAGGGCTGATGGTACTTCTGTTTCCCTCTTATCTCCCTTTGTGTAAGTTTGCTTCTTTCAAACACTGCCATAACATATTCTATGCGATAGGACCCAAGATGGACATTGTCAGAGCAAAGATGAACTCTGATGAGCAAATGTGTTGGTACTGCTTTTTTTATTCTTCTATATGTTGCCTTTATCATTGAGATTTTCTTATTCTTACAATACAATGTTAAGCCTGTAGTTATATTGCAACACCATAAAATTGCTCTTCTTTTGCAGTGACTTCTGCAAAGTGCCAGTTTTTGATTATCACCGACACTGTCCAAGATGTTTGTACGATTTATGCCTTGACTGCTGTCGAGACATTAGGGGATCTCAGACTAGTGTAGTCAGAGGAGAATATGCTGAAGGTAAAGGTCACACTGTAGACAGAAATAAAGATGTTTTGAGCAACAAAGCAAGATTGGAACCATCTGCAGCTAATGTAAATGATAAGTTGTTCCCACAGCCAATAGATGTGAATGATATTGGCATTAGGTCTTTATTCCCTACATGGAGAATCAACAATGATGGCAGCATCACCTGTGGACCTCATGAAGCTGGTGGTTGTGGCTCCTCGAAGTTGATATTAAGGCGAATATTCAAAATAAACTGGATTGGTAAGCTTGTAAAGAGTTCTCAAGAAATGGTGAATGGTTGCAAAGCACATGATCTAGAGAATGGATGCTCATGCCGCAATGCTGGCAGAAGATTGGATTCAACTGGTCAGGGTAGCCTCAGTGCCTCAAAATGTTCAGACAGTGATGGTATTGATGGGAACACTGTGTACCCTCCTGTATTGGAGAATTTAAAATATGAGGGCATTGTCCATTTTCGTAGACACTGGATAAATGGGGAGCCTGTAATGATTAGGAATGCATTTGAGCCTTCTTTATCATCAAGCTGGGACCCATTAAGTATATGGCGAGGAATCCAGGAGATCATGGAAGAAAAAATGGATGAAAATGCCATAGTAAAAGCTGTGGACTGCTCAAACCAATCAGAGGTAAGCAGGGAGTGCTGGTTACTAGTTTATCTATTTTGGTAAAAGTTCTCTTTCTATTTGAAATAATTTTATCATTGTAACGTCTGTTTATAGACTCTGAAGTGTCAAATGCTATTACTTTTATTGCTATTGCTAGTTTGCTTTGAGTTAGAAATTATGATTGTAAGAAGCATAACTTTTGCCACAAAAGAAAAGTGGGTGGTGACAATTGCTTTTGTTGTACAAGGATTTCTCAACCATCATTACTCCATCCTATAATGATGAGTGGAGAAGTGAAAAAAGAAAATAAAGTAGAAAACTGGAAGATTTCGTGTGTACTTTGGCCATCCTAAAATCTTTGTTCTGCGTTGGAAAATTTGTTCAGGTGCATATCAAGCTGAATCAGTTTATCAAAGGTTATTCAGATGGTCACAAGAGTGAAGATGGCAAGTTAATGATGCTGAAATTGAAAGAGTGGCCCCCAGCGAGCGTATTAGAGGAGTTTCTGTTATGCCAGCGACCAGAATTTGTGGTCAATTTTCCGTTAGTTGATTTTATCCATCCAAAGTGGGGTCTCCTTAATCTTGCTGCTAAGTTACCCCCAGATACCCTGCAGTCTGAAGTAGGCCTGAAGCTGGTTATTGCATATGGAAGGCAGCAAGAATTTGGTAAGGGCGATTCAGTGACAAATCTGATGATTAAGATGGGTGATGTGGTAAGTAGGCCTTCTGCTATATTTGCACCTCAATTTTGTTTTTATTTCATTGGAAACAAACATTTCTCTTACCAGAGAACATTGGCTGATGTCGCGACCTGGCCTTTTGATCTGTTTGGGGACTTGCTAAATGAATAAAGCACAATAAAAACACCATGTGGATAATGCTATATGTTTCCACATGTAGGTACACATGTTAATGCATACAGCTGAAGTGCTTAACCTTTCTCCCAAGAGGCTACAACCTGCGCATTCTGAACGGATTGCCAATGGGATGACAGTGCATGTAAATGCTCACGCACCTGTGCATTCTGAACGGATTGCCAATGGGATCACAGGGCATGTAAATGCTCATGCACCTGTGCAAAACTTGAATCTGGATATGGGGGAACAATCACCTGAACACACGGTCTTTAAGTCTTACGGTGGTTTTGAAGGCTCTTCTGCTGGGTTATCGAGTTCATCAGACTTGCAGAAACCAAAAGCTAATGGTTCAGAAAGATCTCAGCCTGGTGCTATTTGGGATGTCTTTCGCAGGCAGGATCTGCCGACGCTGAATAAATATTTAGCTTCTAACTGGCAAGAACTTACAGTTAGCAGTCAGGCGATGCTCTCTGTAATGCTTCTCACTACTCTGCATCAAATTATGTTGGCCCATCTTTGTCAAATCTGTTTGAGGATACTATTCTCTTGGTTGCAGGTCAAGCATCCTATTTATGATCAAGCTGTGTACCTCAACGAGCATCATAAAAGGGTATTGAAGGATCAGTATGGTAAGTAATGGAGATAATGCTTATTCTTAGTTCTAAGTTGGCAGATGTATTAGTTGCTGACTTTCTGTTACTGATGTACCATAGCATATTCCTTCATGTACTTTGCCAATTTCTTAGACTAAGGCATCCTTAATTCTCTGCCACAATACTAAAGCAAGCAGATGATGTGCTGTTCAAATTCCACTGAATCAATAAACAAAACTCTACACATCTTTGCTCGAAGAGAACAATCAAATGTTTGCTTGTAGATCTTCCTTACTGGGATGTCCCAACCTTATATATGTACTACCATGTCTTTTGGTGAAGCATGAAGCAGGGTGCTAGTTATCTTTGATAGGAGTCATACTAATTAATTTAGCTGCATCTTGTTCATTATTTTAATCTGCCTTATGCACACTTATGTTTGGACGTTCTTACAGGAGTTGAACCTTGGACGTTTCAACAACATATTGGCGAGGCTGTTTTTGTTCCAGCTGGCTGTCCTTTCCAAGTGAAAAATCTGCAGGTATGCTTCTAATGATATTGCTAACTCTCGGGCTGCTATTCTGAATCTGACTGCTTTGGATGATCTACTATTCTACTTTTTGAAATGGTTTATTGTATGCAACTATAGTTTACATTGTCTTCTGTTAAAAATGCTTCAGTCAACGGTTCAATTGGCTCTTGATTTCTTGTCACCTGAGAGTCTGCGGGAGTCAGCTCGAATGGGCCAAGAGATACGTTGCCTGCCAAACCATCAGGATGCAAAACTGAAGATGCTTGAGGTAATCACCGTGATCAGTTGCTTTATGCTTATCTACATACCATTTGGAACAAAAAGGAACTTACGACTTCTGTCAACTGACATACAGATTGGAAAGATCTCTTTATATGCAGCAAGTTTTGCTGTCAGAGAAATTCAGAAAATAACCCTCGATCCCAAGTAGGTGCACTTATATATGTTCTCATCTCCTAGTGTTCTCTTGTCGAGCATTATGACCTTATTATATTCTTTAAAAAGCTATATGCCTTTAGTTGATCTATGTAGCTTATAACCAGTGTTATGTGCTTTTCTCAGGTTTAATATAGATGTCAGATTTGAGGATCAGAACCTAACCCGGGCAGTTTCAGAGAACTTGGCTAGAGTTACCAAACAACGGAAGGTGTCTTGTGGTTGAGATTCTACAAGCCCCCGGGAAATTCTGATACGGGTTTCAAAATGGAAACCCATGTGAAGTAGATATAGCAAATTGTACATGTATCATATGGTGTCTTTTGGAAGGAACACTGTCAGATAGCATTGACCTCACCTGTATATTGTGGGTTTAGGACTAGCGTGGGCTTCGTGTAAACAAAATGATCTGTGCAGCAATTAAATCAATACAGTGAAATTTACTGGACCAGCATATCTTCGGAGCTTAGATAAGATAACAGCATGCCATTTTGAAGAAAATTTTGGGATTTCACTGCAAGTGATCCGAAATAAATTTTGCTCTGAGTTTCCTTGAAATGCGTCCAGCCAGGGCTGAAATCCTCCTGAAAAACAGTCCAGCTGATAATTTCGTTATCGCATCTGTTTTCCCCCTTTTGGGGTGTCACGTGTAACTTGGTCTGGTAGCTATTGTATAAGTAGAAAGTTCACATGGGCTCTGGTTTGAGAAACGATAGGTAGTTCGATTGGTAAGAGCATCTCCACTCGTTTGGCCTCCCCACGTCGAAATCTGGGGTTAATTTCATCCGGATTGGACGAAAAAATGGTGTGGGGAGGGCTAGTTTCCCAGCCGCGATCTCAGGCGTAGCCGTTGATTTAATTTTGAAAAACGTAAACTTGATGAAATACGGCAAAAATGACTGAATTTAGACTAACTTTAATGATATTTACTATATAGAGGGCGAAGTTCATACAGAGGCCGAATTCGACTATATTTCGAATTCGGCTAGGGGAATACAACTCTAAATTTTAAAACACGGGGCTCGACATGCTCAAATGGCGGTAGAACACCGTGTAGTCGCCACCGTCGCCGCCATCATCGTCGGAGCCGTCGTCGTCAAACTGCGGCGGCGCGGCCTGGCTGCTGCCCTGACCGGCGTCTCCCCACCGGCCACTGGTGCGAGGCGGGGACGGCGATGGCTTGTACCAGTCGTCGTCGGAGGCGTCGTCGGAGGCTTCGAGGTCGATGACGGGGACGGCGACGCCGGATGGAGGAGTCGCAGGCCGGCGGTAGCGACGTCCTCGAGGAGCCTCGCGTGCCGCTCCACCTCCTCCTTCTCCCGCTCCCGGGCGCATGCCTGGTCGAGTGGCATGGAGTTCTCGGCGGGGACGAGGTCCTGGAGGGACCTCGCGATGACGGCCTCGAGGAGCGCGGCGTCCCGGCGCGCCTCCTCCACCTTCACCTTCGCGGCTTGCGCTTCCGCTCGCCGGAGGTGTCGGGTTCGCGCTTGGGGCGGCGCCGTCCTTGTGCCGTCGATGGCTCGCGGATGACGCTCCCGCGCGCACGGTTGCTCGGCGGAGAAGACGCCTCCTTTTTCACCGGCTCCAAGGATGGCGCCGACCTGGAGATCGACCTCGCCGCCGAACCGGACGACGAGGAACTGGCAGCCATGCGCCGTGGCTGCCAACTTCCCCTGCGGCGGCTGGCCGATGGCCTTGACAGTGGGGGCATCGTCAGAATGGGGAAGTTGCCGCCCTCGATGTGCTCGAGGACGGCCTCGAGCGTCCGGCCCGGCACGCTCCACCACCGCTTGCGTCCGGCGGCGTTGTTGCGCGGAGGCGGAGGCGGCGGGTCATCGTACGCGGCGAGCTCCTGCTCCCACCGGCGAAGGAAGAAGGAGTTCCACGCCATCAGGTTGTCGGAGTGGTAGCGCGGCTCGGCGCGGTCCTGGTCCGACAACGTTAGTCGGACCTCCTCGATGGCAGCTTCGAGGTAGCGTCCCTGCGGTGGCGGCGGGATTGGCACGCCGCCCGCACTAAGCCGCCACCCGCCGTCGGGAGGCCTCGTGTCCGGCGGGCAGGGGTACCCCGCCTGGTGGAGGAGGTGCCCCTCCCACGCGTGGAGCGACCGGCGAGGGAAGCCGTTGTTGGCCGCGCCGTCTTCGTCGTTGTAGGCCATGGATCTCGTCGAGGTAAGGAAGAGGAAGAAGAAGACTGGTGCGATGCGTCGCGGCGAGCAGGGTATTTAGGCGAGCCAGGAGCCGGCGATTTATTGCCGTGTGGATGCTACGCGTCCGCGGCGAGCTGACCGGCGGCAGCCTTTACTCCGCGCGGAAGACGATGCGTCTGTCGCTGACCGGCCGAGTCCATCTCTCGCGCGGAAGCCGAAGCGAAAGCGCGGGAGAGAAATCTCGGCGCTTTCGCTTCGTCCGGAGTCCTCGAGCGCGCCTCGGGGGACCGGGGATGGCGTGGGCTCGCCGGATGTATTTTGGCCCAAATCCGGAGGAAAACGAGGAATCGGGGGCGCGACTAGGCCGAAATTCGCCGTCCGGATGAGAAAAGCGGCGCTCGGGGGCCAAATTGGGGAGACGAGTGGGGATGCTCTAATGCTTGGATGAAACTTAACACCGTGTTTGGTTACGTGCGGAACGAGGAATGTGATAACCTGTTCCCAAATGATGAGGCAATATGAGCTCATAACAAAGTGCAACAATGAACGATCAAACATACAAACTGATCAAACTTGTTCAGTAGCACATAGCATCGATCAGACATTGTTCAATACAGAATTAAACATACCAACGGACACATTCTACACTCGCCGATCATGGCAAGGGATGGATCATGCTGCGGACACCTCTGGATCACCTCCATCATTGTATAATCGAAGATGGTGACCTTGAAGATGTCGCCCCTAAGCATATTGAAGGTCATGAAGTAGCCTATCTTGACATGATGAGCAATGGCAAATCCAGGCCACCTTTGATTGAGGAAAACAGTGTCTTTGATGTCCATCACTCAGCTAGACCATCCAGGAGTTCATCTTCAGGGAGAAGGATGAAGGAGATATGATAGTGATTATTAATTTATATCTTTATGTTTATGATTTATATATAAATGCTATATCATGCTATAATTGTACATAAGTACATGTGTGATATGTAGACAAACAAAGAAGTATGCCTCTTAACTAGCTTGTTGATTAATGGATGATTAGTTTCATAATCATGAACATTGGATCTTATTAATAACAAGGTTATATCATTGTATGAATGATGTAATGGACACACCCAATTAAGCGTAGCATAAGATCTCGTCATTAAGTTATTTGCTATAAGCTTTCGATACATAGTTACCTAGTCCTTATGACCATGAGATCATGTAAATCACTTATACCGAAAGGTACTTTGATTACACCAAATGCCACTGCGTAAATGGGTGGTTATAAAGGTGGGATTAAGTATCCGGAAAGTATGAGTTGAGGCATATGGATCAACAGTGGGATTTGTCCATCCCGATGACGGATAGATATACTCTGGGCCTCTCGGTGGAATGTCGTCTAATGTCTTGCAAGCATATGAATGAGTTCATAAGAGACCACATACCACGGTACGAGTAAAGAGTACTTGTCAGGAGACGAGGTTGAACAAGGTATAGAGTGATACCGAAGATCAAACCTCGGACAAGTAAAATATCGCGTGACAAAGGGAATTGGTATTGTATGTAAATGGTTCATTCGATCACTAAGGTCATCGTTGAATATGTGGGAGCCATTATGGATCTCCAGATCCCGCTATTGGTTATTGGTCGGAGTGAGTACTCAACCATGTCCGCATAGTTCACGAACCGTAGGGTGACACACTTAAAGTTGGATGTTGAAATGGTAGAACTTGAATATGGAATGGAGTTCGAATATTTGTTCGGAGTCCCGGATGAGATCCCGGACATCACGAGGAGTTCCGGAATGGTCCGGAGAATAAGATTCATATATAGGATGTCATTTTATGTGAATTAAAATGTCGCGGAAGGTTCTATGGAAGGTTCTAGAAGGTTCTAGAAAAGTCCGGAAGAAACCACCAAGGAAGGTGGAGTCCACATGGGACTCCACCTCCATGGCGGCCAACCCTAATGGGGGTGGAGTCCCAAGTGGACTCCCCTTAGGGGCCGGCCACCCCCCCATATGGGAGGTGGAACTCCCACCTCTAGTGGGAGTCCTAGCTTGGGTAGGTTTGCCCACCATATGGAAGGTTTTGGGTTCGGGTCTTATTCGAAGACTTGGAGACCAACACTTGGGGTTCCACCTATATAATGAGGGGCCAAGGGAGGGGCCGGCCACCCCAAGACCACAAGCTGGCCGCCCCTGAGTGGCCGGCCACCCCTCCCAAACCCTAGCCGCCCCTCTCCTCCATATCTCCCGCGTAGCTTTAGCGAAGCTCCGCCGGAGTTCTCCACCGCCACCGACACCACGCCGTCGTGTGTCGGATTCAAGAGGAGCTACTACTTCCGCTGCCCGCTGGAACGGGAGGTGGACGTCGTCTTCATCAACAACCGAACGTGTGACCGAGTACGGAGGTTCGTGGCGCCGGAGCGATCGTGATCAAGATCTTCTACGCGCTTTTGCAAGCGGCAAGTGAACGTCTACCGCAGCAACAAGAGCCTCATCTTGTAGGCTTTGGAATCTCTTCAAGGGTGAGACTCGATACCCCTCGTTGCTACCGTCTTCTAGATTGCATCTTGGCTTGGATTGCGTGTTCGCGGTAGGAAATTTTTTGTTTTCTATGCAACGTTATCCTACAGTGGTATCGAGCCGTGTCTATGCATAGATGGTTGCACGAGTAGAACACAATGGTTTGTGGGCGTTGATGCTCTTGTTATCTTTAGTTTGAGTACTTTGCATCTTTGTGGCATAGTGGGATGAAGCGGCTCGGACTAACTTTACATGACCGCGTTCATGAGACTTGTTCCTCGTTCGACATGCAACTTGTATTGCATAAGAGGCTTTGCGGGTGTCTGTCTCTCCTACTATAGTGAAGATTCAATTTACTCTTATATTGAAAACATTAGTATCAACGTTGTGGTTCATGTTCGTAGGTAGATTAGATCTCTCTCGAAAACCCTAAACCACGTAAAATATGCAAACCAAATTAGAGACGTCTAACTTGTTTTTGCAGGGTTTGGTGATGTGATATGGCCATAATGTGATGATGAATATGTATGAGATGATCATTATTGTATTGTAGCAACCGGCAGGAGCCTTATGGTTGTCTTTAAATTTGATGTTGAGTAGTATTTCAAAGTAGTTGTAATAGTTGCTACATGGAGGACAATCATGAAGACGACGCCATTGACCTTGACACTACGCCGACGATGATGGAGATCATGCCCGAAGATGATGGAGATCATGTCCGTGCTTTGGAGATGAAGATCAAAGGCGCAAAGACAAAAGGGCCATATCATATCACATATGAACTGCATGTGATGTTAATCCTTTTATGCATCTTATTTTGCTTAGATCGTGACGGTAGCATTATAAGATGATCCTCACTAAAATATCAAGATAATAAAGTGTTCATCCTTAGTAGCACCGTTGCCAAGATTTGTCGTTTCGAAGCATCTCGTGATGATCGGGTGTGATAGAATCAACAAGTGCATACAACGGGTGCAAGACAGTTTTGCACATGCGGATACTAAGGTGGCCTTGACGAGCCTAGCATGTACAGACATGGTCTCGGAACACGTGATACCGAAAGGTAGAGCATGAATCATATGGTTGATATGATGAACACTTTGAGTGTTCGCCATTGAAATCACACCTTGTCTCGTGATGATCGGACATAGGTGCGGTGGATTTGGTTCGTGTGATCACTAAGACAATGCGAGGGATATTGTTTTGAGTGGGAGTTCATCTAGATTTTTAATTATGTTGAATTAAAATTTGAACTCAATTTGTCATAAACTTAGTCTAAACTTTTGCAAATATGTGTTGTAGAGATGGCGTCCCCAATCAATTTTAACCAGTTCCTAGAGAAAGAAAAACTTAAGAGCAACGGTAGCAACTTCACCGACTGGTTCCGTCATGTGAGGATCTTCCTCTCTGGCGGAAATCTGCAATATGTGCTTGATGCACCGCTAGGTGACCCTCCTGAAACCGATGAAGTAAAGTTTACGAGACTCGGAAAACTCGGTACTCTCAGTTCAGTGCCATCCGTGCAACTGGAATCCGATCTTCAAAAACGTTTTGAGCACCACGATCCTCATGAGTTGATGAATGAGCTGAAAGCTATATTCGAGACTCATGCGGCGTGGATATGAAGCATCGAAACAATTCTTCACCGTATGATGGAAGAAGGCAGCTCCGTTAGTGAGCACATGCTCGCCATGACCGGGCATGCGAAGAAACTCGTGACTTGGGAATAGTGATTCCTAACAGACTGGGGATTAATCGTGTCCTTCAATCACTGCCACCAAGTTACAAGAACTTTGTGATGAACTACAATATGCAGAACATGAACAAGGAGTTACTGAACTCTTTGGCATGCTAAAAGCTGCTGAGAGATCAAGAAAGAGCACCAAGTGTTGATGGTCAACAAGACCACCAGTTTCAAACAGGGCAAGTCTAAGGGAAAATTCAAGAAGGGTGGCAAGAAAGCTGCCACGCCTCCTATGAAACCTAAGAACGGCCCTAAGCCTGATGCTGAGTGCTATGCAAGGAGAAGGGACACTGAAGCGTAATTGCTCCAAGTATCTGGCTGATCTGAAGAGCCTTGTCAAGAAGAAGAAAGAAGGTATATCGATATACATGTTATAGATGTTTATCTCACTGGTTCTCGTTCTAGTACCTGGGTATTTGATACTGGTTCGGTTGCTCATATTTGTAACTCGAAACAGGAAGAATAAACGAAGACTACGAAAGATGAAGTGACGATGTGCGTTGGAAACGGATCCAAAGTCGATGTGATCGCTGTCGGCACACTTCCTCTACATCTACCTTCGGGATTAGTTTTAAGCCTAAATAATTGTTATTTTGTACCCGCGTTGAGCATGAACATTATATCTGGATCTTGTTTAATGCAAGACGGTTATTCATTCAAGTCTGAGAATAATGGTTGTTCTATTTTTATGAATAATATCTTTTATGGTCGAGCACCACAAAAGAATGGCTTATTTCTGATAGATCTCGATAGTAGTGATACGCATATACATAACATTGATGCTAAGCGAATTAAATTGAATGATAATTCTACTTATATGTGGCACTGCGTCTTGGTCATATTAGAGTGAAACGCATGAAGAAACTCCATACGATGGATTACTTGAATCACTTGACTTTGAGTCACTTGATTGATGCGAAGCATGTCTAATGGGAAAAATGACTAAGACTCCATTTTCTGGTATGATGGAGCGAGCTACTGATTTATTGGAAATCATACATACCGATATATGCGGACCAATGAGCGTAGCATCCCGCGGTGGTTATCGTTATGTTCTAACCTTCACAGATGATCTGAGTAGATATGGGTATATCTATTTCATGAAACATAAATCCGAAACTTTCGAGAAGTTCAAGGAATTCCAAAGTGAAGTAGAAAATCAACGTAACAAGAAGATTAAATTTCTACGATTTGATCGTGGAGGTGAATATCTGAGTTACGAATTTGGCATGCATTTAAAGAAATGTGGAATACTTTCACAATTGACACCGCCGGGAACACCACAACGAAACGGTGTGTCCGAACGTCGTAATCGAACTCTCTTAGATATGGTTCGTTCTATGATGTCTCTTACTGATTTGCCGTTATCTTTTTGGAGTTATGCATTAGAGACAGCCGCATTCACTTTAAATAGAGCACCATCAAAATCCGTAGAAACGACACCATATGAATTATGGTTTAATAAGAAACCTAAGTGTCGTTCCTGAAAGTTTGGGGTTGCGAAGCCTATGTAAAGAAGTTACAACCGGACAAGCTAGAACCCAAAGCGGAGAAATGCATCTTCATAGGATACCCTAAGGAAACTATAGGGTACACTTTCTATCACAGATCCGAAAGCAAAATCTTTGTTGCTAAGAACAGAACCTTTCTTGAGAAAGAATTTCTCACTAAAGAAGTGACTGGAAGAAAAGTAGAACTCGATGAGATTGATGAATCTATACTCGTTGATCGAGTAGCACAGTCGGAAGTTGTACCTACCTACACCGGCAACAGAGGAAGCTAATGATAATGATCATGAAACTTCGAACGAAGAAACTACTGAACCTCGCAGATCGACAAGGGAACGTACCACTCCTGATTGGTATGATCCTTGTCTGAATGTCATGATTGTGGATAACAATGATGAGGACCCTGCGACGTATGAAGAAGCGATGATGAGCCCAGATTCCAACAAATGGCAAGAAGCCATGAAATCCGAAATGGGATCCATGTATGATAACAAAGTATGGACTTTGGTAGACTTACCTGATAGCCGAAAGGCTGTCGAGAATAAATGGATCTTCAAGAGAAAAACAGATGTTGATGGTAATATTCTGTCTATAAAGCTCGACTTGTCGCAAAGGGTTTCCGACAAATTCAAGGAGTTGACTACGATGAGACTTTCTCACCGTAGCGAAGCTAAAATCTGTGAGGATTTTGTTAGCAATAGCTGCATTTTTCGATTATGAGATTTGGCAGATGGATGTCAAAACGGCGTTCCTTAATGGAGACATTGAGGAAGAGTTGTATATGGTACAACCCAAGGTTTTGTCGATCCTAAAAATGCGACAAAGTATGCAAACTTCAGCGTTCAATCTATGGACTGAAGCAAGCATCAAGAAGTTGGAACCGACGCTTTGATAAGGTGATCAAAGACTTCGGGTTTATACAGTGTCATGGAGAGGCCTGTATTTACAAGAAAGTGAGTGGGAGCTCTGTAGCATTCCCGATATTATATGTAGATGACATATTATTGATCGGGAATGATATAGAACTATTAAGCAGTGTTAAAGGTTATTTGAATAATAGTTTTTCAATGAAAGACCTTGGTGAAGCATCGTATATATTAGGCATCAAGATTTATAGAGATAGATCAAGACGCCTAATAGGGCTATCACAGAGTACATACCGGACAAGATTCTAAAGAAGTTTAGAATGGACGAAAGTAAGAAAGGGTTCTTACCTATGTTACCAGGCAAGGTCTTGAGTAAGACTCAAGGACCTGCTACGGCAGAAGAAAGAGAAAGGATGAGTAATATCCCCTATGCCTCGGCAGGGGATCTATCATGTATGCCATGCTATGTACTAGACCGGATATAGCACATGCTGTTAGTTTGACTAGCAGATATCAAAGTGATCCAGGAATGGAACACTGGACAGGTCAAGAATATCCTGAAGTACTTGAAAAGAACTAAGGATATGTTTCTTTGTTATGGAGGTGACCAAGAGCTCGTTGTAAGTGGTTACACCGATGCAAGTTGGAACACTCCCGATGACTCTAAGTCACATCAGGTACGTGTTTATATTGAATGGTCTGCAAGTGGAAAAGCTCGAAGCACGTGGCGAAGTCTTCAACATAATCGAGTACATAGCGGCTTGAGGCTTCATCGAAGCGGTATGGATGAAGAGGTTCATTGTAGAGCTCGGTGTGGTTCCTAGTGCATTGCACCCATTAATCATTCTGTGATAACATGGGTGCCATCGCCAATGCACAAGAGCCAAGGTCACACAAGAGAAAGCATATTGCGTTACCACTCGATTCGCGAGTACATCGAAGATGGAGAAGTAAAGATTTGCAAAGTACACACTGATCTGAATGTAGCAGATCCGTTGACTAAAGCTCTCCCTAGGGCAAAGCATGACCAACACCAATGCCATGGGTGTTAGGTATATTACAATGTAATCTAGATTATTGACTCTAGTGCAAGTGGGAGACTGAAGGAGATATGCCCTAGAGGCAATAATAAAGTGATTATTATTTATATCTTTATGTTTATGATAAATGTTTATATATCATGCTATAATTGTATTAACCGAAACATTAGTACATGTGTGATATGTAGACAAACAAAGAAGTCCCTAGTATGCCTCTTAACTAGCTTGTTGATTAATGGATGATTAGTTTCATAATCATGAACATTGGATGTTATTAATAACAAGGTTATATCATTGTATGAATGATGTAATGGACACACCCAATTAAGCGTAGCATAAGATCTAGTCATTAAGTTATTTGCTATAAGCTTTCGATACATAGTTACCTAGTCCTTATGACCATGAGATCATGTAAATCACTTATACCGGAAAGGTACTTTGATTACACCAAACTCCACTGCGTAAATGGGTGGTTATAAAGGTGGGATTAAGTATCCGGAAAGTATGAGTTGAGGCATATGGATCAACAGTGGGATTTGTCCATCCCGATGACGGATAGATATACTGGGCCCTCTCGGTGGAATGTCGTCTAATGTCTTGCAAGCATATGAATGAGTTCATACACATACCACGGTACGAGTAAAGAGTACTTGTCAGGAGACGAGGTTGAACAAGGTATAGAGTGATACCGAAGATCAAACCTCGGACAAGTAAAATATCGCGTGACAAAGGGAATTGGTATTGTATGTAAATGGTTCATTCGATCACTAAAGTCATCGTTGAATATGTGGGAGCCATTATGGATCTCCGATCCCGCTATTGGTTATTGGTCGGAGTGAGTACTCAACCATGTCCGCATAGTTCACGAACCGTAGGGTGACACACTTAAAGTTGGATGTTGAAATGGTAGAACTTGAATATGGAATGGAGTTCGAATACTTGTTCGGAGTCCCGGATGAGATCTCGGACATCACGAGGAGTTCCGGAATGGTCCGGAGAATAAGATTCATATATAGGATGTCATTTTATGTGAATTAAAATGTCGCGGAAGGTTCTATGGAAGGTTCTAGAAGGTTCTAGAAAAGTCCGGAAGAAACCACCAAGGAAGGTGGAGTCCACATGGGACTCCACCTCCATGGCCGCCAACCCTAGTGGGGGTGGAGTCCAAGTGGACTCCAGGGGGCCGGCCACCCCCCATTGATGGAACCACCTCTAGTGGGAGTCCTAGCTTGGGTAGGTTTGCCCACCATATGGAAGGTTTTGGGTTCGGGTCTTATTCGAAGACTTGGAGACCAACACTTGGGGTTCCACCTATATAATGAGGGGCCAAGGGAGGGGCCGCCACCCCAAGACCACAAGCTGGCCGCCCCCTTGAAGGCCACCCCCTCCCAAACCCTAGCCGCCCCCTCTCCTCCATATCTCCCGCGTAGCTTTAGCGAAGCTCCGCCGGAGTTCTCCAGCCACCGACACCACGCCGTGCGTCGGATTCAAGAGGAGCTACTACTTCCGCTGCCCGCTGGAACGGGAGGTGGACGTCGTTCATCAACAACCGAACGTGTGACCGAGTACGGAGGTGCTGCCCGTTCGTGGCGCCGGAAGCGATCGTGATCAAGATCTTCTACGCGCTTTTGCAAGCGGCAAGTGAACGTCTACCGCAGCAACAAGAGCCTCATCTTGTAGGCTTTGGAATCTCTTCAAGGGTGAGACTCGATACCCCTCGTTGCTACCGTCTTCTAGATTGCATCTTGGCTTGGATTGCGTGTTCGCGGTAGGAAAATTTTTGTTTTCTATGCAACGTTATCCTACACGTCCTGGGAACGGTGCCAAGGTACGGATGGCAGCCGGTTGGGACTAGGAGCATTTTCAACCCGGAAACAACACCACTTTAGCAAAGTGGGTTGGTCCAGCATCATCATGGAAATGCCCAACCTTGATAGGCCTTCCCCTGGGCCTCTTGCCAGCGCTACGTTTTCCAGCTTCGTTGGAATAACCCTCGCCAAAGAGCCTGTCCGGTCCACTCATCATCATCATCTTCGAGCACTGCAAAAAGAAGAAGCAATTTGAATGAGAACAAATAAAAGTGTGTGGAGATAAATGTAGGTTGAGCCTCATATGACCGTATGATTGAGAGCCTCATACAAGCGCGTGGTCACATTTCAATAATCGGCAAAAACAAAACAAAGAAGGCCTCATATCATTGAACACCCAGACAAAAAGATTGTCCGCAAACTAACTCTAGTGTATAAACAATCTTGTTGAATATAAGACTAGGTTTATGGATAACCCCTTGACATGCATTATGCCACATAACAAACCATTGGCCATAGAAGAAGCATAATGGAAGCAAAGCTATAAAGCCTCAAATCATTGAAGACCATAATTGATGCTATTCAACCAAGTACAAGACACAAGGAAAAATGTTTATGCTTTGTAGAAGGTTGGATAACATCAATTGTGGTGTCATTTCGTTGACACATCATATCACCGGACAAAAACAAGTTAGGCCTCATACTTATGATGCATCCATTAGCTAAGAAATGCCATGCGACCAAGGATCATGCAAGACATATGTGTGTTGCAAGTCCCAAGGTCGCAGATCATTCCTAGCTAACAATGTGATCCTGATTTCAATCATAGGCCAAACCACTCAAGTTAAATCAGAACGAACACAAATACTTGTGATAGTAGTTGACATCATACAACAAATCACACACAAACAAGGTTCACAGTTCAAACATTGGCTAATTATCCTACATTATATGCCATCCTTTCTTTCATCACTCATCATAAATTGCCCTAATCTTCTTTAGCTTAACCTTGTTTAAATAACCTAGTTTTAGGAGATCAAACATGCCATACTCCAAGTTTTTCTTATCTTCCTTAAGAGCCTCATTTTCTTCCTCAATGCCTCTCTCTTCTCCCTCCTACTCCTTCTTCCCATTCCTCATGACTTGTGTTTGCGTTCTCTGCACATTCTTCAACATAGCTACCCGATTCTTCAAATCATCCAGTTTATCTTGGGCTTAGTTCTGAACAAACTAGGATTTAGTACTACAACCTCATAAAACATAGCATCGGCATGTGGAAGAGATATTTGCACTCAACCTAGCGCATGAACATAACACTAGCATAGGAGATACAACTCTTCTGACCATGATACTAACATATAATCATCGGTTGGAACATGTATAGTCAGGCCTCATAAAATATAGCACGAGCAAATGAATGAGATGTTTGATCATAACCTATTGCATGATCATGGCACTAGGTTCTCAATAAACATCTCTCTAGTTTCTTAGCACTAGCGCCTAATCATCGGCATGAACTGGTAAAGCCCCAATCTGACTACAAATCAACCTAAAAACTAGATCTGGCCTTAATGGCAAGATCATTGTTGCGAAAACCAAGTAAATGAACATGGATCTGCCGATTTAAGCAACTATTCATGCTAGAAAAGGAAGAACAACCCAATATAACTGCTAATTACACAGATCTACCATGCATGCGTGACATAAGCCTACATCGAACATCGCAGAACCGCAGATTTATGAACATTGAAGCCTAAAAGCTTGGACCCGCACCTCCATGGATGTCCTTGTCGAGCAGAGCTTGAACCAGAGAAGAAGGAGTCCATGTAGATTTGGTTGATGGCGTCCCTGAATGCCGGCTCTTCAATCCTCCCCGCGGTGGTCTTCGATCTACCGGCGGCAGTACAACCGTCGGTGGCGAGAGAGATAGAAGTGAGAGGAGAGGGCGAGTGAGAACATGTGAGAGTGAGAGGGAGAGAGGGCGGTGAGGGGATTAATGGCGCGCTTCTCTCGAGGCATCGCGGTGTCTCCCGCTCTTTTCGATGCGTGCAATATTTTCCCCTTCCCGCGCTCGCCAGTGCCTGGCCGCGACCCGAGTGTTCTTGTCGGGCCAAGTTGTGCCTGCATCTGGGCTACTTTAAGAACCGTGGTGTACATGAAATCTTTTTTGTTGAGGACTACCAAACGTCCTTTCTAAGCTCAAGGCTTGCAATAAAGGCCTTGGCGAGCAACCAACTATGCCCTAGCTTGATGCATCTCTATGCAAAATTTCCCTTCCAACTCCAAGGAAATGGTCAGAAAAAAGATAAAAATTCCAATTTGGTATATGAAGTTGCCTCGAACGTGCTCTTCGGTCACGAACTTGTAAATCGTAAGTTCTTGGTCATCAAGTTGCCGCGTGAGTGTTTTGGTCACTCCGCCACGACGTGGCGTGGTCAATTGATTTTTTTTTGTAAATTGGTCCTATAAAAAATCAAACGAAGGACTAGAAAATTATAAAAAACAAAATTTTAGGGCAATTTGCAAAAAAAATTAATTGGCCACCTCAGCAAACTACCAGTAGCAGTGATGGAATGACCAAAACGCTCACGCAAGACAACTTTTTGATCTAAAATTCATGATTTGCAAGTTCGTGACTGAAAAACATGTCCACGACAATTTCATAGATTAAATGGGAGTTTTTCTTAAAAAAATGATTCAGGTGGCAAATTGCTGGGAAGCTGGAAGGGGCGACCGGCAGCTGTGCTCTGCCACCGCCCAAGGATCCGGAAAGCCAATTACTGCTCCCCTTGGCTTCCCCTGAATGGGCTTCCGCCTCGTCCACCTCGCCGGCGGCATCGCGCGAGCCGCCTCCTCCCGCCGTGCGCCACACCTCTCCCCATCCTGCGCCCGCGCCCCTCTCGCCTCGCCGAGCGGCGCCCACTGGCTCGTCCCCGTCCGCGACCACGGGGGCCACTCCCACCCCCACGGCGAGGACAGCGGCGAGGCGTCCGAGAAGATCTTCCGGCTGGGCCTCGCCGCCGACGTCGTACTCACCGTAGGGAAAGCTGTCACCGGCTACCTCTCCGGCAGCACGGCCATCACCGCCGATGCCGCCCACTCCCTCTCTGACATTGTACGTCCTCGGAACGAGCGCGCAGCGGTTCGCTTAATTGGTGCTAATTGTGCAGGATTTTTGACCTTTTGGGCTGCGCAGGTGCTGAGCGGGGTGGCTTTGCTGTCGTACAAGGCGGCCAAGGCTCCCAGAGACAAGGATCATCCCTATGGTCAGTTGCCAATCTCTTTTCTGCTCGTCGACCCCTCATCAATCTGTGGCTAGAATTTCTGGAGTGGGTGTACATAATTTGAAGATTCGTGTTCTGTTAACTTACTAGTAATACGATTAACTCAAAGACGGTTGTGCTATTTTTTAAGGCAACAAAGAGACGGTGAACAATCTAGTCAAATGTGTAGCTACACTTTCCCAGAGGAAATCGATCGTGCATGTACAACCTCAAAAGAAAATCCACAATTGGGATTCATGTTTCCATTGCTCCACACAACTGAGCCGATTTTAATTTCTAATGCAAGCAAAATGCATACTATAAAACTAACAAGGTATCCAGATGGAAGAGCTAGCTCCCAGATTAATTCACCAAGGAGGTCTTCCATGCTTCAGATTTATGATTAATTCACCAAGTGTGGGCTAGTGGGTTTCGAGGGTTTCGAGAAAAATGGGTTTTCGAAGGTGGGAATGGATGAGATCGGGTGAGAGCTGGAAATCATGCTGGAATAGGAAATAAGCACATTTAAGATTTTTGAGCTAATTATCATGTACAAATATGTACCATACCTACAAAATCTCTGTTTTCTTCCCTAAAATAATGTGTGTACATCTGGTATAGGCTCTTTGCTATCGTTCACTTTCCGTGTGCTAAGCTAATTAAGAAAAGCTAGAGCTCAGAATATGGGCTTCGTCAAAGTATTAATTACCTCTTGATCTTGCAAATTCACTGGTCTGAAGAGAACAGCGATCTTCCATATGTAGCATGCAAGATATTGTTGTTTGTGCATGTGCACCGTTACCTCAACATGCATGCTCTATGTGCGTACCACATACCAGAAAAACAAGAAATATGAAAGTGCATTATGCTACTGCTTCAATTAATTTATCTGTATGCCCCTCCATTGTTGTAGAGAATACATAGAACAACCTTGATTTATTTCTCGTATTCTTCGTTCGTTTCCCCAAAACATTGAAGGTTTACTTATCATCATTTTCTTCATTCCAGGTCATGGAAAGTTCGAGAGTTTAGGAGCTCTTGGAATTTCAAGCATGTTGTTGATTACCGCAGGTGGGATTGCCTGGCATTCTTTTGAAGTTCTTCAGGTCTATTACTTCTCATTAACAATATCATGCAAAATTTATATATTAAAGTAATATCATCCGTTTGCTGGTACATTTGTTTGTTTTGACAATGAATGGATGGTTTCTGATGACTGATATTCCGGTTGGACATGATTATGCATAGACTTCATGTGCTCAACTGTTTATTTCAGGGAGTTATGTCTTCTGCTCCTGATATAATTGCCAACACATCCCACATGAATCACAACCATGGTAGTGGTGGGCATAATCATGCAATAGATTTGGAACATCCAGTCCTTGCATTGAGTATGACAACATTAGCAATATCCATCAAAGAAGGGTATGTGGAGAACTTCATAACGCATTGCCTAATAGTTTCTGCTTTCTATTGGTGCCATGATGTTGTATTTTACTATTGCTTGTGATTTGCAACTTGGCTTATTTTTTTTGTTATTTTCTTCTCTAGATTTTATGAGTATAGCGAAGATAATTTCTTATGTCCTGTTTCTTGTTAGATTTTACCATCTCATGCGACAGATTTTTTTTATTTGACAGTTACATCAATAACCCATACAAAACTTAATTTCAAGTTCTGACCTTATTTGGCAACACTACTGGGCATGGAGTCGAAAAACCACACTGTCTATAAGTTTGGTGAGGATTTCTTAGTAATAAAAAATTGTTCTGTGTAGTGTGCTACCTTTGTTGATGGAATATATCTAGCTTGAAAAGTTGGAATTTACTCATCAAAGATTACTATGTGTGTACAGCACAGACTATATATTCTGATATATTGTTGATATCAAAATGATAAATGCCCAGACGTTTTTACATCCATATCATGATTTTCTTGTGATCATTTGTTTTAGTATGAATTTACTTTCTTGATTTCTTGTACAGATAATTCTCATGTCATAATTTCATCAGACAATTGTTAAGGGTGTTGTGAAGTTTTACTTTAGTGGAATTACAGGCTCTATTGGATTACAAAAAGAGCTGGCGAGAAAGAAGGGAGTGGGCTGATGAAAGCGAATGCATGGCACCATCGTGCGGATGCTATTTCATCTGTTGTTGCCCTAGTAGGGGTAGGTAAGACCACCTTTGATGATGCTTGCACTTCCATTTCTCTAGAAGAAAGTTTGCATCACATTTTTAGAGCATGAATGGTTGGTTCATTGAAATTTGAGCCTTGAGTAAAATATAACACCCTGAATTCATGTTTAGAGTGTGAACTCAGAAAGTTGTTTGTATATTTGAAGTGGATCTCTATTAGGCCTGATGGTCAAATAGGTGCATCATTTTACGTTGTTATAGGAAGCAATTTCTTAGTTTGTGAATTTTCACCTGAAAATGACATTTACTACAGCATCTTAATGGATAAACGTGATTTTATGACACTCTGATTATGTTTTGCTTTTGAACTCTTACAGGTGGCTCCATTGTTGGATTACCTTATCTTGATCCACTAGCTGGGCTTGTTGTCTCAGGCATGATTCTTAAAGCTGGTGTTCAGACAGGATACGAGAGGTAACTATTTTAGGTGTGTCAAGCTGTTTCAAGGAACTTGGCCATGCTGGATTTTAATCAGATTATAATGTATAATAATCTCTAATCAAGCTGATTTTGTTCTCAAGAGATATTCTTTCATTATTGAAGTTCTGGTCTTGTTATAAGTCATGTTCATTGATAATTGTTTATGGGAATGCAATTCGGCTCCCAAGAGCATATGCTCCTGTGTACGGAAAAATAATTTTACACAGTAGATGTCAAAAATATGAAAAAATTTAGACATGTATTTGTTCGTGTCAGTTGGTTGTTTGCAAAGTTTTAACAAATAATGTGACTTGTGCTTAGATAAGTTGTGTTGGATTTGCTGCTTGTTTAGAGCACCGGGCTTTGTCTTTTTTATTGTTGGAACATACATGTTGATTTTTTCATGAACAATTGCACAAACACGGACCATAGTAACATAAACAAGAACACAAAAATTCGAATTTACTGTTCATCCGGCCAGCCTCCAGGAGCCAAAACTCCTCACCCTATGTTTTTCTATATTTAGTGTTTTATACTCTGTACCTTCAGAAATGTCCTAATCAAGGGGTAGCTTTCTGAAGTCACATGGAAGGAAAAAAAAAGAGAGCCATGTGCTCACTTCTTTGATAGTACTAGGATCACTGTTTTCTTGTCTACTTGACATGATACAAAGTTGGCTGCACTGAATCAATCAAATACAAAGTTTTATAGGTAGCCATACAATATTGCTGTACAGTTCAGTACACATGAATCTTACTGTTTTCATGTTGCTACTGTATGTGATGGTTTTTCTGTTTTAACTTGCAGCATACTAGAGCTTGTTGATGCAGCTGTTGATCCGTCACTTCTAGAACCAATAAAGGAAACAATTGTGAAAGTTGATGGTGTAAAGGTACAATATTGGCAACTTCCTGAAGCATTGTTTTCCACATGAGCGTGCTTTTGTATACTTGAGACGCTTAAGTGATAAAAGTTCTTGACATAATGAAAGGGGTGCCATCGGTTGAGGGGAAGGAAAGCTGGGACCTCATTGTATCTTGATGTGCATATTGAGGTACATAGCAGTATGGTTTATTTCGTTTGTGTATGCTGTTTGTTTCAATACTGGCCCCAGGCCCCACAATACGTGGGAGCTTTCAGCATTAGGTACGCCCTTTATTGGAAATCTAGAACCATGATCACTATGCAGTGGGCACTTATGTGCGTAGTACTGTAGCAGATAAATTGATAGGCAGTCTTAAGCTGATCATGATACTCTGTATTGTAGGTACATCCTTTCTTGAGTGTCAGTGCAGCACATGATATCGGGGAAACTGTCCGTCATTATATACAAAAGACACATAATCAAGTTGCTGAGGTTTTCATACATATAGGTAACACATGATTCAAACTTAATGTTCTCTTCTTTTTGCTTTCTCTCAGTTTTTCGTAGCCTTGCTACAACCCTGTATGCTCCCGCCTTCTCAGCGGTTTTCTCTAATATATAATGATGCACGCCTAGGCGTGTGTTCGAGAAAAAAAAACTATCATGTGGTACTGGCCAGTGCTAATAACAGAACTACTGCATTGTACGTCATCATGTTTTCACATGCATCACAGTTGGGATCATTTACCTTTTTCTGTTCGTTCAGAACTTGTGTAACCAACTACGACCTAGTTATGGCAGCATCATACATGTTTCCATCCAATTTATAGCCAACAGTTCTACTAGGCTTTCACAATTCCCAAATTTGGTAGGCTGTCATTAGGTTTATTCTTGTAAGCCTGAAACCTGGTCTCCGGTGGTTAATTACACAACTGTGTGAAACCCTCAACTGGAACATTTCTGAAGTGCGCAAATTGCAGACCCCTCATATTCAATGGGTGTCAACATGGACAAGAAAAGGATTTTGGAGAACTTGGAGAGAAGAAACTCAGATGCTATTCCACGGCAACAATGTGCAGAAACTATTGTGTCCAATATAATTTCCTCTTATTTTCCAAAGGTAAATAGTTTTTTTTTTACATTAAATTTATTGCCAAGAATTATTAGCTGCAGGTTAACAGGAAATGCAGAAGATGCAAATATTTAGTGAAATGGTGAGCGTAGAACTATACCGATATGACTTGAATGAGGTTTTGACAGAAAATCTGGTTGGTTGATATAATCTATTTACAAGACATGAAAATAAATGCTCTGATGTTCTGTTTCAGTGATTACACTTGAGGAGTGCCAGTGCCAACTTATTAACTGGAATATCTTGTCCACTTCAAATAGTTTCTTTACGCCTGTAATGAGAATTCTCATATACGACTCAAAATGCAGAAAATGTCCCTTGAACACCTAGTGCTGCATTACTTGCAAGGGCGCGTGTTGCTTCAGGTCCAAGTTTCAATGTCTCCAGAAATTTTGATTCGGTAATCAACCCTTATCTTCCAACCCAAAGCTCCAATTTTGTGTTATTCTAACCCTGTGTCCATCTCCAATTATTAAACTTGGTAGGGATGCAATGGACATTGCAAAACAAGCCGAGGAGGAGATCATGAAGGCTGACGCCAGCATAAGTCAAGTCAGCGTACAGCTGAGATTAGGCCAACAAATTGAGCAACTTCAGCTGGCCGCAAGAAAAAGCAGACCGAATGATCTACAAGCAGAAAAACAGTAGTAGGAGGGGCCTTATATTCTGCAGCTAAGCTGGCTCGGTCAGCTAGGATGATAATTTGCTAATTTTCCTGACATAAATCAACTGCATTTTGCTGACAGTGGAGTAGGACAGTGTATGGACATCACATCTTGTTCAGAGATTCGAAAAAAAATGGAATAACCCCAAGAGCAACCTTGATTGCAAATGACAACCGGAAAAGGTCTGCTTTTGAGGCTATGCATTACACTCTCCATGTAAATTCCACAACACAAGTGCCTCTCCGATTGAGGTGTGGTTAATCGGACCATATATTAAGTGTAAAATAAGTAAACCTCACTTTCATGTGAGACATGTTTCCTTCACTGGAGAAAAGAAGAGGGGAGATACGTTATATGCCACCTGAACTTTACGATAAAGGACGCAGAGAGATTGTGCCACCTGAGATGGTGGTGCCGTCTTGGCGACAATAAAGCACTTATTCTTTTAATGCCAGTTTGCAAGATACCACATAGATCTTCCTAGTTGCATTTTGTAAGGTTGTTCTTACTGAGAATAACACCTCGACGAAGATAACAGGCGGAAATCTTTGTCTTCAATGGTATCTTCATGTTACAAACCATCTTATTATTAACTATTGGATCAATAGACCGGATCAACGCTCTATACATGAAATTCACCAAAATTTACCATTCTCATTTCCAACAGAACCCGTCCGCCGCTTTGTCAAATGGACGAAAGCGAACCACTGTAGCAATTTGTTCCATGGTGCAAGCCGGGCCCCAACAAGGTCCCTTCTGAACGCCACACTCGGCAAGGAGGATTCCATTACTTTAGCTAAGGTATCACCTTTGTGACGTATAATATTATACAGAGTTATATATTGTTTTCGGACGTGGCATTTGCTAACCATTTGTCTTCAGAGAACCTTAGTGAGAAGATTGTTTGCTAGATTCTTATGGTAAAGCAAAATGCTTTTATTAATCACACAGTTGAAATGCTGCATACTGGATCCTTATGAGTAAAGAAAAATGTGTTTATTAATCAAAGTTCAACTAAGCGTATATTAATGGGAGCACAAACAAATATGATCAACAAATATATAATGGGCATGCATGAACTGTGAGACACTACGTATCACTGGCAACATTACTATTGGTGCTACGAAACTATCTAAACTCAATTTAAGGAAAATCAAATGTAAATTTGTTGGTTAGCACCGGCCTGCCCAATGTACTACAACCAAGTCTAGCGTAATACTTTGTTCTTAGCACCAAGTTTTTTGTCCAATGACTGAGAGCGATCCACGATGCATTGAACATAATTTTACTATATAAAAGGCAAACGCCATTAGACCTCAAACCCTGTGGAGCAGCAGGGCCCAATCAAATAACATAAAGTGTGCAGTGCGAGGCTGGCATGTCTGGACAGGTGTTGGACGGGTGAGAGGCTGGCGCGTCGGGGCCTTCCGCATGCGCCCAGATGCCCACTCTGCGATGAGGCTGAGGAGACCATGACGCACCTTCTCACAGGGTGCTCATTCTCTAAGACGATCTGGTTTGAGGTCCTCTCGTGGATTCGATCCACCTCGGGACCTCCTTCGGAGGGTAACTTTACGGAGTGGTGGTCGCTGGCAGTGCGTACTACCCCTTGCCAGCTGCGCAAAGGTACCTTGTCGATCATCATGCTCACGGCGTGGTGGATCTGGAAGCATCAGAACGTTGTGATCTTTAACAATGCACAACCCTCGGTGCCATCCTTATTCGACGACATCAGAACTGAGGCGCGGCAATGGGCGGACGCAGGAGCCCGGGGTGTTCGCCTTCTTCTCCCCTAGAATAGGATCTCTTTTTCTTGGGTGGAGTTGTAGTGCGGAGTGCTGGCCCCCCACGGGGGCATGTACATATAAACCTTCTTTTCTATCAATGCATCGAAACGCAAGCTTTTTACGTTTTCGCGAAGAAAAAAAAGTGTGCAGTGCGAAGGTCCTTCACGGCTTTAGGGCCCTATGATTCATAGGATTTATGTATGAATTGTGTAGGATGTGAATCCTATAGAAAAATTTCTTTCACAAGTTATTTGGTTTATAGGAACTAGTCCTATAAAAATCTTGTAGTGCAAATCTATATACCTAATAATAAAAGCAAAAGGGCTTCTTGTTGGTCCGTTTTTTATTGCCCCTAATTCTCATGTAAAATTACAAACATTGCCACCGTTAAGTGAAAAAACGATTCGTACAGCTTCTGTCGCGGTGCGCCCGTCCGACCTCCTCTGCGCGCTTCGTGCTAAAAGGCCGCTGAAGTGCTGCGTGGCTGGAGTCTAACGTGGCCCAACATTGGCCCGTCTTCTCCCATTGTTCTCTTTTCTTTTTCTCCATCACTTGCCTGATCCAAAACGAGTTCTGTACGAACTCGAACTCGATTCTTTCCAAATTGAATTTGGTACAGATCGGTCTGAAATCCACCAATATATACGGCCGGTCTCCCCACGTGTGATTTCAACAAAATCGATCACACAAACTCGCCGGAGGTCGCTGGCCACCGAAGCTCGAAACCGAGCTTTCCGTCGGCAACGGAAGCCACAACAAGTAAAATTGAGTAGACCGGCTCGAGTCGTGGCTGGCCGGAGTTGTCGCCTCGCCGGAGTAGACGCCCTGCCGGTCACGTCCGAGTCGTCGCCTTGGCACTGCTCGCGGCTAACCTGCGTGGGCTGAGCGGCCTTGGCTGTGCCTCGCTCAGCTGGCGGATGGGGGCGGTTGCCGTCGTCGTCTCCACGTCTTGCCGTCCGGCTGGAACATCGAAACAACGACGCGCGCGGTCGCTGGAGACGTAAATAAAGGTCTTCACTGCTTCGCAAGCTACAGGATTCGGGGATTGATTGGAACTCTATTTTTCCGAGAGGATTGATCGATGGGTTGTTTAGTCTGGTCGTTGTGTGGGCGCGGTGATTAAAGGCCCGGGAAGAAGCTTTGTACAGTAGTAATTGCTAGCTTTCGGCACATTGGGGCTTATTACCAACTGAAAAATTCAGAAGATGACAGATTGCCGAAGACCTGACCACACCGATGTATTTTCAGATCATTCAATAATTAAAAACAAACATCTCTGATGACGAACATGCTAGCAGATCGCATTCAATTTGAGATCATGCAAGCCAAGAAGCTAGACAGTAGTTCTCACCAAGAAAAATTCTTCTCACGCAGGGGAGGCACGGAGATACAAGCTCCACCTTGTGGTTCTTGTCGATTGCATGCGGACCTCAGGGAGAACCTCATGAATGAATCTCAAGCAACGGCTGCTCCTCACAGCGCCACAGAGAGAGGAGCTCCGGGAAGGCAAGGTGTGCGGGAGCTCGGACCTGACTGTAGAAAGTTATAGAACCCACACTGACATGCTAACCTCTGCCGCCGGGAGTTGTCGAGGAGGGGGAGGTTGCCCAGTAACGCCGCGATGTGCCGACATGAGATGGAGCGGAGACTGGGAACCGAGGCCGTCGCCGTAGCGCCTACAAGAGCACCATCGACAACTCCGAATCCAGCTTAGCACGGAGTTGACTACGGCTCAGCCACCGTCGATGCTCTCGGTGGTGGAATTTGAGGATTTCTTGAGTTGGTCAGAGGTAGGAGGATAACGGTACACGGTTGAGGAAAAAAAGTAGTAGTGACCGTTTTGTAGACCGATTGTAATTTGTAAATTAGACTTTGCATGTTTGAATGATGCATCTTGGTTTGATTATACACTAAATCCGTTAAGATCTATAAAATATAGGATGTATAAGTTTATTTAAAAGTTAAAACCTACTATGCTTGTCCAGATTTTTATTAAAAAAATATAAATATCCATATCATTGAATAGATATATTAAAAAAATACTTTGCGGTGAATATATTGATATTGATTTAGTATTATAAATATTCATATTATTTATATAAACTAGGTTAAACTTACAAGATGTTGATTTTTAACTAAACTTATATATCTTGCTTTGGGATGGAGGGACTAGAAGAAAAAAATAGTATTTATCTTCCAATTCTTAAATAGGAGTTTATCCCATTTTACACACGCAACTGATCTTAGCATGTGTTCACGGAAGTAGCAGGTTTTGAGTTGATTATTTCCAAACTTTATCTTCACATGTTTATCTCCAACGATGTTTTTTATTTAAATAAATATGCTTATATAAAAACAAGGAGTTAGTGTAAACCTCATTTGTTCAACATGGTTTTCCAATTTTCTTCACCTTTATCTTTTTTGAGTACCATGACAATATATATTCTCTTATAAAATTTACTTTGTGTGTGCTTGCGTTGCTAAATTTTATCTTCCGGTGCAACGCACGGGCACGTTTACTAGTTTTATATAAAAAATTAAGTAATACCTCATGGGAAGTTCCTTTGCTACAATAAATCACACATCATCTTCAAACACACTTCATCTTCAATAGGATTTAAATATGAATGACATCTCAATCATATGCTAGCTTCTTCTATTTCTATACATTTTCTATTATATGAATCAAATGAGCCCAGCAGGGTTCGTCATGGGTGTTTTTTTTTAAGAATTTCTCTGCATTCATATCACGAAAAGATACAAAGTTGTTGACCCTTACAAGCACAGAGAAACACAAACACAAAGGACCAAGAACACCTAGAACACTCTAAGACCACCATAATCCATGAAGATCTCCGGAGCCCTGTGTCATCATCCCATAAACTTGAGAGAAGACCCCTGCAGCAGAAAGAACTACAACCAAGCACAAGCAGGTCGTCATCTTCGACCACGGTGCAATTGCCACCACGCTGCTTCCTTCTTCCTTGACACCAGCGTCGAGAAGGCATGGACACCAATCCAACACGCCTGCAGCAGCTGTCGCCATCTTTGGCTTTAAGTACCGCGAAAAGTGTCCCTTCCGTAAGGAAGGGAACTCGAGTCAACCGACCGGTCTAGCAACGCGGCCGGGCCATCCGCCCGGGCAAACCAGGAACTCCCTCCAGCATCAGCGCCGAGGAAGAAGAAGAACAGCAGCAGCAAATCATACCGACAAGGAGGAAGAAGGGTCTTTCTCCCGTCCATCTGGCCGATTTTGTCGTCGCCACGTCAGACCGCCTCCTCCCCTCGCCACCAAGGCCGGCCGGAAGGTGCTGGTCATATCATGGACACCGAGAAATATGAGCATGAAAACACGAAGAAAAGTGGGAGCATAGGTAGGTCCATGTAGCACCAATGATGACAGAGGGTAAAACGCTCAGACGAGCATAGAAGGTTTAGACTACTGAGTGAATGGTGAAAACCATAGACATGCATATCTTCTCACACTGACACATACACCATACACATGAAAAATGCATAGCAGCATAGGCAGAAGTTTCATAGTAGTAATTATTAGTGCCAACATCATCTTTTTTTTTGAAACATATTATATTAAAAGATAGCAGGCCGCCTCATTAAAAACCTTTTAGGCCCCTTAGATACCCTAGAAGGAAAAGAATGCCTCTGATACCATCATTCACGAGCTTTCTGAGAATAAACCTAGGGGGCTCATCGGCTCAAGTACAAGAATCACCTGAACTAAACGCAACTCTAGCAAACTTATGAGCTACCTGATTAGCTTCCCTATTACAATATTTAATGGACATATTTCCAAAACCACTCCATATGATACTACAATCATCGTAGATCGCCGCCGACGAAGTTGCTGAAAACCCGCCATTCTTGATTGTCTCCACCACTTGGCCACAATCTGTTTGAATAGTAAAATTTTGAATACCAATCTGCTGCGCCAAGGTCAGGCCGTCTCGAAACGCATAAACTTCAGCCATTGGAGCATCAACCACGTGCGGTAAGAAGGATTGCAGCGCTGCAATACAACTCCTCGCACAATCTCTAATAACAACTCCTGTAGCTCCCCTCCTAGAATTAATATCAAACGGTGCATCAACATTTACCAAAAGCATTCGCTCCAATGGTTTTTTCCATCCTTACCTTGGTTTTCATATAGTTATTTGCTAACACCCGTATAGACATAGCCGATCGAAAGGGAGTTTGAATAGTTTCTCCATGCACAAGTTGCCACCTTTCCCACCAGATATACCAGCTTGCTATTAGAATAATTTCTGCAAACCCAATATTCTCAAGTGCTACAACCCGGCCTCCTCTTCTAATGATCTCCTCAACCACCACACAGAGCCAGATCTGTCGACACTTGTAATACTGTCTAAAGTTTCTGACAAATCAAGGCAGTTCCAAACCTCCTTAGCTCTTGCACAAGAAAATAATAAATGCTTTATATCTTCACAGCTTGAATTGCAGATCGAACATCCTCCTAGATTCCCAATATGTCGGTTAGCTAGTACCCCTCGACATGGGATCATCGCATGGAGCACCCTCCAACCAAAGATTTTTATTTTACTTGGAATTTTCAGACTCCAAAGCTTGTCCCAAACCTCATTGCTTGCACTCTCCGCAATATTTATATTTCTATTATTCCGACCAAATTTGTGATCCCATTGACAGAAATAAGCTGATCTCACAGATAATAGACCAAGCTTATTGTGATGCCACGCCACCAGATCCTTTCTGTTTGGTATCAAAGGAATTTGCAAGATTCTATGAGCATCGACTGGCCAAAAAATATCTTCAATGATATCCTCATCCCATGAACCATCTATAGGATTAATTAAATCTGATACCCGTGTGAGAATATTTGTACATCTCGGAATCATAATCTTTAAATTGTGGCTTGAGAAGGCTGACGCAACCAAAGTTTGACACTGCCGCCCTACCGGCATGATCCCTAGCATGTTAAATACTTTCACTATAAGATCATGGCTAATAAGCTCATTGGTTGCCTCGACACTTTGATCTCCAAGTCCAAGAGTGCTTTCATTGAGCGGTGTTGCATACACACCAAATTTTTATAGGTCCAAAATCTCATCAAGGAGATGTAGCAAACAAAAATCCAAGACTCTTCCTCAAGTTAGATATCGCAAAGGTCTTCGGCTTCGTGAACTATGTGTATCTGCCGGAGGTGATAGACACTTGGGAGTTGTAGAAACAATATTTGCTTATCAGCCTCTTCCTCACTCGGGCACCCCTTTCACCCATCAAAATGAGCTTTGTCAAAACGACCCTTTATCTGCGTTGTTATTCAAATGAATATCGACTTTTTGTGGTGCGCAATAGCGCATCCAACCCATATTGCTACGATGAAAAATACTCTAGTTGGGCTGGGCCTTTTGTTGCGCTATCTTATAGCTCATACATGTGTTAGGCTGAATCGTAGGGTGGGCCCTCCTCCATCCTTACAACTGTTAGATCCACCACTGCCGAATGGGCATTCTTAAGGTAGTCAGAGCTCGTTGCCTCATCACAAACCTAGATAAGAGTGAGATCTTCACCACTAGGTGAGAGGACATCGACCTCATGGAAATTATGTTGGTGTCCCAACCAAGATTGGGAGCTACCTGCGAACGACCAGCCCTCGCGTCCCCGCGTCGCCCCCCGCGCCGGGCGACTCGGGCAGAATCCTAGCGCCGCCGCCATTACCTCCCCCTCCTCCGATCTCCCTCCTCCCTGCCGTTGCCGGCGCGCGCGTGTGGGAAAAGCTCATGAAGCTCTCGGTGGCGGTAGGTCCCCCTCTCGCGTCATGCGCGCGGAGGCGGCGGTGCCGGTGAGTATCGGCCGGCGGCAGGGCTGGTTGGTGGCCAGCGTGGTGGGATCCAGGGTAGGGATCCGGGGCGGCGGCCTCGGGTGACTGTTTCTGCGGCACGTCGCGCCTGCTGCCTTGGCAAGGGCTGAGGTGGCCGGGTGATGGTTCGGCGATGCGGCCGGCGGCGGGGGTGACCCCGAAGGTTGAGGATCCGGCTTCTTCGATGGCGTGGCCGTGCCTAGTGGTGGCCGGCGAGTCCTCTGCGCCCCCTCCTTCCGGCGGCTCACGTTGGTGGCCTTCTCGGTTTTTGGGGTGGCGGCGGACGACTCGTCGACGGGTTTGTGGTCGGCGGCGGCCTCCTCTTCCGCCGATGAGGTCGGGCGGCGATGAGGGGGCCTGCCGTTTAGAGCATCCCCACTCGTTTGGGCTCCCCACGCCCAAATCCGGCGAAATTTTCGTCCGGATTGGAGGAAGATTTGGCGTGGGGAGGCCCATTTTCCCAGCCGCGAGCCCAGGATGGATGCAACGTAATACGACGAATTCAGACAAAATAGGCAAATTCGTTCAAACATAAGCGAAATTTAATGATATTTAACATATAGAGGCGAGTTTGTACATAAATAGGCCGAATTCGTACATATATTTGAATTCGGCGATTGGCAAACTAAAAGCGGCCTCCTACATGCCGAAATGGCGGTAGAAGGTCGTGTAGTCGCCGCCGTCGTCGTCGTCGCTGGAGCCGCGTCGTCCCGGGGGCGGCGCCTCGTACGCCGCTCGTGCCCCGCGTCGCCGGCGCGTGGAGGCGACCGTAGATGTCGTCGTCGTGCTCTCCTCGAGCTTGATCACCTTCCCTGGGCGCGGCATTCCGCGAGGACGACGGTGCGGCGGCGCGGGCGGCGGTTGTCGCGCGGCGGCCCAACATCCGCCGCTGCTCCGCCTCTGGCGCTCCCGGTCCGCTGGACCACTCCCGGCGTCGATGGGGAGCTGTCGGCGGGCACCGGTCCTTCGACCTGGCGATCGCCTCCGCCACCGCGGCGTCCTCCGCGCGCCGCCTCCTCCTCGGCGAGCTGGTTGGCGGCGGCCGCGGCGGCCTGATTCTTCGCCGTCTTCCTCTTCCGCCCGCGTTGCGGCGAGGAGGGCTGGTCGCGGATGACGAGCGCGCCGCTGCGCCCTCGGTCGGCGTGGAGACGCCGGCTCCTTCTTCACGGTGGCCGGAGACGGCCACTCCTTCTTGACGGTGGCCGGCGTCGACCCGCCGGACCTGAGACGATCTCGAGCCCGACGACGAAGAGGACGGCGCCATACTCCTCGGTATCCAGGAACCCCGTGCCGGCGCGACACGGTAGCCGCCACCGGCGGTGGCATCCCCAGACAGGGTTCCCATCCTCGATGTGCGCGAGCACATTCTCGAGGTGCGGTTGGGCGCGCTCCACCATCGGCGGCGGCGGCGCCTTGGAGGAGGAGGAGGGCCGTCGTGCGGCGAGTTCGCGTTCGTACCTTCGGAAGAACGCGATCCACGCTTCGTGGTTGTCGGGGAAGAAGCGCGGATCCGCGCGCTGCTCGTCATGAGAGTGACGCGCACCTCCTCGATCGCCGTTTCGAGTGCGCCACCCGTTGGCGGCGGCGGGATCGGCACGCCGCCGCGCTCAGCCTCCAGCCTCCCGGCGCGGAAGTCCGGCGGCGCAGGTAGCCCGCCGCGTGCAGGAGTCGCCCTCGCATTGGTGGAGAGCGGCGGCCGAAGCCGTTGTTGGCCGCACCGTCGTTCGCCATTGCTGGTTCCTTCGAGTTCGGGGATGATTTGGGGAGCGAGGAGGTGAATGCGGGGCAGCCGGGGTAGTTCGGCGATAAATAGCGGTAGCGCGCATGAAACCGAGGCGACGGCATTAACTCGCCGCGTGGAAGCTACGCGTCCGCGATGCGGCCGGCGAGCTTTACAGCGCGCGGAAGACGATGTGATGAGGACGACGATCGGTGTCTCTCGCCGACAAGTTGGGGCCACCAGACGCGGGAACGTTTGCGCGCTTTCGTTCGTCCGAGTCCCGAGCGCGCCCGGGGCCGGGGATGGCGTGGGCTCGCCGGATGGATGAAGGGCCAAATCCGGAAAACGAGGAACCGGGGGCGCGACTGGGCCGAATTACGCCGTCCGGATGGAAAAAACGCTCGCCGGGGGTCTCGACGGGGGCACGAGTGGAGATGCTCTTAGCCTAATAAAGGTGACAGTCCTAGGGTTTCTCTCGCACCAAGTGAAGATCGGTCAAACGCTTCTTCCCACCGAGCTGGCTGGATTGTTGTGTTCCAGAAGGTCAATGCCTAAAGATTGCTGGATTGGGTGTCTTCGGTCGGGCGCACCCATGTTTTTTATCTGACTGTTTGGTTTCAGAGGGAGCACTTCGAAGCTCTGTTGGCTGTTAATATCATGGAGCTCATTTTCTTTCCATGGTGCTGACAGAGAAGGTCATGAAAGCCGAGATCGGTGGAAGAGGAATGGTGGTCGGATCTTGGTGGTGCGATGGATTTGACGTGGAGATTCGTGACTTCAAACAACGGCTTGTATGTGGGGGCGACTGCACAGGAGAAGTTCGACGTTCTATCTTTCAGGGTGAAAATCCAAGGTCTGGCCTTAATTGGTTCTTCCTGGCAATGTTTTTGTTGAAGACATTATTTTGAGAGGGAGGACTTTCTTCAGGGTGAAAACCTAAGATCTATGATCGGGTGACGATAGCGTTTATGCACTATTTCCTTCTTGGAGGCGTCGCTTATGGAGAAGCTGATCTTCTGGTGTTGTCTTGGTGGTGTTAGTGTTGTTGTTTCAAGGTTTCGATCTCTGTAGCGGGACTTTTCTTTTCTGTAATTCTTTTTTTTTTGACTGTGTGCATCCTTTATGCCATTAGGGCGTAATGTTATTGCAGAGGCTGGATGTAATTGGCATCTCCGAGATATTAATATATGCTCTTTATCGGAAAAAAAAAGATTGGGGGCTTCCCGAGATGCTACTCTAGTCTCCCACAACACTTCTGAATACTACTATGCAAAGTATCTAGACGCATTTTAGTGTGTAGGTTCACTCATTTCGGTATGTATCTAGGCCACATGAAAATATCTAAAACATCTTATAACAGTGAAGGAAGGGAGTACTATAGTAGTATATGAGAGGTGTGTCTAACATATATATTTTCCTAATTTAAAAGAAAAAAATAATTAAAATGTTCTGAAAATATTGTTGGCCATAGTTCCAAAAGTTTGACTCTCGTTGTACGACATCCATTAGAGAACTAGATGGAGTACAACACTACATCGTACTAAATCCAGCTGCTACTAATCTATTCATACACATAATCAGTTGCCCATGCAACCTCAATATGCACAATCCACATATTATCCTTTTTTTATAGACAACATTCTTACATAGCATGTAATACCAAGAATTTTCTGCTCAATATCACATGGTCGTGAGGTGCATAGGTTCACCTCACGCGCACCTATTGCACAAACTTGCATGGTGAAGTGGAAACCAGAAGCATTGATGGTATATGTATTACACAGAGAAATCCTTCGATCTAAGAAAAGATTAATCCTGTTAAGCACATACTCCCTCCGATCCATAATAATTGGTTTTAGTTCAAATTTGGAGTAATTTGAACTAAACCCCCGACAATTGTTATGGATCGGAGAGACTAATAAATTGGCTAATATAGGGCATGGACTCTTCTTTCTCCAGTACCAGTTGCGTTTTGCAAGCCTTCACAGGCATACAACTCAATTATCTAAAGGCCAACCTGCTAACGATTACATTGCAGACATTACAATATAACAAAATGCAAGGTCCACCACAAGAACGATGCAGACAGCTCGTCAACTCCAGTTGAAGTTGAAGACCTCCTGTTCCAGTTGATACTGATCATCCACAATGTCAATATGGTGCCGTTGTTTACACCCGAAAATCACAAAAGAATCCGTTCACAGTTGCGCATCAACCTCCATGCTCGACTTGTCTGTGTCACTATTTGTAGGCGCATAAACCCAGGATTTGTGAGCTCTCTTGCGAGGCCTGCTTGTCCCTGGGCTTTTTGGTTCATCCTTGCGCTTTCCTCCAAGGAGCCCCAAGGCAACCGCTTCCAAAGCTTTTGCTGTGGGAGCTCTGTTCCTGGTTCCGTGCCTCCGAGAATTCACCAGTGAAGCCAGATTAGGTTGTGGGATAGTAGGTCCTCCTGTTGCCTCTGAAACATCAGGGACCCAATCGCTGTTCAAAACAGTGAGAGCTTCCTCAGTCTTTATGTGACCATGGTTGTCTAATGAAGCGACACATACCTTTGTGCTTGGGTTATCATCTAGCGCTGTCTCCGGTTTAACCTGACCAACCAAACTACTAATACGCACCCCTTCTTTGGCAAAATTTGCCTTAGTGGTTCTGATCTTTGAACGAACTTTAGGAATCGCCGAGCCCTTGCACTCAAAAGACTTGTCCTTATTTAAATTGGACACATTCTGCTTCTCCTTGAACCTTCCGTTGGTACGAGAGTTTGAAGCAACGGTTACCTGCTTATATGGCTTCTCCTTCATGGAACATGTTGCAATTAATTTGGTCTGAATATTACCACCAATATCGACAACAGTTGGTTTTGACGAAGTCGACAGTGGCTTGATTTTCTCTCTCACTAAACCATCTCCATTCGAGAAAGAAAAGCTGCGCCGACGGGTCTGATCATTGCTACAGCTGGATAATCTTCTGTGCTTTGACACTGGGGATAAGTACTTGCGCCTTTCAGTTCTTCTTTTGGGGCCAAAGAAGCATGCCAAATCAATTTTGTTACTACTGCCATTAGAAGAATAGCCATTGACTGGATAACTAAAGGATGGTGCAGTGGACATGTTCTGCAATAAATCAACTTGGTTTTCTTTGCCTTCATTGCAGACCGAAACCATTTCAGCGCCATTCACATCAGCTGTAACTCGTTGACAAACTTCCTGGTCATCTGCTGATTGATCATCCTCATCTTGCTCCTCCGAGGAACTGCAACTCACAGTATTATGAGAATAATGTGAAGGGCCAAAACGAACATTTGCATGAGCTGGTAATTTCCTCAGTTCCCTGACTCTGAATGGCTCTTCCCCCTGGACCAAGGTGGTATCGATAACTGTGAATTTTGGAAGCTCTGGGTAGCCATCCAAAGGAGCATCTTGGCTCAGATTTATGTCTGTGGAATTTCCATTTTGCTCTGCAGTAACACCATTATCCGTTCCACCAACCTCTAGCTCAAGAAGAACGGGATTCGCTGCCACTCGTTTAAGGACATCACTCACAGAATCAAAATAATGAGTACCTTTAGTGAGTTTGCTTCTTGAGAACTTTTTGATACCTGGCACAAGAAACACAATGCAATTCTTAGTTGGCCCGACATCTTTGGGCTGCTCTGAACGCCACCCTCTTGCAATCAAACGGGGCCAGACAGCTTCCCAGAAAAGATCATTTGATCTTGTCTTGCTTATTCTGAAACCACCTGTTAAAAACTTGATTATATCTTCCGAAGCAAGCAAGGAACAATCTTTGCCTGTAGGCATGTCAGGGTGAATAGAAAGAACTTGGTTTTGCTTAGATGGGTCCTGAACAAATCCAGTCAAATCATGCTTCCCTTTACCAATTCCAACAGCCTCCACAAAAGCTTCTGTTCCAACAATGGATTTTATAGAAAAGACCAGATCCTCTAAAGATGTCTGTCCGTTGTTAAAAGATTTGAAGATCTGCAACATTTCAAAGTAATACAATTCATATGGCAATTGATGATAAAAGAAAAAGATCCATTCAAATTTTTAACAGAGCTAAGAATAGTTCATATCCACAAATTATAACAAGAAATATTTTGCTGAATGAGATTTTATGGCTCTTTAACATATTAAACTAGGATTTTTTTCAGTCTTTGATCATCATGAATTTCGACTCTTTATTCTGGGAACATTATATTAAACAACGCCAAGTAATTTTAACAAAAACTAGAAAAAGAAGAAAAAACATGATAGCTAAAAATCTATATAAAAACACCAGAGTAGTTAAAATATTGATATAGAAGTGAAGTAGAGAACTAAACAGAATATGCTGCCTGAAAATTTCAGTTATGTAGTAGTATAAATTGTAGAACAATCAAGATTAAAAGTGCTACTTTGAATAACACGAGCGGAACCAAAAGCTCGAACTAGAGAGAATAACTTCTTAAAACCGGACAGCATAGCCAGTTGAACATTCTTTATATAGCCTATATATGCAACATACCTCGAGTAGTGAATCATGAGATTCTTTGAGGATTATAGATTTCAGACGAGATATAATCTCCTGCTGACGAGAACCTGTAAAGATGCGCTCTCCAAGAATGCATCTCCTAGTTCTTGCTTTTCTGCAGTCCGACCATCTTTTATACTCATCTCCTCGGAAGAACTTTCCGTAGTAGTACAAGAGCACATTACCAACAGTCTTATTGCCAAGGAACCTGCTCACCAGGCTTAGATTTTTGCCAAAAATGTATAGCCCAAGAAGAAAACATTCTGCCTCAATACCACTCCAAAGGGAACTGGATAAACCAGGCAGTGGAGTGAATTGCTTGATTTCCCCTTGCTGTGTCAACGGCTTATTGGTAAAGTTGAGACCTTCTTGAGTAGAACAGGAATTGAAGTTCTCACCCTGTGCTAGATTGCTGCCAGATTCCATCTGATCAATGGGCACCACTGAATTTGGATCCTGGTCTGCTGAATCATGGTCACTTGTATCTTTTTGGATTGGAGAAATTGAGTTCAGCTTAGTATCCTCGTCCTGGCTGCTGGCTCTTGCTTCACTTTCTGAAGAATGCTGCCTTCGTAGTATCTCCTCGTTATGGACTTTACTTGATGCCCACATAATTGATATATCTGGCCCAATCATACCAGGGTGATCATAATCAAGTACCATGCTTTCATGTGAGCTGGTCATGATGAACCGACGGTGCTCACCCTCTGTGGACAGTTTGGGGATTTCTGCCTGGTACTCACTTCCAATGCGTGGACATATAGGTGTGTCGTCATATATCACACCTGAATCAAGGGAAGACTCTAAAGATGGTTGGTGATCACCATTGTCTTCGAGTTCAAGTGGCTCCATCTACCAAAATCATAAGAAAAAAACAAGTTGTGAGAGATTACATAATTGAAAAAGAAACATTATATAGTTAACATTAGTAACTAAGTTCCAAAGTATGAGGCAGACGTTTAAGTCGTTAACAGAGCTCATATAGGACTTTGGCAAAACAGTTCCACAAAAAGGGGTTAAGTTCTCCAGCATCCACTAAAACATTTGCAAAAGGCATATTTCCAGCAATGGTAATTGAGAAAAAATGCAACGGCAAGCAGGATAGCAAGGACCATCAAACTGATATACTCCTATACCTTTGAAGCTCCACAAGTTACAAAGACTAGCCCGGTAGCATATTACATGGAAAAATTGTAATCACTAAGTTGAAAGCTAGCAAATAAAAGGCAATGCATATCATGTATAACCACCGCCGAGGAGGCGCCGTCGTTGGACATGACTCACAAGTGGAAAATGCTTCAGAAAAATAAGCAAAGGTGCAGTCGTGGCAGGATGAATGACTCGGATATTAAAAGTACTACTGCAAATTAATTATCGGCATCAAGCAGTGAATCATGACAACAATCTACCGTCAACCTCTCAAAATCTCCCGCAGTCTCCGAGCGAGCCATGGTATTACAGCACCCAAATCTCCATGGCGAGCGAATCCGAGTTATTTCCCAGACCCCGATACGCACTAATTTCCTTTTCCAAATCTCATGTCCAGCACCACCACCCCGACCTACCCAATCAAACTCCCGCAGAATACCGGAAGCAAAGCCACGGGCATCCCCGGCATGGAGCAACGGAGCCAGGAAAGAACCCCGGCCGCGCTAACCAAATCCAAGCCAGAGCCCTGCTCCAACAAGGCGCGCGCGCGCACGAACGCAAGCAACCTAGAAAAGCTCGCTCGCGGTCGGGATGGCGCGATCACGGAGGGGAACCGCCACGGCCGAGCCACCCCGCCGCAAGACGCGCCACCAAACAGCAGCGGCGCCATCCTAAGCAGAGAAGAAATGCAAGATTGGAGGAGGGAGCGGAGTCGCGAGGAAAACCTTAGCCTCCATGCACGCCGGCAGCCCTCGTCACGAAGCCTTCCCAGCTCTGAACACGCGGGGCCTCCGATTCTCCTCAGAAACGGACTACGCCGGCCGGACACGCAATAGAATCTGGTACCCCGGGAGGAGCCGCGAGATTCCGGCGGCGGCTGCGGGACAGGAGCACGCGGCAAGCACGGCGCCGCGGGGTGTAGTTGTAGAGTACGGTGAGGCCCTGGCGTCTCGGCGCGGTGGTGGTTCGGAGCGGAGGCAGAGACGGCGAGCCGGGCTTTAGAGACAAAGAACAGGAGAAGAGAAAAATATAGAAGAGAGAAGGGCGACAGCGTGAAAGATTGGTGGTGTGGACAGAGTAGACAAGCAAAACATAGGCCGGGCCGAAGATGGGCCCTCTAATACGAGGCTCGTCTACACGGTTATGCAGCATCTCCATCGGATTAGAGCATTTTTAGTCGGCGTCCCCAAAGCTTTTTGACAAGCACCTACATCGATGACATTGGATTTCCTGGGCTTTATGTTGGCGTCATAAGATACATAGATCATGTGCCATTTGGGAAAATCTTTTACCTCCGTCCAACAATGGACCTTCTTGAAGCTTTCATTTTGTTGGCAACCTTGAAGTGGCCTAAAGCTTGGAACCCCAAGTTCCCAATGCCAATGCCATTAACTTTTCACTTCTTCATTGTGTTATTGGAGGCGTTAAATTTGGTGCATTGCTCTTGGATCAACTCCCACCTTTTTTGTGAGAGAGGCCTCGCAAAGGGTGAGCACCCAAGTGTTTCTGCTCATGAAAGTAGTTGTAAATCTTTTTCCAAGATGTGCCACCCTTTTGTTAGGCACCACAAATTGGATCGTGTCCAATTTCCATCCACTTCCGGACCTTCATGTGGCTTCAGAAGCGATCTCGTCCTCGAACAATGGCTCACCCTCGATGTTCATCGGGGTTGTTTGGGTGTCAACTTCGGTGGTATGCTGGGTCTCGGTGATGGGCCCTTTGTTGATCAAGGCCTCGTCCCTATCGAAGAAGGCCGGATACACATGCCATCGGGTCGTACGCAAGCATGCTAGATTTATGGACGCAATGACGGTAACTGAAGAGAATCATACGAGGTCGAAGGGTGAATTGGGCCGCGCTTTCGTTGAGCATATTACGTGGAACGAGGAGGGCGTCCAACAACAAGCGTTTTGCGGGATTCCTTTCCACACTCCCTGACGAGCCACTCACATGGATGTTGAGATCGATGTTCGGAGGGGACGGTGCATGCAAGAAAGACTCGCCAATGTCCGGTGAAATGTCCCCTGACAACCTGGACGGTGTCGGTGCGTGGCCTGATGAACGTGGGAGCTCGTAGCCTAGGCGTCGGCCAGCACGTGACAATTGACCAAAAGCATCGCTTGAACGGCCATGACCTCGGCGTTAGTGCGGGCCTAAACTTGGGTAGCGTATACTAGGGCTTTAACCCTTTCTTGGGCAGCCGGGACGGTGGTAAGCTTGGTCTTCACATTGCCTCTATGACGGGCTCGCTTCCTCAGCTCCTTAGCCCTCTCCTCCGTCGTGAGCTCCTTCCTAGGCTTGATCAAACCGGGCACCGCGGCCTTTTTGGACGACCGTGGCCACGAGCCGGAGCCGGGTCGATCGTGGCAACATATGTGGCCATGACGGTGGGATCTATGACCTCGGTGACAAGAGTGGCGTCCGATATGTTCTCGGGCAAGGCAAGAGGCACTTTGGTCTCCATGGATCGAACTAGGGCATGAGCGTGGGTGGCGGCTGGAAGAGAGTCGGAAGGGGAAAGCATGGCTTGATAGAGAGCCCGAGACGAACAAATACGCGTGTGAGATAGATACTGGACCGCAAAACCAACCTAAAAATAGGGTGATAGTGCACTCAGATGGACGTGTTCACCAAACGCGGTTCGTTTGCGGTGGCCTTGCATTTTGGCCCCGCGAACGGTAAGGATATCTCCAACGGCCCGACCCAAATGTACGAGACCGTGCGGTCGAAAAATGCGCATGCACCCAAGCTCGGCAGCCCGATGCATAGTGACCACGCTATCCACCGAGACGCAAACGTGGCCCAAATATGCGCCTCGGATGCGTCTGGGCAGACGTTGCACAGTCGCACCGCGTGACCGCATGACCGCGTGACCGCTCGCTTCTCCCTTGGGCTCGTCTGGCATCGACCTAGGTTTGATGCTTCTTCTCAGGTGCGCCAATAGTAGCGACGGGGCATTACTTCGACATTTCGCGCCACATTAATGGTGATGCCTCGCCGGCGGAGCGGCCGCCGCCCACCTCTACCGATGAGAAATAAATACCGTTGCCAAGTGTGCCACGCCCCTCGCCTGCCTCCGGCGTATAAAGAAGGGTGTACGATGGGCTGCCTCATCATCTCCTCCATACAAACCCTACCCGCTGTACAACCTCCACCATAGCCCCCACCCACAAACCCGTGAGATAATCCATGGCTGGTCCTGGTGCGCCGGCGAGGCGGTCGAGGCCGCGGGCGCGCGGTCACCGTTGTTGGGGCCGCCGTGCTAGAGCAACATCACCCCGCCGCTCGCTGCCGCATGCGCCGTCGTCTTCTTCGCATGAGGCGAGGTGCTTCGAGTTCATTCTCCACATCGACGAGGACCCCTCGGCATCAAGCGGCTGTCGCACAAGTTCGTAGAGTTCGTCGACGTTGCCGAGCCGGCCGAGTTGCAGCTGCGGGAGGCCAGATGCGGCTTTTGCCGGTGTCAAGGTCTTGTTCGACGGGCATGGCAAGATGTACCTGCACACCTAATGGGACAAGTTCTCCCGCACCCACAACCTTGAGGCCGACTTCCTTCTCATATTTCTCTACGAAGGCGAGAACAAGATGATCTTCAAGGTGTTCGATAAGACATCCCGCCATAGGCACTACCACACTAACGCGTCTGACAAGGGCACCGACAACTGTCGGAGTGTTCTTTTTTTGCAGCGAAGATGGCCACCGGCCAATTGAAGCCACTAGTGTAGGTTTATGCATGTTCTTCCTGCACATCCAAGAACAAGAAAGCACACAAAACCCAGCTAGATTTTCCAGTTTGGGTGACTGAGTGTCTTAGAGTGTTCTTTCTTCGCAGCGAACACGAAACCCGTAAAACCAACACTAGTTAAGTTTTCTCATTTTGCAATGTTTCAACCATGTTTTCAAACTATGTAGTAGTTTATGTAATTTTTCTATCTATGGTTAAATGAAAAAAAAATGTAAAAATATTATGCTTCAAACCACGGGGCACCGTAATAGACGCGCGGTAAAAATTAACAATTTTCATGTACGCGTGCCGACCTAAAGGGACATGCGCGACCATTTTATGTGTCCAATTTACGTCAGATGCCCTAAATGACAACATGCGTCAGAGATGCAAAGATTTAGTTAGTTGTGGGTTAGCTGACCACACATCTGCAAAAGAAACCCTTCAATTTATACTAGTACATGTTTATGATTGATCCCTGCTATCTAGAAGGTCTGACCGGACCCACGGGATTTCGCCACTGGTTCATACGTTCAGTTCCGTATCTAAGGGCACGCGCACCTATTGCATAATTTTTCATGGTTAAATCAGCGGTGGGCCGAGAATTTCGAGTGTGTATTTAAAAATCAAAGTGTACATTTTTTGCAGTAAAGCCTAGTATGTCTAAAGACTAGGCCTGGACAAGGAGAATGCGGAGCCACGGAGACCAGAGGAAAGAGCCACGGAGACCTTATAATGGAGTCATCATTTTCTAACAAAACATAAAAGGAACAAATTTTTTTTTTTTTGATCAGACATAAAAAAAGGAACAATTGGCATATTGCTCATATCAACCAAAAGCATGGACCGTAGGATAAGCATTCTAGAAAGAAAAAAAAACTTTGGGTCCAACAAAAGATCAATCCTGTTAAACACATAATGAATTGGTTAAAATGCCGAATGAACCCTTCTTTCTCCAGACTCCAGTACAACTCAATAATCTAAAGACCAACTAGCCACGATTGCATTGCAAATATTACAATATCACAAACTGCAAGGTGCAAGGTGCTTCATAAGGGAAAATCCATGCGGGCAACTCGTCAAGTTGAAATAGAACAACTAATGTTCCACATGATATCGATCATCCAAAATGTCAATATGGTGCCGGTGTTTACACCCGAAAATCACACAAGAATCCGTTCACGGTTGCGCATCAACCTCCATGGTGGACTTGTCTGTGTCACTATTTGTAGGTGTATAAACCAAGGATTTGTGAGCTCTCTTGCGAGGCCTGCTTGTCCTAGAGCTTTTCGGTTCATCCTTACGCTTTCCTCCAAGGAGCCCCAAGGCAACTGCTTCCAAAGCTTTTGCTGTGGGTGCTCTGTTCCTGGATCCGTGCCTCCGAGAATTCACCGGTGAAGCCAGATCAGGTTGCGGGATAGCAGGCCCTCCTGTTGCCTCTGAAACATCAGGGACCCAATAGCTGTTTGAAATGGTGAGATCTTCCCCAGCCTTCATGTGACCATTTGTGTTTGTCTTACCATCTAGCACTGTCTCCGGTGTAACCCGACCAACCAAACTACAAACCCCTGCCCCTTCAGAAAAAATTTCTTTAGAGATTCTGATATTTGAACGAACTTTGGGCATCGCCAAGCTCTTGCACTCAAAGGACTTGTCCTTATTTAAATTGCACGCATTTTTCCCATTTGACCTGTCTTTGGTACGAGAGTTTGATGCAACCTTTACCTGCTCATATGGCTTCTCCTTCGTGGAACATCTCGCAAATATTTTGGTCTGAAAATTACAACCAACATCGACAACAGTTGGTTTTGATGAAATCGACAGTGGCTTCATTTTCTCTCTCACTAAACCATCTCCTTTCGAGGAAGAAAAGCTGCGCCGACGGGTCTGGTCATTTGTACAGCTGGATAATTTTCTGTGCTTTGACACTGGGGATAAATACTTACACCTTTCAGTTTTTGTTTTGGGTCCAATGAAGCATGTCAAATCAACTTCATTACTAGTGCTATTAGATGAATGGCCATTGACTGGATAACTAGAGGATGGTGCAGTGAACATGTTTTCCAGTAAATCGACTTGGTTTTCTTTGCCTTCATTGCGCACTGAAACCATTTCAGTGTCATTCGCATCAGCTGTAAATCGTCGATAAACTTTCTGGTCATCTGATGATTGATCATCCTCATCTTGCTCGTCCGAGGAACTGAAACTCACAGTACTACCAGAATGGCATGAAGGGCCAAACCAAACATTTGCATCAGCTGGTAATTTCCTCAGCTCCCTGACTCTGAATGGCTCTTCCCCCTGGACCAAGGTGGTATCGATAACTGTGAATTTTGGAAGCTCCTGATAACCATCCAAATGACCATCTTGATTCAGATTCATATCTGTGGAATACCCATTTTTCTCCGCAGTAACGCCATTGTCCATTCCACCAACCCCTGGCTCAAGAAGAACAGGATCTGCTGCCACTCGTTTAAGGACATCACTCACAGAATCAAAATAATGAGTCCCTTTAGTGAGTTTACTTCTTGAAAACTTTTTGATACCTGGCACAAGAAACACAATGCAATTCTTAGTTGGTCTCACATCTTTGGGCTGCTCTGAACGCCACCCTCTTGTAATCAAACGGGGCCAGACAGCTTCCCAGAAAAGATCATTCGATCTTGTCTTGCTTATTCTGTAACCACCTGTCAAGAACTTGATTATATCTTCCGAAGCAAGCAAGGAACAATCTTTGCCTGTAGGCATGTCAGGGTGAACAGAAAGAACTTGGTTTGGTTTAGATGGGTCCAGAACAAATCCAGTCAAATCATGCTTCCCTTTACCAATTCCAACAGCCTCCACAAAAGCTTCTGTTCCAACAATGGATTTTATAGAAAAGACCAGATCCTCTAAAGATGTCTGTCTGTTGTTGAAAGATTTGAAGATCTGCAACAAGTCAAAGCAATACAATTCATATGGCAATAGATGATAGAAGAAAAAGATCCATTCAAATTTTAACAAAGCTAATAATAGTTCATATCCACGAATTATAACAAGAAATATTTTGGTGAATGAGATTTAACGGCTCTTTAACGATATCAAACTAGGAATTTTTTCAGCCTTTGATCATCATGAATTTTGACTCTTTATCCTGGGAGCATTAGATTAAACAACACCAAGTAGTTTCAGCAAAAAGCCAAAAACAAGAAAAGGAAGAAAAATCATGATAACTAAACATCTATATAAAAGCACCAGAGTGGTTAGAATACTGGTATACAAGTGAAGTAGATACTAAACAGAATCAGCTGCTTGAATAGTGAATATTTGTAGTATAAAAAGTAGACCAGTCAAGACCATAAGTGCCATTTTGAACAAACGCAAGTCGAACCAAAATCTTGAACTAGAGAGAATAAGTTTTCAAAACCGGACAGCACAGCCTGTTGAAATGGGGAAGATGGAACTGATGACTTCAATGGATTCGTTCCCTTCAAAGACTTACACGGAATCGCATGTACAAAGAATGACCATATGTCCAGCAGCAGCAAATAACTCTTTGACGCCAAGAGAGGTAAATAAGAAAAATGCAGCTATCCTAAAAGTGATAGCGAGAAATGAAAAAAACAAAATCAATATCAAAACTAGAAAATTCGCTAGTAAATATCGGTTGAAATTTGCACAACCATTCCTCATAAAGATCAATGATAAGTTACAAAGAAAAGCGAGAAAAAAAACTTTCTGCGGAAGAGCACTGCCAATGCTACAATGTACACAAAGTAGTGTCGAAAACGATGGTCAGACTAACAAAACCTCAGCTGTTCATGGGCATAATTTCATATTGAGCCGGTTCTAATTTGTCAAGTTTCATGCACTAGGGCAACGACATCAAGTTTCATGCACTAGCCAACCAGAAGTCCAAACTGATGGAATCGGTTAGGCCATCCACATACACTATAACACACCCTCTCACGTGTGACGCGTGGAAGTCAACACATTAATTTACAATCGCATGTATGACTCAAGAGGCCCATATGTGGACACAGAGGAGGGCAACAACAGTTTTTAATAAATTGCGTAAGCTGAGACTTGAACCCAAGACCTGACGACTCTGATGCAATGTCAAGTTTCATGCACTAGCCAATGCAACCAAAATTCCAAACTGATGAAAAAGGCTAGGAAATACACATACACTATAACATAATAACCACTAAGTTTCAACCAATGGTAAAAGAGATCAACATTCTTCATAGAGCCTATATATGCAACGTACCTCGAGTAATGAATCATGAGCTTCTTTGAGGATTATAGATTTCAGACGAGATATAATCTCTTGCTGCTGCCAACTTGTAAAGATGCGTTCTCCAAGAATGCATCTTCTAGTTCTTGCTTTTCTGCAGTCTGACCATCTTTTATACTCATCTCTTCTGTAGAACTTTCCGTAGTAGTACGATAGCACATTCCCAACAGTCTTATTACCAGCAAACCTGCTCAACAGGCTTAGATTTTTACCAAAAATGTAGAGACCGAGAAGAAAACATTCTGCCTCAATACCACTCCAAAGGGAACTGGATAAACCAGGCTGTGGAGTAAATTGCTTGATTTCCCCTTGCTGTGTCAATGGCATATTAGTAAAGTTGAGACCTTGTTGAATAGAACAGGAATCCAAGTTCTCATCATGTGCTTGATTGCTGCCAGATTTCATCAGATCTACGGGCACCACTGAGTGTGGATCCTGGTATGTTGAATCATGGTCACTTGTATTATTTCTGATTGGACAAAATGAGGTCGCCTTACTATCCTCGCTCTGGCTGCTGGCTTTTGCTTCAGTTTCTGAAGAATACTGTCTCCGTAGTTCCTCCTCATTATGGACTTCACTTGATTCCCACATAATTGGTATATCTGACCCAATCATATCAGAGTAATCATAACCAAGCACCATACTTTCCTGTAAGCTGGTCATGAGCTGATGACGGTCATCCTCTGTGGACAGTTCAGGGATTTCTGCCTGGTATTCACTTCCAACGCGTGGACATATAGGTGTGTTGTCATATATCACACCTGAAGCAAGGGGAGATTCTAAAGATGGTTGGTGATCACCATTGTCTTCGAGTTCAAGTGACTCCATCTACCAAAATCAGAAGAAAAAGCATAATTTGTTGTTAGAGATTACATATTCAAATCGCTAAAAGAACATCATATAGTTGACACTAGTTAACTAAGTTCGCCTTTTTCAAAAGTAACTGGATGGGTGCGTCGTTAACAGAGCTCATTCAGGACTTTGGTGGGAGAAAACAGATATTCGAAATATTGGTTTACTACATACTCCACGTCCAGAGTAAGCCCCAGAAGTTACCGACATTCATGAAATCAATCCCACAAAAGATTGAGGACAAGACGGTTTCACAAAAGGGGTTAAGTTTTCCAAAAGGTACGCCAAAGCATTTGCCACAAGCCCTATTCATGGCACGCTTTCCAGCAACAATAATAGAGACAAAATGCAATGGGAATCGGGACAATAAGGCCCTTCAAACTGATACCTTTGAAGCTCCACAAGTTGGGAGGAAAATAAAAGGCAATGCATATCATGTTTCGCCACTGCCGAGGAGGCGGCATGGTTGGATATGACTCGCAAGTGTAAAATGCTTCAGAAAAGAAAACGAAGGTACAGTCGTGGCAGAATGGATGACTCAGATATCAAATAGTACTCCACTACAAATTACTTATCGGCGTCAACCTAAGCTCTGTCAGACTCTCAATCTCTCGCAGTTTCCGAATGATCCATGGGATTATAGCACCCAAATCTGGGGTACCATGACGAGCAAATCCGGGTTGTTTCCTAGACCCCGATACGCACTAATTGCCTTCTCCAAATCTCTCATGTCCAGCACCACCACCCCGACCCACCCAATCAAACTCGTGGGGTGCCGCTGAATACTGGAAGCAAGGCCACGGGCATCCCCCGCATGGAGCCAAGAAACCCCAGCCGGCGGCCGCGCTAACCAAATCCAAGTCAGAGCCTGCTCCGACGAGGCGCCGGTGCGCGCACGACAAGCAAACCTAATAACCTCGGCGGGGATGGCGCGATCACGAAGGTGAGCCGCCAGGGCCGAACCACCCCACGACGCGAGACGCGCTACCAAACAGCAACGGCATCATCCTAAGCAGAGAAAGAAATGTAAGATTGCAGGAGGGAGCGGAAAACCTTAGCCTCCATGCACGGGACGCGAGCCGCCGCCGACAGCCCTCGTCGCGAAGCCTTCCCAGCTCCGAGCACGCGGGGGCCTCCGATTGTCCTCTCGCGCGCGCCCGAAGAAACAGACTACACCGGCCGGACACGCAATAGAATCTGGTCCCCCGGGAGGAGCCGCGGGATTCCGGCGGCGGTTGCGGGAGCCGAGCGCGCGGCGAGCATGGAGCGGCAGCACGCCGCGGGGAGCAGAGCACGGTGAGGGCCCTCGCGTCTCGGGCTCTCGGCGCGGTGATGGTTTGGAGTGGAGGCAGAGACGGCGAGCCGGGCTTTAAAGACAAAGAACAAGAACGAGAAAAAAAAAAGAGAACGGCGACAGCGAGAGATTGGTGGTGTGGACAGAGCAGAGGGCCGGGCCGAAGATGGGCCGTCTCGTCCGAGCACCAGGTTTAAGGGTGGTGCATGCAACATTCTGCTTAGAGCAAGATTCTGCTATCTCCGTTTGTGCATGCACATTTCCAGACGAATTTGGACACACATCACCGCTCTCATCGCGGCGCAGGTGAGTGGGGGCGGGCTTCTCGCCGTCCTGAAGAATAAGCTCGAGGTCATTCCTCCATTCTTGGAGGTTATTGGTGTTTGCCTTACTAGATCCACTAGGGTAGATCTAATGACGGGTATTGACTATCTCTGTAAATAATGTTTTGGTACTGTGAGCATTTACCTTCTCCGTTCGAGGAGGATCTCGTCGACGTAGATGGCGACGGCTGGTGGCGTGGGTGAGGTGGTGGTGCTTCCCGTCGGCATTGTGCGAACCCTAATCGGTGGGTGTGTTGGTGGGGCGAGTGGCACTCTGGTCAACCTCGTAACGTGTGCCACCGCCCCCACCACTGTATATATAGCACAGGCGACAGGGGCCCACCAACTAGATGCGGTTGGGCGCCCCCGATCAGGGCGCGATCAAAGGGCACGTCGAGCCGTTGGGCTCGAACGTGGTGGAGATCAACCTAACATTCTCCCCTTTGATCTCAACTTTACTTTTAACTTTATACTTTTATTTTATTCGTTTCATTTTAGATCAGTTCATATGTTTCATTTCACAACTATTGCCGATGAATCTGAATCAATGTTTGAAACAAACTCTTTTTTCTTTTGGGCCTCTTATGATCCGAGACTTTCCCTTAAACCCATGCCGGCTACGTGCTCCTTGAACACGCTGGGTGGTAAGCCTTTCGTTAGCGGATCCGCAAGCATATCTTTTGTCCTTATATGCTCGAGACTTATAGTTTGATCCTGGACCTTGTGTTTCACAACATAATACTTAACCTCAATCGGTTTCGTAGCATTACTCGACTTGTTGTTGTGAGCATAAAATACTGCAGGCTCATTGTCGCAGTACATCTTTAGTGGTTTGTCAATACAATCTACCACTTTCAAGTCGGGTATAAATTTCTTTAACCATAATGCCTGCCCCGTGGCTTCATAACATGCTATAAATTCTGCATACATCGTGGATGATGCAACTATCGTCTGTTTGGAGCTTCTCCACGAAATAGCTCCCTCTGCGAGGGTGAATACATATCCAGATGTGGATTTTCTATCATCTTTATCCCCCGCAAAATCTGCATCTGAATACCCTTTTATTTCTAGGGAATGAGATCTTTTGTATGTTAGCATGTAACTCTTTGTGCCTTTCACATAACGCAATGCCTTCTTTACCATTTTCCAGTGTTCAAAACCTGGATTTTCTTGATATCTACCGAGTACTTCGGTGATAAATGCTAAGTCAGGGCGAGTGCACACTTGTGCATACTGTAGGCTTCCAATGGCCGAAGCATATGGAACCGCTTTCATTTGATCGAGCTCGTATTGATTTTGGGGACTTTGATGTTTCCCAAAACTGTCGCCCTTGACTATAGGGGCAGGTGTGGCACTGCACTTATGAATATTATACTTACTTAGAATCTTTTCTAAATAAGCCTTTTGCGATAGTCCTAATACTCCATTGTTTCTATCTCGGTGAATTTCTATGCCCAAAACATATGACGCTTCACCAAGATCTTTCACATCAAAATTTGAGGACAAAAACTTCTTTGTCTCTTGCAGTAGACTAACATCACTGCTGGAATATCATCCACATACAAGATTAGGAAAATATATTTCCCACTTTTAAACTTTGCATAAACGCAATTGTCCTCAATATTTTCTTTAAATCCAAATCTCTTAATTGTTTCATTAAACTTTAGATACCACTGTATGGAGGCTTGCTTTAATCCATAAATGGATTTCTTTAGGCGGCATCCCATTTCTTCCTTGCCTTCCATGATAAAACCCTTGGGTTGTTTCATGTAGACATTTTCTTCTAAATCCCCGTTTAGAAATGCCGTCTTTACATCCATTTGATGCAACTCTAAATCAAAATGTGCAACTAGTGCCATGATGATTCTGAAGGAATCCTTACATGAGACCGGAGAAAATGTCTCATTGTAATCTATCCCTTCTCTTTGTGTAAATCCTTTTGCCACAAGTCGTGCTTTGTACCTTTCAGGAGGTGGCTGTTGTTGCTCCCTTTCATGCTCAACAAATGGTTCATTCGGTTCCTGACGGACAGGTTTTGAATTTTCACTCATCGTTGTCATGGGTGGAGTTACAACAGGCGCTTGCACCACAATCGCAGGGATCGTCGGTACAGGTGCACATGGTAGCGCAAAAAATGGCTCCTGAGTCATCGGATTAGGTGCATGCACCCTCTTCTCCTCAAGATCAATTTTCCGAGCTACCATGCTCCCCCTCATCATTTCGTCCTCTAAGAAGACAACATGTCTCGTTTCCACAAACTTTGTGTATTTCTCTGGGCAGTAGAAACGATAACCTTTTGACTTTTCAGGATAGCCAATAAAATGGCAGCTGACTATTTGGGTATCTAACTTTGCGATATTTGGATTGAATACTTTGGCCTCAGCAGGGCTCCCCCACACTTTCAGGTGGTTTAGAGAAGGCACTCTCCCTCCATAGCTCATACGGCGTTTTGGGCACCGATTTGCTTGGTACTCTGTTTAGAATGCGAATAGCGGTTTTAACGCCTCAATCCGCAAACCCAATGGTAGGGTGGAATAGCTCATCATACTGCGCACCATATCCATAAGGGTACGGTTGCGCCTTTCAGCTACCCCATTCTGCTGAGGTTCGCCCGACATCGAGTACTGGACGACTATTCCAGACTCCTGTAGAAACCTTACAAAAGGTCCAGAGACTTGGCTATATGGAGTATGTCGATCGTAGTACTCCCCTCCACGATCAGACCTGACTATCTTTATTCTTTTATCATGCTGATTTTCAACTTCAACTTTGAATATTTTGAATTTATCCAACGCTTCCGTTCTTTCTTTTATTGGATAAATATAGCCATATCGGGAATAATCATCCGTGAATGTTATGAACGAATCATAGCCATCCACACTTTTCACAGTAAATGGTCCACATTTCTCGGTGTGAATTATTTCTAGTGATGTTGTGCATCGGTTTGCACCCTTTTTAATTTGCTTTACAATTTTTTTCTTTAATGCAATCGATGCACTGTTCTATGTCTGAGAATTCTAATGGAGGAAAAATATCATTTTTAACGAGTCTTTCTATTCTCCCCCTCGAAATATGGCCTAAGCGACAGCGCCATAATTTCGATGATTCATCAGTTCTTTTTCTTTTCTTTTGTTCTTTTTCCGATGCGGATATTTTCTCATTCACTTTACACACAGACAATACTTTTCACGCAAGGACAACAAATAAAACTCATCATGGAGTAAAACAACCCCACATAAGCATTATTACACTATTACACCATATGGCACACTTGCCATGTCCTTCCTGTCCATGTGTACTTTTCTGTTGCTTCAGCAGCTGGGTCGTACATATCTTTGAAGAACCAGTGAACTGGCTCTTTATTCTTTCAAGATACTCCCATACGGAAGCACACTTTGCAATTGAGCCCACAATAGCGTTCTCAATTGTATTCTTTATAAATGGCACTTAGCCACTTTTATTCTGCCATGCAGAATCATCTTTCTTGTCATTTCTGACTGGATCTTTTGGTCTGACCGGCTGTGGGGAACCCAGTCCACCTCAGCACAAATCGACCTTCTTTCTTCATTCAGTAGTTGTCACCTCTGAGGGTTGGAACATCCTTGATGCAACTTATCAAGTAGTACCCTCCTTTAAAACTACAATGAAATGAGATCATAACAACAATTGCATGCAATAATCCAACGTTGGTCAAAATTAGAACATACAACTGTTTATGCAATTAAATCTATATCACCGTTGGGCAGAAAATAGAGATAAATGCACACCTTATTGCAATAAATCATGATTATGTCATTAATAACGTTGGTTAAAAAATAACATAACCATAATTGTCACAATAATCACTTTGATTATCACTTTTGCACATGTTATTACAACAAAACATGATCATGCCATCAATAACGTTGGTCATAAAATGACATATCATAATTGTTTCAACAATCACTTTTAAGCAACTTTTTTAAATTTTAATCATCACTTTTGCATTTTTCCAAATTGAAAATGCATCTTAACTATTTGCAGCGGAAACTTTGAAGTCAAACTTTAAACTTTAAACTTTTCAGAAGCATTTCTGTTACTTTTTAACTTCCAAAAACAAATATCTCGTTGGTTCAATTTGCTCACGAAAAAAAACTTGCCAAAAATGCTTCTTTTTACTGTTTGCAGCGGAAACTTTAACTTTAAACTATTAACTTTTCACTTTTCAGAGGCATTACTGTTACTTTTTATTTTCTGAACAAATATTTCGTTGGTCCTATTTATTCAGAAAAAACTAGACAAAATTTGGCCAAAAATTGACCCAAAACAGCCTAAAAATGCCTCTGTAATTAATAAAAAACAGAAAAACTGTTGTTACTGTCGCACCACACGGCCCGAGCGACAGACAGCGCCGCCCACGCTGATGAGCGACGCCCACGGCGAGCAAGCGCGACCGCGCAGCGGGCGTCGCTGCCTCTTGCCCCCTGTGCCCGCCACGGCGCAGCCCACGCGGCCACGCGCCCGACACACGTGCCCACGCTGAGCACTCTGGCGTCGGATCGAATCCAACGGCTGCCCTTTACTTTCGCTGGGTATAAAAACGGCCAACCGGCCGAAAAACCCTAACCCTAAAACATTTTCCCCCTGCCCTGTCTCTTTCCTTCGTCCGGCGGCGGCGCGGAGGCTTCACCTCCCGCCCGCCCGCGCGCGCGGCCCTGCTCCTTTGCAGCGTCCGGCGACGGCGCGCGGCACGTCTGCCCACCCGCACGCTCTAGGTGATGGCACGCACGCACCGCCCGCCCGCTCGTCTCTCTCTTTTCTCTTGCACGAGGGCGGCGGTGGAGGAAAAACCGAGCGCCGCTGCCGGCGACCCGCCGGCGACGGCGAGTCCACCACGGTGGCTGCTTGGCCGTGCTCCCCCCACCTTCTTTCTTTCTTTTTCCGCTTATCTCCCACCCAAAAACCGATGCCCTCCAGGGGAGAAGGAGCAGCAGCCGGCACCCCTCTGGCCCTTTTGCCGTCGCGTGCGTGCACCCGAGGGTGGACGCACCGGCGTCAAATGGCTCAGCAGTGGTGCCCTACACTTTGCCGGCGCCATTAGAGTAGCAGCAGCCGGTAACTGTCGGCGGTGGCGGCGCGGTATCCCCACTGCCCCTGTTCTTTTTCTCCGGCGAGCCCAAGGCCCCGGCCGGTAGAAACTTTCTTTTCCCTTTTCTTTGGGTAGGGTTTGGTCACAGGGATGAACTAGGGTTTCATTTACTGTTTCTTTTCTACCCGAAAAAAGCACAAGATCTACACACTAGTGGCTCTGATACCAATGTTTGCCTTACTAGATCGACTAGGGTAGATCTAATGACGGGTATTGACTATCTCTGTAAATAATGTTTTGGTACTGTGAGCATTTACCTTCTCCGTTCGAGGAGGATCTCGTCGACGTAGATGGCGACGGCTGGTGGCGTGGGTGAGGTGGTGGTGCTTCCCGTCGACACTGTGCGAACCCTAATCGGTGGGTGTGTTGGTGGGGCGAGTGGCACTCTCGTCAACCTCGTAACGTGTGCCACCGCCCCCACCACTGTATATATAGCACAGGCGACAGGGGCCCACCAACCAGATGCGGTTGGGCGCCCCCGATCAGGGCGCGGTCAAAGGGCACGTCGAGCCGTTGGGCTCGAACGTGGTGGAGATCAACCTAACAATTGGTGCTCATCTTTCCAATTTGCTTCCAAATCTCAGAGGCAGAGGAGGGAAGGAACTGGAGGAGGGGAAGTTGGGGCCCGGGTCTACATCAACTACTTCCTAGCCCTAGAGTTCATCATCAGCGGCTCTTTTGTCGAAGCAATGATGCCCAACACCAGGTGATCGATGGTCGGCCTCTGCCTGGCTACTGGATCTTCTGACCGAAGGGAGGTTGAATCGACCATTGGTTCTTCATCGGCTCGCCTCTTTTCTCTAGGCCGTAGTGCCAAATAGAGGCAGTTCTTCTCCCTTGAAGTGGTAGACCTACCGTCGAGTGAGGCTTCACCTCGCGCAGGCGGCGGTGTGGTGGCAACCATTGCGTCCCAAGTAGTCGTCCCCAGCAACGCTGCCGTCAAGATGTCGAGAAAGAACTCATGGTCCAGGTCATGTTTCTTTTTGTTGGTTTAGGGTCCTCTCTACAGTTTGCCAAGACTAGATTGTAATTTTCCCTTTCTTTTGAGCCTGGTTGTAAATGGTACTTGGCCGTATCATAATATAATTTAATTATGTGTTAAAAATAACGATTTTTTGCAGAAAAGTTTGAGCAAATATCTTAGTCACATAGTAATATTTTCTATATTCCATATAAGACATTTTTACACTAGAGGGAATACAATATTGATATTGTTAGATTCGACCCAAAGCAAGGAGGGGTAGGAAGCTAGAGTGGAAAACCCTAGCCGCCTCTGAGTCGCACATAGGTGACCCCATGGCGCTTGTGCCACCGCCACAATCCCCCTCCCCTCCCCTCCCCTCCCCCCACACACACACTGCACCCTCCACCCATGCATTGGTAACTCCTCATCTTCAATTTCATCTTGGCGGATCAAGGTCTTTCCATAAAGCCTACACACTTGTTGACCCATGTTGCTTCGGACTACCATCTCGTGCATGGCCGCTTGTGTGCTGGTGGACAGGCATTTGCAAGATCTCGGTATTGTGGTACTCTTCAATCGCGTCTGAAAGAACATCTCTCACATTATGTTTTGTGTGTTTGATGTCAATATATGTGATACACTAATGTTTGTTTAAGTGGTACAGGGTTTACATAGATTCATATTTATGTGTGTTGGTTTTGGTCGGTCTGTCAAAAGTTAACAGCAAAAGATGGCCAGGCCGGATAATCCGGGCCGGATATTGTTGAAATATCCGGCCCCCTGATTTTGGCTAAGTCTTCGAGGAAAAGCAGCGCAGTATGGGGGCCGGACATTTGCCCGGATATTGTCCCGGTATTGTACCAGGGCCGGAATATCCGGGCCGGATATTTTGAAATATCCGGCCCCCTCGAATTTGGCTAAGGACTGAACGAAAAACAAGTCTGGCATAGGGCCGGACATTTGGCCAGATAAAGTCACGGTTTTGTCCCGAAGGCCGGATTATCCGGGGGCGGATTATCCGGCCCTTAGGCCGGCCCGGCTAAGGGCAACGGCTCAATTTTGAGGGGAGGTATAAATACCCCCTTCTTCTACCTTGGTTGCTTGCTCAATCATTACACAAGAAATCTGCCAAGCCACCTCCATTAGAGCCACCTCAAGAAACTCAAGATTTGCAAGATCTCCTTCCTCCCCCAACCAAAGCTCTTGATCTTTGGAGATTCGAAGGAGAAGACACCGATCTACATCCTCACCGAAGCGTTCATTTCCCCCTCTCTTGTTTGAGGGATCTCATGCTAGTGTTCCTATTTGGTTCCCTAGTTGATTTGTGTTGATGTATTGTTGTTGATTGTTGTGTTGTAACAGATTTGGGAGCCTCCAATTTGGTTGTGGATGTGTGCCCCAAGAACCTTGTAAAGGCCCGGTTTCCGCCTCGAGGAAATCCCTTAGTGGAAGTGGGCTAGGCCTTCGTGGCGTTGCTCACCGGAGATCTGAGTGAAGCCTTCGTGGTGTTGGTTTGGCTTTCGTAGCAACCACACTCCTCCAAACGTAGACGTACCTTCTTGCAAAGGAAGGGAACTACGGGAATCATCTCCGTGTCATCGCGTGCTCCACTCTCGGTTACCTCTATCCTATTCTATCTCTATATTGCTTAGCTATATCTTGCTTAGTTGTAGCATATAGGTAAATTCACTTAGTTGCATATCTAGAGAATTTACCTTTTGTATCAAGCCTAAATTGAAAAAGAACTAAAAATTGGTTAGCACCTATTCACCCCCTCTAGGTGCGGCATACGATCCTTTCAATTGGTATCAGAGCCTCGGCTCTTATTTCGGGCTTAACCGCCTAAGAGTATGCCGGACGAGGAACCATCGGAAGGGGAGACTAGGCCGGTCACCATGGATGACATCAACTCGTTGAAGTCATACATGGATGCTCAAACGGAAAGCATGAGAAAGATGATTTCCGAGCTTTTGACCCCTCCCCGTCCCGTGGCTCCCACCATAGAGGTTAATATCACGGATGCGGTTGTAGAGGGTGAGACTTCGGTTTTACCCTCCGCTACCGCACCCATGAATGGTGATAACTTAAACAAACCCCCCATTGCATCTCCCAAGGGAACTAGTGGAAGTGAGAGCTACAATCGAGTACCTCCACCTTTCCAATCACCCGATATACCGGTTCCCCATCCTCATATAAACATCCGGGGCGACCCACCTAAGTTTTCCGTTAATGATTACGATACTTGGCAATTTGAGTTTAGCTCTCATGTTCGCAGTGCCTCCAATGAACTTTGGAGAATCATCGAGGAAGGCTTCAATCCTTACAACCCCAAGAAGTTGACTAGAAGAGAAGCGGTTGATAGTCAACTCAACAACACCGCCTTGCACATGATTCAAACCGCCGTGGGGACAAAGGAGTTGACTCGTGTTCGGCATTTCACCACCGCCAAGGATGCTTGGGATGCTTTGGCCGCGAGTTGCATTGGAAGCGAGAGCACAAGAAGGAACAAGTATAATGCTCTTCGGAATAAAGCCGAAGGATTCATGAGGCTTCCGGATGAAGATCATGAAGACATGTATGGAAGACTTCTCACCGTTGCCGACGCCTTCCGGATTGTTGGTGCCTCTCACATTAATGACTCTTGGATCAAGGAGAAGTACATTGAGTGCATGATGCCGTTCGAGCCTATTGATGTCAAGACTCTTGTCGGAAGAGAATGCTATGCCTCTCTCACCTCTCAACAAGCCGTGCACGAGATGCAAGCTCTCAAGGTGCTTGAGCAAAACTCTCATGATTCTCGCAATCGTGCCATTGGGATGACAAAAGGGTCCAACCTTGCCTTGGTGGTCAACCCCGTGCAAGAAGTGATTCCTCAAGAATCTTATAGGGCATCTTGGAGCATGACCTATCCGGAAGACTTGGAACACCACTACCATGACCACATGGCATTCCATGCAAACACCTTTTGGATTGACCCTTCCAAGGCCAAGGAGGACAACATCAAGAGAAACAACTCAAGGGGTCCCTCAAGCTCGGGCCCAAGAGCAAGATCTTGCTACAATTGCAATGACAAGCGCCATTTCATTGCCGAATGTCCCTATGAGAATAGGGAGACTCATGGTGGAAGGCTCATCCCCAAGGACAAGAGCAAAGACTCAAAGGGCAAATATTCAAAGCCCCTCAACAAGAAATTCTACAACAAGAACAAGAAGGGCAAGAGGCCCTCAAGGATTGTGCTAGTCGCTAATGAAGAATACTCTTCCGATGAGATTGCAAGTACTAGTGATGATGATGAAGAGGAAAGCTCAAGAGAAGTGGCCGCCATTGTCACCACCAACATTCCCTCTTCCTCTCTCTTTGATTCACCAAATGAGAACCCTCAACGCAAGAATGCATATTGCTTCATGGCAAGGTCCACCTTGGACACATCAATTGTGCTATCAACTCAAGAAGAGTACACCTCCGGAGATGAAGATGTTGATGATGAAGAAGATGCAACCTCAAATGGATTGGTTGCCCTTGCCTCCCTCGCTACTAACTCTTCATCAACAAGCGAATCTCCCAATGAGGTCATTCATGTGGAGGAATAAAGTTGCCTCATGGCTAAATCTTCCGAGGTATCATCTCCTAACCCCTCTATGCCTAACATTGCTAATGATCTAGGGGTTGACCCCGCTAGTCTAAAAGTGAAACAAGAGATGCTAGAGTTTGATGAGTTCATTAGTAGCCTACAAGGTAACACTAAGAAGCATGTTTCAAGTCTCATGGTTCGTATGGCTCAACTAAATGCTACTCTTGAGAAAAAGTGCCAAATAGAGAGAGAAGACTCTCTAGAAATACATGCTCTTAAAAATGCTCTTGAGGAATGTCAAGAAACTATAGCATCTCTTGAAGAGAAGCTAGAAAGTCTTGAAGAACCTCAAGATAAACTTAACAAGCTCACTAAAGCTAGAGATCTTGCTAGAGCTAAGACTAAAGTGCTTATAAAGGAAAAGGCCAAATTTGGTGTTGATCATGAGAAACTTGTGAAGGATCTAGATGAACTAGACAAGGCTCACAAAGTCTTGAAGAGTGAATACTCTCTCCTCTCCGAGTCTTATGAGCAACTTCAAATTAGGCTTGCTTCATATGACATACCTAGTACCTCTACTCCTTCATGTGATCATGCAAATATTATTGAGGAAAATGCTAGGTTGAAAGATGAACTTGCTAAGGCCTCCTCTCCCCAAAGTAAACTTTCCTTGGATGATCTCTTGAGTAAGCAAAGGTCAAACAATGGGAAGGAGGGACTTGGTTTTAATACCAAGGCTAAAAAGGCAAACAAGAAAAAGACCAAGCCCGCATATGAGAAAGCTAATGGTGAAACCCGAAAGTGCAACACCATTAATGATGATGGTGCGGGAATAGATAACCCTCACTATGTTCTCTTTAAAGATTATTATGGTGATGTCTATGCTAAATATGTTGGTCCATATGATGGTTATGTTGCTTGGTCTATTTGGGTTCCAAAGACCCTTGTTGCTAACAAAAGAGGACCCATTGAAAAATGGGTACCTAAATCCAAGAATTGATCTCATGTAGGACTATGCCGCCGGAGGTTCAAAATGGGTACTTGATAGTGGATGTACAAGTCATATGACCGGCGGCAAGAACCTCGTCAAGGAGTTGAGGCCCAACATAAATAATATCACCGTCTCCTTTGGCGATAATTCTACATCCGAGGTATTGGGTTTTGGCAAGGTTGTGGTTGCACACAACATTACTCTTGTGGATGTCATGCTTGTCAAAACCCTTGGTTACAATTTGCTTTCCGTTTCCGCCCTTGGCAAGATGGGTTTCGCCGCCTTTATTGATAAAGATATTGTGGTCCTCTTGTGGAGCAAGACTCTAAAAGTCGCATTCGTTGGGTATCGCGAACACAACTTGTATGTGGTGGACTTTTCGGGGACCACCACGACAAGTGCGATGTGCCTATTCGGAAAGGCGGACGTGGGTTGGTTGTGGCATCGCCTAGCCCATGTCAACATGAGAACTTTGCAAAGTCTTCACAAGGGGAACCATATTGTGGGACTAATGGAAAATGTGTCTTTTGCCAAAGATCGTGTTTGTAGGGCTTGTGTTGAAGGCAAAATGCATGACTCTCCGCATCCAAGCAAGACCATCATCTCTTCCAAGAGGATCTTGGAGCTCCTTCATGTGGATCTCTTTGGTCCCGTTACTCATGCAAGTCTTGGTGCGAAGAAACATTGCTTGGTGATTGTCGATGACTACTCAAGATACACTTGGGTCTACTTTCTCAAGACGAAAGATGAGACTCAACAAATATTCATTGACTTTGCTACCGAGGTGCAACGCCAACACAACCTCCTCATTATGGCAATAAGAAGTGACAACGGCTCCGAGTTCAAGAACTACACACTCAATGATTTTCTTACTGATGAGGGGATTCGACATCAATACTCCGCTGCTTACACCCCTCAACAAAATGGTGTTGCGGAGAGGAAGAACCGGACTCTTATGGATATGGCAAGGTCTATGATGGCGGAGTATAAATCCCGCTATAACTTTTGGGCCGAAGCCATCTCCACCGCTTGTCACTCCTCCAACCGGCTCTATCTCCGCAAGGGCTTGAACAAGACTCCATATGAAATACTCACCGGGAACAAGCCTAATATCTCATACTTCAAGGTGTTCGGGTATAAGTGTTTCTACAAAATCAAAGGAGTTCGTTTATCTAAATTCGCTCCTAAAGCTTTGGAGGGTATATTTGTTGGTTACGGTGCCGAGTCTCACACTTATAGAATCTTTGATAAAGCCTCCGGGATTATCATTGAATCTTGTAGTGTGAAGTTCGAAGAAAATGATGGCTCCCAAGTGGGGCAAGTTGATGTTTGTGCAGGTGATGAAATACCTCAAGATGCCATAGTAAGAATGGGTGTGGGATTTTTCCGCCCCATTGAGGGACACGGTGTGGCGTCTCGGGAAGGACTATGCTCTACCACGGTGGAGCCCTCATCTTCTCAACATCAACAAACCCCATCAAGTGAAGCATATGATGCACCAACCCAAGAACAAGAACAAAACCCTCCCTCTAGTGTGCAAGATCAAGGACAAGATCAAGGACAAGATCAAGGTCAAGATCAACCAAGAATTCATGATGGTTCCGACGAGTATCCATTTGATATTTGCTCCGCACCAAATGATGTCCAAGATCAAGCACATGATGTTGAGCACTCACAAGAAATTGTAGTTGCTCAAGTTGAAGGTCAAGACGGGGAACCAAAAGATCAAGTTGATCAAGTGATACCTCCAAGGCCAAGAAGAACCAAGGAGGAGATCGAGGCCCGTCGTCTAGCAAGAAGAGAAAGGAACCTTGAGCTTCGTGATCACACTCATGATAAGGTTCTTGGTGATATAAGGGCAAAGGTTTCCACAAGAAGGCAATTGGCTAATTTTAGCAACCATCATGCTTATATCTCCTTAGTGGAACCCAAGAAAGTATTTGAAGCCCTTGAAGATTCGGATTGGTTGGAAGCTATGCACGAAGAACTCAACAACTTCAAGCGCAACAAAGTGTGGACATTAGTAGAGAAGCCAAAGGGGTGCCGCAATGTTATTGGCACTAAATGGATATTCAAGAACAAGCAAGATGAGTTTGGAAATGTTGTGAGGAACAAGGCAAGATTGGTGGCTCAAGGGTTCTCTCAAGTTGAGGGAATTGACTTTGGAGAAACCTATGCTCCCGTGGCTCGCCTTGAGTCCATCCGTATCCTTCTTGCTTATGCATCGCATCATAACTTTAAGTTACAACAAATGGATGTGAAAAGTGCATTTCTTAATGGTCCTATACATGAAGAGGTTTATGTTAAGCAACCCCCGGGGTTCGAGGATCTCAACTTCCCTAACCATGTCTACAAGCTCGATAAAGCTCTTTATGGTCTCAAACAAGCTCCTAGAGCTTGGTATGAGCACCTTAAGGAATTATTGGTAGACCGTGGGTTTGATGTTGGGCTAATCGATCCCACTCTTTTTACTAAGAGGGTCAATGGGGAGCTTTTCGTTTGCCAATTATATGTTGATGATATTATCTTTGGCTCTAACAAAGCTTTCAATGATGAATTCTCAAAGCTTATGACCGATAGGTTTGAGATGTCTATGATGGGAGAGATGAAGTTCTTCCTTGGTTTTGAGATCAAGCAATTGAGAGGAGGAACCTTCATCAACCAAGCAAAATATCTCCAAGACATGCTCAAGAGGTTCAAGATGACCGAGATGAAAGGTGTTGCTACTCCTATGGTTACCAAATGTCATCTTGCACTTGATCCCAATGGTAAAGAGGTGGATCAAAAGGTATATCGCTCCATGATTGGATCCTTGCTTTACCTTTGTGCATCTAGACCGGACATAGTGTTGAGTGTTGGTGTGTGTGCAAGGTATCAAGCTTCTCCTAAGGAGAGCCACATGATAGCTCTCAAGAGAATCTTTCGATATTTGGTTGATACCCCAAGATATGGTATTTGGTACCCCAAAGGCTCAAGTTTTATTCTCAATGGGTACACCGATGCGGATTGGGCGGGAGACAAGGATGATAGGAAATCAACCTCCGGGGCTTGCCAATTTCTTGGTAGGTCCTTGGTGTGTTGGTCATCCAAGAAGCAAAATTGTATATCTCTCTCCACCGCCGAAGCCGAATATGTTGCCGCCGCAAGTGGATGCACTCAATTGTTATGGATGAGGCAAACTTTAAAGGAATATGGTGTCATTTGTGACAAAGTGCCTCTATTATGTGACAATGAAAGTGCTATCAAGATTGCCTATAATCCGGTGCAACATTCAAGAACGAAGCATATTGAGATCCGGAATCATTTCATTAGGGATCATGTTGCCCGTGGTGATATTGAGCTCATCTATGTTCCTACCAAAGATCAACTTGCCGATATATTCACGAAGCCTCTTGATGAAGCAAGGTTCACTTATTTGAGGAATGAGCTAAATATCATCGATTCAAGGAGTATAGCTTGACCATCTTGCAAACACACCTTCGTCTCAAAACTTTAGTTGGTTTAGATGTGGGCATGGAAATAGGGGGAGTGCGGTTTAAATAATTGAGCTATCCCTCCCCCCATAATGCCAACATTAAAGATTTCATTCTCGTTATATCATATGTTGATATGTGAGCTTAAATGATGAGTATTGGTTTGGACCCAAGATATATCTTCGCGGTGCCATACCATAACACTCATATATGGTGGCCTAGGCCACCACACTCTTCTTCGTGAAGAGTTGGAGTTGTTTGGATTTTCATTGGATTTTATTGACATCTCCATGTTCTTATGGGAAATCACTCTAGTTTGGCCTTATTTGCTCATATCTTGCAAACTTGAGTGACCATGTACCATTAACAGTTTGTATCTTCTAAAACCTAAGCCTACTCTCTCCTATAAGCCATTTCCATCTTGCTCATTTGTCATGTTTGGTAAAAACTTGGAGTTTGAGGTTTTTCGGTCGGATGATCTAGGTTGCTCCATCTTATTGGTAAATTTGCACCTTATATGTGACGTGATACATTATTGCATCGCATATGGGTCATGCAAATAACCAACGAAAGATGGGCCGGATTCACGGCGATTCTGGAATTTTCCAGAACCCCGGATAATCCGGCCCCAGGAGACCCCGGAAAATCCGGCCCGGCCGGATTATCCGCCCTAAGCTAGGGCCGGATTATCCGGCCTGGGCAGATCTTGAAAGGGTTGAGGTCGAGGCCGCGGGGGGCAAACGGTTCACACCACCCCCCACGCGCCTCTCTCTCCTCTTTCTCCTCTCAAGATCGCCGGACCTCCTCCTCCTCGCCGGAGACGCTCCGTCCGCCCCCTCTCGGAGTTCTTGGGTGGATCGGGTGCATCTCCTCCCTAGCTACCTTCTCCTCCAAGCGGTTTCCACAATGGATGTGGGTATGATTCACAATCTCTAACCCTAGATGTTGTGTTTTATATGTGCTATTTTCTTGGTGGAATTGGTGTCTAGTTGTTCCAAATCTCGTGTAGTGTACTCCTCTTGCATGCTATGAGGCCGATCTAGTCTTAGACAAGCTTTTGATTGGAAAACTGCAAATCTCGCAGGGCCGGATTATCCGGCCCGCCGGCTGGCCGGATTATCCCCAGGGGATTATCCGGCCAGGCCGGATTATCCGCCCCCGGACCCGGATTATCCGGCCTGGAGCTTCATCGCCGCTGCAGTTTTTGCTTCAATCTATCATGTCTAGATTTGTACCGACTTATAGCATGTTTCTCGAGTATATTACTGTATCTTACATGACTTATGAGCATTACCTTCTCTTTGCTACCCGCCTTTGCTTCTCACAGGTGGTGCTTCTCGGGGTGGTCGGAGACGCTCAAGGCATGATCGATCTAGTGACGAGTTTGCACCCAATGCACCTCGCAAGTCCGTCGCTTCAAGGCGGAAGAACAAGGAAGTGAGGGAGAACTACAAGGCCATGGACCCAGTCTCTTATTCCGCTATCCGCATGAAGAACTGGTATGAAGATGTTCCAAGGGATGAAGAGATAGAGGGCAGGAGATACTGGTGCATGGAGCAGGAGTTCATCTACAAGGATGTCTATGAGCCCATGAAGAATATGAGACCCATGCAAGCTATCGATGTGGACATTCTGGCGGTCAACAATCACGTTGAAGATGCAATCTGGGTAGCTGGAAGGCTGGGCTTGCATGATATCATGAAGATTCAATGTGACTATAGTCCAGATTTGGTGAAGCAATTCTTTGCCACTTTGGCAATCAAGAAAGATGAGGAACGCACTATCGAATGGATGACTGGCTCCACTCACTGCAGTGCCACTCTGCGCCGATTTGCTGGTATTCTTGGAGTTCCTGTTGATGAGGGTCGTCGCCTTCATGGACCACAACAGACATATAAGAATGCTCTTGTGGATCTCTATACCTCAGCGGGAAAAGTTGGTTTTACTAAGGGGCTGCTTCCCATATACAGTCAGTTGCTCCGGTTCTTTCGGGCAACCATTTGCCCAAGTGGTGGTAACAATGATGCTCTCCGGGGAGCCCTTGTGGACCTTATGCACCTCAGCTATAAGTGTGCTCGTGAGCCTAATGAGGAACGGAACTACACTCTTGATATCATGGACTTTATCTTCCATGAGATCCATGATGCCATGGTCTCCCGGACCACCATACCCTATGCACCCTACATTCAGCTTCTCATCAACAACTCTGTGGCTGTGAGTGGTGAAGACTTGAGTGGGTATCCTCTTGTGAAGCACAATGTCAAGAAGGCCTACAGGCTTAAGCCAGTCTCTTCAGCTGTACCTGCACCTGACACTTTCATGGGTGATGCTCGTTCTAGTGGTTTTGCTCCTGCTCGTCATCCTGATGTCCCGGCTATGAGGAAGCAAGTGAGCCGGCTTAGTTGGTTTCAGCGTCACATCCTTTGCATGAACATTGAGATCCATAAGGAGAACTATGCAGCTAGCCGAGAGCGTTCTGAGATTAAGCATACTCAGGCGGTTATTCTACACAAGCTCAGTGGTGATCAAGGACCCCCGCCTCAGCCTCCAGCTCACCAGGGTTACAGTGGATGGCACTCTGCACAGGTTCCATGGAGTGATCTTGATGATTGCCTTCAAAGGTCCAACACCTCTCGCCGCTCTCCGGATGCACCTGACACTGATGAGGAAGAAGAGGAAGCGGCATACCAGTCCGATGATGAAGAAGCCTCCGAGTGATTCCCATGGGACGTGTAGCATCGCGCTTGTCCCCTTTTTGGCGTCTCGATGCCAAAGGGGGAGAAGTGTTCTATTAGGATTCTCGGGGATTTGCATGGTTTGGGCACAAGCATATGCGTTTATCATTCTTATATTGCTTGTGTTCCCTCTTATTTGAACTATTTGGTTTGTTTGTGTGCCGTTCAAAACTATGTGCTATGTGGTGTGAGACATTGTTATGGTTTTCGGATTTCTATTTGTTGAGATCAAGGATATTACATTATGTGTGATGCTATATCTCCTCATTATATATCTACACATGGGTATGATTTCTTGCATCCTATCTCAACTTCATATGTGTCAATGTCTATTGTTAGAGCTCATGATGGATATCTCTTGTGTTGAGGCACCATACTCCTATGTGTTGTGTATTTGTATTCAAATGCAAATTACTTATATGCACACATGTAGGGGGAGTGCCTCTATGTTTTGCCATCATGATTGTCTCTATAGTGATTCCCTTGCAAATCCGTATATAGTCATCAAACACCAAAAAGGGGGAGATTGAAAGAACATCTCTCACATTATGTTTTGTGTGTTTGATGTCAATATATGTGATACACTAATGTTTGTTTAAGTGGTACAGGGTTTACATAGATTCATATTTATGTGTGTTGGTTTTGGTCGGTTTGTCAAAAGTTAACAGCAAAAGATGGCCAGGCCGGATAATCCGGGCCGGATATTGTTGAAATATCCGGCCCCCTGATTTTGGCTAAGTCTTCGAGGGAAAAGGCAGATGGGGGGCCGGACATTTGCCCGGATATTGTCCCGGTATTGTACCAGGGCCGGAATATCCGGGCCGGATATTTTGGAAATATCCGGCCCCCTCGAATTTGGCTAAGGACTGAACGAAAAACAAGTCTGGCATAGGGCCGGATATTTGGCCGGATAAAGTCAAGGTTTTGTCCCGAAGGCCGGATTATCCGGGGGATTATCCGGCCTTACTTAGGCCGGAATATCCGGCCCCCGAAGCTGCAACGGCTCAATTTTGAGGGGAGGTATAAATACCCCCTTCTTCTACCTTGGTTGCTTGCTCAATCATTACACAAGAAATCTGCCAAGCCACCTCCATTAGAGCCACCTCAAGAAACTCAAGATTTGCAAGATCTCCTTCCTCCCCCAACCAAAGCTCTTGATCTTTGGAGATTCGAAGGAGAAGACACCGATCTACATCCTCACCGAAGCGTTCTTCATTTCCCCCTCTCTTGTTTGAGGGATCTCATGCTAGTGTTCCTATTTGGTTCCCTAGTTGATTTGTGTTGATGTATTGTTGTTGATTGTTGTGTTGTAACAGATTTGGGAGCCTCCAATTTGGTTGTGGATGTGTGCCCCAAGAACCTTGTAAAGGCCCGGTTTCCGCCTCGAGGAAATCCCTTAGTGGAAGTGGGCTAGGCCTTCGTGGCGTTGCTCACGGAGATCTGAGTGAAGCCTTCGTGGCTGTTGGTTTGGCTTTCGTAGCAACCACACTCCTCCAAACGTAGACGTACCTTCTTGCAAAGGAAGGGAACTACGGGAATCATCTCCGTGTCATCGCGTGCTCCACTCTCGGTTACCTCTATCCTATTCTATCTCTATATTGCTTAGCTATATCTTGCTTAGTTGCTAGCCTTGTCATATAGGTAAATTCACTTAGTTGCATATCTAGAGAATTTACCTTTTGTATCAAGCCTAAATTGAAAAAGAACTAAAAATTGGTTAGCACCTATTCACCCCCCCCCCTCTAGGTGCGGCATACGATCCTTTCAGCGTCTAGTGGCACTTCTCAACCATATGACTGTGTGTTGTCTCCTGGTGTTGGTAGACATGCTTGTACACCCCATAGAAATATTCAACTGATTAGGTCGGCATCCCATTCCTTTCTGATTTGTTGTAAGGTGTTATAACGATAACTAGTTTTTTCACATATATTTTTTTATCCCAATTGGGTTTTGTGTTTATTAAAAGGTGGCGCAATGGGTTGGAAAGTTCTCCATGATTTTGTATGAGTTCAAAGTTAAACATCGTGATATATTGTACAAAAGAAGGATGGATATATTGTTGTTTGGCAACAACAAAAGGAGGGCATTTGAGTCAAAATGTTTGTTATCAAACTTGGTGTAGTTCCAAGCTAACAAGTACTATGAAGCTCTATTGTGAGATAATGGTGGCAACACAATTCAAGCTGAGGAATTAAGGTCCCACCAGTTAACCAAACATATACAGTGCCATCTAATTCGAGAATGAGTGATGCGTGCAAATACATACAGACCTAAACATGCCAGATCTATTGATGAACTTCACCACATGCAAATCATATGAACAACATTGGAATTCTATAGGTGTTAAGTGCTTAAATGTTGACTATATTATTGACTCTGGTGCAAGTGAGATACTGAAGGAAATATGCTAGAGACGATAATAAGTTGTATTATTATGTATTTCTAGATTCATGATAATTTCATATTCTACGTTGTAATTGTATTAATCCCCGAATATGTGATTCGGCGGAAAACCTAATTGCATGTGTGGTAATATAAACACCAAAAGAGATCCCTAGTCTCGACTCTAAGACTAGTTCATATAAACCTAATTGCATGTGTGGTAATATAAACACCAAAAGAGATCCCTAGTCTCGACTCTAAGACTAGTTCATATATTGTTGATGCTCATGTTTTCCGCACCATGGACAAAAGTGTTGGAGATATGCCCGAGAGGCAATAATAAAGTAGTTATTGTTATATCTTAGTGTTCATGATAAATTTTTACATCTCATGCTCTAATTGTATTAAGTGAAAACATTGATACATGTGTGTTGTGTAAACAACCAGAGTCCCTAGTAAGACTCTTGTTAAACTAGCTTGTTGATTAATAAATGACCATGGTTTCCTAATCATGAACATTGGATGTTGTTAATAACAATGTTATGTCATTAGGAGAATGATATAACGGAAATACACCCATAATAAGTGTTGCATAAGATCAAGTCATTAAGTTCGTCTTGCTATAAGCTTTCGATACATAGTTACCTAATCCTTTGACCATGAGATCATGTAAATCACTTACACTGGATGGGTACTTTGATTACATAAAACGCCACTTCGTAAATGGGTGGTTATAAAGATGGGATTAAGTATTCGGAAAGTATGATTTGAGGCATATGGATCAAGAGTGAGATTTGCCCATCGTGATGACGGATAGATATGCTTTGGGCCCTCTCGGTGGAATGTCATTCAATTAGCTTGCAAGCATGTGACTAGGTCACAAGGGATGACATACCACGGTACGAGTATAGAGTACTTATCGGTAACGAGGTTGAACTAGGTATAGAGATACCGATGATCGAACCTCGGATAAGTAAATTATCACGTGACAAAGGGAATCAGTATCATATGTTAATGGTTCATTCGATCAGGAAGTCATCGTCGAATATGTGGGGGCATTATGGATCTCTAGGTCCCGCTATTGGTTATTGATCGAAGAGGGGTCTCGATCATGTTTGCATAGTTCACGAACCGTAGGGTGACACGCTTAAGGTTCGATGTTGTTTAGTAGATATGGAATATGAGATGGAGACCGAATATTGTTCGGAGTCTCAGATGGGATCCATGACATCACGAGGAGGTCCAGAATGGTCTGGAGGCAAGTTACGTTTTCGAATTGTTTTGGAAGAATTCTGCTGTTTTGTATTTTGGAAAAGTTGTTCTAGAAATATTCTCGGAATTGGACAAAACAAAAATAGAAGTTCCTATTTTTCTGTCACACGGACGGAGTCAAAAGGGGAGACGGAGAAAGGCCAGGAGTGGGCCAGACCACCCCTGGGCGCGGGCCCACCCCAGGCCGCGCCCAGGCATGGTCTGGGCCCACCAGGTGCCGACCCTAGATGGTTTTGGGAAACCCTACCCCTCGACTATATATAGAGGGATGGGTTGGCTGGCCATAGCTTCTCCGCATGCAACCCTAAACTACCACCTCTCCTCCCTCCCAGTTTCTCCTGCTCTGGCTTAGGCGAAGCCCTGCAGGAATTCTCCTCCACCACCACCACCATGTCGTCGTGCTGTTGGGATTCCGAGGGGGTCTACTCCTCCGCTGCCCGTTGGAACGGGGAGAGAAAAAACTTCATCGACACCGTATGCGTGACCGAGTATGGATGTGTTACCGGCTTGCGGCACCGGAAGGATCATCTTCATCAACCACGAGATCTGATCTCGTTAAGGATTTGGATCTACGAGTGTTAGTTTCTCATCTATCTCGTTGCTCCAATCTCACAGATTAGATCTTGGCTTTTCCATAGATTGGATCTTGGTTTTATTCGTCTTTGTTGTATAAATTTTTTGTTTTCCATGCAACGAACCCTACAGTGGTATCAGAGCCGTGCCTATGCGTAGATCTATTGCACGAGTAGAACATAATGGTTTTTTGGGCGTTGATGCTTTTGTTGTCGCTTGTTTTTTGTGTACTTTGCATCTTGCGGGATGGGGGGATGAAGCGGCTCGGGCTAACCTTACATGACCGCGTTCATGAGACTTGCTCCACGCTTGACATGCAACTTATATTGCATAAGTGGCTCAGCGGGTGTCTGTTTCTCTCACGATAGTTAAGATCCAATTTACAATCTGCACTTGACAACACTTGTATCAGCATTGTTGTTCTTGTTCTTAGGTAAGATCGGATCTTATTCGAAAGCCCCAAGCCACATAAAACATGCAAAGAAAATTAGAGGTGCCTAACTTGTTTTTGCAGGGGCATGTGATGTGATATGGTCATTATGTGATTATGTTTATATTTGATGTAAGAGATGATCCTTATTGTAATATGTCAACCGACATGAGCCTAATGGTTTTCTTTATTATTTCATGACCTGCGTGTCAATCACCATGTAATAGCTTTATTTCATTACTATGAGTTAGTAGTTGTAATAGTTGTTATGGATGGTGGACAACCATGAAGCGGCTCCATGGACCGTGGTGCAATGCTGGTGATGATGGAGATCATGCTCATGTGTTTTGGAGATGGAGATCAAAGGCACAAGAAGAAAAGGCCATATCATATCACATTATCCATGCATGTGATGTTAATCCTTTTATGCATCTTATTTTGCTTAGATTGTGATGGTAGCATTATAAGATGATCCCTCACATTAATATCAAGATAATAAAGTGTTCTCCCCTCATAAGCACCGTTGCAAAAGTTCGTCGTTTTGAAGCATCTTGTGATGATCGGATGTGATAGATTCTACGTTCACATACAACGGGTGTAAGCCATGTTGCACACGCAGAAATACTTGGGTTTGCTTGACGAGCCTAGCATGTACAGACATGGCCTCGGAACACAGGAAACCGAAAGGTTGAACACGAGTCATATAGATGATATGATCAACATGTTGATGTTCACCATTGAAGCTACATCATCTCACGTGATGATCGGACTTGGTGTAGTGAATATGAATCGTGTGCAACTAAAGAACTGTGAGGGATGTTGTATTAAGTGGGAGTTCATTAGTAATTAGATTAAATCATAAACTAATTATCCTGAATATAGTCTAAATTGTATTTTGAATTAATTTGTAGAATTGGCATCCGTTATCTACCATGCGCTAGTCTTATAATTGAGATAGAAACACTGTTAAATCTAACAAGTAAATTTACGTACTGGTACCGTTTTGTTAAAGAATCAAGAAATGATTAAGTCCTATTGCAAAATTTTGGTAACCTCAAATTCCTAAGAGCAATGTTTTCAATTAGTACCTAAAATTATCTTGTCTCCATGAAACTTGATTTTCAAATCCGTTTGAAAAGTAAGGAGCTGAAAATTTTGGTTTCATAAATAAGCAACGTGTGAGATATATGTGATACTGATATCTAAGACCTTATTACAAGATGATAGAATATAACTTAGTGAAACTACATAAACTCATAAGTTTTATAGGAATATACGAAGGTTGAAGATGCTAGGCGTCCCGATCCTCCAACTGGTTGGGCACTAACGATATTCGCATATCCATAAAGTGGTCGTCCTTAGTATGCATCATTGCTAAGACTCGTCGTTTCGAAGCATCACGTGATGATCGGGTGTTATAGATTCTACGTGTGCATACAATAGGTGCAAGCCACAATTACGCATGCAAATACTGAGGTTAAACTTTATAAGCCTAGCATGTACGGACATGGTCTCGCTACACTCATGAAGTTTTCATGATTTGATGGATAAAATTATGAGTGAAATTATTCATCACATTAAAAAGTTACTAATAGTGAAATCCGGAACACTTGTCATGTGATGATCAACTTCAAAGTGCGAGCATCAAGGTTATTGGTATTTTACCAACAGGCCTAGAAGTTATTGATGTTGAGTGTTTTTTGAAATAAGAGGAAAATCGAAAGAGAAACTACAAAAGATTTTGGCAGAAAGAAAGAAAATAGTAGAAAGTCTAGCTCAGGTGTATATAGATGATACATGTTATGAATGTATTATTTGATTGGTCACACAATAAAAATTTTGGGTATTTGTACCATATTAGTTGGTATGAGATGTCATACAACACAACGCAATACAAGAATACAATAGCCTAAGTGACTGACAAGGAATGTGGTAATAATGCACGTCTAGAACAAAATAAAGTGTTATTATGTTCATCATTGGCATTCTACCTAGCCCTTCAGATTTATAATAAAGAACTTCATAATTGTTATTTTGCTTTGGTCAAATGAAAGCAATGAGTTGTTCAAATTATGACCATACTCCATGTATGATGGATAAGTTATTATAAATCTTTATGGTAAAACACACATGCATAACACTGACGCTAAAATGCCATAAGGCAAATGATGTGAATTCCACTTATTTGTGGAACCGCCGGTTAGGTCATGTTAGAAAGGAACGCATGAAGAAACTCCGGGCAAATGGATTTTTTGGAGTCATTCGATTTTTGAATTGTTTGGCACTTGCAAATCTTTTCTAAAAGAGAAAGACTGAAACACCGTTTATAGGCCAAGAGTTGAACGGGCAACTAGCTTCGTGGAATCATACATGATGATGTATATGGTTCATTGCGCATAGTTGTGTGCGAAAGATTCTTCTACTTCATGAAAACTTCCAACAATGAATTTAGTGTATATATGGATATATTTATTCAATGAGGAAGAAGTATGAAACATTTGAATAGATTCAAATAAATTTCAGCATGAAGTGGAAATCATCGTAATAGAAAAGTCAAATATCTATGGTTGGATCATGGTGGAAATATTTGAATTATAAGTTTTAGCGAACATCTAAGAGAGTTACGAAATTGTTCCACAACTCATGTTTCTAGGAATATCATAGTGATAATAGAGTATTCGACAGACGTATCCAAACTTTGTTGGATTAATGATGAGATAAAATAAAATTTTGCCATTATATGTTTGTGGAATATGCTTTAGAGACTACCGCTTTTACACTAAATAGAGCGTCATCATAATCCGTTGAAATGACACCATACGAGTTATGGCATGTGTATAAACCCTAATAATCATTTTTCTTAAATTTTTGTATGCATAGCATACGTAAATGAGTTTACAACCAAATCGGATGAATATCTTTGTTGGTTATCCCAGAGAATAAATTGAGAATTATTTCCACTATGAAGTCAAAGACGAAAGTTTTTTTCGATGTTTCTTGCTTATTTCCAAGAAATTGTTTCTCACGAAATATTTGAGTGACAGGACAATGGAACTCGATAAGGTTGATGAACCTGAGCATAATGATCAGAGTAGCGCAGAATCGAAAATGGTTCCGGAAGCGGCTACGACACTTATATCTCTCATGTCTACAAAGTGTTATAGTCATGGAAATCGAAGTACCTATTGAACCTTGTAGGTATGGTTTAATTTGTGATCAAATAAATGATTTGTGGATAAAAGATTGATTTTGAACAATGATAAACCAACTACATACAAAGAAGTTATGGTGGGCCCTGACTCCGTTAAAATGGCTAAGTGCCATGAAATCCAAGATAGGTGAATACTTTTTGAAAGTAAATGGATCTATAAAATTGATGGACATGGATACAATATCCTTGAAGAAGCTCGACTTGTCGAAAAGTTGTTTACGACAAAGTTCAAAGAGTTGACTGCGATAAGATTGAATCTTCAGTATCGATGCTTATAGTCTATGCGGATTGTTCTAGTAAACACTACATATTTCTTTTATGAGATATGTGTTGGAGATATTCCCAAGAGGCAATAATAAAATGGTTATTATAATATATCTTTGAGTTTAGGATAATGTTTACATACATGCTATAATTGTATTAACCGAAACATTGATACATGTGTGTTATGTGAACAACAAGGAGTCCCTAGTAAGCCTCTTGTATAACTAGCTTGTTGATTAATAGATGATCATCGTTTCATGATCATGAACATTGGATGTTATTAATAACAAGGTTATGTCATTGATGAATGATGTAATGGACACACCCAATTAAGTGTAGCATAAGATCACGTCTTTAAGTTCATTTGCTATAAGCTTTCGATACATAGTTACCTAGTCCTTTTGACCATGAGATCATGTAAATCACTTATGCCGGAAGGGTACTTTTATTACATCAAACGCCAATGCGTAAATGGGTGGTTATAAAGGTGGGATTAGGTATCCGGAAAGTATGAGTTGAGGCATATGGATCAACAGTGGGATTTGTCCATCCCGATGACGGATAGATATACTCTGGGCCCTCTCGGTGGAATGTCGTCTAATTAGCTTGCAAGCATATGAATGGTTCATAAGAGACCACATACCACGGTACGAGTAAAGAGTACTTGTCATGAGACGAGGTTGAACAAGGTATAGAGATACCGATGATCAAACCTCGGACAAGTAAAATATCGCGTGACAAAGGGAATCGGTATCGTATGTGAATGGTTCATTCGATCACTAAGTCATCGTTGAATATGTGGGAGCCATTATGGATCTCCAGATCCCGCTATTGGTTATTGGTCGGAGAGAGGTCTCAACCATGTCATAGTTCGCGAACCGTAGGGTGACACACTTAAGGTTTGATGTCGTTTAAGTAGATATGGAATATGGAATGGAGTTCGAAGTTTTGTTCGGAGTCTCGGATGGGATCCAGGACATCACGAGGAGGTCCGGAATTGTCCGGAGAATAAGATTCATATATAGGAAGTCATATTCCAAGTTTGGAAATGATCCGGTGCATTTATGGCAGGTTCTAGAAAGTTCTAGAAAAGTCCGGAAGAAATCACCATGGAAAGTGGAGTCCCGGAGGGGCTCCACCTTGCATGGCCAGCCAAACCCTAAGGGGAGGAGTCCCAGGAGGGCTCCACCATAGGTGGCCGGCCAACCCCCCCAAGGAAGGGGTGGGAGTCCCACCTTGAGTGGGATTCCCCCCTTGAGTAGGTTTCCTAACTATGGGAGGTTTTGTTGTTGGGGTCTTATTCGAAGACTTGGACTACAACTCTTGGGGATTTCCACCTATATAATGAGGAGGAGAGGGAGGGGCAGCCCACTCTTGGCCGCACCACCTAGGGCCCCCATGGCCGGCGCCCTACCCCTCTCTCTCTCCCCAAACCCTAGCGCCCCTCCTCCACATACTACTCCCGCAGCTCATACGCGAAGCCCTGCCGGAGTTCTCCACCACCACCGCCACCACGTCGTGGTGCTGTCGGGATTCCGAGGAGGATCTACTACTTCCGCTGCTCGCTGGAACGGGGAGAAGGACATCGTCTTCATCAACACCGTACGTGTGACCGAGCACGGAGGTGCTGCCCGATTGTGGCACCGTCAAGATCTTCTACGCGCTTTTGAAAGCGGCAAGTGATCATCTTCGCAACAACGAGATCTAATCTCGTAGGCTTTGGAAATCTTCAAGGGTTAGTCTCGATCATCCTCGTTGCTACCATCTTCTAGATTGCATCTTGGCTTGGATTGCGTTCTCGCGGTAGGAAATTTTTTGTTTTCTATGCTACGAATCACTTCAGTGGTATCAGAGCCGTGTCTATGCATAGATTGGTTGCACGAGTAGAACACAATGGTTTTTGTGGGCGTTGATGCTTTGTTGTCTTTAGTTCGTGTACTTTGCATCTTGCGGCATGGTGGGATGAAGCGGCTCGGGCTAACTTTACATGACCGCGTTCATGAGACTTGCTCCACGTTCAACATGCAACTTGTATTCTATAAGTGGCTTTGCGGGTCTCTGTCTCTCCCACCATAGTGAAGATTCAATTTACTCTTTCTATTGAAAACACTAGTATCACCGTTGTGGTTCATGTTCGTAGGTAGATTGGATCTTACTCGAAAACCCTAAACCACGTAAAATATGCAAATTAAATTAGAGACGTCTAACTTGTTTTTGCAGGGTTTGGTGATGTGATATGGCCATGATGTGATGATGAATATGTATGAGATGATCATTATTGTATTGTGGCAACCGGCAGGAGCCTTATGGTTGTCTTTAAATTTCATGTTGAGTAGTATTTTAAAGTAGTTGTAATAGTTGCTACATGAGGTGAACAACCATGAAGACGGCGCCATGGACCTTGACGCTACGCCGACGATGATGGAGATCATGCCCGTTGATGATGAAGTTCATGTCCGTGTTTTGGAGATGAAGATCGAAGGCCCAAAGACTAAAGGGCCATATCATATCACATATGAATTGCACGTGATGTTAATCCTTTATGCATCTTATTTTGCTTAGAACGCGACGGTAGCATTATAAGATGATCCCTCACATTAATATCAAGATAATAAAGTGTTCTCCCCTCGTATGCACCGTTGCCAAATGTTTGATGATATTTTGTCATGGTTTTATAGATTACATAGATTTTAAATCACAACTGTAAGTGTGTGCAAAATATCAAGAAGATTCCCCAAGTAAACGAAAAGGGACAGAGAATCATTTATATGAACTCTAAGAGAGAGACATGTATTTGATCCAGGCACTAGAAATGATTTGGTAGGCATTGGGGATACACACCCGTACACACATGTGGCAGCTAAGAGTTCTGCATGGCCTGTTTTGTTAAGGAAAGTATTATGGGGAGGACCTGTGCTGGTTGATTGATGGACATGGCAATTACGTGGGACATTCATCAGCAGGTACACGTGCATGGCCTGTTTTTCTAAGCTGCGCGTACGTGTGTAATCTTGCTGTTGGCAAATTGTTTAGTTTGGATAAGTATCAACTATCAAGGGCAGCAGTGGGTTGTTTTGGATGAGCGTTTAGCCCGAGCACTACGGTGAAGTTGTTTTCCAGTTAGCGGCGCAGCCCACCGCGAGACAGACTCGCTAGATGCAAATACAAAAGAGGGGATAAAAGGAGAGATCCCTCCTGGACGGCCAAGGATCCACGCCGCCAGGCGGAGCGCTGCAGTGCATTTTCTCCACAGCATCCCATGAAAAGCACTGGCGCCTCCGCCGCTCACATGGGCCGCTGACCATCATCCATCCACCCTTCGACGTCCAGCCGCAGGTTCAGATCTCTTCCGGCCGCACGGGACACCAGAGAGCTTCGTTTTCCATGGAAGTGGATCTACATCACAACACTCAGCAGAACCACCGATCCACCTACAAAATCCATCAATCCCACGTCCATAGGACCGGACCAAGGTGCATATCTCAGGATGATTGGCAGCAACGTCCTCTTCTCAACTTGCCGCCAATGAAGCAATCCTAATATGGGGAGTGAGCCAGGCAAACAAGATGCAAGATCCTATGATGTACAGGTTCATGTGTGTCGGATGATATCATCTCGGATCCCAACTCAATGCAAGGCTGCGGCCATACAGGTTATGCGACAGGTGATCTCTATCTCGATCACGGCTTCGAGCCAATCAACGTTATGTGACACTGGTGATTTTATGAAATCGATCGTGGCTTTATGCCTACAGGTTTTGTGTGTCATCCCTGATGGCACACATGGCTTTATGCCCTACAGGATATGTGACGGTTAATCATCATTCCCGATCGCGGCATTGCACCTACAGGTTGACGTGTCTCCCAGATATTTAACGGGTGTTCATCGCTCCTATCACGGCATTGTGCATACATGTTTTATGTGTCGCCCTTGATGGCACACGAGGTTTCGAGCTACATGATATGTGAGGTGTTCATACAGGCTAAATTTGAGTCATCTTTTCTGTGGCCAATGAAATTTATTCACACGTCCTCGCCGACGAGATGGGATTCGGTTTGTTCGTGACCGATGATGCCGAACACTTACTTTGGAGGTGTATGAAGCTTTTTGCAGATGAAACATGACATTGGTAGATTATGATCATAGACAAGACCAAGCAAGCAGGTGGCACATAGCCTTTGATAAATTTTAATTAGCGGATACAAGCTCATTGTAACATCTGGTGTACACAAATATTCTCATAGTGGATTTGGCCTACGTGCCACCGTGGTTTTTTACCCAATTTGGGTTTTCCACGTTAAAAAGGTGTCTCATACGTGTTGTACTTTTGCTATTCGTTTTTCTAGGTATTCTATCAGATTTGGTAAGTTCAACAGGGTAATAACATGAGGGATAACGATGATGACTATCTTGATATCAGCATAATCGGAGGTATTTCATGAACCTAAGCTGGTCTATGGATGTAATTAACTTGAAAGTCTTTCGAGGCTTCAGGAATCAGGAACTTCACAATCGTCTTTGTCAGATGTATTCAGGCGCAAGCATAGAATATACATTTGAGATGGGAATCTTTAAATTGTCGAGAATCGATAAAATGCAAGTTTTCCATTTCTATGTGTTTGCAACCATTTTCTTTGTATACAAATGTATACTGGCACGCCCGCACCTTAAATGCCAATGCGGATGAATTTAAATATTTATCTCGCTAAAACAAATGGCACGTCCGGTGGGACATGATTCTCCTCCCATCTTTGCTGCGCTTCAGTGGTCGTCGATAGCGCCTCATCCTCTCTCTAGTCGAAGCTTGCATTTGTGATGTGGTCATGTGCATATTCCACGGAAACGGAAGATCCAGGGAAATAACTGTATACAGGAATTAGGACAGAGAAGCTCGACAGATATACCCATGCAAGATAAATAGCATGAGAGAAGAATCATTTATTTGGATGGACATTTTGTGTCATAGATCAGCATATTGGATCAGTCGTGGCACTAGAGAAGTGCACATGATACCCAAACGATGGATGCAGGGGTGCTGCCGAGCTATCATGAATATGAGAAAGCTTGGATTATTTTGTTGGTGCATCAGCTAATTGAGTCAGTTAATTTTTTTCGATAAAGGATGCTTTCATTACTTTTATAAGCAATTACATCCAGCCTCTGCATAACCAGGATGCACACAGCCGTTTATGTTGTCTCAGGTTCGAAAGTGATAAAAACGAAAAAACTAGGCGAGATACACATCAAGATGAAACATAAAACGCCTAAGAGATAGGTGGGGCATCTATCCGTAGACTATGCTGCCACCCATGTTGGGAAAAAGTATCCCTCGCCGTAGCCTCCAACCGTGTACAGACCTCCGTAAACAGGTCTCGGTTCTCCACTCGCTGAAGAGGTAACCACGAACGGAGAATACCTGTACATCTGTAGATGACCTGCAACAAAGAGCAATTTTTATCATTAAAAATCTTGTCATTTCTACATAGCCAAAGCGCCCAGATAACTGCTAGCGCCCCCACCCTAAGAAGCAACTTAAACCTTGAATCAACCCCATGGAGCCAATTACCAAAAATATTGGCAACACTAGTCGGAGGATACAGGGTAGACGCTACTTGGATGACTGACCATATAGATCTCGCAAATTGGCACTGGAAGAACAAATGCTTGATTGTTTCGTCCTGTTGACAGAAAACACATCGAGTACTCCCATGCCAATTACGCTTAACAAGATTATCTTTGGTGAGGATTACCCCTCGACGAAGATACCATCCAAAAATTTTAATTTTTAATGGTATCTTCATCTTCCAAATCTTTTTATTATTATGAACTGGTAGATCAGAAAGAAGGATCGCGTTGTAAAAAGATTTCACAGAGAAAGCACCGTTGGCATGAAGGTTCCATCTAAATTCGTCCGGTTCGTCTGATAATTGAATATCCCCAAGCCGTTGAATTAAGGTATTCCATGCCGCAAGTCTTTGTCCAAGTAAAACCCGTCTGAACGTCACATTCGGGGGTGAGGTAGCCATTACAGTAGCAATGGTATCACCTTGACGACGAACAATCCTATAAAGAGCAGGATACTGTTCACTTAGGGGTGCGTTGTCAAGCCAAGCATCTTCCCAGAAACGTATTTGTGCTCCATTTCTGATTGAAAAAGTGCCATGGCGAAAAAATTCATTTTTAGTCGCCATTAGCCCGGCCCAGAAGTGAGAATCCCCTGGTTTCCAAACCATTTGGGATAATGTCTTCGAACCGATATACTTTCGCCGAAGGATAGTCTGCCAAATCCCATCCTCAGTGAGGAGCTTAAACAGCCATTTTCCCAATAGGGCCGAATTCTTGACTTCCAAATCATGAACTCCAAGCCCACCTTGGTCTTTGGGACTACAAACTATACTCCACTTAACCAGTCGATATTTCTTTTTCTCACTGTCCCCTTGCCAAAAGAATCTGGATCGATAATAATCGAGTTTATGCAGAATTCCTTTTGGTAAGATGAAAAATGATAACATATACAGTACCATGTTTGTGAGTACCGAATTAATGAGTATCAATCTTCCACCTAGGGACAGCAACTTGCCTTTCCAGCTACTAAGGCGTTTTTGTAGTCTTTCTTCCACTAATTTCCATTCCGCGATTGTAAGTCTCCGATAATGAATCGGAATACCCAAATAACGAATCGGAAATTGGCCTTGCCCACAACCAAACAACTCTGCGTACAGAGTCGCATCATTTTGGGCATCACCGAAGCAGAACAATTCACTCTTATGGAAATTGATTTTCAATCCTGACAATTGCTCAAAGGCCGCCAAGATTAATTTCAAGTTCTGAGCTTTTTCAAGATCATGATCCATAAATAGAATTGTATCATCGGCATATTGAAGTATAGATAAGCCACCATCAACTAGATGTGGAATCACACCTTCAATCTGGCCATCAGCCTTAGCCCGCTCTATGAGTATAGCCAGAATATCCGCTACAATGTTAAACAACATCGGTGATAACGGATCCCCTTGACGTAACCCCTTTCGTGTTTGGAAATAGTGACCGGTGTCATCATTGACCCGGATTGCGACACTACCACCATACACAAAATCATTTATCAGAGCGCGCCACTCTGGAGAAAAACCTTTCATCCTGAGTGTTTGCTGTAGAAACGACCACTTAACTTTATCATACGCCTTTTCAAAATCTAGTTTCAAAATAACCCCATTTAATTTCTTAGAATGCATCTCATGTACCGTCTCATGCAAGACCGCCACTCCATCAAGGATGTTTCTTCCTTGCATAAAGGCCGTCTGTGATGGCTGGACAACATGATCCGCTACCGTATTAAGTCTAATGGTGGCCACTTTCGTGAAAATCTTGAAACTTACATTTAATAGGCAGATAGGTCTATATTGTTGAATCCTTTCTGCCTCATTAACTTTCGGTAACAAGATTACTTCACCAAAATTTAGACGAAATAATTCTAGTTGTCCAGAGTGAAGGTCACTGAACAAATCTAGAAGGTCCGATTTAATCGTGTCCCAGAAAGTTTGATAAAACTCAGCTGGGAAACCATCAGGACCCGGTGCTTTATTGCATTCCATTTGCAAAACTGCCTTCTGAACCTCTTCCTCAGTATAAGGTGCGGTTAGTAGACCATTTTCCTCAACGGAAACTTGGGGTATATCGGCCGTTAAATCCTCATTAAGAGAGAAAGTACTTTCCTCCGGAGGACCAAACAAGCCTTTATAATAATTAGTAATGTACGATTTGAGCTGCTCATGGCCTTCAATCACCCCTTCATCTTGAGTAAGAGAATGGATACGTTTTTTCCGATGTCTTCCATTGGCTAAAGCATGGAAATATCGCGTATTTGAATCTCCCTCTAAAATGAACTGGGCTTTGGATCGCTGGTACCATTTGAGTTCCTCCTCACGAAGAAGACTCGCCATCTGCGCATTTGATTGATTTTTGAGTTCAATCTCCTGCGTCGACAACGGTCTAACCTCCGCAAAGGCCTCAAGCTCATCAATGACCTTTGATAAGCGAGCCTTCTCTTTTTTAAGAATACCAGCCGTATGGGCAGCCCAACCACTTGAGTCAGTTAATTGACAGCTCACAAGCCCTAACACTCAAAGTTCACAGAAGGGCAGACACTAGATACATTGGGCAATGTACATACTCGAGCGACCCAGTTCCAAAGTGTATCCATGATATCACAATTTTCCTTAACATGAGCAACCACAGGAACTATTCAAAATCCAATGGCATGTAACAAATGGCTATAGTGGTGTGCAGTTATTGAATCTTGCTCCGGCACTCAGCTTAAAATTGGTGCCTCTTGGTTAGTTATGACCATGCAGGGGCAGGGCATGAGGAAAATATGAGTGGTTATTTACCCAACATCCAATAAAGAACCAGGCATTACATAGCCAGGGTTCAGGTTATCTCCACATACACAGGCATCAGCGCTGCAGGGCTGCTCCTTTTTTTGCCATCCAGACACAAATACCTGGTGAACAGGTGCTAGACAGGTTGCCGCAGAGACTTAGGTCGGCTTGTACCGATATTAATATGTTGGTTCAGAAGTATCTGTTGGTTTGCCAGCCCAAATTTAAATATACAGGTATTTGATCCAATGGATTATCATGCAAACGTATCATCCAAAGCAGTATATGGTGGAGTTATTATTAGGAAGGAGTGTCACAGGTGGGATTCGAGCCTACTCAAATTTGACATGTGTCTTGATAAAAAGATCAAGAAAGTATAGAAAAGGCCAGTACATGTTCTAAAAGCTTAATCCAATAGCAGACAAGCTGACAGCGTAGTCTATGCGGGGATCAGTTTTCTCATCCGACAATGTAGAGCCAGCAGCGTACCAGCTCAGAATTTAGCTCGGGCGAACCACGACATTACTCCAGGTGCTGTAAATTTTCAGTCCATGTGGCATGTGGAAAGTCTCTCAAAAAATTGTAAAAGAGCAAAGGCAGGACTACACATGGTGATCCGTGATATAGAGGCTAAAAATTTATGAGCCATAGATGGCTCATTCAGGAAGCATCTACAAAATTGTGGGCGCAAATGGGTCAATTTACATGGCTTAGTATTGTCTGGAAGTTACATTCAGCCTATGTGCTTGAATTGCATAAATCGCTCTGTAAAATCGAGACTCAGAGGTGTTTCTTTTATGGAAGGTAATCAAGTTTTTGGAGAAGAGCCTCTGATTTATTTAAACTATTTGAGGTCAGATAGCGCGTTCAGACGACGCCATGTGAAGACCAAATCCGCTTTCATACATGGAGAAGCTCATGCTGTTGATAGTAGTGCATGTGGGTGTTGTAAGTTACAAGATATTCAGATCCAGGTTCATTTTGGCAGATTTGCTTGTCCATTATACAAGGCACAATGATAAGCTGCAAATATATTATCACTTATGTCACACGTCCGCGAAAATAGTTGCGGCCTGGTTGTATGGATAAGGAGGTCTTGGAGGCTCTAATATTTTTGGCAGTTGTACCGAACAAGCTCACAATAAAAAGATGCAAGCATTCTCTTTTGCACCCTGAGGAGATTAATGCAGCAATATTATGATTTCAATAATCTAACAGTGAATGGCAAGGAAGGCTGTAAAAAATTCAGAGCAATATATACATGCGAGCCATATACTCCAGGTTCATACATTGCTCATGCACAAGCCACATTCAGAGCAGGAGAGCAGCTGCTATCTTCCCTCTATCAGGAGAAACACGTGTAAGAGGTACTATAATTGGGAGGATAATAACAGGCACGAAATTAACTTGGCAATATCGAACAACATTGGTCCACCGAACTTGTGACGCCTTGTCAAGGCACGCCATTTGGTTTTCCCCCAGGTATTTGTGCTTTTGAAAGACCCGCAGGGGCAGCGACCCGGGATACTAAGCGAGAATAATGATTTCCTCACCAGGAATATACATACCATATTATTCCCAGAAGCACAAAACTTATTTTTGAAAGATATCTTCAACGTTAAGCACACACCAAACATGGAGAAGCATTGAAAAATGACCAGATGTTAGCCGAGTTGTGAAGTTGACATTCTTGATTAACGAAAGACCTGCCATTTTTGAGGCCGTATAGAGCTATAGCTAGCGCATATATATGTCTATCCAATATGCCATGTCGAACCCAGAATTTGCAACAATACTCCTCAAGGTTAATGTTGTGCCAAGTAATATTTACAAGAGTACGTCTTACTGGGTGACAATAGCCATGTCACTACACTGAGTTTGCAGATTTAGCTGGCATCAGTGGCGAAGGACGAAAAAAATTTGAGGTCGGGCGAACTTGATAACATAAAAAAATCATTTCCATCAGATTCATGGGTGCTTGGTGAATTAGAGACGGTGCGACTAGCAAGTGGCAGAAAAAATCTATTTATATCTACAATCCACAATTAAGATATGAGTATTCATCTCTGTGAGTATTTGCCAATTTACCTAGTTCACAATTCATGACTTCAAACCCTATTATCCGCATCCAATAATGAAAATATGAAATCACTATACAGTCAAAAACATTGCACCTCCCCTGTTTGCAGCTGTAGGTCCCTTCATTCTTCTGTCCATCCGTACTCATCGATCTACTCCGGAAATCCGGATGCCGGCCTTGCCTGAGCGTTCGGCGCTGCTTCGTTCTCTCCAGTAGACAGCAGCACTGCAGCAGTCCTCGAGGCGTCGGCTGGGCGTCGGTGCGTGGCGAACCGGAGAAGAGGTCACGAATCACGACGGCGTCGGCTGGGCATCGGTGCGTGGCGAACAGGAGGTTCGATCGCGATCGAGCGATCAGGCCGATCACGGAGAAACACACTAGCGATGGTGGCTTCAGCCTTGCGTTCGGCCGCTCGCCCAGTCGTGTCTCCCCCGTGAGCAGCCCATTAGGCCCAGTTCGGCCGACGCAATTGAAAACCAGCCCAGTTTACGTATTTCTTTTCGTTTATTTCCCAGAAACGAGCTGAAACTACTGTAACTCGAATATACACTGATAAATGCCTATATATATGTAGTTTTTTGCTAAAAATCAAGGTAGGGCGGCCGCCCTACCTTGCCCTACTGGGAGCTCCGCCCCTGGCTGGCATGATTAATCATGATCTGGCACATGCAGCTTCTCAGCATATTACCACCACTTTCTCAGGGAGTATGACAGGTATATCTTAAGAATTCGAGCCAATACACAACTTGCAAAAGGGGCAAAATAGCTTCCAATGTGGTATCTAGTTGAAATGACACATTCAAGTTGAGTTAATATTTCTTCTCCAAAGAGGGAGCAAGTTCTCGAACAAGGGGCAACATGAAAGCCCAATATTAGATGTGTCGGGGAGTTCGCCCCACAATAACACAGATAAAGGTTAGCATGCTGAGCATACATTCAAGAATAGGTTTATCTTGTCAGAATATTGGATATTCAGCATCAACCGACAATATAGGTACAATATCTCTATGTCTCCACCAACTACTAAATACAAATCGGAATTGGAATCCTCGTGTTTGATTTGTCACTCCATGAAGGAGGAGTGAAGCAAGTCTGGGGCGGTTCATGTGGAACTGTCAAACTGTGAAACTGTGAAACCTTTCAACTCTATTAATTGGTTCCATCGCAGCAGCAAGGTGATTGCACTACAGTCGATAAAATTACTTTGAGGTGAGGCATGATCTTCCGCACACCTCGATAGTAAGTGAATATCACATATATAGTACGAAAATCTGGCTGACACTATCACTAAAAGATGATCGCAAGATATTTCAGGACAATGGTATGATATTTCACAATAATGCACCGGCATGATATTTCGCCACACAATGCAATTGTGGTATGATATTTCGCGAGAATACAGTGGTATGATATTTCACCACACAATCCGGTGGTATTATTTCGTCACACAATGAAGTGGTATGGTATTTCACCGCATAATGCAATGGTATAATCTTTCACCATGATATGATATTTTAAGGAGCAGTGAAGCATGCCAACGCGGTTCATGTGGAACTGTGAAACCTTTCAACTCCACTGGTTGGCATCGTAGCAGCAAAGCGGTCACAGTAGAGCTGATAAACTACTTTGAGGTGATGCATGATCTTTCGCACACCTCAATAATACGGGAATGGTACATATATAGTATGAGAAACCTGGATGGCACCGTCACTAAAAAACGGTCACGGGATATTCTTGGATAGTAGCATGATATTTCGCTACACCCTAAAATTAATACTACTATAGCCATCAAACCCTACCATCCTATTGGCTGGCACCATCCTGGTCGCAATGGGATTTTTCTATATAAATCAGGCCACGACATGGATTTTCTTCATGGCTCTGCATGTTTACATATGAGATTTGTCCTATTGGCTGGCACCATTATGGTCGCAGCGGGATTGACTCTACACGACATGGATTTTCGTCGTGGCATTTCCAAAATACATGTTCATATATGACATTTATCATCCTGATTGGTTTGGACCATCCTGGTGGCAATGAGATTTTTCTATATAAATCAGACCATGACATGGATTTTCGTCATGGCTCTACAGGTTTACATATGAGATTTTTCATCCTATTGGTTGGCACCATTATGGTCGCAATGGGATTGACTCTACACGACATGGATTTTCGTCGTGGCATTTCCAAAATATAGGTTCATATATGAGATTTAACATCCTAATTGGTTGGGACCATCCTGGTCGCAATGGATTTTTTCTATATCAGGCCATGCTATGGATTTTCGTCATGGCTCTACAGGTTTACATATGAGATTTTTCATCCTATTGGTTGGCACCATTATGGTCGCAATGGGATTGACTCTACACGACATGGATTTTCGTTGTGACATTTCCAAAATACAGGTTTCAAATGAGATTGACTTTCTATTATGGCTTATACACTACATGGTTTATTCGTTGTGGCTTTGCCGAAATAGACAGGTTTATATGACATTATCATCTTATTGGCTGGCACTATTATAGGCGCAATGATATTGATTCTTTATCATGGCATGGATCTTCGCCGTGGTTTTGTCAAACATACATGTTTAAAAAAAATAGCATGGACTTAGCGCTGTGGCGCTGTACCACTTTATTGTTACGGTTCAGCTAAAAATTACATGTGCATGCTTTAACGCTGAGTCGCGCTGGGAAAATTATATGCGCACATTTTTATGGCTGAGTGACGCTGTACATATAACAGGTTCAGGTATACATGAGACAATACATGATAAGCTGACAATACAAGTGCATTGAGCGGGATTTCATTTTCCCACAGAATGAGCTGGTATATAATCGCTTTGAGCAAGATAAAGGTAAAACTTCCAGTGCATAATAAGTTGTTCGGCTAATAGATACAGGCACCCAATATCAAGGAATTCAATATATAATTATGCATTGATCAGTACTGGTTTACTATATGGCATGAAGCCTTGAAGACTAAAGAATACAACAGATGCAACATGTATATTTCTGTCTATTATCAATTTGCGATGGAGGGTTACCAGTTTTGCGAGCTCAGTTTCGCTAAGCACAGTCCGAATTGCTACGCATTCGCACTATACTTCGCGAGGGGCATTTGTTTGATGATATTTTGTCATGGTTTTATAGATTACATAGATTTTAAATCACAACTGTAAGTGTGTGCAAAATATCAAGAAGATTCCCCAAGTAAACGAAAAGGGACAGAGAATCATTTATATGAACTCTAAGAGAGAGACATGTATTTGATCCAGGCACTAGAAATGATTTGGTAGGCATTGGGGATACACACCCGTACACACATGTGGCAGCTAAGAGTTCTGCATGGCCTGTTTTGTTAAGGAAAGTATTATGGGGAGGACCTGTGCTGGTTGATTGATGGACATGGCAATTACGTGGGACATTCATCAGCAGGTACACGTGCATGGCCTGTTTTTCTAAGCTGCGCGTACGTGTGTAATCTTGCTGTTGGCAAATTGTTTAGTTTGGATAAGTATCAACTATCAAGGGCAGCAGTGGGTTGTTTTGGATGAGCGTTTAGCCCGAGCACTACGGTGAAGTTGTTTTCCAGTTAGCGGCGCAGCCCACCGCGAGACAGACTCGCTAGATGCAAATACAAAAGAGGGGATAAAAGGAGAGATCCCTCCTGGACGGCCAAGGATCCACGCCGCCAGGCGGAGCGCTGCAGTGCATTTTCTCCACAGCATCCCATGAAAAGCACTGGCGCCTCCGCCGCTCACATGGGCCGCTGACCATCATCCATCCACCCTTCGACGTCCAGCCGCAGGTTCAGATCTCTTCCGGCCGCACGGGACACCAGAGAGCTTCGTTTTCCATGGAAGTGGATCTACATCACAACACTCAGCAGAACCACCGATCCACCTACAAAATCCATCAATCCCACGTCCATAGGACCGGACCAAGGTGCATATCTCAGGATGATTGGCAGCAACGTCCTCTTCTCAACTTGCCGCCAATGAAGCAATCCTAATATGGGGAGTGAGGCAGGCAAACAAGATGCAAGATCCTATGATGTACAGGTTCATGTGTGTCGGATGAAATCATCTCGGATCCCAACTCAATGCAAGGCTGCGGCCATACAGGTTATGCGACAGGTGATCTCTATCTCGATCACGGCTTCGAGCCAATCAACGTTATGTGACACTGGTGATTTTATGAAATCGATCGTGGCTTTATGCCTACAGGTTTTGTGTGTCATCCCTGATGGCACACATGGCTTTATGCCCTACAGGATATGTGACGGTTAATCATCATTCCCGATCGCGGCATTGCACCTACAGGTTGACGTGTCTCCCAGATATTTAACGGGTGTTCATCGCTCCTATCACGGCATTGTGCATACATGTTTTATGTGTCGCCCTTGATGGCACACGAGGTTTCGAGCTACATGATATGTGAGGTGTTCATACAGGCTAAATTTGAGTCATCTTTTCTGTGGCCAATGAAATTTATTCACACGTCCTCGCCGACGAGATGGGATTCGGTTTGTTCGTGACCGATGATGCCGAACACTTACTTTGGAGGTGTATGAAGCTTTTTGCAGATGAAACATGACATTGGTAGATTATGATCATAGACAAGACCAAGCAAGCAGGTGGCACATAGCCTTTGATAAATTTTAATTAGCGGATACAAGCTCATTGTAACATCTGGTGTACACAAATATTCTCATAGTGGATTTGGCCTACGTGCCACCGTGGTTTTTTACCCAATTTGGGTTTTCCACGTTAAAAAGGTGTCTCATACGTGTTGTACTTTCGCTATTCGTTTTTCTAGGTATTCTATCAGATTTGGTAAGTTCAACAGGGTAATAACATGAGGGATAACGATGATGACTATCTTGATATCAGCATAATCGGAGGTATTTCATGAACCTAAGCTGGTCTATGGATGTAATTAACTTGAAAGTCTTTCGAGGCTTCAGGAATCAGGAACTTCACAATCGTCTTTGTCAGATGTATTCAGGCGCAAGCATAGAATATACATTTGAGATGGGAATCTTTAAATTGTCGAGAATCGATAAAATGCAAGTTTTCCATTTCTATGTGTTTGCAACCATTTTCTTTGTATACAAATGTATACTGGCACGCCCGCACCTTAAATGCCAATGCGGATGAATTTAAATATTTATCTCGCTAAAACACCAAGGTTCATCATTTCGAAGCATCTCGTGATGATCGGATGTGATAGATTCTACGTTCATAAACAACGGGTGTAAGTCATGTTTGCACACGCAGAATACTTGGGTTTGCTTGATGAGCCTAGCATGTATAGACATGGCCTCGGGACAACGGAAACCGAAAGGTTGAACATGAGTCATATGGATGATATGATCAACATGTTGATGTTCACTACCAAAGCTACATCATCTCACATGATGATCGGTTTTGGTGTAGTGGATTTGGATCGTGTACCACTTAACAACTATGAGGGATGTTGTATTAAGTGGGAGTTCATTAGTAATTAGATTAAAACATGAACTAATTATCATGAAGATAGTCTGAGTAGTATTTTCAAGCATCCGTTTTTTCTACCATGCGCTAGTCTTGTAATTGAGATAGAACTATTGTTAAGTCTGACAAGAAACTTTACGGACTGGTACCGTATTGTTAAAGAATCAAGAAATGATTAAGTCCTATTGCAAACTTTTAGTAAACCTCACATTACTGATTCAAGGAGTAATGGTTTGTATTAGTACCTAAAATCATGTTGTCTCCGTGAAACTTAAAGTTCAAATTCGTTTGAAAAGTAAGGACCTGGAAATTTTGTTTTCAGAAATAAGCAAGGTATGAGATATAAGTGATATCTAAGTCCTTATTGCAAGATGATAGAATATAATCTAGTGAGACTACATAAACTCATAAGTTTTATGGGAATGTACGAAGGTTGAAGACGCCAGGCGTCCCAATCCTCCAACTAGTTGGGCACTAACGATATTCGCATATCCATGAAGTGATCGTCCTTAGTATGCACCGTTGCTAAGACTCGTCGTTTCAAGCATCACGTGATGATCGGGTGTTATAGATTCTACGTGTGCATACAACGGGTGCAAGCCAGATTTGCACATGCGAATACTGAGGTTAAACTTTACGAGCCTAGCATGTACAGACATGGTCTCGAAAAGTCGTCATGATATGATGGATAAAATTATCAGTGAAATTGTTCATCATATTAAAAGGTTACTAATAGTGAAATCCGGAACACTTGTCATATGATGATCAACTTCAAAGTAAGAACCTCAAGGTTATTGGTATTTGACCAACAAACCTAGAAGTTATTGATGTTGAAGTGTTTTTCTGAATAATGAGGAAAGCTAAAAGAGAAACTACAAAAGATTATTGGCAGAAGGAAAGAAAAGACTAGAAAGTCTAGCTCAGGTGTATATAAATGATATACATGTTATGGATGTATTCCTCGTTTGGTCACACAATGAAATTCTTGGGTATTTGTACCATATTGGTTGGTATGAAGTGTCATACAAAACAACGCAATACAAGAATACAATGGCCTAAGTGACTGACAAGGAATATGATAGGAATGCATGTCTGGAACAAAAATAAAGTGTTCATCGTTGGCATTCTATCTAGCCCTTAGAATTTATAACAAAGAACTTAATAATTGTTATTTTGCTCTAGTCAAATGAAAACAATAAGTTGTTCCATGTACGATGGATAAGTTATTATAAATCTTAATGGTGAAACATACATACATAACACTGACACTAAAATGCCATAAGGCAAATGATTTGAATTCCACTTATTTGTGGAACCGCCATTTAGGTCATGTTAGAAAGGAACACATGAAGGAACTCCATGCAAATGGATTTTTGGAGTCATTTGATTTTTGAATCGTTTGGCGCTTGCAAATCTTTTCTAAAAGAGAATGACTAAAATACCGTTCATAGGCCAAGAGTTGAACGGGCAACTAACTTAGTGAAAACATACATGATGATGTATGGGCATAGTTGTGTGCGGGAGATTCTTCTACTTCATGAAAACTTCCAACAATGAATTGAGTATATATATGTGGATATATTCGATAAGGAAGAAGTTTGAAACATTTAAATAGATTCAAATAAATTTCAGCATGAAGTGGAAATCATCGTAATAGAAAATTCAAATATCTATGATTGGATCATGGTGGAAATATTTGAATTACGATTTTTAGCGAACATCTAAGAGAGTCATGAAATTGTTCTACAACTCACATTTCTTAGACTATCATAATGATGATATAGTATCCGAGAGATGTATCCAAACCTTGTTGGATTAATGATGAGATAAAATATTATGACACCATTATATTTTTGTGGATTATGCTTTAGTGACTACCGCTTTTACACTGAATAGAGCATCATCATGATCCGTTGAAATGACACCATACGTGTTATGGCATGGGTATGAACCCTGATAGTCCTTTCTTAAATTTTGGTATGCATAGCATAAGTAAATAAGTTTACAACCAAAATCGGATGAATGTCTTTGTTGGTTATCCCAGAGATTTGATTGAATTCTTCCCACAAGACAAAGACAAAAGTGTTTATCAATGTTTCTTATTTCCGAGAAATTGTTTCTAGCGAAGTATTTGAGTGGGAGGACAATAGAACTTGATAAGGTTTATGAACCTGAGCATAATGATCAGAGTAGCGCAGCATCGGAATTGGTTCCGGAAGTGGCCACGACGATCATGGCTCCCAGGACTACAAAATGTTTTAGCCATGGAGATCAAAGTACCTATTGAACCTTGTAGGTATGATTTACTTTGTGATCAAATAAATGATTTGTGGACAAAGGATTGTTTTTGAACAATGATAAATCAACTACATACAAAGAAGTTATGATGGGCCTTGACTCCGTTAAAATGGCTATACGCCATGAAATCCAAGATAGATGAATACTTTTTGAAAGTAAATGGATCTATAAAATTGATGGACTTGGATGGAATATCCTTGAAGAAGCTTGACTTGTCGAAAAGTTGTTTACGACAAAGTTCAAAGATTTGACTACGATAAGATTAGATCTTCCGTAGCAATGCTTATAGTCTATGTGGATTATTCTAGTAATCGCTACATATTTCTTTTATGAGATATGCTAGTAGGATGGCAAAATACATTACTTAACAGATGTGTGTATTAAAGGTGTATACAAGATACAACCAATTGTTTTGCTAGTCCGTGGAATACTAAATAGGTATACGAACTTCAATTGGATGAAGTGAGTATCACGGAGTTGGAATCTTCACCAGATGAAATAGTCAAAGAGTTTTTGATTTCATCAAACAATGAAGAGGCTTGCATTTGCAAGAAATTAAGTGGGAGCGTTGAGACATATTTATAATACTTTATGTAGATGACATATAGTTGGTTATAAATGATGTAATTATATACTTGATTAAAAGGTTTCATTGAAAATTAACTTCAATGAAAGGATATAGACTAAAACATATTTAGTGTCAAGATCTATGAAGATATATTGAAACACATAATAAGTTTAAGTCAAAGTACATAGAATGGATATTGAAGTAGTTCAATATAGAAATATTAATAAAATGTTCTTGTCATTTGAAGGTTTAACAAGACTTGAGTGTATCTGACACTCGATGAGTAAAAACACATGAGTGATTTTAGATCACGTATAATATGTACAAAATCAGATATCCTGTGCTCTAAAAAGTTAGGAGCATATACCAGAATGATTCATGTGATGATTATTGGACAACAGTAAGAATATCCTTGAGTACTTTAGAAGAACCAAGGATATTTTTTTTATATGGGGTAATGACAAACAAATCGATGTAAGGTGTTGCACCGATATTAGTTTGGTCACATATAAAAATAAAATTCAATCTCTAATTAGGCTAAAGTGTAGTTTAAAAGGTAGCACAATGAGCTGGAAATTGTCTATGCTAGATTTAGATGAGTTCTAAATATTGTGACGGATTCTACAAACGAAGGCAGAGTATATCATTGTTTTGACAATGACTGAGGATGTTTAAGTCGAGTTCTTTGAGAACTTGGTGTAGTTCCGATAGTGTCGAACTTTGAAGCTATATTGTGTATGACAATATTAGTGACATATTTCAGACCACGGAATTAAGGTTCCACCAGAAGACCAAAACATATTTAATGCCGACTCTTTTGGAAAATGAGTGATGCGTTGAGACGCAAATGAATTGCAAAATACATACGTTTCTGAGCGTGTCAGATCCGTTGACTAAAACCTCTCCCGTGAGCAATACATGATAAAGCACCGGAAGGCCAAGGTGTTATATCTTTACAAATGTAAACTAGATTATTGACTCTAGTGCAAGTGGGAGACTGTTGGAGATATGCCCAAGAGGCAATAATAAAATGGTTATTATAATATATCTTTGAGTTTATGATAATGTTTACATACCATGCTATAATTGTATTAACCGAAACATTGATACATGTGTGTTATGTGAACAACAAGGAGTCCCTAGTAAGCCTCTTGTATAACTAGCTTGTTGATTAATAGATGATCATCGTTTCATGATCATGAACATTGGATGTTATTAATAACAAGGTTATGTCATTGATGAATGATGTAATGGACACACCCAATCAAGTGTAGCACAAGATCACGTCTTTAAGTTCATTTGCTATAAGCTTTCGATACATAGTTACCTAGTCCTTTCGACCATGAGATCATGTAAATCACTTATGCCGGAAGGGTACTTTGATTACATCAAACGCCACTGCGTAAATGGGTGGTTATAAAGGTGGGATTAGGTATCCGGAAAGTATGAGTTGAGGCATATGGATCAACAGTGGGATTTGTCCATCCTGATGACGGATAGATATACTCTGGGCCCTCTCGTGGAATGTCGTCTAATTAGCTTGCAAGCATATGAATGGTTCATAAGAGACCACATACCACGGTACGAGTAAAGAGTACTTGTCATGAGACGAGGTTGAACAAGGTATAGAGATACCGATGATCAAACCTCGGACAAGTAAAATATCGCGTGACAAAGGGAATCGGTATCGTATGTGAATGGTTCATTCGATCACTAAGTCATCGTTGAATATGTGGGAGCCATTATGGATCTCCAGATCCCGCTATTGGTTATTGGTCGGAGAGAGGTCTCAAGCATGTCTGCATAGTTCGCGAACCGTAGGGTGACACACTTAAGGTTTGATGTCGTTTAAGTAGATATGGAATATGGAATGGAGTTCGAAGTTTTGTTTGGAGTCTCGGATGGGATCCAGGACATCACGAGGAGGTCCGGAATGGTCCGGAGAATAAGATTCATATATAGGAAGTCATATTCCAAGTTTGGAAATGATCCGGTGCATTTATGGCAGGTTCTAGAAAGTTCTAGAAAAGTCCAAGAAATCACCATGGAAAGTGGAGTCCCGGAGGGACTCCACCTTGCATGGCCAGCCAAACCCTAAGGGGAGGAGTCCCAGGAGGGCTCCACCAAAGGTGGCCGGCCAACCCCCAAGGAAGGGGTGGGAGTCCCACCTTGAGTGGGATTCCCCCCTTGAGTAGGTTTCCCACCTATGGGAGGTTTTGTTGTTGTGGTCTTATTCGAAGACTTGGACTACAACTCTTGGGGATTTCCACCTATATAATGAGGAGGAGAGGGAGGGGGCAGCCCACTCTTGGCCGCACCACCTAGGGCCCCCATGGCCGGCGCCCTACCCCTCTCTCTCCCCCAAACCCTAGCGCCCCTCCTCCACATACTACTCCCGCAGCGCATAGGCGAAGCCCTGCCGGAGTTCTCCACCACCACCGCCACCACGCCGTCGTGCTGCCGGGATTCCGAGGAGGATCTACTACTTCCGCTGCTCGCTGAAACGGGGAGAAGGACGTCATCTTCATCAACACCGTACGTGTGACCGAGTACGGAGGTGCTGCCCGATTGTGGCACCGTCAAGATCTTCTACGCGCTTTGAAAGCGGCAAGTGATCATCTTCTGCAACAACAAGATCTAATCTCGTAGGCTTTGGAAATCTTCAAGGGTTAGTCTCGATCATCCCCTCGTTGCTACCATCTTCTAGATTGCATCTTGGCTTGGATTGCGTTCTCGCGGTAGGAAATTTTTTGTTTTCTATGCTACGAATCCCTTCAATATGTTAGTAGGATGACATAAATACATTCCTTAACAGAGGTGTGTATTAAAGGTGTATACAAGATACAGTTGAGAGTTTTTCTAGTCCGTAAAATACTAGAAAGTATACAAACTTCACTAGATGAAGTGAGTATCACGGAGTTGGAATCTTCACCGGATGAAATAATCAAAGAGTTTCTGATTTCATCATGAACGATGAAGATGCTTGAATTTGCAAGAAATTAAGTGGGAGCGTTAAGACATAGTTATAATATTATATGTTGATGACATATCATTAATTATAAATGATGTAATTATGTACTTGATGTGATTAAAATGTTTCATTGAAGATTAAATTCAATGAAATGATATGGATTAAGAACATATTTAGCGCCAAGATCTATGAAGATAGATTGAAACGCATAATAAGTTTAAGTCAAAGTACATAGAATAAATATTGAAGTAGTTCAATATGAAAACGTTAAGAAGGTGTTCTTTTCCATGTGGAAGTTTAACAAAACTTGAGTGTATTTGACACTCAATGAGTAGAAACACTTGAGTGATTTTAGATCACGAATAATATGTACACAATCAGATGTCCTGTGCTCTAAAGAGTTACGAGCATATACCAAAATGATTCATGTGATGATCATTGGACAACAGTAAGAATATCCCTGAGTGCTTTAGAAGAACCAAGGATATATATAGTTTTGTATGGGGTAATGACTAACAAATCGATGTAAGATGTTGCACCGATATTAGTTTGGTCACATATAAAAATTAATTTCAAAATCTCAATTAGGCTAAGTGTTCATTAAAAGGTAGCACAACGGGCTAGAAGAAGTCTATGCTGGATTTAGATGAGTTCTAAATATTGTGACGGATTCTACAAATGAAGGCGGAATATGTCATTGTTTTGACAATGAGTCGAGGAGTTCTTTGAGAACTTGGTGTAGTTCCGATAGTGTCAGAACTATGAACCCATATCGTGTGTGAAAATATTAGTAACATATTTTCGACCGCATAATTAAGGTACCACTAGAAGACCAAACATATACGATTAATGCCGACTCATTTTAAACAATGAGTGATGCATGGAGACGCAAATGAATTGAAAAATACATACGTTTCTGAGCATGTCAGATTCATTGGCTGAAATCTCTCGCATGAGCAAACGTGATAAGCACCAGAAGGCCACTGTGTTAGATTTTTACAAATGTAAACTAGATTATTGACTCTAGTGCAAGTGGGAGACTGTTGGAGATATTCCCGAGAGGCAATAATAAAGTAGTTATTGTTATATCTTAGTGTTCATGATAAATGTTTACATCACATGCTATAATTGTATTAAGTGGAAACATTGATACATGTGTGTTGTGTAAACAACCATAGTCCCTAGTAAGCCTCTTGTTAAAGTAGCTTCTTGATTAATAGATGATCATGGTTTCCTGATCATGAACATTGGATGTTGTTAATTACAAGGTTATGTCATTAGGAGAATGATATAATGGACATACAACCATAATAAGCGTAGCATAAGATCAAGTCATTAAGTTCGTCTTGCTATAAGCTTTCGATACATAGTAACCTAATCCTTCGACCATGAGATCATGTAAATCACTTACACCGGATGGGTACTTTGATTACATCATACGCCACTTCGTAAATGGGTGGTTATAAAGATGGGATTAAGTATTCGGAAAGTATCAGTTGAGGCATATCGATCAAGAGTGGGATTTTTCCATCCTGATGACAGATAGATATGCTCTGGGCCCTCTCAGTGGAATGTCATTCAATTAGCTTCCAAGCATGTGACTAGGTCACAAGGGATGACATACCACAGTACGAGTAAAGAGTACTTATCGGTAACGAGGTTGAACTAGGTATAGAGATACCGATGATCGAACCTCGGAAAAGTAAAGTATCACGCAATAGAGGGAATCGGTATCGTATGTTAATGGTTCATTAGATCATGAAGTCATCGTTGAATATGTGGGGGCATTATGGATCTCCAGGTCCCGGTATTGGTTATTGATCGGAGAGGGGTCTCGATCATGTCTGCATAGTTCACAAACCGTAGGGTGACACGCTTAAGGTTCGATGTTGCTTAGTAGATACGGAATATGAGATGGAGACCGAATATTGTTCGGAGTCTCGGATGGGATCCAGGACATCATGAGGAGGCCCGGAATGGTCCGGACGCAAGTTATGTTTCGGAATTGTTCTGGAAGAATTCTGCTGTTTGTATTTTGGAAAAGTTGTTCTGGAAATATTCTCGGAATTGTAGAAAACAAAAATAGAAGTTCCTATTTTTTCTGTCACACGGACGGGGTCAAAAGGGGAGACGGAGAAAGGTCTGGAGTGGGCCAGACCACCCCTGGGCGTGGGCCCACCCCAGGCCGCGCCCAGGCATGGTCTGGGCCCACAAGGTACCGACCCCAGATGGGTTTTTGGAAACCCTAACCCTACCCCTCGACTATATATAGAGGGATGGGTTGGCTGGCCATAGTTGCTCCGCACGCAACCCTAAACTGCCACCTCTCCTCCCTCCTAGTTTCTCCTGCTCTGACTTTGGTGAAGCCCTGCAGGAATTCTCGGAAGTGGAGGCGAAAACTGCGTAGAACTTCTGGTCTCAACATCCCAGAAACATGAGGTCTTCGAAGAGGTAGTTGTTGAGGTGCTCCCGAAGTCGAGATCTTCCCGTGGCTGGCCTAAAAATTACTAGTCAAGAACCTGAGGACTTGATCCCTGATGACTGCAAAAAGTGCAAGTCCACGGAGGAACAAGGTCAGATCCCTGACATACTTTGGTGACAACCAAAGACATGATGCTATCCTCCCTACAAGAGCACGACTAAATTGGTATCCAATTCAATAGCTGTTGTTGGAGATTCATGAGTCTTCCTGAGGGATTGATCCATCTTTGAGTTCAAGTCTCCGGTCTGGGTTGGGGACATCGTCCAACATGTAGGTTTGAAGTGGATGAGAAAATAGAGTAAGAATTTTCAATCCTTTTTATAAAGCGGAGAGATAAGAATCTAGAAGTTTTAAGGAAATAAGAGGAGTAGAAGCTATGCTTCCGACTAAAGAAAGAATTTGTTTCGTAAATAGTTTTTCCCAAGTACTTGTTTCCTAACTAACGTCCATGCTAACTAAGGTCTCCTACAGTCAGGATAGCTCGATACCAGCTGTGGGGACCCCGAACTAGCTGTCCGAAATTCCCTGTTATGTATACATTCACGATCCCATGATCGGTGCGCCGTGAACACATAACCGAACTGATATCAAATTACACCATCCATTACAAAGCGGAATAAGAAAATTACAATCAGGTCACCTGACCAATACTTACATAATAGCCTCGAAGGGCCTAACTAAACATCAGAGTAGCAACATCACTTCAGCAGCGCAGTACCCAAGTCATCTGCCATAAACCCTACAGGCAACTGACTGGAAAGACGTTCCTAGCTCGCATAGACGTCGCCAACTCCTTCTTCATCCGTCGGGTTCCTCCAAGTCTGGCCAAGTAAATAGCCAGGGACAAAGCCGTGAGTACATTTGGAATTGTACTCGCAAACCATCAAGAAGTTACTTTGCAAGAGTGCAAGATAACAAATGCTAATCTAAGATGACACGAGGGAAGAGCTAATTTCTCCAGTGGAAATAGCATGTAGAAGAGAAGTAGTTTATCTTGTGGATATAGCATGCGAAAGAGAAATAGTTTCTCTTGTGGATATAGCATCCCGACATCGCAATTGATGGAGACACTAAAGTGGTACTATGACATCTCTATATCTTTATTGAAGAAGATACTTCAAAAGATAGCTATGACATATCTATATCTTTATTAAAAAAGAGTTAGCATACCGCCATCTCAGGTGATGGGGATACTAGGGAAGTCCTATGACATCTCTATATCTTTATTGAATAAGAGTTCCTCTACATGAAACACTAGGAGAAGTCCCCCACTTTGTTTTATTTTCACACGACCATCTCCATATGGTCGACACACGCCTTTCCCGTACCCTTCCGGTACATCCAACACACATTTCCTTTTTGTAAAGCATTTAACAAAACAAAACTCAAGCCCAGGTTAAGTATGGCCTTTGCAACCCGTCCATGACCGTGGATGCGGCTATTCGAATAGATTTGAGTCTGCAGAGTTTGCACACTTTCCCCGCAACTATCCGGATACCTATTGTGTGGGCATCATCCCCGCATAACAACATATGCCACGACAGATACCCGGACATAACCTTTCGCCCATCTCCACTGGCATGAGTCCTTCCCTGCGGGCTTAACCCTTCCCGGCACCCCGGCAGCATACCTCCTTTTTGAGCGTATCTCCGGCGCCACGACAGAAGACCCTCAGTAATCGTCCGTCTATAGGCAACTACAGTGTATTACCTCCTCCAGAGCGCAACGCGGCTTCAGGGGCCATATCCACCCCTATAGAAAGTTGTGAGGTGTCCCATGCCAGCTTCAACAAACTATGGGCTAAGCCCGGTCCCACACCAGGGTAGTGTGGTTGCGCGATAAAAAGTTGGGCTGGTGAACACTTATACGCAGTGCTCCTTTTGAAAACATAACCCACACACTTCCTTTGTTTGCCAACAACCAACCATATTCCTCCGAACAACCTTGTTCAAAACATTTGCTTTTCCAAAAACATACACTTGGGTAGAGTTAACTTACCCAAGGTATATTCCTCCGAACAACCTTGTTCAAAACATTTGTTCTTCCAAAAACCTTCTCTCGGGTAGAGTTAACTTACCCAAGGTTTTCATAAAACATTTACAACAAGGTAAGCCTTGAGGGGTTCCCAACCTATAGTTTCATGAGTTGAACTAGCATGGCACTATGGTCGAGATGAGAGTCATCATGCCATAGATGGTGTAAAAAGGGGTACTGGAGTGGATCACACTTGCTTAAGGTAAGCATGTATTATGACAACACAAGGAGGATTATACTTTCAGATTTGTGGTGCCAAATATATAACTTAGATAGTGGAGTATCACTATCCAACATACTCTCCAATGGTACACGGCATACTCCTCTCAAGTTGAGAATATACCAAGATCATGACATTGATACCTCTATACTACAAAGGGGGTGGGTGTGGTGTAAGTCTTTATCTTGAGATGAGACATGCTCAAGTTGAGCATACAAGATAACCAAGTGGAATAGCACGGCCATAATATCATGCATCCCATAACACAAGGACAATAGTGGAGTATCACCCCTAGGGAGTACCCCACTAGCAACCAAACATAGATGACAATAATAAAGAGAACAACACACAAGAATCAAGGTGCTTTGGATATCAACAATGGACATCCAACTAGACACCGAATCAGAGATCAAAAGATGGCTTGCCTTGGCTTATTTGTCCCTGTACTTCTTCAACTCCATCGAATAAGAATTCCAACAATATAAATAATATCCTCATCCGATTCCACTTCTTCTTCTCCGAAATTGTTCGCATCTATCGCCGGAAAATATAAAAGGAACACAATCAATCACATTGCACCAACAAAACAAACATACAAACATCATCAATCAAAAGCTAACCACTCTACTAAAGCTAACGTGTTGAGGACTTATAGATACTACAAAGCAACTAAAAGAGAACCCAAATTATTTACCTAGTAAAGGTATGAGAGGGCCACGACTTAGCAATTGCCTCTCTTGGTATCACCATGGCACAAACTAAGTATCCCCTGGTAGATAACATCATAAAGAGGACAAGTGCATTAGTTTGGCATCACAAACATTCATATTATAATTTGAACATTTTTGGAAAAGCGGGCAATCATTCTCCCTATTTTATAAAGCTTACATAACACTACACAAGAATAGGAAGCAAGTGACATGCCCCACCATTTGAAAACTTAAGCAAAACAAAAGAGCTAATGTTAAGTTTCAGAGGTTTTGTTTTGCAAGCATAAAACAAAGGTTGCCCATTTCTAACAAAAAAAGAAGGTCAAAGGTTTTAAAATAAATTAAAAAGTTTTGGTCCAACAACTCATGTCATGCATACACATTACTAACAGTAACAAATATGCATGAACAGAGACTAAAAATATTTTTTCTAGATAGCCAGTACTAATAAAAGACTAACCCAATTGGATTCACCCAAAAAGGTTAATCCTACTATTTTAGGAATTTCTTTGAATCTGACTATACAGAAAACAAGTTCTGTAAGCCATAAATGGTAGAAAACTCCTAAAAATATGAGACCACTTGCTTTTGAAAGATATTTAAATAGAGATGCATACACAATTGGATTTGAGTTTAAAATATTTTTAAAACTCTCAAAAAAGAATTAACAAGGTTACTGCATGCCTTTACCATTTGCTTTATTTCTGGATTTACACAACAGATAAAGGTTTGAAACTTGTTTGAGATGATTAAGAAAACATCCAGTAGTACTATCAAATTGGAATCAATCAATTAGGATCAAAGATGGATTTTTGGTGATTTAAAAGCTAACAGCCATGTCTGCAGAACACACAGAAAAAGTTTAATTCACAAAAAATCATACATAATTCATAAAAATATGAGGTCAGTTGTATATGAAAGGTATTGAAAAGCTGGTTCTTACCCAATTTGTTTCATTCAAAAATTCGTTTCCAAGCTCCTGGTTTAATTCGATAAAGTCAGATCTGGCCAGATCTTGATCTGTGAACCATTTCAGTTTTATGAGGTCATTCGAAGTGAAACCAACGCCAAAATGAAGGTAATTAAGAGGGCTTTTACCCACAGTTGATTTTTCTCAAGAAGGTTTTGTAAAACGGAACATATCTAACAAACAGTGATTCTGCATGTTTACAGAACTTTATTTACCAAGGAAAATCCGTAACTAATTTGAGGATGAGACCAACTCCAAGTTGTAGATCTTTTCAATATCTATCTGTGGAACTTTGAATCACTCGATTTGGATCTGCACACGAGTTTTGGAGGATTTTACAAAATCGTACCAGAATCTGAAACAGCAAGATTACAGAAATTACTGCAAGGTTTTGGACGAACTTTGGTCAAGAGCTTCAGATCTGAGGATTACTCAACCTTCTCCATGCTTGGACCAACATGCACCTGCATCAAGATCCAATCTTGAGAGAGGGGAAAAGAGAAAGAGAGCTGGATTCATCAAGGGTTAGGGGAGAAGAGAGTGAGAGGGATGCTCTCATGGTGAGGATGAGCTTGAGGGAGGAGGGAGGTGCATCTTGGTGAGCTTTCCATGGCCATGGCCGGCCATGGAGCCTTGGGGGAGCAGCAGCTCGTGGGGGAGAGGTAGGAGAGGGATGGGAGTGAGTGAAGGAAGGAGTGGAAGTGAAAAATTAGAGCAAAGGGAGGGGTGTGGCTGGCCAAGGCCTTTTTATAGAGGGAGAGGGGTGGCTGCCTCCTTCTTTGATTGGCTATGGTGGGTGGCTGCCCATTTATTGATTGGGTTAGGTGGGAGACAAGGCTTGTTGAGGAAGAAAGTGAGGAGGAAAATGGCTGGCCGAATTTGTCATGGCGGCTCCATTCTTGCCAAGCATAAGTGAGAAATGTGAGAGAGAGGCACAACAACAATGTGTATAGGCCAAGGCATGATGTTGAGGAGATAATGTCAATGAGTGATTTTGATGATGATAAGTATAGGAGTTGATACATATAGAAAAAAAGTGTGAGGTGATATGTACTCTAAGGATAATTGTTACCACTTTGGTTGGGACAAACATAAGATGAAAAATAGACCCAAAGGTATATTTGATGATTAGAAGTTTTTATTTGAATTCAATTTTGGAAGAATTGGGATTGACCACATGCAACAATGCATGAGCATGTCAAGGTAGATGGGATGGTGATGGTGGTTTAGACAATTATAGAGCAAGACTAAGAGACATGGTGAGTGAAGTAACCATGTACTCACAAGGATGAATATGGTGGCAGAAATCACCAATTCATGAGGTCAAGGTGATGATGGAAAAGAATAGAGGATTGAGATGGGTATGATGAAATATAACTTGTTCTTCAAATAAGAGGTCAATTTGGAGGGGTTTGAATTACTCCCTGAGTCTAGGGTTATTTGAAGGGAGTCCATTTGAAAGTATCATATGATCATTCACTTGATCAAAAATTGGAGGATGAAGGAACATAATGGGGTAGATCCTAGATGTACACAAGATGTGCAAGAGTTGTCATCTGAAATAGAACTCATTTGAAAAGTACTTGAAACACCTCAATTGTCTAGGGACAATTGGGAATGAACTCAAGTGGAATGGAATTTGAAAATGTTGAGAGAACTAGTTGGAACATAGGAGTTCAAAAAGTTCTACTTACTTTCTCAAGTGAAGTAGAGTTTTCTTAAATTTAAAGTAAACAAGAAATGGTATAGGTACTATAAACAAGCCTTTTGTTAAAAAGAATGTAAGATAGAAAATAATGTTTTAGAAATCAGTACTTGGTAGAAATGGGATGAGAAACAAAACCCATTTCAGTTCTTTGTTTTGTTTGAAGAAATGTCTTGAAAATATTCAATAAAACTAGAAGTAGTTTTGCGATCAAAACTAGAGAAGGAAAACAATAGGGTTTTTGAGGAGCAAACTAATTTAGGGAGGAGTGTTCTCAAGGGTAGATGATGGCTACAAAATGTACCCATCATTCCCACTCTTGGTTTTGTGATTAAAACAAGAGGTAAAAGTGAAGGAAGTGATCTAAAGTTGAAACAAAGGATAGGGTGCAAGATCAAGTGATTATAAGGGTTGCTAAGGTAGAAGGGGACATGCAGGACGTGGAGTTTGCAGAGGGTGTTGCATAGATGAGATCCATGCATTGATGTCACCAATAACAGTTGTGGTTGCTAGGAGATCAACTGCCAAAGTCGGAACCTTATAAGCCTGCCAAAACAGATTGTTGACTTGGCTTCAGAATCAACCAGGATGAGTGGGTATATGAATGATCTGGTCTAAGGAAAAGACATGGTTGGGAAGTGCTCATGACGAGGTAGGTCTAGGACCAAGTGCATTGCCATATATGGAAAGAGAAAGATATGATAAGGAGCAGATGATTCCAAGTTTTTATTTAAGGATGATTTGAGCTAGATTGCACAAAGAGGAAATTCAAGGTGGCACACTCATGTTGCTATCAGAAGAAGAGTTTGATGTAGTAAAAAGGAAAACAATATTTCCTAAGTCACACATGTGTTTTATTAGGTGAGTTGTTTGCCTGACCACTAGAGGTGTTGTTCTTTGAGGTAGCTCAAGACAAAACTCAACAAGCAAAACAAGACAATACATATACCAACAGATCAAAGCAATTCATCTTATCAAACAGATCAAGGCAATTCATCTTAATTAGTCTATAGAAAAAGTTTTTGTTCCCCCTAATTTTTGCACTTTGGAAAATTAAACATGTTTGCAAAAGTGGGGCGTTACAGAGTACGTGCTACTAGACCGACTATTCCATTTATAAATAATCTAGACGGTGATCTTGGAGGCTTCTAATCTTCATCGGCATGTTCCCCACTTCGTTGGTGTGATTGATCACACTGCGACGCGGTGACGCTTCTCCCCTACGCGTGGACACCTTGCAGGCACTACTCATTCAACGCTTGATCTTGCAAATATTTCATGTGATAATAAATCCTCTCGCGGATAGATGAGTCTAGATGCGGGAATCGACACATCTACCTTGAAAACATCATCAAAAAATTCCTCGTTCATCGAGGGTATGAATTTGTTACCTCCCTCTCGCATATGATCTTTGTTTATGTAGGGAATTTTTTTTGCTTTACTTAGCGCGTTCTGTAACACCTTCCGTATAGAATAACACGGTAACCTATGATACCTTCGATCCGGATTTGGATGCAACATAACAACGTTTCCCTAGAAGACCTAGGTTTATCGAACATTTGGAAACACATGTTGATGGTTAAGGAATGTCTACAAGACTTGCTAGTATGTTTTACCTTCAGTTTACTTTGTATCTTGGGTTGTCTCGATGGATGGAGATAGGCCAGGGTTCAAGTTTACCTGCAGCTATGCATACATATGGGATAAAGATAAAGTTAAGCACATTTATGTGCAATTGATCTAAAATATTTAGATAGGATTTGTGGGCAGTACATCCATAAATACTATACCATGTGCGAGCCACAAGCATAACATATAGTCTCTTGGTCCAACCATTATACCAAGAAGCACCTGGCTATGAACGATTATTAAGTAAAATATATACCAAAGCATTAAGATATATTACGTAGCTGTTATTCCCAAGTGGGTCACTAAACGAATAATATACTCCACTTAATATCATTGGGTTTCACGCACAGACGTTGTTTACCACACATCTCGACTCGAACCTTGATCAATCCTCCTCGAGGTCTTGGGTACCAGACAAGTCCTTGGATTGAGGTAAGAGATTATGATAATACAAATCTCCTATGAAATCACCACGCAGCATTCTCATGTAATTAGATGCACATCATTTCTTTGAGGATAATCCTCAACCCGCAGCCTGTGAGGACTACTTACTCATAATAACAAGATCAAAGATAGAAAACATTGTAGAATTACTTAGATCAATACCAAATATCCTTACAAGGTCGTCAATCGCGAGGATATCCCAATTGTAAGCTATGGCTATGACTATAGATGGGATGTAGATGAATCTGATGAACTACGGTGGTGGTGAAGCGATGGATCTTCCTCGGAGTGTGTTTCTGATGCAATCTGAGAATGGTGGCTCTTTGTGCGACGGCTGGAGTCTCAAAATATATAGGCTATCCGTGAAAGTTGTTCTGTTTGACTAGGACAAGTTGGTTCCATGTGGTACGGGTGGATGGTACGGGCGAGCCCCGCCCGTACCAGCACTCCTTAACACTTATGGATGTGTATTTTCGACACAGTTGACTTGTGAGTATTGGCAACTCATGATTCTTCCTTTTTCTCTATATTTTGCCATAAAAATGTGATTTCCTGTATCACTCCATTTAAAACAATAATTTACACATATTTGCAATAATTAATCATTAGTATAAAGGCTATAGAGACATTTCATCAATTGCTTGACTTAATATGCGATTTAAACATGGATAAAGATGGTTGTTTTCACAACCATCAAGCTACAATAGACTAATGTAACACAGATCTTTGAATAGAAAATACATTTGACATAGCATAAATAAATTCATAGAATCATGGTAACCTAAATCAAAATAATTAACACATGTCTCTATACAAAAAAAAGATTTATACATTCGAAATGGCGGTTGTTAATCGTTTCCTTTATCCTCAGGTATGGTTGGTTTATCATTGCTTGCATCTCCCATGAATCTTTGTGCCATGGGATGTAGAGACCCCCACTTAGGTTCCAGTCGTCGCCCGATGGTGGATGGATCCGCCTTCCCACATCCCACGTGTTTCCTCTTCGATCTCAACTCTTGAGCAACCTCCTATACATGGTGCTATTAGATTTGGACGAAGGAGCCTCTGTGCCTCGACATGACAGATGTGCTCTCTCATCGGGGTAAGACGAGAGACACCACTTGGCCACCTCAAGTGTATCCACTTCCACGCCTCGTTCAGATGCAGGGAGAGATTAGGGACAAAGCAAGGGTAGGGTTTTTGTGAGTGTTAAGTGTTGAATATAAAGATAATGCATTTATCAGAAATGGACATTCTAGTTACTTCATTTTTATAGAGTCATCTATTGCAAACAGAGGAACAAAAAGGACCATTTGCAACATTTTCGGTGATGGAGATACAAAAATCAATGTGTCACATACTCTATATCTACAGTTGTGACCCATTTATGGCAGACCTCGTTGGCAACGTGGTATTTCATTTAACCGTGGGCCATGTCACTGAGGGGTTGTAAGGGTACCATGCCCCTAAGTGTGTTTTTGGTAATTAATGACAATCCTCTCTGGACTGATGTGGGATATTCCATAGGTATTTCTTGAAGTCCATATGTTGTGTGGATGCCATGAATGTAGTGGTATATCTTTGGTACAGGCATCAAGTATGGATATCATCAAGGTTGAGAAGGGCAAGTTCAAGATGTGCCTCAATGAAGCTATCACACCATGGTGTATGGGGGAGCATTTTTGTGAGTCTTCACGAAGCAACAATGATCAAGTGAGGCATTCCGGATTGAGTGGAGCTTGAAGTGTTGTCATCAAGATCAAGCGGGATGCGTAGGCAAAGTTATGGCCTTGCTAGGTTTCCCTTTTACCGGTCTCAAGGTGATTGTTGGGAGACCGGGTTATAAGATAGATAGCCGCACTATCAAGAGGGGCTTTCGGTTGGGTAAAAAACTTGAGCACATCATCTTAGGGAGCTCATTCCTTTGCATACTTTGCATCACTATATTCTTGTTGCTTCTTGGTGTTTCTCTATGTGTGGTTCTTGAGCTTGTTGCTAGCTTTTCAACAAGCACAAGTTCATCAAAAACGGAATCCGTATGCATCTTCTATTGCGGTTTCGAGTTTGGGCGTCTTTATCATTTCTGGACGTTGGGAGACTCCCTCTCTAAAATCATCTAATTTTTTTGTGAGGAGTCTCAATATTTCCAACAAAATTGGTTTCATCTCAATCGGAGTTCGGGAACCTTGTCGAAGTTAAGTTCTTTCGAGAAAACTGTGTCTGAGGGTTCTCGCGATTTTGGAGCTGAAACCGATGGTGTCGTCTCTCCTGTCGGAATATCTCGCCGAGCCCAAATGGTTCCGGTTTCGCCGGAACACGTTCTAGTACGTTGTTTCGGCAAAACTGGTTTTGTTCCGGCGAGGGAATCGGTGTGCCAGTTTTAGAACCGGTCCAGCCTCGTGTGCTGGAGATTTTCGATGGTTGTTTCAGTCAACCGGTTTGCTCGCCGGACCATTCTAGCATGTGAACCGGTGGTGCCGGTTTTACCTGCGGTACGGGTCGTAGGAATTCCCCAAACGGCTAGTTTTCCCCGTTGGACTATAAATAGTCCTTCTTCCTACTTGAGGAGGTAAGGTCAACCACACTATTAGCTCTTTCTCTCTCCTACTCGATTGTTGAACCTCAAAAAAGCTTGCTTCCTCTCTACCCCTCCCATGATTCTTGCATCTTCTTGAGGGATTTGAAAGAGCAGATCTAGATCTACAATCACCACCAATCAATTCCTCCTCTAAGTGAGGGGAAATCTTGGGATCTAGATCTTGGAGTCATTTGTTGATTTCCTCCCTTGTTCTTCCTCTCTAGTTCCTCCATAGCACTTTTTGCATTGGTGGAATTGGAGTGTGTAGGATTTGACCACCTTTGGTATTCTTGCTTTTGCATCCTCGCATAAGTGTTGTGCTCTCCATTACGATTCGTTCGAGTCAGAGATCGTGAGCTTGTTACTCTTGGAGGGGTGACCTCCTAGTTGGCTTGGAGATTGATGCTCCGGTGACCTCTTCGTGGAAGATTGTGAAGAGGCCCAGGTGACGTGGGCATTACCCTTCGGGTAACTGTTATTGCCCTATCCTGTGCGGCCCAACTGGAGGCCCATGAAGACACCTGATGGTAAGGTGGGCCGCTACGTCGGTGCTGAAGAAGATTCCTTGAAGAACAAGACAAAGACGCGAAGGATACAAGGAAAGTCTAAAACTAGGGTCCTTTGTAACCTAGTCGTACCCGGACAGATTTCTCGAGACCTGGCCACCTATATAAGGGCCAGGAGAGGGGCTGCCGAGGGACACACAATCAATCTTAGCAGTTTTAGCCACCATAAGTCCAGAGCTAGGTGCCCATAGTACTTAGCCTCTCGACGAGATCACAGCCGAAACCTTCAGCACCCCATTGTAACCCGATATTTTCATAATCAAGATCAGACAGGCAGGACGTAAGGGTTTTACCTCATCGAGGGCCCCGAACATGGGTAAATCGCTCTCCCCGCTTGTTTGATAATCGATGTCTCGTGTCAGCCTACAGGATTCCATCTACCCTAAGCCCAAAACTGAGGCCATTGCCGAGGAGTACCCTCGACAATTGGCGCCGTCTGTGGGAACCCTGTTGGCACAAGATCCATCATCGGCAGATCCAACCATGACGTCGACATCTTCGTCGACGCCTTCATCATCGCCAACCTTGGGGAGTCCGATCTGATTCGGCTCCCATGAGTTCACCCCGCACAGTGACTCTTCTCGCTCGACTTTTTCAGATCTACAAGGAAATATGGAGATGACGTTCGGGAGCGTCCACTACAACGTCAACACGGAAGGAGTCCTTCATCTGCTGGAACTGTACGCCCCTAGATCAGCGAGGAAATCGCCCCCATGGGCTTCAAGGTCAACCATGTCATCAGCAGCCGACCTTTCAGCAGGTCTGACAGACTCGACGAATTCATCTCCGCCATCAACCCCTCGATCGACATCTTCAATGTCGGTTGGATCCGATAACCCCATACCGTCGGAGATGACTTCGTACTACTGCCTGAACTGCGACACCAGGCACGGGTTGGGATCGAGTGACACACCGTTCATTTGCAGTGCTCAGTATTCATCGGGAGAGGATAGTGTCGACAGCATTGTCAAGGAGGTTACTTGGAAAACAGCGCACCACCAAGTCTATGCTGCCAATAACACAGGAAACACAAGCAATGGGGGAGGTGGAGATCACACCCCGCGCTCCAGCCGATGACATAGCTTTGAAAACAGTGCCAGTAACAATAATAGTGATTACACCATCGCAGAGGAAGAATGGGCAGCAGCCAGGGCAGCCGTACTTAATAACACACCGCTTCCCACCGGAACTTCGGTTGGAACCCTCAATGCCTACCGCTCCATCTTGGAGAAAAATCGGGAGCGACTATCGAATGAGCAGGCCACCCTCAAAAGACGTCTGTTCGCGGCAGAACAATCCAGTGAACGGCGAAGGGGCTCGCGAGGAAGTGCGTCCCGAAGCAGCCAAGGTGCAGGGAAGCATCGATCAAGGCTGTCCCGACTTTCGGAAGACGATGCTAGGGAAATAACCTCGAACCTATCCAAGTCCTTCATGACTACGGACACTGCGGGTATGTTAAGGCCAAAAACCGTTGAAGGAGCAACCGCCAACCTCGCGGCGTACCTCATCAACCAATGACCTGAAGGTCCTATGACTCAAGCTCATCGAGGCACCCTGGAAAGCCTCGCAATCTTGGGAGACAATCTGGTTCCACGGAAGGAAAAGACCGCGCTCCAAGCCAGTGGCTCGAAGCACCGTTCGAGAGACGCCCGAGATGAAATTACCCAGAGCCGAATCGACAAAGCCAGGCGACGGCGAGCTGCGAGGGAGGAGTACGACAGCGATGCCTCAGAAGCGAGCTAGGAGTATGATGGCGAGTTGAGGGGAGCTTACTGCTTGAGCTACAAGATCCGCGAGACGATGCCACCCAAAAAGTTCAAACCCACCCCTACTGACGCCGCCAAGTATGATGGAGAGCAGGAGCCGAGGTCATGGATAGAGGATTACTTGCAGACTGTGATCCTACACAAAGGAAACCAGATAGCAGCAATCCAGTGCTTGCAACTTTACCTAAAAGATTCGGCACGGGCCTGGCTGAGAGGCCTGCCGAAGGGTTCCATCAAGTCCTGATATGACCTGGTGGACGCTTTCGTTGCAAACTTCCAAGCAACATACAAGAGGCATGTTGGCATCGAAGAATTACGCCATTGCTAGCAGAAGCCGAAGGAGTCGATGCGCGCATACATCGGGAGATTCACTAAACTCCTAAACGCCGCCGAAGATGTTTCCGTTGACAGAGCTATCGACGCCTTTAGCGATGGCATACGACGTGAAACCTACATAGAGGAACTTGGGTGCAAGAAGCCGAAGACTATAACCAAGTTGATGGAAATTGCCAACAGCTGGGCTGATGGCGAAGACAATGTACGAAGGCCACGACAACGCAGTGACGACGAAGACGATGATCAGCCGAAGCACGATTCGGGTGGCCGAAGGGATCGTCGTAAGAAAAGGAAAGACCGCAGTTACGATGACAACAACCTGGTAGCCGAGGGATATTCCGATCAACAAGACGATCATTACGATGACACGCGAGACGATCGGCAGGACGGCAACCGAAGTAACTCTGGGAACCATGGCAACTACAAACCTCGACCACAGAGGACCCCTGAGTTACCCTTCGCTGAGCAGATAAACGCTCCTTGTTACCTGCACACGTACATCGATTCTAAAGATAACAAGAAAAAGTCAAGTCACCTGCTAAGAGACTGTCGACAGTTCATCGAGATGCAGAAGCTTATTCAGCAGCAACAGCAACCAATTCCACCGCCTCCTCCACCTTAGCACCAGGTCCAGCAAGTTCAGCCTCACAACCCTAACGAGTCCTTTCCGCCACCACGCGGACAAATGAGTATGATTCACAAGACTGGTGTTTCGAGAAGGGAGATGAAGAAGCTCACCCAAGAGGTCAATCTGGCAGAAAGCATTATGGCCAATATTCCTGAATAACTCGAATGGTCATCACAGAGCATTATGTTCAGCAGAGCGGATCACCCGATGACAATCCAAAAACCGGGGCACGCTGCCTTAGTAGTTGAGGCGCAAATCAGAGGGTTCAAGATGAGCAAAGTTTTCATGGACGGTGAAAGCGGATTAAACCTGATATTCCTCGACACGATCAAAAGCATGGGAATCACAATGAGGATGCTAGAAGAAACAGACACTTGTTTCCATGGGATTCTCCCCACCTTACCGGGGTACTCTCTTGGCAAAGTTTACTTGAACGTTGTCTTTTGTAAACCCGACAACTTCAGGAAGAAAAAGATCAAGTTTGAAGTAGTGAACTCGGAATCACAGTACCACGCTATACTCGGAAGATTAGCTTATGCCAAGTTCATGGTTGTGCCACATTACGCATACCTCAAGCTAAAAATGTCTGGGAATAATAGAACAAACATCACAGTCCATGGAAGTTTCTCACGCTCAGACAATTGTGATCGCGAGTTTCAGAGGATTGCTGCAAAGTTTGGGCTGAGACAGGAAATTGTCGACTTCCCTTCGAAATTGTCAACACTCGATAATAAGGAAGATGAACGCGTCAGGAAGACAAAGAAGAAGCCAGCCGACCTTGCTCTGGAAGCTCTGACAGTGAAAACCTCGGCAGCTGACGGCAAGATTATTGCGGAAGAAAACAAAACTCCGGAAATCACCACAATAGCTCCTGATGAAACTAGTGACGCTTCCAAAGCCACTGGCACAGCAGACAGGCTTGAAGATAAGAAGAATCCTCCTCTTGCTTAAAAGGATGGATAGCATTATACTTAGCTTTTTCTCTTTTCAGCGGGGCTCTTTCTAGCCCATTAGTTTTTTTGCTTACTTTCTTAATGAAGACTCAAGTTTTGTTTCTTTGAAGAATTGCAGTAATTCGGGACACCCAAACCACATTGTCAGGAACCTTGTTCGTATAACGAACATTGGTTCGACGAAAAATACGCCCGGAGGTTAAAGCCTCTGAAATTACGAGTGCTACGATGCAAAACCGGCAGGACCTCGCTCTTCTCCTTCGCTATAGATGCCTCAAAGAGTGCCGTAAATAGCAAGGATCATGAAACACGTACGAAAACGACCCACGCTCGATACTCTAAATTACAAAGGTGTCAAAGAGCGATGGATTAAGATCTACCGATATATTTAGCTGCTGTCAAGACATGCATCAGCAAAGTTGCACATACAACGGGTTTAGCAAGACCTGCAACACGAGCTGATCACTCAAATAATTTGCTACCGACAAACATACGTATGCATCACAATTCGGATGTAAAAACGAGTAAATAAGATTTACTCCTTCAAAATTTGCCAACGGCACTAACATGGTAGAGGTACATGAATATACACCTGCCGATAAAAATAGTTTAACCATATCATCCGAACATTCGGATGTAGCAAGTAACGAGGTTCCTTCAAGCCTTTCAATAACGATGGCGGCGGCAAGGTCAACCTTCGGGTAAAGCGGTCCCGAATCACCTACCGCATTGGCAATTGCCAGCAGGTCTGCCGAAGGATGACATACAAGGACGAGGGTGAGCGCAGCTCTAGCTCCTGCAAGAAGTTGTGCTCGAACCAAACTTCGGATCTTCTTGGCGTTACTAAATTCTGACATTAAAGTCAACAACGTGGGAAGGACTGCATTCAAAGGAAACATCGTCTTCTAGATCACTCTCTCCCCTTTATAGCACTTGTTGAAGAAACGGTGGACCTGCTGGACCCGGTCCTGGAACTTTGCGACAGTGGAAGCCTTCGAATGTTCTTTCCACAAAACGTCATCCAAAGATGATAGTTGAGTCAATGCATTTACATGCTCGTGAATCTGCTTGTTCTCCTCAGCTGGGTTCAGAGCTATAACTAGAAAAAGAAACGAAGCAAGATAAGAAGATGCCTTTCATGGAAAAATAAGGAGCAAGAGGACAAGGGCGCTTACAGTTCAAACTCTCTATGGGTTTATGCAACTCAGCAAGAGCATATCATTCTGCGTTAACCGCAAGCTCGTTCTTCTTTCTGATAATAGCAGCCAAGGCGTAAGTACTGCGCATATCCTTTTCCATCTGAGCGATTCGATCCTTCATGCGCTGGAGTCGATCACTCTCAGAACAAGCACCCGAAGAATCATCGGTAAATGCAGGCACAGGGAAAACCTGCAAAACCTTGTTAAATGGCATGATGGATTATACGGATTCAACACTGGAAATTACTCCCATCGGGAGTGTGCAAATAAAAGTGTTATAGCAAGAGTACACTGGCAACATTGCCAGCATGGAATTCGTTACAACCATAGAAGTCTTATGACAAGACATTGTTTTAGCTCAGCAAAATTACAAGAATGGAATTAGGGGGCTTGGGTCTGGTTTGACAAGCTTGGAACAATGGATGATTTCTTTGCCGAGACCAGCTCAAGGAGCTGGCGAGCACACTTAAGAGCCGAGGTCTTAAAAGCACCCAAGTCAACAAATTGCCCATCTTGCTCTTTCGGCAGCTCTTTGGACATCTCTTCAATGTTGGCTTTGAAGCCATGACCCATCATAAGCTGGAAGGCTAGGAGGGCACCATAGGTACGTGAAGTACATTTGAATACCTCGATAACCTCCCTTGTGTTGATGGCAAAAGCGTCGATCAGATGCCCCAAGGTCTTGTTTTGATCGATCTTGGGGAAAATCATCGAGTGCATCCGTGCCATGGCTCCTTTACCCTTCTGAAGGAGGTCCTGAACGAGCTGGTGAGACGCAAGGGTCATCGACAGGGCATTGGCCGAAGAATTGCTCGGAAGCTTGTCCAGAGCCTCGGCAGGGATGTCAGCAGCCTCTGTGAAGAACGAAATGAGAGGAGTTCATTAACTAGGGATTGAATTTGCAAAGCAAAAATCAATGAGAGAACAAAAAGGGAATTACTGAGCAAGGCCAAGGAAGACTGGCGAAGAAGATCATCCTTCTCGATCACCCGAGCTTCGGCAGCTAGCATGGATGCCTCTTCATCCTTTAGCCTCTTCTTCAACCCCTCGAGTTCCTCCTTTAAGGAGTCGACCTCCTGGCGAGCCTCGGCAGCCATTTTTATTGCGCCCTCTAACTTCGAGGAAGAAGACTTGACCTCCTTTTGCAACTGGGCCTTGTCAACTTCCAGCGAAGTATATTGGGAGGCAAAAGTCTCTAGAGAATAAATGATGGCTCGTAAATCCTTAAGAAATAAGGAAAAATAATTATTAGACGGAGAACTAGTAATTTGATCGAGGTCCACTCAGGAGATGTTGCATTAAAGACTTACAGGTTTCCCTGGAGGAGAAGCTGCAACTGCGGCAGCCGAAGGAATATCCTTCCCCTTGGAAAGGGAAGAAGCTATCGACATCTGGGCCGTAGGGGCTGCAGCAGGGGTTGAAGCCTCGGAGGCCGCGGGATTCGGCAGAACAGAGCAAGATTTAGCCTTCTTGGACGGAGGCTTGATGAAACCTTCGTCACTACAAAAGTGAAAAATTGGCAAAGTCAAAAGAGGATACGAATGGCAAAGATAGAACGCAACCCTGGGAAAAAGAAGCAAGGATTTACAGATCGAAAATATCATCTTCATCGGCAAAGCCGCTGGTTGGTCTCTTCGAAGGCATCGCCTTAGCCTCCTCCACAGCTGCATCAACAAAGGCAGCACGATCAGCGTCGTCATCATGCATTGATCCCGCTGTTTCACTTATATCATCGCCTGAGGATTGAGGATTAATGAAGACAGCTTCAGGATTCATTGGATCATCATGTTCGTCTTTTGGACTTGCATTTCCTTCAGTATGAGATCCGACGGGGAAGAGGAATCCCTTTTCTCGGAAGTATTGTTCAACAGGTCTTGCAAACGTTCGGGAGCTATGGGGATCTGACGAAGTAAACAAGTAAGGACAGTGGCAGTTACATTGATCAATAAGAACAACACAATAAGAACACGGAGGGAAAAATTTACCTCGGTTGGTAGATGATCAGCATCGAATGGTGGATGGGAAGATATCAGTGGGATTGAATCTTCCTGACTGAAGAGAGTGAGGCGCCGGACTTCATCAAGCAGTTCCTTTTCGGATAACTCAGCGATATTTACTCTAGTCTCGTCCTTGGGACCCGAATACAACTACATTGAATGGGCCCTAGACATGATCGGCTGAACTCGACGTTTCAAAAACACAGCGGCTACCTCCGTACCTATCATGGTTTGACCATCGGTTTCCTTGATCCGAAGAAATCTGTCAAACAACTTGTCGACTGTTGGTTTTTTGTCAGGAGAAAGGATGTTTTTCCAAGACTTCTTAGGCTGGGCCTCTAGAACATCAGAGAATTGAGGGAGCTGGGAGTCGGCTGCTGATGAGTCTCTAATATAAAACCACTTCAGCCTCCACCCTTGCACAAACTCTTTCATCGGAAAGTTGAAGTAGTTAACTTCTTTGAGAGCAACAAACCCAACTCCGCCAATGACAAAGGATCCACCACTGTTGTTGTATCTTTTCACGAAGAAAATATTCTTCCACAAGCCAAAGTGGGGCTCAATGCCCAAAAATGCTTCGCAGAGAGTGATAAAAATGGCAAGATGAAGGATTGAGTTGGGGGTCAACTGCCACAATTGAATCTCATACACTCGAAGGAGGCGACGAAGGAATTTGTGAGCGGGGAGAGAAAGACCTCGATACAAGAAAGATAAGAACATCACAGTAAATCCGGCAGGGGGATTGGGCCGTGAAATTGCACCTGGTAGAATAACTGATACGTCCAAAACGTATCTACTTTCCCGAACACTTTTGCTATTGTTTTGCCTCTAATTTGTGTATTTTGGATGCAACTAACACGGACTAACGCTGTTTTCAGCAGAACTGCTCTGGTGTCTCGTTTTTGTGCAGAAATCCAACTTTCGGGAAAATCCTCGGAATTTATGCGAAGGCCCTATTTTCCCAGAAACTAAGCCAGAAGGACAATTGAGGTGGAGGCCCGAGGGCCCCACACCATAGGGCGGCGCGGCGGGGGCCCGCGCGGCCTGTGGTGTGGCCCCTCGGCCGGCCTCCGACGCCCTCCTTCGGACTATTTATCGGCCTCGACCTAAAAACGCACGGAGAGAAGTCGAAGTCGCCGAAAACACTCCGAACGCCACCACATCGCGAACCTCGTCGCGGGAGCCGAAGTCTCCGTTCGGCACTCCGCCGGACGGGAATTGGAGGAGATCATCGCCGCCATCACCGCCAACGCCTCTACATCAACCAGCCATGTTTCCCCCATCCATGTGTGAGTAATTCCCCCGTAGGCGAAGGGGATGGTAGGGATTGGATGAGATTGGTCATGTAATAGCATAAGATTGTTAGGGCATAGTGCCTAGTGTCCGTAGTTGGTACTTTGATGATATTGTTGCAACTTGTTATGCTTAATGCTTGTCACTAGGGCCCGAGTGCCATGATCTCAGATCTGAACATGTTATTGCTTCATCAAGATATTCATTGTTTATGGTCTTACCTATAAGTTGTATACACATGTCGTTGTCCGGAACCGATGGCCCCGAAGTGAGAAATCGGGACAACCGGAGGGAATGGTAGCGATGTGAGGATCACATGTGTTCACGGAGTGTTAATGCTTTGCTCCGGTACTCTATTAAAAGGAGTACCTTAATATCCATAGTTTCCCTGAGGCCCGGCTGCCACCGGCTGGTAGGACAAAAGATGTTGTGCAAGTTTCTCATTGCGAGCACGCACGACTATATATGGAACACATGCCTATTGATTGCTTTGTACTTGGACACCGTTTATTATTATCTGCAAATGCCCTGCTATGATTGTTACATGAGTTTCTCTCATCCATGCAACGCCCGTTATCCGTCCCCGTGCCTACGATATTTAATCCTGTGTTTACTAAAATCACTACTGTCTCGTCTCTACTTACTCGTTATTTCTCTGCCATCGCTATAAACCTCGTTACTACGATAAACCCTTGCGAGCAAGTCGTTTCAGTGCAACTGAATTGACAACTCCGTTGTTAAGGCTTCCAAGTGTTCTTTGTCTCCCCTTGTGTCGAATCAATAAATTTGGGTTTTACTTCCCTCGAAGACTGTTGCGATCCCCTATACTTGTGGGTAATCAAGACTATTTTCTGGCGCCGTTGCCGGGGAGCATAGCCTTATTTGGAAGTTCACTTGGATTAATATTGTTCGCTGCAAATTCTCCATCATGGGTAAACCTCGCGATACTAAGATCGCCATATTACCATCCACTACAAGAAAAGGTACAATTCTGAATACCTCTGCTGCTCTTGATTCACCATCTGTGATTGATAAACTTGTTTCACCGCCACATGCTTCGCATGCGGGTACATCTGCTGAATCTGAACACTCTCATAATATTGATAATGTTTCTGCCTGTGCTTGATGATAGTGGTTCATTGGGATCTTTTCTAGATGCTACAATTGCTAGGTCTAGACAAATTGAAAATACTGAAACTCCTAATGCTACTACACCTGTTAGTTCACCTGAACTTGGTTATTTTAGTGATGATCCCGAGGAAGATTATGTGGAGCTTAATGATGATTTTATTGAAAAATGCAATGCTACTACTGATGCAAGAAAAATTAAAAAGTTGCTTGCAGAACATGCCGTTAGATATAAACTGTCTCCTGATCCTAAGTTTGCCACATCTCCTATAAACATTAGGGATAAAAATTATGATTTTTCTCTTGATCTATCTCATATAGCTATTGTTGAGAAAACACCCTTTTGTGGTACTGAAAAAGAAAGTGTTGTTGAACACATGACTGAGCTATCTACTCTTAGTAGCTTGTTTTCTGATGATGTTAAGATGCGTACTTACTTTGTTGCTAAAATATTTCCATTCTCATTAAAGGATGACGCTAAAACTTGGTATAATAATTTGCCACCTAATTCTATTAAAAGTCCGAAAGAATTGCTTGATGTTTTCTTCCGCAAATACTTTCCTGCTAGTGCTCAACATATTGCTTTGCAGAGAATTTATAATTTTAATCAGGGAGATGAAGAAATTGCCTGAGGCTTGGTCGAGATTCTGCTCTCTTATTAGAGCTCGACCTGAGCATGATTTGGAAAAGCATGATTTACTTGATATATTTTATAGTGGACTAACCATTGAGTCTAGGGCATACCTGGATAGTTGTGCTGGTTGTGTTTTCAGGAAAAGAACTCCGGACGAAGCTGAAGAATTATTGGCTAAAATAAGCCGGAATCATGATGAATGGACTACGCCTGAACCGACTCCAACGCCAATATTGAAGAAGAGGGGTTTAATTAAATTGAATGATGAAGATATGAGGGAAGCCAAGAAGTCTCTCAAGGAGAAAGGTATTAAATCTGAAGATGTGAAGAATCTACCTCCTATAGAAGATATATGTGAGATAATTCCCCTTTCATCTATGATTGAGGTAAACTCCCTTCAACGCTTTACTAGGGAAGATATTCCGTATTCGAAACCTCCCGCACAATGCTTAGATGAGTTTGATAATTATATTGTTAAGCAAGAAAATTTTAATATGAGAGTAGAGAATCATTTAATGGAAAATTCTCAAGCTATTAGTGAATTGCATGATATTGTGGAGAGAACCTCCAATGATGTTAAGATGCTTGTTAAACATTTTCAAATGATTCAAACTCAAATTGATCAACTCACTAAAGTGCAAAATGACTTGTTAGGGAATAATTCTAAAGAGAAACATGCTTATGAAGTAACAACTAGAGGTGGTGTCTCTACCCAGGATCCTCTATATCCTGAAGGGCATCCCAAAAGAGTTGAACAAGATTCTCAACGCATTGAACCTAGTGCTCATTCTAGGAAGAAAAAGAAGAAGAAACATAAAAATGTTGTAGAATCCTCTGAACCTGTTAATGATCCTAATAGTATTTCTATTTCGATGCTGAAAAAAGTGGTAATGAACATGATAATGATAATGATAATGATAAGAATGATACTCCTGATAAAGAAGAGGTTGAAGAAGAACCTGAAAAGCATGCTAAAAATAAAAAGTACACTAAATAAGATTTTATTGCTGAAAAACATGGTAATGAAAGAGAACCTTGGGTGCAAAAGCAAATGCCTTTTCCTGCTAAGAAATTAAAATCAAAGGAAGAAGAACACTATAATAAATTTTGCGATTGGATGAAACCTTTATTCTTGCAAATCCCTTTGACCGATGCTATTAAATTGCCTCCTTATTCAAAGTATATGAAAGATATTGTTACTAACAAAAGGAAAATCCCCAATGAGGAAATTTCCACTATGCTTGCTAATTACTCTTTCAATGGCAAAGTTCCGAAGAAGTTGGGCGACCCAGGTATACCTACTATTCCTTGTTCTATCAAGAATAATTATGTTAAAACTGCTCTATGTGACTTGGGAGCCGGTGTTAGTGTTATGCCTTTTTCTCTTTATAAGAGACTTTACTTAGATAAGTTGATACCTACCGATATATCTTTGCAAATGGCTGATAACTGCTATTCCTGTTGGTATATGTGAGAATGTTCCTGTTCAAGTTACTACTAACTGCTTAATATTAACTGATTTTGTTGTGTTGGAAATGCCTGAAGATGATAATATGTCTATTATTCTTGGGAGACCTTTTCTTAACACCGCAGGGCTGTTATTGATTGCAATAAAGGAAAAGTTACTTTCAATGTTGATGATAGGGAGCATACCGTTTATTTTCCTAAGAAGATTGAGAAAGCGTGTGGAGTTAATACTATTTCTAATGTGAGAACTATCAAAGTGGGAACTATTGATTGTCCTATATATGAGCCTAAGGAAGAATATCAAACTCTCGTGATTGGATCCATATCAATACAATTCAAGGTAACATGATTGATTTGAGGTTTATTTCTTCTTATGCTATGTAAAATTTATTTGGTGACAAGACTTGATCAACCTTGTTATACTTTTTATATGCATAGAGGAGGTAAACAACATATCTTTCTTCCTCCATTTGCTCTAGTTGCTGTAGCACTTTTAATTTGCAAAGTTCTTTAGTTATTTGAAGATTTCGAAATTTTTCCTGGCCAGTAATAATAAACTAAATACCCAGAAATGTGCGTTTTTCAAAGTTTTCAAAAATTCACAAAAATTATACCGTTGGTCTTATTTTTCGACGAGGCACTGGGAGCACCAGAGGATGACCTGGGGGCACCAGAGGGCGCCAAACCACAGCCGGCGCGGCCAAGGAGGTGGCCGCGCCACCATGTGGTGTGGATCCCCCTCTGCCCCACTTTGTCATCTCTTTCGCCCAGAACAGTCTCTCTCCGAAAAACTCGTACCAAGTTCCTCTCACTCGCGTTTTTGCTCCGAGCTCCGAATTTTTGATCTCTTTGCTCAGCCCAGATTTCTGCCTGAAATTTGGCACATTTGCTCTTCGGTATGTGACTCCTCCACCCATCCAAGTAGAATTTCGTTTGGTTGAGTATATCTTGAATATTTTGCTGCTGTAGGTAACATGTTTAGTGAGCTTGCATGCTTGTTCTAAGTGGTAGAAACTAGTTTTGATGCATGATTAGTACTCTAGCAAGTTCCTATGGTAGTTTCCCTCAATTATATGTCACCAAATCAAATTTCTATATTGGTTGTTGAAATTTCAGAAAATGGAGTGGAATAGATATCACTTGAACCAGCAAGAATTGGAAGTCCAACAAGTTATGATAGTCAATCGTGAAGAGGGAGTTTACCCCTCTTACTACCCGTGCGCGGATTTCATGAGAAGCGCGGGGATACTTGAAGATGTTCAAACTCTAATTTCTCGTGCAGGGCTGAGTGACTTTGTTGAAGGAGAGCCAAGACAATATGTGAAATTAACTATGTCTTTTGTGCAGGACTTCAAGTTCAATTGGTCGCGATCTAACCCCACGGTCCAGTATAAAATTTACAATAAAGCTGTCAACTTGCCATTTAGTGCTTTTTGTGCAGCAATTAGAGTACCGCAATGGGGATCATGTGAGAAGATAAAGGGATCGCCGCAAGAACTCTCGGATCTCTACAAGATGATTTGCGATGGAAGGAGTTTCTCAGGTGAAAGTGGTAAAATCACTAGTATTCAACTCCCGGCTATCCGCTACTTTGCCTATTTTATTACCAAATGCGTTCTTGCTAAAAAGATTGGTGGTAAGCTTTCTATCCCGGATTTGGCTTTTCTAGCTGCGGCACTGCAAAATAGTAGGTCTTATAATTTGGGGGCATTAATAGCTTATAGACTTGCCACTAACCGTGAGAAAGGTGGAATTTGTGGAGGTCTCATCGCCTCCCGTTTACTAGCTTTTCATAATGTAGAACCTCATCATTTTGATATTCCGTTCCCCATAGAAAAACTTGACATAGCCTCTATGATTAAACATGAATTTGTTTCAGATTCCTCCAACTTGGGTAACCTGTATTATAGGATGATATTTTATAAGAAAGTTTGGAGAATAACTAAGAAAACTGAGAAATTAGTAAGATTACCTGCGCCTGTTCTGTCTAACCTTGATTCCAGGGGAGATTGGTCGGTTACAGAAGGTGCACTGGATGCACACATAGAGAGAGGAGGCCATCATGCAAGAGACGACATAGAGGTCGAGGAGCACCTCGACTCATCATCCGATGCAGCAAGTTCCTCGCATCAACATGGTGGATATGCGGAGCCTCCACGCTTTTCTTCTGCACAGGAGCTTTACTATGACTACTCCATGGACTACCCACCGGCGAGGAACAACGACCCTCGTTGGGGTTGAACTCCACTTAGGCCAAAAGCCTAAGCTTGGGGGGAGTATACCGGCATCACTCATTCTTTGCATATTATGGTTGCTGGATACTCGCACATACTTGTTTTGTTCGTTTGAGTGGTTTTCTAATGAGAAGAAGATGATATTTGGGGAAATGCTGCCTGAAAACAGATTCTGGAACGTTACCGTAAAAATTCTCAAAAATAGCCAGAGCGTCATTTTGAGCTGCCAATTTTTGTGAAGGTTCCCCAGGTTGTTATCTAACTTTCATTAGTTGAACACTTTTCGATCTGAGCAACGTAAGATTTTTGTAAAAATCGATTTCTGTACTGCTGTCAGGTTTTGGCAGATTTCTGTCATCCTGTTGTTATGTGTTTCTTTTAGTTTGCTATTTCTTGTTTTTGCTTTGTTTCTTTCCCAAAACACAAAAAGACCAAAAATATTTCTGTTGCTTCTCTTCACCATTTGTTTGCTTTGGTTTCTTGCATTTGTTTCGCTTTATTTGCTATTGCTAGTTTGCTATAAGAAAACCCAAAAAGATTTTACTTTGTTTGTTTGTTTCCTTTTGTTCTTGTTTCTAATTCGAAAACACCAAAAATATTTGCTGTTCTTCTTTGGTTTGTAAAGTTCTTTATGAGTTCAATGGTCTTCGGTGGCTGGAGCGTGGTTTTCATTTCATATTATCCAAGCTACACAAGTGAAAAGGCAATAATGACGATCTACGACAATCTGATTGTGGTGAGAGGCTGGTATGAACTCTATTTGTTTTCATTTTTGTACATATACTCATCCATGTGAGCATGCTTAGTTGGTTCATGTGAGGTATATGTTATTTGAGAAAGTCTAGTAGTTCATGATCTCTCATGTTTAGCTCCAATTTATTAATATGAGTAGCATGTCATGGATGTTTGCTTGCATTGTTTTATTCATAAGTAAGTATGGCATTGTGGTATCCTCCTCTGAATAATTCATTTATATCGACTTGGCACATGCTCACGCATGCATATGACTGAACAAAAAGTCAATTAAGCCTCGATGATCTATATTGCTTCAGAGTTCTTGTATCACTTTTATGCCTCCGTTAATATATTTTGCCGCAAGCATGATTATGACTTACTGCTCTCTTGATTTGTCGCTCCCTAGTCTTTTGCTAGCCTTCACTTGTACTGAGCGGGAACGCTGCTCGTGCTTCCAACCACATGAAAACCAAGTTATTCCAAAGTGTTCACCATAAATACCTATGCATGGCATTTCAAACCATTCCAAGTAAATTCTCATGCGCTACCTTTAAAACCTTCAAAATGCTTCTCAATTTGTGTTTATGTTTCATAGCTCATGAGGAAGTATGTGGTGTTTAGCTTTCAACCTTGTCATTTACTTTTGATGGACTCTCATATGGACTAGTGGCACATCCGCTTATCCAATAATTTTGCAAAAAGAGCTGGCAATGGGATTCCCAGTCCCGAATTAATTAACTTAAATAGACACTCCTCCATGGTTTGTGATTGTTGGACGGCACCCGAAGGATTCGGTTAGCCATGGCTTGTGTAAGCAAAGGTTGGGGGAGTGTCATCATCATAATAAAACTAAATAAAAAGGCACTCCTTCATGGTATGAGATTGTCGGCAGGCACCCGAGGATTCGGTTAGCCATGGTTTGTGAAAGAAAGGTTGGAAGGAGTGCCAAATAAATATGCAATAATTCATGGGAGCCGCTCTTGAAAGTCCGGTTGGCGAGGTAGTTAGTGTACCCATTACCATTCGTTGACAACAACAAACACCTCTCAAAATAATTTTACTCCTGTCTTTATAAAAATAAAAGCTCTAGCGCATGTTAATCCCTGCTTCCCTCTGCGAAGGGTCAATCTTTTACTTTTATGTTGTGTCTCCATTATTTCTTTGAGCACTATCTTGAGAGCACAACTGTCATTCTTAGTACAATATGCTTGTCTCAAAATATGATTGATTGTGGTATAACTTTGATGCATTTATCTTTTGACAATCACTACTTCTAGTCTTTCTATGAACTCCAGAGGTGCCCGGGCATTTATGTTTTGCCAATCAAATACAGGCAAGCGAGATACCACTTTATCATACTCTCTTATGAACATTGCAATCTTGCTTATATACATGATTCATGATGCTTCTTATTAATTGTTGGTACCTCTCCATGATTGACATAGTTGTTAGATGATCTTATTTGCATATATCTCATTATGAACTGCTAGTATTAGCCATAGCATGAGAATATATACATCATATGAGCAAATGTGTTCGTGAAAGTTCTTTTATCGCTCAGTTGTTAACTGAATTGCTTGAGGACAAGCAATAAGCTAAGCTTGGGGGGAGTTGATACGTCCAAAACGTATCTACTTTCCCGAACACTTTTGCTATTGTTTTGCCTCTAATTTGTGTATTTTGGATGCAACTAACACGGACTAACGCTGTTTTCAGCAGACTCTCAGTGTCTCGTTTTTGTGCAGAAATCCAACTTTCGGAAAATCCTCGGAATTTATGCAGAAGGCCCTATTTTCCAGGAAACCAACGGAGCCAGAAGGACAATTGAGGTGGAGGCCCGAGGGCCCACCATAGGGCGGCGCGCCCGGGGGGCCGCGCGGCCGTGGTGTGGCTCGGCCGGCCTCCGACGCCCTCCTTCGGACTATTTATCGGCCTCGACCTAAAACGCACGGAGAGAGTCGAAGTCGCCAAAACACTCCAGAACGCCGCCACATCGCGAAACTCCGTCGCGGGAGCCAGAAGTCCGTTCGGCACTCCGGACGGGGAATTGGAGGAGATCATCGCCGCCATCACCGCCAACGCCACATCAACCAGCCATGTTTCCCCCATCCATGTGTGAGTAATTCCCCCGCTGTAGGCCGAAGGGGATGGTAGGGATTGGATGAGATTGGTCATGTAATAGCATAAGATTGTTAGGGCATAGTGCCTAGTGTCCGTAGTTGGTACTTTGATGATATTGTTGCAACTTGTTATGCTTAATGCTTGTCACTAGGGCCCGAGTGCCATGATCTCAGATCTGAACATGTTATTGCTTCATCAAGATATTCATTGTTTATGGTCTTACCTATAAGTTGTATACACATGTCGTTGTGGAACCAATGAAGTGACAGAAATCGGGACAACCGGAGGGAATGGTAGCGATGTGAGGATCACATGTGTTCACGGAGTGTTAATGCTTTGCTCCGGTACTCTATTAAAAGGAGTACCTTAATATCCAGTAGTTTCCCTTGAGGCCCGGCTGCCACCGGCTGGTAGGACAAAAGATGTTGTGCAAGTTTCTCATTGCGAGCACGCACGACTATATATGGAACACATGCCTATTGATTGCTTTGTACTTGGACACCGTTTTATTATTATCTGCAAATGCCCTGCTATGATTGTTACATGAGTTTCTCTCATCCATGCAACGCCCGTTATACGTCCCCGTGCCTACCGTATTTTAATCCTGCTGTTTACTAAAATCACTACGTCTCATTCTACTCGTTATTTCTCTCTCGTTATAAACCTGTTACTGATAAACCCTTGCGAGCAAGTGTTTCTGTGCAACTGAATTGACAACTCCGTTGTTAAGGCTTCCAAGTGTTCTTTGTCTCCCCTTGTGTCGAATCAATAAATTTGGGTTTTACTTCCCTCGAAGACTGTTGCGATCCCCTATACTTGTGGGTAATCAATAACATTCCCCTCGCCAGAAGAAATTATTCCGAGGCTCCGGGCCCTCTTCTCATCGCGCTTTGTAGTAGTAGAAGCTGGCCAATCGCCGGGATTGGGCCCAGCCGCGAAGCTCGATGGTGCTGGTGGCGCCGGAACCGGAGGAGGAGCATCTGATGCGCCTCTCTTCGATGGGTTTGGAGAGGTCTTGGAGGCGGCGCCACTGCTCGCAGCACTGGCGGCGAGAGTGGGGTTCTTCTTCTTCACCATTGTAAGATCTGAGGAAGATCTGGGAGTTGCGGCGGCGGCGCGGTAGTTGCGAACGAAAAAGTTGGATGAGGAAGAAGGGACGCAAGGATGAAGTATGGAAAGGGGAGTTTAATCAGGGAGATTATAAAGTGAAAGGAAAACTTGAGGATTGAGCAGGCACGTGTCGTTGCTTTCAATTTATTAAGGAGATTTTTTCTCATCATTGATCGTGGAAATCGAGGAGTCACCTTGGTAACTGCACGCAAGTAGCGTCATTTCCTGAAACAGAACCGCGCAAAAGTAGGATGGGCCTGATAGGTCGTGTCTTGTCAGTCAGAACTGCAACAGCAATTGTAATATCCCAGGTAATGGGGTTACAAAATTAGAGGAAACAGATGTGTGCATTGCATTCATGCATAGAAAATCTGGGGAATTTTCGCTTTAAAGTAAAACAGTCACAGTAACTGAAGTTTTACTTGACCTTGGTGGAATTGAAGTAGCTCATCAAGTCAAGCGCTACAAACCTCAATGTGACTTTCCTAAAACCTTGTTTTGGGAAGAGATGATTTGATCTAAGGGGTTAGATCAAATGGAACTAATTATCAACACAACAACACCTTACTCAATGATCAATTGCTTGATCTTATAAAAGATTATAATATGGTAATCCTTGTCATAGCATATGAACATCACTTCAATTGCAAATCAAGTAACAATAAATGGAGAAACCATTCCTCACTTATCTTCTCCATGTCTTAAACTATCTATGATCCTACCATGAAACCTCATGGTATTCATTCCACTTCAACATTGGAATTATAACAAGAAGATCCACCCCAGAATAGATATTCTTCTCTATTCCAAGTTAATACACATCAAACCTAGAGAGATGAGAGAGTTCTATAGTATTTATAAGAGAAGCAATGGAAAACCTTAAGCTAAAACCTTGGATATATATCCAAGTAATCAGATCATCATCTTTAAGAGGAACATCAGGATATTATTCAAGACAATTCCTAGAGAGAGAACCTAATTATGTTAAACCTAGATATTGATGATCACATCAACCTCTAGGGAGCCTAACCTTAGGTTATCATTGAATTCCTTCCCAAATGAGAGAGACCATTCATACTAACCTTAGCTTTACCTACTTAAGAATCAAGGACACCATTGAACTAAAATATTGGGTTGTAAACCATTTCAACTTGGAGTGGTGAGATAACCAAATACCAAGTGGACTAGGACTATAGCCAAGAATTAGTGAAATAAGGGTTGGACTAATCCAACTAAGTTAGACAATTGAATCTTTAGCTCAGCAACCTAAATAAATATTAGGAGTACACCATAAACCCTAGAATAAACCATTCCTATGTGAGAGAACTCAAGCTATGGAGTTACACTAAAAATAGATGAGGCAACACCTGGATTTGAGGGAGAGAACTATTCTTATAACCAGATGATCATATCATCATTGTTCAAGTAGAACCCTAATAGAATATCTCAGGTATTCTCCTGGGATATAAATTATTGAAACAACCATAGTAGTTCCATACAAGAAGGTAAATTAGAAGTGCTATACCTTGATTGATCAAGACAATACTTGATCATGGAAGAGAGAACCCATTTAATGAGAGATCCCTAGGAATACAAACCTTGATCATTATAAATTGAGTGATGATCATAAACCCTAAGAACTTGAGGTAGAGATATTAAGAACAAGTGGATCATGCCTAATCCATGACCATGCTTTGGAGAAATAGGAGAATAATTCAAATGCTAACACTTATATGATTAGTAGATATTATCCCCACATGAAATCATAGGGAGGTAACTAGTAAGCAAACCTAGACTTATATCTCAACCTTTACTTGTGAACCACTTGGTGATCATAAGAAGAATCCTACCATATCCATACTTCAGAAACTAAACAACCTAAGAAAACCTTAGAGTTAAACTCTATACTTTATATGGTGAGAAACCCTATATCCATACAACCAAAGTTAACTATAAAAAGAACTATAACCAATGTAGTTACTTAAATGATAAATTGAGGTTAATAATAGAAGCCAATTGGAAAAATACCCAAGATTGCACTCCTTTGCTTTGGACACACTGCTCTCTGTCAAGGAAGTAATTCAATGTCAAGACAGATCATCTCTCTTTTATCTTCCTCTGTCCCAACAAGCTTATGAGGAATTCAATAACATGCAACTTTTCCTTGACACCATTAGTCTGAACAGCTCTGGTACTGATGTTTGGGTAACAATTTGGAAGCAGGGTATTTTCTCAGCTCAACTTTTCTATAATCACTGCTTTTCACATCTGCCAAATAGTAGACTGCATTCTTGGATATGGAAGTGTAAAGTGGTCTTGAGAATCAAGGTTTTTGCATGGCTCTTGGTCAGTGATAGGTTGAATACTAGAGATATGTTGCGCAGAAGAAACTGGAATGTCACTTCAGATTTTACTTGTGTGTTATGCCCTACTCATACTACTGAAGATTGGATACATCTTTTCTTTGATTGTAACTTCAGCAGGAGGATATGGAATTATTTACAAATTGAGTGGACACAGCATGACACAATTGAGGAGATGTTTATTGCAGCCAGGAAGGTGTTCTCCAAGCCTTTTTTCACAGAAGTTATTATTTTAGCCTGCTGGCACATTTGGAAACAGAGAAATGGAGCAATTTTTGAGAATATCAGACCCTCCTTTGTTTCCTGGAAGAGACAGTTTGTGCATGAAGCCTCTTTGCATGTGCATAGAGTGAAAGACAAACATTCTGACATGTTTAAATCATGGATTGACAATCTCTTGTAACTTTTTTTCTTTTTCTTTCTTCTTTGTATATATCTTTCTGTACAGTTGGTTGAGTTTTAATAAAATGCTGTGGGGGTTTTGCCCCACAGTTTCATGGTCAAAAAAAAAATAGAAGCCAATTGGTAGAAGATAAAACTAATTCTCAATATCATGGTAACTAGAGGAGAACATAAAATGTTAAGTAAACAACCACCTTATCATGGTTAGGGGAGATTAAACCCTAGCACATGCAATATGATGTCATCTCATCTCTACAACCCAGAATTAAATCTCAACCCTAGTTTGTGTATCACTTGGGTGATCACAAATAAAACCTAAACCACAATTAAGATTAAAACCATATGTGAAGTGATCAACCATTTATCTTTGTAACCAAGATCAACCATAATGGAAATCATACCTACTTAGATACTTTCAAAGGTAATGATAATATTAACCTTAAAGGGGGGTTATGATGGAAATTATAAAAACCCTAATCCATTGGTGCTCACATAAAATCATATGTAATTGACCAACCTCTTAAATATGTAGTCAAGTCCTCATAATAACTTCTAAAACATTTGGACTAAGAAAAATCAACTCTAATTATCCAATATGGTGTTATATTACAAATGAGAAAAGGAATTAAAAGGAATACCTAAATTCATGTCTAAATAAAAATTGCAACAAGGCTCACATATAGTTAAGGTTTAATCAAAAACAATGCAATGATACAATGATCCTTGTATTAGACCTCATGAAAACCAAGTTGTGAAACAGCTGCAAAACAGACAAGAATTCAAATTTGAATTAAAACCAGAATTCAAAACAAGAAATAAAACAGAAAATAAATAAAAGAGATAAAGGAGAGGAGACTTACCTGGACCTTACCAGCCGACGCAGCCCAGCAGCAGCCCAGCAGGAGTCCACCAACCCAGCAAAACCCACCACCCAGGAGCAGCCCACTAAGCAGCCACATACCCCTTCGTAAAAAAATAACGATGAGGAGTTCATCCTCATCCTCTCAACGCGCATGGACGCCAGCAGCTCGCCGTGCTCCTCTTCTCCTCTCTCGCTGGCGGCCTCTCCTTCCTCGACGACGTGACGAGGCACCCTCCGACGCCGTATAAAAGCCCCGGGACGAGCCCTAGCCTCGGTTTTCTTCCTCCTCGTCTCTACTTTCCCCAAACCGAAACCCTCACCGAGCCGGACTCCGACCATCGCCGCCGGTAGGGACCTCCCCGAGCCTCGCCAAGACCACCGTTGGAATCGCCGTCCTCGACATGGTCACCGTGTGCGAGGAATCGAGCTAACAAGCCTCCAATCGACCGTGCCTGGTTGTCTTTTCCGGCGCCGGCATCGAGCAATCCCGGCGATTGCGACCTCCCCTCGCCTCGCCGACAAGCCCTTCGTGTTCTGGGTGAGTCCCTGAACCTCCTGCGCATCCTAGCCCTCTCGTTCATGCCCAGCATCGCCGTAGCACCGATCACCTGCGAGCGCTGCCGCTCGGGCCTCTCCGTCGTGGTTGCTCCGACGACCAATTCGGGGCGGCACTGGTACTGTTAGAATCACCGCAACGTGCTGAGTCTCGTGGTGTGGATGGTTTGGCCGCGGGGTGAGCATAACTCCGGCGACCGTCGCCACAGACCGCCGGCCACCGTGCCAAATTGCCACGTTGGCAATTTTGACCCAGTCAAGCATGCGTGGCAGGTGACGTGGACCTCTGGCCCACGAGTCAGTGTCTCTGTGGGTGTGAAGCCCGGGTAGGTTTAGTCATTTCAGGTTTTAATTTCAAATTCATTAATTACTGCAACTTTGCAAATTCATATAAAATTCAATATAGCTCAGAAAAAAATAAATGATACATCAAAATTCATAGAAAAGTAAACTCTATCCAATAAAAATATAATATGAAATTTTTATTTTTAATAAAAATTTAATTATTTTAAACTTAATAATTAAGTCTTTTCTTTAATTCAAAATGCAATTAAAATTCAGTAATTAAGAAAAGTGTCCAAATTAAATAAAAAACCAGTAAATAAATAAAGAAAAGATTAACACTTATTTTTCTTTATTTATTATTTTGTTAAATCATTATTGAGAGATTTAAACCCTAATTAATAAATACCTTAATTATTAAATTCATTAAAAATAATAAAATGTCAAATCCAATATTATTTTTATTTCAAACTCATTAATAACTTCAACTTGATAATGAAGTTATTAATCCAAGAATTATAGGGTAATTAGGAAACCCTAGTTCCAATAGAAACAAAGTGATAACCTCATAATTTCATGTGGAACCATAAAACCCTAACTCTACTAGGAACCCTAGTTCCATTAGTACATGTGAAACCTAAATTGTTTCTAACCTAAACCCTAGGTTAGAGTATGTGATTATGGTACTTTCTTTCATTTATAGCTCCATAGTAGCAACTAAAGACATACCTATGTCCACATAAAATGTAGAAACTTATCACTAGCAATGTAGTATTCCATGTATGCATACACTTAAACCAAGATGATCAAGTAGGGTCAACCAAGTCTAAACCCTAGCTCTTATCCTTAAAATTGCCAATCTTAATTAACCATAATTAGCATCACACCAATGTGATGAACCTCAGGAACAACTATGCCAAATCTTGAGCATTACCTAACCATATTCCACTAAACCCTATTAGTGTTGGATACTTATCAACCATCCTATTTAGGAGTCAATTATTCCTTACTTAATAGAACCAACAGTAAAACCTAAACCATCTCAACCCTAATTGATATACTTCTTATTACTTAAGAAGTATGTTCTTCAAAAGTTATTCTTTTGAAGTAAATAAAGAATCATCATCAACCCTGCTTATAAGGACCTATAAACCCTAGCTAGCTATCATCAACAAGATGAACCAATCTTGATAGCAACCAGGTATAAATACTTGCTTAGGATGCCTAGGCTTAACTCAGCCTTACCAGCCCTAGGTGTCGATAAATCCAACATTATTGTGATCCATCTACTACTTACTCCAGAAACCAATTAGAACCATAGAAAACCATAGAACTCCACAACCCAAATTATCATACTGGTTCTTTATCAAAGAACATGTTCTTCAAAAGTTATTCTTTTGAAGTATATGATAATTAATCATTAACCATGCCATATAGTGTTAAAACTAACCACTGTTCTTTACTTGTTAACATTATGCCAATTATCATTCTTTGTGTGCTCAATTGATTACTATGCCTTATTATCTACCTGTTTATAATACCAAGTAATCACACCTGAATAAGAACCTTGTTTGTGAATCACTCTAAAAGTGCAACACACCCTGAACCAATCATTACAACTCACTGATCCTAAATCATCGGGTCAGGTCACGCTTAGGGCGATTGCATCTCATACTTATGCATTATTGCATCTTTGCCAATCTTTTAAACATCGTCCTTACCGGACGATGATGCTATTTCAGAATTTGGAGTTATTGCGTATCGAAGACCTTACCTGCATAATCTTGCAGTCAAGAAAGGCAAGTTCATCACTTGCTCATGTCATTTGAGTATTTCTATCAAATTACTTGCAAAGTACTATGGTTATCACTATTGCATAAAAACCAAAACCACTATTTTCATAACTATGAATATGACTATGTGGTGGGCAATGGAACCATGGATTGTGTTGATATGGCGGAGGTTCCATTGCAAGGGTTTATATCCATCTAGGATTAACAACAAATGTCGTCCAGTGATTCTTGTGCCGTAATACCCGTGTTAACCATAAGATCCGGAGTGGGACGGAGTAGTCAAAAGTGTTTCCACCTCTCGTTCATCAACGGATGCGCTTTACCGTAGACACTTGTATCTGTCAGGGCAAGCGGTTGGGTGGGAAGCCTTAAGTCCCCACGGCATAGTCCGTAGACACTTGTCGCTCGAAGAACAAGCGGTTGGCTGGGGAAGCCTTAAGTCCCCACGGTATTGTGGTCTATGATGGGTTGCAGCTACCGGCGAAGGAGTTTGGTTAACGAGTCCCAAACTGTTGTCGTGGTCGGGGTCCACCCGTGAGTGGGAATAATGGGACCGGTGAGGACCCAGGGTCGGGGCATGCAACAAAGGGTGGGTGTTCGAGGTAGCGGAGGAACATGATTGGCTAGACCTTATACCGGGCCTCACACCATAGGAAGTGTGGACGGGTCATTCCCGGTTGGCACCAAGGTTAAGATCTCTTATGGGTAAAGCACCACACCTCTGAGTGTAATGAACCGTCACCTGTCACTCACTGTTCCGGGATATGGAACTGCGAACGCGGCCGGAAAGGAGCTCCATGAAGTTCTAGTAAACCGTTGAAGGCTGACGGACATAGTTCTTATGAATAAAAGCAACCTTTTGAAGAAATGGTTATGAAAACTTGCATTGGTATTAGACTTTCTGGTCTAATGTTGTAGCTAGTGCATTAAACACCTCTTTCCTATAATGAACTTGTTGAGTACGCTCGTACTCATCCCACTCTTAAATCCCCGCTTAGATATGGAGGCATCGAAGGAGGATCTACAGTGCAACTCGAAGACCGAGGAGTCGATAACTACTTCAAGAGACAGGACCATGTCAGAGGAGTCAGATACCACATCCAACAAGGAGAAAACCTAGTTTAGCCATAGAAGGGAACTAGCTTCCTAAACCTAGCTCCTATTTAGTCTAGAGTCTATTCTTAGCCTCTGTAGTTAGTGAAATACTCTACAAATAGAGTTTGTGATAAGACTAGACTACGAGTCATTCTTTTGGAGTTTATTTGCAGTTTTACCTCATTGTAAAGTAGGAGGCTGTGATGATCTTATGTAATGTCAACACCCGGATTTTTAAGTCCAGATGCCTATTATGCCGTACATCGCAATCCCAGGAATAATGTTTTTGCGAGACATAATAGTAAGTAGCATAGAGTCATCATTTATTACAACACATATTGTCTTACCACCATAGATCACATGATCCAATATTACACGAATATATTGTTCAACATCACACATAGTAGCGGAAGCGAAGTAGTAGTGGACTATCTATTCCACAGGCAACGCTTGACGTTAGAAGACGATCCTAGTTATCGTAGACATCCTGTTGTCCGTCATCCTGATACTGGTGCTCTCCTTCATAGTCTGGCATTTGAATAGCCAGGGCAAAGCCATGAGTACTTTTTAAAGTACTCGCAAACTAACTCTACAATAATTACTCATTAAGTGTAAAGGGGGTGCTAAGCTCTAGGTTCATTTGCATAAAGCCAAGTTTTAGTTTCATAAATCTTTGGTAAAGCCTTATCATGTGCTAGACTAACTCAAGTGGGAACATTAGTGTCATTCCCACAACTCATTATGGTTCACCATAATGTCACCTTTCAATCCACCATTCATTTCTAGAATCAAAACATTTTAATGATAACGGAGGTAGTATGGCCTTTCCAATCGTCCGTAACCGTGAACACGGCTATTCGAATAGGTTTAACACTCTGCAGAGGTTGTACTCTTGTGCCACAACTTTTGAATTCATCCGTCGAGGATAACCCCGAATCATCTTAACACAGTACGCGGATCATCAATCGAAACCTTTCACTTATATATGCTAGTATGAGCACCTCTCCCCATGAGCTTGGCCTCCCGGTGAAACCGCAGTCAACCCGGAACTGCACAGGGCTTGGGCCGTACATTCACCTCATTTCAACATCAATCCACACTTAACGGAGGCAGCCGCAGCGTAACCCCTATGATGTTTGTTCAGAGGGAACCCATACTAAAATACACAAGTTTCTAGTTAAGCCCTACCCATAATCAGGTATTGTGGGGGTACTTGTATAATTGGAAGGGTATCGCATTCAGACCCAATCATCAATTTTATCAAAAATCACTATCTTCTCTTGTTCAAATCCACCTCCACTTTACTTTCTTTCAAAGTCATTTCACTTCACCATGTTCCCATCTAGAGTAGTCAATTTTAATTGATTAGCACTAGCAACTAAATGAGGGGTGCTATCTAGCTTTGAGTGGTGCTAGTCTAATCCAAGTATTGTTCTACTCTAGACCAAGTGAATCATAAATCAAAAAGTACTTTGAAATAAATAAGCAAAAGTAAATGTAAGTAAAAACATGGGATAGGTAATACATAAAAGTAAAGTGTGATGATGCCTTTGCTCTTGTAGAGCTAAGCACTTGTGTTTAGCAAGGGTTAGCTTGCCTTGAGCTGGGTAGTTATCGAAGTTCTCTTCTTCTTCCTGAGAGTAGCCCTCCTCCTCTTGGTATTCCTCGTTACTAGCGTCTATATACGAATGCGAGGTATAAATACTAAACCAAGCTCACATACTAAACTAGAGGCACTCAAAATAGTTCACACACTAGTCCTATCATCAATCAAACATGGCATGATGGATTATTTGCTTAGTCTTTATTTGAAAGAAAATAATTTCCTCTCATTATTCCTATTTCTTAAATTTGGTATGTAGGTCTTTAAAAGAATTCATTTCTTTTCATTACCTCTTATTAAGATTTAATCTCTTCATATAATAATAAGGTATGAAATATAGGTTGACCCAAAGTCAACATTTCATATCTATTATATGTGAGTTCAATTTAATTGAAGTGCTACACTTCACATAGTTTTAGTACTTAACATTTAAATGAATTAAAATCTCTAAGTAATAATTCTCAAGGGTTTATTAGCCTAAGTCATTCCCCCTGGTTATTAGTACTTAGGATCAAAATTTAAATGAGAGGTAGCTCTCATATTAGGGTTGAGTTTGAATTTCAATTTTAATTGCTCTAGAATTGACTACATAGCCAATTTATTTGATCTAGTCCATGATCATACAAACAACATGCCTATGTTATTGCATAATCAATTAGAGGACATCATTTGGGATTTATTAGAATTGGAATCAATTCAAAATCTATTCTGGTTAAATTTTAAATAAAGTTTGAATGTTCAAAAGTCCCTGTCTTGTTCTTTTTATCAAATTAAATCTACTATGAATTTGGAGGTGGGGCCAGTGGCATTGGAAAGATAAATTCATGGGCTCTCCAACGGTATAAAGTTTGCTAAATTTGGTTTGGCAGATTTCAAACTACTCAAATTTTACTAAACTGTCAGCAGGGCAATTTGAATAAAGATTAAAACTAAGTTTGAATTCATGGGCTAGGCGGGAAACGTTACTGGGCCGAAACGAATTTAAAACCCACTTCGCAGCCCAACAAGCAACCGGTGCGGGTGGGCTGCCCTGACGAGGTGGGGGCCACCTGTCGGCGACTCTTTAAACAGCGAAACGGTATTTTCAATCTCGACCGTAAGATTAGAATGGAGATCGACGGCGTGTGAGCGTCGTCGTCTCCGATGAGCGGCGAGCCTAGGGGGTGGGAGGGAGTACCAGGCCGTTGCAGGAGTCTGGCAGAGTGCGCGGAGAAGGTGTAGTAGATGAGGAAGCCCTGGGAGCAGCGGCGGCGCTCGGGGAGGCGCCAATCGAAGCAGAGCTTCCGCGGGCTCCGGCGGACTTGAGCTTGCGATTCGAGCAGCTCCGGCGAGGTGGTGCTAAATTGAGGTGGGGAGAGTGTTCAGAGAAGAGAGGGGAGCAAGGTGTGTGAAGAACTTGAGGGCTGAGGAGCTCTATTTATAGCAGGCGATGGAGGCCGTGAGGTGCTGCGGAGGAGCGTCGACGGCGTGGCCTCTCCGTCGATCAAAGGGCAAGGCGAGGACGGCATCTTGTAGGCGTCGTCCTGGCGATGCTCAACGGCTAGCTGGCGCAGAGAAAAGGTGAAGGGATGGCTCGGGAGCTTGCAGGGTTTGCGGCAGGGCGTGCGGCATCATTCGGTCGAGGACGACGACGACGGTGCAGGGGCAGGCCTGGGCTTGTGTTTAGCGTGTAGAGGGCGGGGAGTAGCTGCTCAACGTCGTGGTAGGCTTTGCAGGGGAGGAGTAGGCTGCTCGAGCGCGCGACGTAACCGCGTCGACTGGCACGCCCTGGCACGGTTTGGACACGCGTGTTCTGGCCAATGCCGAGCCTTGGCGAGCATGGGCGGTGTACCATTCGATTCCTTGAGTGACAGAGAGGCTCCAGGACAAGGAGAAAGGTTGAGGGGAGGGCTGGAGAGAGGGATGCCCAAAGGTGGCCGGGGTACATGGCATGGCATTGTTTTAGGGTTTCTCTTCTTCCTCCTCTCACTTTAATCGACCAAGGCAAGTACTGGGATGAAGCAGGGGTTGTAAGGGAGTGCAATGATCAAAGATTAAAGGGGTTTAGTGAAGAATCCAGAGGATAATAGGGTGTAGCTCAAATCTGGAATCATGGCTGCCAAGTGTTTGATGAAATGGCCGCATGAGATTTTTATTTGAATTTTGGAAATATTTTTGGTGAATCTCATTTATATAATTAATGTGAAGTATTGGTGGTGGTGGCGCTCAATTTGAGGTTGTTTTGCAAAATGTCCAAAATGACATGATCTTCACTTTATTTCAGCATCCCCTCTTGTCACTTTTATTCTGGTCAACCTAGTCAACTCTAGCCATGATGGTCAACATCAAAGTTGCTCACCTTGACATGGTCTTGGATGACATGGCTTTGGTTGACCAAGTTTAGTTCAAGAATTGAGAAAACCAGGGGGGTAAAGAGGTGAAGAAAATATTTTGGGGAGAAGTGACCATTATCATATGTATGTAAGATTTTTGATTTCCTTGTATTTGATTCTTGATCCAAAGATGCAATTGTGTTAGTTTATCATATTGAAGTATTTTAGAAGCAAGGGAGCAAGCAATTATGGCCTTGGTTGAGGATTTGCACTTTTGCATATTGTGTATGTAAGTGAAAAATGGGTTTTTCCCATTTTCTCCAATTCCCCTCAATTTAGGGTTTGGTGATCTTGATTAGGGTTCACATAGCAATGTTTAAACATACTAACACTCATCATGGCAATTGCACAAAATAATTTCACTCAAATGCATAAATCTATATGTGGCACTATATGCATATAAAAAGTTTTTGTTAATTGCAAATTTTGGGTTTTGGGGAAATTATCTTTCTTGTTTATTATTGTTGAAACTTGGGATGTTACAAACCCTTCCCCCTTACAAAAGATCTCGTCCCGAGATCTGAGAAAACTAGGTACTAAAGAGATCTGGGTACTCAGTCCTCATAAATTCTTCTCTCTCCCATGTGGCTTCTTCTTCGGTGTGATTACTCCACTGGATCTTCAGAAACTTGATACTTCGGGTACGGGTGGTTCTGCTTCCAGGATGCGAATAGGTACTTCGCGGTATGTCAGATCTGAGTTGATGTCCACAGCTCGATGGTCGATGTTCTTGAAAACCTCGGTCTTCTCAGGTACTTCTAAACACTTCCGGAGTAGCGAGATGTGAACACATTGTGCACCGACATTTCTTCCGGTAACTCCATAGGATACTTCTCCTCGGCGAGGACCTTGAAAGGTCCTACATATCGGGGTGCGAGCTTTCCTCTAAGCTGGAATCTCTGCATTCCTTTAAGAGGGGACACTTTGAGATATACGAAATCTCCGATCTCGAAGGTCATCTCTCTGCGTCTTTTGTCGGCGTAGCTCTTCTGTCTTGATTGGGCTGTCCTGAGATACTTGCGGATCTTGTGAACCTTCTCTTCGGCTTCTCGAGAATATCTGGTCCAAAGACTTGACTCTCTCCTACTTCCGACCAATTCAGAGGGGTACGGCACTTCCTTCCGTACAATGCCAAGGGGGCCATCTGGCTGGCAGTAGGTGTTGTTGTATGAGAATTCTGCGACGCAGCGGTCTTCCCACTTAGATCCATACTCTAGCACACATGCTCTCAACATATCTTCTAGTATCTGGTTGACTCTTTCGGTCTATCCATCTGCGGGTGATAGGCGGTGCTGAAATTCAGACGAGTTCCGAGTCCTTCATGTACTTTCTGCCAGAATCTGGAGGTGAATTGGGATCCTCTGTCGGATACTATCGACTTCGGGGTTCCGTGCAGGCTGACTATCCTTGAGATATATAGCTCTGCGAGTCTCGGTCCTTGATAGGTGGTCTTGACGGGGATGAAGTGGGCGACTTTGGTCATGTCGACCACTACCCAGATGGAATCATTTCCTTTACTAGACTTGGGCAGTCCGGTGATGAAGTCCATTCCTACGGAATCCCACTTCCATTCGGGAATCGTAGTGGTTGCATGAGCTGCAGGTTGTGTTCTGCCTTGACTCTCTGACAGATGTCACACTTGGCGATGTAGCTTCCAATTTCTCTCTTCATTCCATGCCACCAGAATTGTTCCTTCAAATCCTGGTACATCTTGGTTCCTCCGGGTGGATGGAGTATAGGGTGTCGTGAGCTTCTTTCAGAATAACTTGCTTCAATTCTGAGTCTGACGGTATGCAAAGGCGTTTGTTATACCATAGCACTCCTTCTTCATCTACGGTGAATCCCGGTGCTTTTCCGGCGGCTATTTGGTTCTTGATTCCGTCAATGCTAGCATTTCCTTTCTGAGCTTCCTTGATCTGACTAATCAGGGTGGGTTGGAGTTCAATGCTGGCGAGGTATCCTTCGCTAACCAATTCAAGCCTAAACTGTTCAAACTCTTCAAACAGGCTGGGTTGCTCAATTGCTAACATGGAGTTCAACTGACACGGCAGTCTACTCAGAGCATCCGCTACCACATTGGCCTTGCCGGGGTGATAGTGGATTTCCATGTCGTAATCCTTGATTAACTCTATCCATCTGCGCTGTCTCATATTCAGCTCCTTCTGCGTGAAGATATACTTCAGGCTCTTGTGATCCGAGTAAACCTCGCATCGATGACCCATGAGGTAATGACGCCATACTTTCAGCGCTAACACCACCGCTGCTAGCTCTAAGTCATGGGTTGGATAGTTCTGCTCATGCTCTTCACTGCCTTGATAGGTAAGATATCACTTTGCCTTCTTGCATCAAGACATCCAAGACCAATCTTGGAGGCGTCACAATACACATCAAATGGCTTGGTAATGTCCGGCATAACCAGTATTGGGGCTGTTGTCAATCTTAGCTTGAGCTGTTGAAAGCTCTCTTCACACTTATCGGTCCATTCGAACTTCCGGTCCTTCTTCAACAATTGGGTCATCGGTCTTGCTATGCTTGAGAATCCTTCAACGAATCGGCGGTAGTATCCCGCCAATCCGAGAAATGCACGGACTTCGGTCTGAGTGGTTGGGGCTTTCCATTCTTCAACGGTTTTGATTTTTGCGGGGTCAACGGCAATTCCTCCGGCTGACAAGATATGACCCAAGAATCCTACTTCTTTCAACCAGAACTCACACTTGCTGAACTTGGCATACAACTGATGTTCCCGAAGGGTATCTAGGACCACTTCCAAATGTTGCTCATGTTCTTCTTCGGACTTGGAGTATATGAGGATGTCGTCGATGAAGACAACGACAAACTTGTCCAGGAAGTTCATAAAGATCTTATTCATGAGATTCATGAAGTAAGTGGGGGCATTGGTCAATCCAAATGACATGACATTGTACTCGTACAATCCATATCTGGTGGTAAAGGCAGTTTGGGGATATCGGTGGCACGAATCTTCAACTAATGGTATCCTGTCCGCAGATCAATCTTCAAGAATACTTGGGCTCCGGTCAGCTGGTCAAACAGATCTTCTATCTTGGGCAATGGATACTTGTTCTTAATGGTGACATCGTTAAGTTTACGATAGTCCGTAACCAAACGAGTGGCACCATCCTTCTTATCCACAAACAAAACTAGCGATCTCCAAGGTGACGCACTTGGTTGAATCAGACCTTTGGATAGCATATCCTCCAGTTGCTTCTTCAGTTTCACTAACTCTGCCGGGTTCATGCTGTAGGCTCTCTGGCTATGGGTCCGGTTCCGATTAACTCGATGATAAACTCGATATCCCGATCCGGGGGCATACCGGTAGATCATCCGGAAACACATCAGGATATCGACAAACGACCCTGATCTGATCCAAGGTGGGTTTGGCTAGGCTTTGGTTACAAGTAAACTTTCGGGGCATCTTTTGAGATATGTGTTCGACTATTATTCTGGTGCTACTAGTCATGGTGATGGCCTTCTTGGCACAATCAATCACCATGATGTTTCGCCATCCAGTCCATTCCCAAACCCTTTGGCTCCCAGAACAATCAAATTTGCATAGAATTCTATTTCATGTATTCTGATTGGCACATCTTTGCAAATTTTTCTAGCTTTAGTGGTTGATCCAGGTATTTGAACTATCATGACATGCTTCAAACCGATGGGTTGAATCTTACTAGTGCATGCAAAATCTTCAAATGAATGAATGCGATGCTCCGAATCAAACAACACTCTTGCAGGTATTGAGTTAACAGAGAACATACCCAGCACAACGTCTGGGGCTTCCTGAGCTTCTTCTGCATTCATGTGGTAGAGGCGGCCGTGCGGTTGTTCGGGTTGTTGGGGGCGAACTTCTTGTTGGTGGTGACACGACGCTGCTGCTGCGCAGGGGAGGTGTTGGCGGCAGTCTTGGCGAGCTTCTTGGGGCACTCATAGGAGAAGTGCCCAGCCACTCCGCACTCGTAGCAGTTGTAGGTGGACTTGTCCTTGGGGGTGATGGGAACACATTGCTCCTCCTTGGAGCAGTGTTGGAGTTATTGTTGGGGGCGGGGTGGAGCGCGCTTGAAGTTGTTGATGTGGTTGTAGTTGTTGTGTCCTCCCCGACCTGGGGTTTCCTCCACTCGGTTCTGATAACTCGGACGTGGATTCTGCATCGGGGGCTTGTTGTTTCTTGGGGCGAACCCTCCGCTGGAGCTGGGGCGATACTTGTGGTTGTTGCTGGGCCCACTCTGGTTCATCATACGGCGCTTGCGGTTCTCATTGGCCTGGTGTATCTTCCCCTCCATCTGAATGGCGGAGTCAACGAGGGCTTCTAAGTCAGCAAAGGGGATATTGATCAGCACAGTCTGCATCTCATCGTGCAGTCCATTCAGAAACCTCTCCTTCCTTTTCTCGACGGTGTCTGTCTCATCCGGGGCGTACCTTGACAAGGTGAGGAACTTGTCGCGGTATTCTACCACAGTCATTCTTCCTTGCTTCAGTTCCCTGAACTCATCCCTCATCTTCTTAATCAAACCCGGGGCACATGATACTTGCTAAACTTGAGTTTGAAATCCTCCCAAGTCATCATTTGCCCCGCATGTAAGGCGCGGGTACTTGTCCACCACGTGCAGGTCCAGCCAGATAGTGGGTGGCGAACAACACCTTCTCGTTGTCCTCCACTCGGCAACCTCGAGATTGTTCTCCATAGTCTGGAGCCAATCATCAGCATCGAGGGTTCCTCTGTCTTGCTGAACACCGGTGGGTTGGTGTTTTGGAAGTTTTTCAGCTTTGACCCTGGGTGGTCGTGGTTTCCGTGGCCTTGATTGCCCTGAGCAATCTGTTGAAGTGCAGCTAGGTTGGCTTGACGGTCAACTCTCTCAGCTTCTCTTTCTGCCATCATCTGTTGCAGCAGTTGCATCATTGCGTTTTCGTTGCGAGTTGGGGGTGCCATCTGAACAGTGATAGGGATCATGAGATAAGAGGGAAAGTTCTATGGCTCATTTTGGGATAAATATCACACAACTTAAAACTTGATTCATAGTAATAATAATATTACACACACAAACATAGTCATGGAGGTAGCAAATATTACAAGCCAAATGTTCAGGAGGGTTTTAAGAACCCTTTCAACAAACTACGATACATGGGGCGGGTACAAAGGACCGATACATATCACGGGGCGCAAGTGCTCAGACGGGACTACTCGCCATCGACGTTGATAGGGTAGACATTGTCTACCCCGGCATCGAGGTGCTCGTGGCCATCCTCGTAAGGGTGGAACTCCAGGTCGTCGTCTTCCTCCTCCTCGTAGTCGTCATCGTTGCTTAGGAGTAGCCGTCCCCCTGGATGTTCTCCCCTTCACCTTCGCCTTCCAGCTCCTGGATCTGCTCAGCTTGGGCGGCGATGGTCGCCTTCAGAGTGGCGATCCTGGCCTTGAGGCGGTTGATGGCGTGATCCTTCTTCTGGTTGGCATGGCGGAGTGCCCTGCGTTCTCCGGCGATCACCCTGATGGTGTCCGCCTGCTGCGCCAACTGGATGTGAGTGTGGTTGGCGTATTCGCGGGAGTTGTCGAGGTCGATGCGGGTCTCACTCAACATGAAGTCAAGGTGGTCCACATGGTGGCGAAGTTGCGGGTCCGACGGCAGGTTCATTGGCACTCCGAGGGAATTGTGCCTTGCATAGTGCACAAAGCGGCTATCCGTGAAGTCCATGAAGTTTTGCCCGCACAGACGTGCGAGTCCTTCCTGAAGTCCCCTTGCGAGACCATCCGCCCAGTTGTTCTCCCTGAAGGAGAACTGGATCCTTGCGCTCATTGGGAGCGTGAACCTTCCACGAAGGTCCACCATGATCACCCACTGAAGTTGACCACCGGGCTGGTCATTGAGCATTCCACCAAAGACTTCCGGTGGTGGGCGCCCGAGGAACTCTGAGAGGGAGAAGAGGTCCCTCTCGAAGATGATCTCCCCACCGTTCCCCAACTGATAGAACTCAGTCTGGAGAAAGGGTTGCGCGTCCATGATGTGATCCATCTGTAGAGAGATTAGATGATTAAGTTAGAGAAGTGCAAGTGTTCCAAATTTTTATTCACTTAGAAGAAGGGCATGAATTTAAAGTTTGTAATAGACTCTTCAAGGTAAGAAAGTGAATAAGGTTTTCATAACTAGTCAAATCATGGAATTTGAAACTAAGTTTTTGAGCGTCCATTCTAACTAGGGTCTCCTAAGGTCAAACAATGGCTCTGATACCAACTTGTCAACACCCGGATTTTTAAGTCCAGATGCCTATTATGCCGTACATCGCAATCCCAGGAATAATGTTTTTGCGAGACATAATAGTAAGTAGCATAGAGTCATCATTTATTACAACACATATTGTCTTACACCATAGATCACATGATCCAATATTACACGAATATATTGTTCAACATCACACATAGTAGAGCGAAGTAGTAGTGGACTATCTATTCCACAGGCAGCAACTTGACGTTAGAAGACGATCCTAGTTATCGAGACATCCTGTTGTCCGTCATCCTGATACTGGTGCTCTCCTTCATAGTCCGGCATTTGAATAGCCAGTGGCAAAGCCATGAGTACTTTTGTACTAAAACTAACTCTACAATAATTACTCATTAAGTGTAAAGGGGGTGCTAAGCTCTAGGTTCATTTGCATAAAGCCAAGTTTTAGTTTCATAAATCTTTGGTAAAGCCTTATCATGTGCTAGACTAACTCAAGTGGGAACATTAGTGTCATTCCCACAACTCATTATGGTTCACCATAATGTCACCTTTCAATCCACCATTCATTTCTAGAATCAAAACATTTTAATGATAACGGAGGTAGTATGGCCTTTCCAATCGTCCGTAAACACGGCTATTCGAATAGGTTTAACACTCTGCAGAGGTTGTACTCTTGTGCCACAACTTTTGAATTCATCCGTCGAGGATAACCCGAATCATCTTAACACACGCGGATCATCAATCGAAACCTTTCACTTATATATGCTAGTATGAGCACCTCTCCCCATGAGCTTGGCCTCCCGGTGAAAACCGATCAACCCGGGAACTGCACAGGGCTTGGGCCGTACATTCACCTCATTTCAACATCAATCCACACTTAACGGAGGCAGCCGCAGCGTAACCCCTATGATGTTTGTTCAGAGGGAACCCATACTAAAATACACAAGTTTCTAGTTAAGCCCTACCCATAATCAGGTATTGTGGGGTACTTGTATAATTGGAAGGGTATCGCATTCAGACCCAATCATCAATTTTATCAAAAATCACTATCTTCTCTTGTTCAAATCCACCTCCACTTTACTTTCTTTCAAAGTCATTTCACTTCACCATGTTCCCATCTAGAGTAGTCAATTTTAATTGATTAGCACTAGCAACTAAATGAGGGGTGCTATCTAGCTTTGAGTGGTGCTAGTCTAATCCAAGTATTGTTCTACTCTAGACCAAGTGAATCATAAATCAAAAAGGTACTTTGAAATAAATAAGCAAAAGTAAATGTAAGTAAAAACATGGGATAGGTAATACATAAAAGTAAAGTGTGATGATGCCTTTTCTCTAGTAGAGCTAAGCACTTGTGTTTAGCAAGGGTTAGCTTGCCTTGAGCTGGGTAGTTATCGAAGTTCTCTTCTTCTTCCTGAGAGTAGCCCTCCTCCTCTTGGTATTCCTCGTTACTAGCGTCTATATACGAATGCGAGGTATAAATACTAAACCAAGCTCACATACTAAACTAGAGGCACTCAAAATAGTTCACACACTAGTCCTATCATCAATCAAACATGGCATGATGGATTATTTGCTTAGTCTTTATTTGAAAGAAAATAATTTCCTCTCATTATTCCTATTTCTTAAATTTGGTATGTAGGTCTTTAAAAGAATGCATTTCTTTTCATTACCTCTTATTAAGATTTAATCTCTTCATATAATAATAAGGTATGAAATATAGGTTGACCCAAAGTCAACATTTCATATCTATTATATGTGAGTTCAATTTAATTGAAGTGCTACACTTCACATAGTTTTAGTACTTAACATTTAAATGAATTAAAATCTCTAAGTAATAATTCTCAAGGGTTTATTAGCCTAAGTCATTCCCCCTGGTTATTAGTACTTAGGATCAAAATTTAAATGAGAGGTAGCTCTCATATTAGGGTTGAGTTTGAATTTCAATTTTAATTGCTCTAGAATTGACTACATAGCCAATTTATTTGATCTAGTCCATGATCATACAAACAACATGCCTATGTTATTGCATAATCAATTAGAGAACATCATTTGGGATTTATTAGAATTGGAATCAATTCAAAATCTATTCTGGTTAAATTTTAAATAAAGTTTGAATGTTCAAAAGTCCCTGTCTTGTTCTTTTTATCAAATTAAATCTACTATGAATTTGGAGGTGGGGCCAGTGGCATTGGAAAGATAAATTCATGGGCTTTCCAACGGTATAAAGTTTGCTAATTTGGTTTGGCAGATTTCAAACTATCAAATTTTACTAAACCATCAGCAGGGCAATTTGAATAAAGATTAAATCTAAGTTTTGAATTCATGGGCTAGGCGGGAAACGTTACTGGGCCGAAACGAATTTAAACCCACTTCGCAGCCCAACAAGCAACCGGTGCGGGTGGGCTGCCCTGACGAGGGGGGGCCACCTGTCGACTCTTCGCAGCGAAACGGTATTTTCAATCTCGACCGTAAGATTAAGAAGATCACGGCGTGTGAGCGTGTCGTCCCCGAGCGGCGACTCAGCGGCAGAAGCCTGGGGAGAAGAGTACCAGGCCGTTGCAGGTCTGGCAGTGTGCGGAGAAGGATGTAGAGATGAGAAGACCTGGGAGCACGGCGGCTCGGGAGGCGCCAATCGAAGCAGAGCTTCCGCGGCTCCGGCGGACTTGAGCTTGCAAGGTCGAGCAGCTCCGGCGAGGTGGTGCTAATTGAGGTGAGATGGTGTGAGAGAGGGAGGGGAGCGTGAAGAGAAGGAGCTATTAGGGAGGCCTAAGGCGACAGGCATGGAGGCTGAGGTAGGAGTCGAGTGAATCAACGTCGATCGAGGGCAAGGCGAGGACGTATCTGTAGGCGCGGCGATGCACAGGCAACCTGGCGCAGAGAAAAGGTGAAGGGATGGCAGGGATTCAGGGTTTGCCATTGTTCGAGGACGACGGCGACGGTGCAGGGGCAGGCCTGAGCTTGTGTTTAGCGTGTAGAGGGCGGGGAGTAGCTGCTCAAAGTCGTGGTAGGCTTTGCAGGGGAGGAGTAGGCTGCTCGAGCGCGCGACGTACCGGCGTGTCCAGGGCGCGCTCACCGTGTCGACTGGCACGCCCTGGCACGGTTTGGACACGCGTGTTCTGGCCAATGCCGAGCCTTGGCGAGCATGGGCGGTGTACCATTCGATTCCTTGAGTGACAGAGAGGCTCCAGGACAAGGAGAAAGGTTGAGGGGAGGGCTGGAGAGAGGATGCCCAAAGGTGGCCGGGGTACATGGCATGGCATTGTTTTAGGGTTTCTCTTCTTCCTCCTCTCACTTTAATCGACCAAGGCAAGTACTGGGATGAAGCAGGGGTTGTAAGGGAGTGCAATGATCAAAGATTAAAGGGGTTTAGTGAAGAATCCAGAGGATAATAGGGTGTAGCTCAAATCTGGAATCATGGCTGCCAAGTGTTTGATGAAATGGCCGCATGAGATTTTTATTTGAATTTTGGAAATCTTTTTGGTGAATCTCATTTATATAATTAATGTGAAGTATTGGTGGTGGTGGCACTCAATTTGGAGTTGTTTTGCAAAATGTCAAAAGTGACATGATCTTCACTTTATTTCAGCATCCCCTCTTGTCACTTTTATTCTGGTCAACCTAGTCAACTCTAGCCATGATGGTCAACATCAAAGTTGCTCACCTTGACATGGTCTTGGATGACATGGCTTTGGTTGACCAAGTTTAGTTCAAGAATTGAGAAAACCAGGGGGTAAAGAGGTGAAGAAAATATTTTGGGGAGAAGTGACCATTATCATATGTATGTAAGATTTTTGATTTCCTTGTATTTGATTCTTGATCCAAAGATGCAATTGTGTTAGTTTATCATATTGAAGTATTTTAGAAGCAAGGGAGCAAGCAATTATGGCCTTGGTTGAGGATTTGCACTTTTGCATATTGTGTATGTAAGTGAAAAATGGGTTTTTCCCATTTTCTCCAATTCCCCTCAATTTAGGGTTTGGTGATCTTGATTAGGGTTCACATAGCAATGTTTAAACATACTAACACTCATCATGGCAATTGCACAAAAGAATTTCACTCAAATGCATAAATCTATATGTGGCACTATATGCATATAAAAAGTTTTTGTTAATTGCAAATTTTGGGTTTGGGGAAATTATCTTTCTTGTTTATTATTGTTGAAACTTGGGATGTTACATGTAACAGAGTCGATGTTGTAATTCTATGGACATGCCTTGGACCCGCATATGTTTCTGTTGTACCACTCTGAGCGATATAATACCCGTGGAACTGTGTTTCATTGGTGTTATATCAGACTTGCATACTACACCATGCAGTGGTATGCCGGGTCACCACAGTTGGTATCAGAGCAAATGCTTTGACCCTAGGATTAAAACCCTTTAAAAGAGACCTATAGGATTGGTAGTGTCTATAGAAAGTTGCCTTAGTTAAACTAAATACTTCTTATGACTTGAGATGGATATTCATTTGAGAATAATCCTGACACACTTAAGTCAACATTTCCTACCTATCCTTCCTAAGTGAAGTTAGTTAGCTAATCCAAAACATGTAGCACATCAATAAGTCCTTAAAACAAAAGATGAGTAGATCACAGTTGGTATACAATACATGGTAGTCCAAAGAGAGGATACTACCATAAGGAAGATATCCTATTGGAAGATGTGTACCAACACATGTTATAGTTAAATAAGAATTACTCAGACCTGTAATAGAAGTAATATAGTGATGAAGATAATTAAGATATCCGGATAGAAGATGAAGACCCAGATAAGTAATGAGTAAGTAAAAATTGTCTAGACGTGTGAAACAATTGATAGTAAGGGATAACTCTGAGTTATGTGAGGTAGTATAGACCATGATGAGTCAATCATGGGAGGGAAGGAAGAGAGAATGGAATAAAATATGCTTACTTACATGGTAGAGATAGAAATCATATATGATTCACCTGGGAATCATTATGTGATGGACTAGAACATCATAAATATTTAGGATAAGTACAATAAGAAGTCAAGTAATAAACAATAGTGCAAGAATTGTGTTCCAAAACAATGGGAAGTGTGCCAAGCACATCATGACCATAGTCTTATGATAATATAAACACTTGGAAGTATAGGAGCTATAATTCCATAGTAGGTGTTTAGAGTAGCAATGTTAGAACCTAGTCATATCATGTGAGATAGTCCTCAACAAAATAGAAGTTAATTTAGTACTTCCGAATGAAATTAAGTTAACCTTAATTATCCTAGACCACTTTGTTTCAAGTTTATCTCATTGCAATTGTGCAATTAAGGTAAAAGTTGAGACAAATAGTAGACTTCCATATATGAGTACTAAGTATCACGATATAAACCTATCTGATGTGGTGCTATATACTACACATCAGAGCCTGATGTTTAGAGATGTCTTACTCAACTATTATATTTAGGCTTATGATGATGTGTAATATAAACACAAAGCTGAATCTTCTTGGATTTCATTGGATTTTCATTGATTGACTAGATCCATACATGAAGTTGGACTTTGATATGCAAGTGCATGTTGCAATATCAAGTTCTTACTTAATGCCATAGATCTAGAGGGTTATGGTATTCGTGTGAGGAAGTGACGAATTCTGAAGATTCTGAAGAAATAATGAAGGTTCATCAGATAAAGGAAACAAAGTTGTGGGAAGCAATCACAATTTTCAGAAGGAAGTACCAATCAAAACTCATGCTTTACCTCAGTAGAGGAGTACTTTAGTACATAAAGAGCATGAAGGTGAGAAATATGGTGATTATGGTGAAGCTGAAGCAGATCCCTAGTCAACATAGAGGAGGGAATGCATGGGAAATCACTTAGGATACTATATTCATAGTGTTAGCTAGTGGTTTTCTTGCAATAATAAACCCTCGATGAAGGAAGATGATATATAAAATCATAGCAGATATAAGAAGACCACAGTTGGTAACAGAAGACCACAGTTGGTATAGGATCAATATTGCGAGATAAAGTAGAAGATGTCTCGTCTAGTTGATCAGAACCTATAATAGAATCCATTTTTTAGATAACAAATAGCCACGATTGGTATCAAGGAGTCCACCATTGGATTAATTGTATCAAGAAGTTGTGAATAGATAAAATTTTGTTAACCAAATAATAATGAACTATAATCATTTAGTCAAAGGATTCACATAGGATGTCCACAATTGAGTGGATACGCCACAAACATTCTTCATGAGACTTTTAGAAAAGTATAAACCATAAGCTAGACCAGACCAATATTCTAATCATAAGTTCCATAGTTGGAAGAATAGGAGTTGAAGACCATAAGAAAACTCTAAGGGGTAGAGTAAAGACTGAGTTGGATGTACACTAACTCAATATTTTGAGCTAGATAGAAATAGAATTTCTGAACTGAGCGGAAGTTCGATCTTATTTTCATAAGATTGTTGACACCACTTTTAGAAGAATGTCAGACCAGAAGCCGAGGTTTATACCTCGAGGAAGCAAGAAGTGGACTATCACTTGAGCAAGTGAGTAATAATTACTCATAAGTACTAAAGCTTAAGGCAGCTAATGATAATGAAGTTGGATGAAGGAAACACCGTAGATAAAATACAGCCCGAGAAGGCCATAGACCAAAGGAGATTGACTATACCAAAACTTAAGTCCATTGGAATGATTCCTTTCATGGAACCTAAATAACCCAAAATAGTCAGAGGTATCAACCATAAATCTAAGATTGGATGGACTAAATGAGTCTAATCCATTCTTAGGGAAATAAACCATCACGACTATTTCCATGGTAAGTACCTTACCAAGTACCATTAATGAACTTTCGGAAGTAAGGGAAAACAAAGACCTATTTATCAATTAGGAGTTTATTATCAAATTAGTCCTCAGTTAAGACTAGCAGCACCAGAAAAAAGTCCCATCATAGAATGTCCAAAGAGAAAGGAAACTAGATTATAGAGTTGAAAGAAATCAAATAATTAAAGTTAGAAGCCATGGCTCAGAGACAGGTATTATTAGATTCCAGAGAACAATCATAGAACTGGAGTAAGAAACTAGTGTTCAGAGACAAACCATAATGGATTCCAGGAAGAATCTGGACAAGGGATATATTCAATTATATCCAGTAAGATCAATACGGAGTTCGAGAAAAGTCGTAGTCTGCACAAGTCAGATCCACACTCCGGAAACGTGAGAGAGATCAAACTTCGAGGACGAAGTTTAGTTTAAGGGGTAGAGACTGTAATATCCCAGGTAATGGGGTTACAAAATTAGAGGAAACAGATGTGTGCATTGCATTCATGCATAGAAAATCTGGGGAATTTTCGCGCTTTAAAGTAAAACAGTCACAGTAACTGACACTGACCTTGGTGGAATTGAAGTAGCTCATCAAGTCAAGCGCTACAAACCTCAATGTGACTTTGCTAAAACCTTGTTTTGGGAAGAGATGATTTGATCTAAGGGGTTAGATCAAATGGAACTAATTATCAACACAACAACACCTTACTCAATGATCAATTGCTTGATCTTATAAAAGATTATAATATGGTAATCCTTGTCATAGCATATGAACATCACTTCAATTGCAAATCAAGTAACAGTAAAATGGAGAAACCATTCCTCACTTATCTTCTCCATGTCTTAAACTATCTATGATCCTACCATGAAACCTCATGGTATTTATTCCACTTCAACATTGGAATTATAACAAGAAGATCCACCCCAGGAATTGATATTCTTCTCTATTCCAAGTTAATACACATCAAACCTAGAGAGATGAGAGAGTTCTATAGTATTTATAAGAGAAGCAATGGAAAACCTTAAGCTAAAACCTTGGATATATATCCAAGTAATCAGATCATCATCTTTAAGAGGAACATCAGGATGTTATTCAAGACAATTCCTAGAGAGAGAACCTAATTATGTTAAACCTAGATATTGATGATCACATCAACCTCTAGGGAGCCTAACCTTAGGTTATCATTGAATTCCTTCCCAAATGAGAGAGACCATTCATACTAACCTTAGCTTTACCTACTTAAGAATCAAGGACACCATTGAACTAAAATATTGGGTTGTAAACCATTTCATCTTGGAGTGGTGAGATAACCAAATACCAAGTGGAATAGGACTATATCCATGAATTAGTGAAATAAGGGTTGGACTAATCCAACTAAGTTAGACAATTGAATCTTTAGCTCAGCAACCTAAATAAATATTAGGAGTACACCATAAACCCTAGAATAAACCATTCCTATGTGAGAGAACTCAAGCTATGGAGTTACACTAAAAATAGATGAGGCAACACCTGGATTTGAGGGAGAGAACTATTCTTATAACCAGATGATCATATCATCATTGTTCAAGTAGAACCCTAATAGAATATCTCAGGTATTCCCCTGGGATATAAATTATTGAAACAACCATAGTAGTTCCATACAAGAAGGTAAATTAGAAGTGCTATACCTTGATTGATCAAGACAATACTTGATCATGGAAGAGAGAACCCATTTAATGAGAGATCCCTAGGAATACAAACCTTGATCATTATAAATTGAGTGATGATCATAAACCCTAAGAACTTGAGGTAGAGATATTAAGAACAAGTGGATCATGCCTAATCCATGACCATGCTTTGGAGAAATAGGAGAATAATTCAAATGCTAACACTTATATGATTAGTAGATATTATCCCCACATGAAATCATAGGGAGGTAACTAGTAAGCAAACCTAGACTTATATCTCAACCTTTACTTGTGAACCACTTGGTGATCATAAGAAGAATCCTACCATATCCATACTTCAGAAACTAAACAACCTAAGAAAACCTTAGAGTTAAACTCTATACTTTATATGGTGAGAAACCCTATATCCATACAACCAAAGTTAACTATAAAAAGAACTATAACCAATGTAGTTACTTAAATGATAAATTGAGGTTAATAATAGAAGCCAATTGGTAGAAGATAAAACTAATTCTCAATATCATGGTAACTAGAGGAGAACATAAAATGTTAAGTAAACAACCACCTTATCATGGTTAGGGGAGATTAAACCCTAGCACATGCAATATGATGTCATCTCATCTCTACAACCCAGAATTAAATCTCAACCCTAGTTTGTGTATCACTTGGGTGATCACAAATAAAACCTAAACCACAATTAAGATTAAAACCATATGTGAAGTGATCAACCATTTATCTTTGTAACCAAGATCAACCATAATGGAAATCATACCTACTTAGATACTTTCAAAGGTAATGATAATATTAACCTTAAAGGGGGGTTATGTTGGAAATTATAAAAAACCCTAATCCATTGGTGCTCACATAAAATCATATGTAATTGACCAACCTCTTAAATATGTAGTCAAGTCCTCATAATAACTTCTAAAACATTTGGACTAAGAAAAATCAACTCCAATTATCCAATATGGTGTTATATTACAAATGAGAAAAGGAATTAAAAGGAATACCTAAATTCATGTCTAAATAAAAATTGCAACAAGGCTCACATATAGTTAAGGTTTAATCAAAAACAATGCAATGATACAATGATCCTTGTATTAGACCTCAGGAAAACCAAGTTGTGAAACAGCTGCAAAACAGACAAGAATTTAAATTTGAATTAAAACTAGAATTCAAAACAAGAAATAAAACAGAAAATAAATAAAAGAGATAAAGGAGAGGAGACTTACCTGGACCTTACCAGCCGACGCAGCCCAGCAGCAGCCCAGCAGGAGTCCACCAACGCAGCCCAACCCACCACCCAGGAGCAGCCCACTAAGCAGCCACATACCCCTTCGTAAAAAAATCATCATCTCATCAACGCGCATGGACGCCAGCAGCTCGCCGTGCTCCTCTTCTCCTCTCTCGCTGGCGGCCTCTCCTTCCTCGACGACGTGACGAGGCACCCTCCGACGCCGTATAAAAGCCCCGGGACGAGCCCTAGCCTCGGTTTTCTTCTTCCTCGTCTCTAATTTCCCCAAACCGAAACCCTCACCGAGCCGGACTCCGACCATCGCCGCCGGTAGGGACCTCCCCGAGCCTCGCCAAGACCACCGTTGGAATCGCCGTCCTTGACATGGTCACCGTGTGCGAGGAATCGAGCTAACAAGCCCCCAATCGACCGTGCCTGGTTGTCTTCTCCGACGCCGGCATCGAGCAATCCTGGCGATTGCGACCTCTCCTCGCCTCGCCGACAAGCCCTTCGTGTTCTGGGTGAGTCCCTGAACCTCCTGCGCATCCTAGCCCTCTCGTTCATGCCCAGCATCGCCGTAGCACCGATCACCTGCGAGCGCCGCCGCTCGGGCCTCTCCGTCGTGGTTGCTCCGGCGACCAATCCGGGGCGGCGCTGGTACTGTTAGAATCACCGCAACGTGCTGAGTCTCGTGGTGTGGATGGTTTGGCCGCGGGGTGAGCATAACTCCGGCGACCGTCGCCACAGACCGCCGGCCACCGTGCCAAATTGCCACGTTGGCAATTTTGACCCAGTCAAGCATGCGTGGCAGGTGACGTGGACCTCTGGCCCACGAGTCAGTGTCTCTGTGGGTGTGAAGCCCGGGTAGGTTTAGTCATTTCAGGTTTTAATTTCAAATTCATTAATTACTGCAACTTTGCAAATTCATATAAAATTCAATATAGCTCAGAAAAAAATAAATGATACATCAAAATTCATAGAAAAGTAAACTCTATCCAATAAAAATATAATATGAAATTTTTATTTTTAATAAAAATTTAATTATTTTAAACTTAATAATTAAGTCTTTTCTTTAATTCAAAATGCAATTAAAATTCAGTAATTAAGAAAAGTGTCCAAATTAAATAAAAAACCAGTAAATAAATAAAGAAAAGATTAACACTTATTTTTCTTTATTTATTATTTTGTTAAATCATTATTGAGAGATTTAAACCCTAATTAATAAATACCTTAATTATTAAATTCATTAAAAATAATAAAATGTCAAATCCAATATTATTTTTATTTCAAACTCATTAATAACTTCAACTTGATAATGAAGTTATTAATCCAAGAATTATAGGGTAATTAGGAAACCCTAGTTCCAATAGAAACAAAGTGATAACCTCATAATTTCATGTGGAACCATAAAACCCTAACTCTACTAGGAACCCTAGTTCCATTAGTACATGTGAAACCTAAATTGTTTCTAACCTAAACCCTAGGTTAGAGTATGTGATTATGGTACTTTCTTTCATTTATAGCTCCATAGTAGCAACTAAAGACATACCTATGTCCACATAAAATGTAGAAACTTATCACTAGCAATGTAGTATTCCATGTATGCATACACTTAAACCAAGATGATCAAGTAGGGTCAACCAAGTCTAAACCCTAGCTCTTATCCTTAAAATTGTCAATCTTAATTAACCATAATTAGCATCACACCAATGTGATGAACCTCAGGAACAACTATGCCAAATCTTGAGCATTACCTAACCATATTCCACTAAACCCTATTAGTGTTGGATACTTATCAACCATCCTATTTAGGAGTCAATTATTCCTTACTTAATAGAACCAACAGTAAAACCTAGACCACCTCAACCCTAATTGATATACTTCTTATTACTTAAGAAGTATGTTCTTCAAAAGTTATTCTTTTGAAGTAAATAAAGAATCATCATCAACCCTGCTTATAAGGACCTATAAACCCTAGCTAGCTATCATCAACAAGATGAACCAATCTTGATAGCAACCAGGTATAAATACTTGCTTAGGATGCCTAGGCTTAACTCAGCCTTACCAGCCCTAGGTGTCGATAAATCCAACATTAGTGTGATCCATCTACTACTTACTCCGGAAACCAATTAGAACCATAGAAAACCATAGAACTCCACAACCCAAATTATCATACTGGTTCTTTATCAAAGAACATGTTCTTCAAAAGTTATTCTTTTGAAGTATATGATAATTAATCATTAACCATGCCATATAGTGTTAAAACTAACCACTGTTCTTTACTTGTTAACATTATGCCAATTATCATTCTTTGTGTGCTCAATTGATTACTATGCCTTATTACCTACCTGTTTATAATACCAAGTAATCACACCTGAATAAGAACCTTGTTTGTGAATCACTCTAAAAGTGCAACACACCCTGAACCAATCATTACAACTCACTGATCCTAAATCATCGGGGTTAGGTCACGCTTAGAGCGATTGCATCTCATACTTATGCATTATTGCATCTTTGCCAATCTTTTAAACATCGTCCTTACCGGACGATGATGCTATTTCAGAATTTGGAGTTATTGCGTATCGAAGACCTTACTGCATAATCTTGCAGTCAAGAAAGGCAAGTTCATCACTTGCTCATGTCATTTGAGTATTTCTATCAAATTACTTGCAAAGTACTATGGTTATCACTATTGCATAAAAACCAAAACCACTATTTTCATAACTATGAATATGACTATGTGGTGGGCAATGGAACCATGGATTGTGTTGATATGGTGGAGGTTCCATTGCAAGGGTTTATATCCATCTAGGATTAACAACAAATGTCGTCCAGTGATTCTTGTGTCGTAATACCCGTGTTAACCATAAGATCCGGAGTGGGACGGAGTAGTCAAAGTGTTTCCACCTCTCGTTCATCAACGGATGCGCTTTACCGTAGACACTTGTATCTGTAGGGCAAGCGGTTGGCTGGGGAAGCCTTAAGTCCCCACGTAGTCCGTAGACACTTGTCGCTCGAAGAACAAGCGGTTGGCTGGGGAAGCCTTAAGTCCCCACGGTATTGCGGTCTATGATGGGTTGCACTACCGGCGAAGGAGTTTGGTTAACGAGTCCCAAACTGTTGTCGTGGTCGGGGTCCACCCGTGAGTGGGAATAATGGGACCGGCGAGGACCCAGGGTCGGGGCATGCAACAAAGGGTGGGTGTTCGAGGTAGCGGAGGAACATGATTGGCTAGACCTTATACCGGGCCTCACACCATAGGAAGTGTGGACGGGTCATTCCCGGTTGGCACCAAGGTTAAGATCTCTTATGGGTAAAGCAACACACCTCTGCAGAGTGTAATGAACCGTGACCTGTCACTCCCTGTTCCGAGATATGGAACTGCGAACGCGGCCGGAAAGGAGCTCCATGAAGTTCTAGTAAACCGGTGAAGGCTGACGGACATAGTTCTTATGAATAAAAGCAACCTTTTGAAGAAATGCTTATGAAAACCTGCATTGGTATTAGACTTTCTGGTCTAATGCTGTAGCTAGTGCATTAAACACCTCTTTCCTATAATGAACTTGTTGAGTACGCTCGTACTCATCCCACTCTTAAATCCCCTGCTTAGATATGGAGGCATCGAAGGAGGATCTACAGTGCAACTCGAAGACCGAGGAGTCAACAACTACTTCAAGAGACAGGACCCTGTCAGAGGAGTCAGATACCACATCCAACAAGGAGAAAACCTAGTTTAGCCATAGAAGGGAACTAGCTTCCTAAACCTAGCTCCTATTTAGTCTAGAGTCTATTCTTAGCCTCTGTAGTTAGTGAAATACTCTACAAATAAAGTTCGTGATAAGACTAGACTACGAGTCGTTCTTTTGGAGTTTATTTGCAGTTTTACCTCATTGTAAAGTAGGAGGCTGTGATGATCTTATGTAACGAGTCGATGTTGTAATTCTATGGACATGCCTTGGACCCGCATATGTTTCTGTTGTACCACTCTGAGCGATATAATACCCGTGAAACTGTGTTTCATTGGTGTTATATCAGACTTGCATACTACACCATGCAGTGGTATGCCGGGTCACCACAACAATTACGTCATCAATGACGTTGCACAGTTTGCTCGAGGTGCCCGAAGAAAAGTCAAACTATCGGATGGCCAACTTGAGTCTACGCACGGATCGCAAGCATCCGTACCTAGATTCGGTGGGCTACTCCCATCGGAAGCGCTGGACGCGCACCTGATAAATCTGGACTCGAAGACGATCTTGCAGAGAAGAACGAGAAAAGAGTATCCGAAGAAAAGGTTGTAACGTACCTACACTCGGGGGCTACTCCCATCGGGATTATCCTTCGTGGAGCTTGTGAAATGGTTGTGGAGCTTTCCATCTCCGGAGTGAAGGAAAAGCTAGCCATAAGGGAAAGGCATTTGTCCTTCGTGGTATTGGCTTGGAGAAGAAGGTGAGCCTTCGTGGCATTCGAGAGACATTCATGGTAGCTCGCATCTCTCCAACGTGACGAACCTCACCTTGTGTGGGGGAACACGGGAATACATCTTCGTCTCCGCGTGGCTCGATTATCTCTATACCCGAGTTTACTTTTCTTGTGATAGCCATCATGCTTAAAGTACATATATCTTCCTATCACTTGTGCTACTTATATCTTGTGCATATTCTGCTTATCCAAGTTGTTGTTGTTCCACTTAGTTGAGCCTAACATATTTAGGTTTTGTGCTTGTAAAATAAACGTTAGTTCAATTCCGCATTCTTACAAGCCAAATACATAATAGTTTTTAAAACGCTTATCCCCCTCCCGTCTAGGCGACATCTCGTCCTTTTAGGGGTGTCCTTAGCGTCGTTCTATAGTAGTGAGCCATATAAGGGTAAGTGAGATGAGAATGATGCGGTGACCCAGCATACCACTGCATGTTGTAGTATACAAGTCGTTGATATGATCTTTGCGAAGGGACTTCTTCACAATTTGCCATATCCCTCAGAGTGGTACAACAGAAACATTGCAGGTCATAACACTCCATACTTTATTACAAACATTGCCTTAACAAGTTGTTATTCTCACAGTCCTATGAGAACACCCTAAGATACTACTTAAGTACGATTACAACTCATAACAAATATAAAGAGCTCAACAACTTATTTAGGTAAGTTCTACGTTGCTCGGCTCTATGATGCTAAGGTATGTCACTACTCCTCCACCTCCGTGTCATCGGGTCCGTAGACTATCCCATAGTCTACGCCTTCCACTCCGCCTGTAAGATCAGGTTCTTCGTAGACCAGCTCGTAGCTTCCTTCTGGTGCTCCATCGTTGATAGCCTCCACGTTCGGATCATAGTCTAGCAAGGGTGTCGAAAGAAAGTGAGTACAGAGGTACTCAACAAGTTCTAAAAGAATAAAAGGTGTTTGATGCACTAGCTACGACCATTGATCAGGAAATCGCAGGTCAATGCATGTTTTGAAAACATTTCTTCAAAAGGTTGCTTTTATTATGAAAACTATGCCCGTCAGTCTTCACAGTTGACCAGAACTTCGTGGAGTTCCTTTCTGCGCGTTCGCGCTTCCTTCGAACAAGGAGTGACATACAATTTGATACACTGCAGAGGTGCGTTACTTTTCCCACAAGAGATCTCACCCTTTTTGCCATCCGGGACTTCCCCGTTCACACTTCCTTTGGTGTGAGGCCAGGTATAAAGATCCAAGCCCACACCTTCTCCGCGACGCAAACCCACCCTTTTGCCCAACCGTACACCTCCAGAGACTTCCCCCGATAATACGGCTTTACTCATGGTGTACTCCGGACAATCCCTCATAGATCGTAGAGCTTATCATCACTAATGGATGGGGATTTAAAAGGATTTCCCAACCTATTGCGGCAGTGCCTCCAGCACCCCACCGGCTCTCCGATCCGTTGGCGTGCAGAAGGAAAAAGATACGGCTGGCTTCCCAGAGCCATTATAGATCTCATGGTCAACGCGGTTTGTACGGCGCTAGAATCACTGGACGGCATTGGTAATTAATCCTAGGGTGATATAACCCATTGCAATGGAACCTCCACCATATCAACACATACCATGGTTCCATTGCCAGCCACATAGTCATATTCATAGTTGGAAAATAACATTTCATTTGCGATGCAGGAATGATAAGTATATAGCTTTGCATTAAAGTAGTAGAAAATAATCAAGTTGACATGAGCAAGGGTGAACTTGCCTGTGGACTGCGAGATAGTGCAGTTCAATGCAGTTGATGGAACCTGGACCTCGGGTTCTGTAAGAAGCATCATTGTCCGGTAAGGACAATGTTATAAAAATCCAAATAATGCAATCATGGATGGATTATTTTATGTTGAATCCCTTTACCCCAATGAGTTATTACAATTTAGGGTTGTATTTAAGATTTATGTCTTTGACGGTAATTTACAATTGATTTAAAAGTATTAATCATTGTGATTCACACAAAGTACAACAATTCAAAGTAAAATGATTTTACTTGATGATTACCTTAGTCATTCCAAAATAATTTGAAATTATAGAGTGAACTCTATAGTTTTTTGGAATAAAAAGAAGTATAGTATTTTTCTGGGAAAAATACCCTTTTCAAAAGAAATGATTTGGAATAGTAGAATTTCATTTTGAAATGTTTGAAAATAAGTATTTAAACTTATTTGAGATTTTCCTTGAATTTTAATTACAAGGAAATAATAATCTTTAATTCCAAGTTATTATTTAAATTCTGAAAATTCATAATTTTGAATTTGTTTCATAACTTCCATTTCATATTTTATTCTGTTAAGATTTATTTTTCATTCATAAATCCAATTTTTATTGGATTTTTAGAGTTGTTTATGATTTATTAAAATTTGGTAAAGTTTTGGTCTTTTATTAAATGTAAAAAGACCAAAATACCCCTCTGGACCCATATTGGGCCCAGCCCAATAACTTAACCCAGGGACGGCCCAATAAGGCTGGCCCCCTTTTGGGTTCGGTGGCGCCGAAGCGGCCCACCTCACTCACTCTCACTCGGCCCTCTCACTCGCTCGTCTAACCCTAACTGCTGGCGACTCCCGTGGCGATGTCGTCGCCGCCATGGCCGCCGCCTCGCTCCGGCCATCGCCGTGCTACTCCGCCGTAGCCACCTACCGATCCTGAACCGCCGCGTGCAGATCTATCGATCTGTCCGCGCAGTTTTCCCCTTCTCGTCCTCTCCTGGCGAATCGCCTCCGATCTGGATCTCGTGGAGAATCGCCTCGACGAACTCCGGCGAGATCTCGTCCTCGCCGACGATGGTACGCGCCTCGGTTGACCTGGCGCGGGTGCTGCTTGCAGTACTCGTGCCATCGCCTCAGGTGCTGCTACGGTGGTGCTGGTTCGTGTCTGGTTCGCCGGCGTAACGTCGGTGCCTACCCTGGATTTGCAGCTGTTAGGCCGCGCGAGCACTGCCTCGCCATGCCCTAGCCTCGCTTCCAGGCGCAAGTAAGTGTTGCATCTCCTCTTCTCTTCTGTGCGCCTCCCCTCGTTACTGTTCTTCTTCCTCCTCATGCTCTGCTGCTCTCTGGTGATCCTGTGATCACACAGAGCCATGCTATTCTTATGCAATTTGTCTGTGCTTCGGTTAATTGCAAGCTCATGGCACAGTTACCATTTACTGGTACTGGCACATGCTGCTTTGCTTGCTGTTCATGTTGTGCTTGCTTCTCTGCTGCTCCTAGCTTGTTCTACACTTGCCATGCTCTACTGTGCTTGCTCAAGAGCTATCTATGTCATGCTATGCTTGGTTACGACTTGCTTATGCTTACTGGTCTATCATGCTTGCTTGTCTAGGTGTACTTGTGTTGCATCTGTGACACTTGTGTGTGTGCCAGAGGTGCCTGTGATATGCTCAGTGCTACCTCTGCAAGCCAATGATCCATTGGATCATTCCTTGCTTGTTGGCTAACTTCCCTGTGTAGCTTGGCTTGCTATAATTGATCCATTTGATCAATTGATTGTCAGTGATTGCTTACTGGCTAATACTGTGGCTATATGAGTTAATTATCTGGTGATGCTGATGCTCAAGCATCACTGTGCTGTTGCTTACTTGTGCTGTTGCTTATCTTAGCTACCTAGACTTGTTCTAGTGGCTATAGATTAACTGTGTTGCTTAACAGTGTGCTACTGTCATGCTTAGCATGGATCTGTGATAAATTCATGCTTGTATTACTTAAATTATGATGAACTGCTTATGCAGTGATGATTAAGTTACTTGCTTGCAAATGATTTGACTGTTCATGATTATCTAGCAAGCAAAATAGAATCTGAATCCATTTCTGGATAGTGATGTGATATATTTGGCTTTCTCTTATTTGATGCTAAGTGTGATGTGACCTCAGTAGCCTTGCTACTGACTGGTTGCTCACATGGTTGGTTGGATCTTGTTGGCTACTCATCTTTGCTTGCATATTTGGGGATCATAGTAACTATGAATGCCAATATGCTTGCCTGTGAAGAAATCTAGGGTTTCTGATGGTTGTATGCTTAGGATTTACTGTATAGTCTTAGCTGCTAATCTTTGCCATCTACTGGTGCTATCTATGCATCAATTCTGGCTAGTGTATGCCTCTGTGCATATGTGCTAGTTTCTGTGTATAAGATCTGTACCTAGATGCTTTCTATTTTAGTGGCTTTTGACTGGCAGTAATCCTTGGTGAAAACCAAGTGATGATCTACCCATATGAGCATCTGCTCATCCCATGCTTATTCATGCATATGATGGATTAGATCCATTGGATCTTTTCCAGGAACTAGGTATACCTTGTTCCAGCTCCTAGAAAGTAATGTTTTGTTGATGCAGACTTGGGTTTGTGTCACAGCCCTTCACCTCCAGGTCTTGGATGATCTTCTCAGGTCACCATGATTTCTGGTGGTTGAGTGGGTGTGTGTGTTGGTTCTGTTCTTGCTCAAGAACTGGATGAACTGAGCTTGTTCTTGCTTCACCCTTACCTGGTGAATCTTTATCTGGTCGACTGGTTATGATTTCTAGGGTTTGTGCCCCTTTTATATGAACCCTGCTTCTATCCTTGCATTGACACACAAGCCTGGCTTGTTTGGTGACTAAGCTGATGCATGGCCTTGCTGTTGCTGCCAGCACACTTGAGCTGTGTGCTCTCATATGCTGAAACTTGAGCCCCTGTGTGTGCTCAGGTTTGGTCTGCTGCTGCCCTTATCTTGTGCTGTCCATGGTTTTGGACAAGCACAAGTGTGCATGACACTTGGTTCTGTCAAAACTGAATCTTGTGTTATTTGCTAACTGTCCAAACTGAATCTTGGCTAACACTAACATTCTGGCTAGTGTTGATTCTTTGTTTTGCAGGTTTTAAAGATGGACATGACCATGAAGAAATACTTCAAGTCATATAGTCTAGGTTTTAGTTTAGGAATCATATTGTAATCTTCAGTTTTATTTCTGTTTATTATTCATTAATTCTTGTATCAAGAATTTTGTAAAGACAATGTAATTTGTGTTGTGATATCAATAAAGCCCAAGTTTTTGTTTATGAGCTTTTGATTTATGTAATGTTTATATTCTGGAATATACATTGTATTTATGATTCACTTTGAAATTCAAAGTTGTTTGAATTCATAAGTTGTGTTTAAATTATGCATTCCTTTTATATTGTTCAATGCTTATTGTTAAATGTATTAACACTTGTCAAATGAAATCAATTCCCCAAATCAACAAGATACAAAAGAGATCATGTCGAAATTTCCCTAACTCACATTGCCTAACCCTAAGTGCAAAATGAGAGAGAACCTCGATCCCTCTTAGGTTTAGTTGCAATAAAGCGCGAAAATTTCCCCCGTTTTGCGATGAAATGCACATCCCATTTCTAAATCTACCCTTCGTTGTTCCTATGTTCTGGGTTATTACAGCCTCTCCCCCTTAACAGAAACTTCGTCCCGAAGTTAAGATTGATACCTGAACATCTCGGGGTAAGACTTCCTTAATTCTTCTTCCGTCTCCCAAGTTGCTTCTCGCTCGGGATGATGTTGCCATTGCACTTTACAGTATTTGATTGCCCTGTTTCTTAACTTCTTCCATTGTACTTCTAAGATCTTTTCAGGCCTTTCCACATAAGTTAGATCAGATTGCAATTCTATTTCCTCATATGTGATAGGATCATCCGGTGCCTTCAAACACTTTCTGAGTTGTGATACATGAAATACATTATGAACTTGATTTAGTTGTGCCGGTAATTCCAACTCAAAAGTTGTTCCTCGATTCTGACTGATTATCTTAAATGGTCCAATATATCGAGGGCTTAATTTTCCTTTTACTCCGAACCTCTTAAGTCCTTTCATTGGGCTAACCTTCAGATAAACCATGTCTCCCACTTTCGGTTCCCAATCTCTTCTCTTTAAGTCAGCGTAACTCTTCTGACGACTCTGAGCTATTTTAAGTCTATCCCGGATCACCTCGATGACGTCTTGTCTCTCCTTGATGTAGTCCGGTGTAAACTCCTTGTTTTCTCCGGTTTCAAACCAACAAATTGGTGATCTACACTTCCTTCCGTACAATGCTTCGTACGGTGCCATCTGGATGCTACTCTGATAACTATTGTTATATGAGAACTCTGCTAGAGGTAAATGATCCTCCCATGAGCCTCCAAAGTTCAGAGCACAAGCTCTAAGCATGTCCTCAAGTATTTGATTGGTTCTTTCGGTTTGTCCTCCGGTTTGTGGATGGTATGCTGTACTGAAATCCAACTTGGATCCTAAAGATTCTTGTAGTTGTTTCCAGAATGCTGATGTGAAAATTGAACCTCTATCTGAGACTATCTTCTTTGGTACTCCATGCTTACTCACAATTTCCTTCACATAAATATCCACAAGCTTTTCTGCAGTATCCTTTGTGTTTACGGCTATGAAATGAGCACTCTTGGTAAGTCTGTCCACTATTACCCATATCATATCCTTCCTCTTACTAGTCATTGGTAAACCAGTAACAAAATCCATTCCTATTTCATCCCATTTCCATTCCGGTATCTCTAGTGGTTTGAGTAATCCCGCAGGACTCTGATGCTCTGCCTTCACTCGTTGACATGTATGACATTCCGAGACATATTGTGCTATTTCTCTTTTCATGTTGTTCCACCAGAACATCTCCTTCAAATCCATATACATCTTAGTACTTCCGGATGTATGGAATAAGGGGTTTCATGTGCTTCTTTTAATATGATTGACTTCACTTCTGGATCATCCGGTACACAGATCCTTTTCTGGAAGTATAATGAATCAAAATCCCCTAGATGGAATTCCGATGGTCTTCCTTCGCCAATCCTCTTGATTTCCTCTTGGATGAACAAATCATCCGCTTGCTTTCGGATAATCTCATATTTCAAGTCTGAGTACATCTCATCCATAATCCTCATGGTTGCTATACTTCCTTTGACGTCACCTTGAATAAACAAAATCTGAGCATCTTCTAACTCTTTCCGAAGTTCCTTTGGAATCTCCCATTCCGTAGGTTGATTCTCCGTACTCTTCCTACTTAGGGCATCTGCTACTACATTAGCTTTGCCTGGTGTATAGTTGATCTTAAGGTCGTAATCCTTAATCAACTCCAACCATCTCTTCTGTCTCATGTTTAATTCTTTCTGGGTGAAGAAATATTTCAAACTTTTGTGATCGGTGTATAACTCACACTTGGATCCATATAGAAATTGTCTCCAACTCTTCAAAGCATACACAACTGCCGCTAACTCGAGATCATGTACTGGGTAGTTGTGTTCATGTGGTTTTAATTGCCTTGATCCATAAGCTATTACCTTCCGATCTTGCATAAGAACACATCCAAGTCCATTCTTGGAAGCATCACAATACACCGTGTAATCCTTTCCAGGTTCCGGAACTGCTAACACTGGTGCTGTGGTTAACTTATCTTTGAGTGTTTGGAAGCTGACTTCACACTCATCAGTCCACACAAATGGAGTATTTTTCTTGAGTAACTTGGTCATTGGTCCTGCAATCTTCGAAAATCCCTCTATGAATCTCCGATAATAACCTGCCATACCAAGAAATCCTCGTATCTCCTTAGCATTTTTAGGTGATTTCCATTCCAATACGGACTGAACCTTGCTTGGATTCACCGCTATGCCTTCTTTGGTTATAACATGTCCAAGAAATTCAACACTATCTAACCAAAATTTGCACTTGCTAAACTTCGCATATAGCTGATGTTCCCTCAAAGTTTGCAGAACTATCTTCAAATGCTTGGCATGTTCTTCTTTATCTTTGGAATAGATTAGAATATCATCTATGAACACTATCACAAACTTGTCCAAGTACTTCATGAATATCTTGTTCATCAAATTCATGAAAATTGCTGGTGCATTTGTTAGTCCAAATGGTACAACCAAGTATTCATGGTGTCCATACCTTGATACAAACGCTGTTTTTGGTACATCCTCCTTCTTGATCTTGATTTGATGGTATCCTGACCTTAAATCTATCTTTGAGAAGACTCCTGCTCCTTGAACTTGATCAAAAAGATCTTGAATTCTAGGTAAAGGATACTTGTTCTTGATAGTTACATTGTTCAAATTTCTGTAATCTCCACACATTCTCTTTCCTCCATCTCTTTTATCCACAAAAATAACTGGTGTACCCCATGGTGACACACTTTCTTGAATAAATCCCTTCTGTTCCAGTTCATCTATCTGAGCTTTCAGTTCCACTAACTCCTTTGGCCCCATCTTATATGGTGGTTGTGCTATTGGTGCTGTGCCTGGAATCAGATCGATTGTGAATTCTATCTCTCTATCGGGTGGCATTCCCGGTAGTTCCTTAGGAAATACATCCTTAAACTCATTCACTACAGGAATATCTTCAATTCTCACTTCCTTCAGGCTATTTAGTTCCAATCCGATCTCCAACTCACTGTACTTATCTCCTTGGAACACTATTCGACCTCCGATGGAGTTGCGAAGTGATACTGTTTTGTCTCCACAGTTAATCACCGCTCCATTTTCTGTCAACCAATCCATCCCTAAGATGACTGATATGTCCTTCATGGGTATGATGAATAGGTCCGCGAAATACACACAGTCACATATGGTTAGGACTTGTGCTTCTTTCACGTGGGTTACTAAGATCGTTCCCCCCGCGGATAGAACAGTTATAGGGGTTTCTAACTTAGAACATCTAAGCCCGAATTTTTCCACAAATTCCAATGCAAGAAATGATGTGGTTGCTCCATATCAAATAATACTTTGCCAGGATGAGTAAGAATGCTTAGCGTACCTAAGACTGTTTGATCCGACTCTTCCGCTTGTTCCAAAGATGTGCAATTCAGCTTTCCATAAGGCTTTCCCCTCTTATTGTTGTTGTTGTTGTAGTTGCGGTTGTTGTTGTTGTTGTTGTTGTTGTTGTTGTTGTTGCGGTTGTTGTTGTTGTTGTTTCCACCTCGTCCTCCAGAGCTCTGTCCGCTCCAGGACGCCTTGTTTGGACAATCCGGCTTGATGTGTCCATCCTTCCCACAACCATAACAGATGATTCTGGGTTTCTGACAATCCTTCTGCAAATGACCTCTCAGGCCACAATTGTTGCAGATGATCTGGTTAATTGGGTTCTGACTCTGACCTCCCCGGTTGTATTGATTACCAGTAGTAGGTCGGTATCGGGGTTTGAAACTCCGATCAGGTGTTGGTTTACTGATTGGGTACTTCCTTGGCTCTATACGAGCCCTCTTCCTCCTGTCCTCCTGGACTTGCCTAGTCATCCTCGAAAGTGATTGCCGAGTCAATCAGTTCCTGGAATTCGCAGTCCGTGCCAACCTCAGTTGCATCTTCATGTATGGATTCATGCCTTTCATGAACCGCTTCTTCCGCTTCTCCTCGGTATCTACATCCTCAGGTGCATACCTGGATAACCTATTGAAATCCCGAACATACTGCATGATTGGTGCAGTATTCTGTCTTAGTTCTTCAAATTCCCTCTTCTTCAGCTCCACCACGCTGTCCGGAACATGAGCATCCCGAAACTTCTTCTTGAACTCTTCCCATGTGAATACCTTATCTGGAGGGTGTACTGCTACAAGGTTCTCCCACCATGATGCTGCTGGTCCTGACAACAGATAAGTGGTATATCTGATCTTCTCCTCATCGTTGCAACCAACGGTCTTCAATTTCCGTTCCGTATCCATGAGCCAATCTTCAGCGTCCATTGGTTCTGGAGCTGATGTAAATGGTAGTGGTCTTGCATTTTGGAAGTCCGATAGAGTTACTCCCTTGCCTTCATTACCCCTATCATTAATGACATGGGTAAAGAAATCCTGCATGTTTTTGCTCTGGCTTTCCTGGTAACGCCTCCTATCCTCCTCCATTGACCTCATATACTGTTGGAAGTCTGGGTGCAACATTGGGTGTGGTGGTGGTGGTGCGTTCTCTGCTCTAGCTGCTGCATCTGCCTCCTCTTTCTCTCTGGCTTCCCGCTCTCTGCGAGCCTCTTCGGTTTCTACTAACGCCATTTCCCCTAGTCCTGTAACAAAGAGCGATTACTCATAATTACACCATGCAAATGTTTTCTGAGCTCAACTCATTGCCCAGAACTAGTCACACAATGAAATCAAGAAGCAAATCCAAAACAAACATTTATTATGTATATACACCGTATAATACATAACACACTCACAAACTTATATTACATGTGGTACATATAAACCACTTATTTGGCTCAAAGCCCAAGCCAACGGAAATCTAAAATACGTTCTAATACAATACCACCTAGATTACTTTATTCTTCATTGGAACTCTACTCCTCCTCATCATAGCTCGCCTCCGCGTACATCCCTGGGGTCCATCCGGTACAACGGTCTGTCCTCCGAAGACCGTCCGGAATGAAAGTTCTTCCCATAGGTATGTAGTCTGAATCGGATGAAGTGCCGAGACAGAGATCTGTCATGCCAAAGTAACTAGATAAAGACTCATACATATCCCCAGTGGAATACAGCTCCTCTTCTCCAGTCATCCATGGAGGATTCCTATTCACTTGACCCCTCATCTTCTTCTTCTTTTTCTTTGTTCCAGAACTCTCACCTACGACGTACTGGGATGTTTTGGGTAACCCCATCTCCAAATCCAAAGAAATGGAGTTGGTGTCTCTTTCTGCACATAGCTTTGGTTAACATTCTGATTAACCGCATCACTCTCATCTCCTGTATCACATGGAATTGGCTCCTCCTCATCACCGAAAGGTTCCCCGAAATGCCAACCCGTCGAGTTCTCGATCGGTGACTCCGAGCAGTTTATGTTCCATGAATGGTCTCCCCCATATCCAGTATCATACGATGCTGACACGTGTGGATAGTGCGGAACAAAGTTAGGTGTAAGTGGATCTCTTGTAAGTGGATTTCTCTTGGACCACTGGTCACTCAAATCTACATCGCTGTCTGGGTTAAAGAAAGGTGTAGTATGTTGTGGTTGTGCCCTCAAATCACGCATCCGAGTTTGGACTTTATCAGGGTCCGTGAACTCAGCTAGCATGTGGTCAATCTCACCTCTCATCTTCATGTGTAAAAGATACATCGTGGTCAATAAAGACTTACAGCTATCCATATGATGTGCTGCAGCTTCAGGACTTCTGTGTGCTAACACCAAATGATTCAGAGTAGGATCCTCATCTTCCTCGGCATGAGGTATATGAGAAAACTCTGAACATAGCAGTTCTACTGACTTATGCTGCCTTATCTCAAGGATTGCCTTGAATAGGCCCATATGGTAGGCTGTGGTGATAGTTTTGGCTTCTCCGTATGGCATTATACGACTCATCAGCAGTTTTTCCGGTAGTTGGACCGATACTCTGCACTTGGCTAGGATTTCCCCATCATAGTAGGTATACTTGATAACAGGTATCCGTGGATCACAATGAAGTTCCTTCAGCATCCCACACAGGAGAGCTGTTATTGGTCCATCATAATCACCGAGCCAACCCTCAACCTTCCTCAAAGTCCTCTTAGGAAAAGTGTTCGCCATTATGGCTGTATACAAAAGCAGAATATTAGTAGTGATAATGCATCATAATAGCTATAATAAAGAATTATCGCACTAAAATATATGGTTTTGCTATTCTCAAGTGAATAGTCACCATATTTCTAGAGAATCCTTTACTATTTCTACTAGACTCCTACAGGTTTCTTCCCTATACTAGGTTTTTCCAACCTAAGGTCGCAACATTTGCTCTGATACCAGCTGCGGTGACCCAGCATACCACTGCATGTTGTAGTATACAAGTCGTTGATATGATCTTTGCGAAGGGACTTCTTCACAATTTGCCATATCCCTCAGAGTGGTACAACAGAAACATTGCAGGTCATAACACTCCATACTTTATTACAAACATTGCCTTAACAAGTTGGTATTCTCACAGGTCCTATGAGAACACCCTAAGATACTACTTAAGTACGATTACAATTCATAACAAATATAAAGAGCTCAACAACTTATTTAGGTAAGTTCTACGTTGCTCGGCTCTATGATGCTAAGGTATGTCACTACTCCTCTACCTCCGTGTCATCTGGTCCGTAGACTATCCCATAGTCTACGCCTTCCACTCCGCCGGTAAGATCAGGTTCTTCGTAGACCAGCTCGTAGCTTCCTTCTGGTGCTCCATCGTTGATAGCCTCCACGTCCGGATCATAGTCTAGCAAGGGTGTCGAAAGAAAGTGAGTACAGAGGTACTCAGCAAGTTCTAAAAGAATAAAAGGTGTTTGATGCACTAGCTACGACCATTGATCAGGAAATCGCAGGTCAATGCATGTTTTGAAAACATTTCTTCAAAAGGTTGCTTTTATTATGAAAACTATGCCCGTCAGTCTTCACAGGTTGACTAGAACTTCGTGGAGTTCCTTTCCTGCCGTTCGCAGTTCCCTTCCCGGAACAAGGAGTGACAGCCACAATTTGATACACTCTGCAGAGGTGCGTTACTTTTCCCACAAGAGATCTCACCCTTTTTGCCATCCGCAGGGACTTGCCCCCGTTCACACTTCCTTTGGTGTGAGGCCAGGTATAAAGATCCAAGCCCACACCGCCTTCTCCACGACGCAAACCCACCCTTTTGTCCAACCGTACACCTCCAGTAGACTTCCCCCGATAATACGGCTTTACTCATGGTGTACTCCGGACAATCCCTCATAGATCGTAGAGCTTATCATCACTAATGGATGGGGATTTAAAAGGATTTCCCAACCTATTGCGGCAGTGCTCCAGCACCCCACCGGCTCTCCGATCCGTTGGCGTGGGGAAAAGATACAGCTGGCTTTTCCAGAGCCATTATAGATCTCATGGTCAACGCGGTTTGTACGGCGCTAGAATCACTGGACGGCATTGGTAATTAATCCTAGGGTGATATAACCCATTGCAATGGAACCTCCACCATATCAACACATACCATGGTTCCATTGCCAGCCACATAGTCATATTCATAGTTGGAAAATAATATTTCATTTGTGATGCAGGAATGATAAGTATATAGCTTTGCATTAAAGTAGTAGAAAATAATCAAGTTGACATGAGCAAGGGTGAACTTGCCTGTGGACTGCGAGATAGTGCAGTTCAATGCAGTTGATGGAACCTGGACCTCGGGTTCTGTAAGAAGCATCATTGTCCGGTAAGGACAATGTTATAAAAATCCAAAAAATGCAATCATGGATGGATTATTTAATGTTGAATCCCTTTACCCCAATGAGTTATTACAATTTAGGGTTGTATTTAAGATTTATGTCTTTGACGGTAATTTACAATTGATTTAAAAGTATTAATCATTGTGATTCACACAAAGTACAACAATTCAAAGTAAAATGATTTTACTTGATGATTACCTTAGTCATTCCAAAATAATTTGAAATTATAGAGTGAACTCTATAGTTTTTGGAATAAAAAGGAGTATAGTATTTTTCTGGGAAAAATACCCTTTTTCAAAAGAAATGATTTGGAATAGTAGAATTTCATTTTGAAATGTTTGAAAATAAGTATTTAAACTTATTTGAGATTTTTCCTTGAATTTTAATTACAAGGAAATAATAATCTTTAATTCCAAGTTATTATTTAAATTCTGAAAATTCATAATTTTGAATTTGTTTCATAACTTCCATTTCATATTTTATTCTGGTTAAGATTTATTTTTCATTCATAAATCCAATTTTTATTGGATTTTTAGAGTTGTTTATGATTTATTAAAATTTGGTAAAGTTTTGGTCTTTTATTAAATGTAAAATGACCAAAATACCCCTCTGGACCCATATTGGGCCCAGCCCAATAACTTAACCCAGGGACGGCCCAATAAGGCTGGCCCCCTTTTGGGTTCGGTGGCGCGGCCCCACCTCACTCACTCTCACTCGGCCCTCTCACTCGCTCGTCTAACCCTAACTCTGGCGACTCCCGTGGCGATGTCGCCGCCATGGCCGCCGCCTCTCTCCGGCCATCCTACTCCGCCGTAGCCACCTACCGATCTGAACCGCGCGTGCAGATCTATCGATCGTCCGCGCAGTTTTCCCCTTCTCGTCTCTCTGGCGAATCGCCTCCGATCTGGATCTCGTGGAGAATCGCCTCGACGAACTCCGGCGAGATCTCGTCCTCGCCGACGATGGTACGCGCCGGTTGACTGGCGCGGTGCTGCTGCGTACTCGTGCCATCGCCTCAGGTGCTGCTACGGTGGTGCTGGTTCGTGTCTGGTTCGCCGGCGTAACGTCGGTGCCTACCCTGGATTTGCAGCTGTTAGGGCCGCGCGAGCACTGCCTCGCCATGCCCTAGCCTCTGCTTCCAGGCGCAAGTAAGTGTTGCATCTCCTCTTCTCTTCTGTGCGCCTCCCCTCGTTACTGTTCTTCTTCCTCCTCATGCTCTGCTGCTGGTGATCCTGTGATCACACAGAGCCATGCTATTCTTATGCAATTTGTCTGTGCTTCGGTTAATTGCAAGCTCATGGCACAGTTACCATTTACTGGTACTGGCACATGCTGCTTTGCTTGCTGTTCATGCTGTGCTTGCTTCTCTGCTGCTCCTAGCTTGTTCTACACTTGCCATGCTCTACTGTGCTTGCTCAAGAGCTATCTATGTCATGCTATGCTTGGTTACGACTTGCTTATGCTTACTGGTCTATCATGCTTGCTTGTCTAGGTGTACTTGTGTTGCATCTGTGACACTTGTGTGTGTGCCAGAGGTGCCTGTGATATGCTCAGTACTACCTCTGCAAGCCAATGATCCATTGGATCATTCCTTGCTTGTTGGCTAACTTCCCTGTAGCTTGGCTTGCTATAATTGATCCATTTGATCAATTGATTGTCAGTGATTGCTTACTGGCTAATACTGTGGCTATATGAGTTAATTATCTGGTGATGCTGATGCTCAAGCATCACTGTGCTGTTGCTTACTTGTGCTGTTGCTTATCTTAGCTACCTAGACTTGTTCTAGTGGCTATAGATTAACTGTGTTGCTTAACAGTGTGCTACTGTCATGCTTAGCATGGATCTGTGATAAATTCATGCTTGTATTACTTAAATTATGATGAACTGCTTATGCAGTAATGATTAAGTTACTTGCTTGCAAATGATTTGACTGTTCATGATTATCTAGCAAGCAAAATAGAATCTGAATCCATTTCTGGATAGTGATGTGATATATTTGGCTTTCTCTTATTTGATGCTAAGTGTGATGTGACCTCAGTAGCCTTGCTACTGATTGTTCACCTGGTTGGTTGGATCTTGTTGGCTACTCATCTTTGCTTGCATATTTGGGGATCATAGTAACTATGAATGCCAATATGCTTGCCTGTGAAGAAATCTAAGGTTTCTGATGGTTGTATGCTTAGGATTTACTGTATAGTCTTAGCTGCTACTCTTTGCCATCTACTGGTGCTATCTATGCATCAATTCTGGCTAGTGTATGCCTCTGTGCATATGTGCTAGTTTCTGTGTATAAGATCTGTACCTAGATGCTTTCTATTTTAGTGGCTTTTGACTGGCAGTAATCCTTGGTGAAAACCAAGTGATGATCTACCCATATGAGCATCTGCTCATCCCATGCTTATTCATGCATATGATGGATTAGATCCATTGGATCTTTTCCAGGAACTAGGTATACCTTGTTCCAGCTCCTAGAAAGTAATGTTTTGTTGATGCAGACTTGGGTTTGTGTCACAGCCCTTCACCTCCAGGTCTTGGATGATCTTCTCAGGTCACCATGATTTCTGGTGGTTGAGTGGGTGTGTGTGTTGGTTCTGTTCTTGCTCAAGAACTGGATGAACTGAGCTTGTTCTTGCTTCACCCTTACCTGGTGAATCTTTATCTGGTCGACTGGTTATGATTTCTAGGGTTTGTGCCCCTTTTATATGAACCCTGCTTCTATCCTTGCATTGACACACAAGTCTGGCTTGCTTTGGTGACTAAGCTGATGCATGGCCTTGCTGCCCAGCACACTTGAGCTGTGTGCTCTCATATGCTAAAACTTGAGCCCCTGGTGTGTGCTCAGGTTTGGTCTGCTGCTGCCCTTATCTTGTGCTGTCCATGGTTTTGGACAAGCACAAGTGTGCATGACACTTGGTTCTGTCAAAACTGAATCTTGTGTTATTTGCTAACTGTCCAAACTGAATCTTGGCTAACACTAACATTTTGGCTAGTGTTGATTCTTTGTTTTGCAGGTTTTAAAGATGGACATGACCATGAAGAAATACTTCAAGTCATATAGTCTAGGTTTTAGTTTAGGAATCATATTGTAATCTTCAGTTTTATTTCTGTTTATTATTCATTAATTCTTGTATCAAGAATTTTGTAAAGACAATGTAATTTGTGTTGTGATATCAATAAAGCCCAAGTTTTTGTTTATGAGCTTTTGATTTATGTAATGTTTATATTCTGGAATATACATTGTATTTATGATTCACTTTGAAATTCAAAGTTGTTTGAATTCATAAGTTGTGTTTAAATTATGCATTCCTTGTATATTGTTCAATGCTTATTGTTAAATGTATTAACACTTGTCAAATAAAATCAATTCCCCAAATCAACAAGATACAAAAGAGATCATGTCGAAATTTCCCTAACTCACATTGCCTAACCCTAAGTGCAAAATGAGAGAGAACCTCGATCCCTCTTAGGTTTAGTTGCAATAAAGCGCGAAAATTTCCCCCGTTTTGCGATGAAATGCACATCCCATTTCTAAATCTACCCTTCGTTGTTCCTATGTTCTGGGTTATTACAAATGACAAGGGTATCGGGCCCGTAGTTACTACGTGTATGCAGGCTTTAGCACGTAACGTGGATAGTCCATGCCATGTCAACTGTTTGTTTGTGTTTTCTCGGGTGGTGGCACAAACATACCTCGAGGTTTATGTTGCTTGTACGCGCCCTCTAGGCCCTAGCTTTTCTCTTCTTCTTCTAGATTCTTCTCTCCTCCTTCCCTAGATCCAGTTTCAGATGCTCCTTGTAGTATATCTTGAGGTTCATACTTGCGTATGTGTGGCATATTTGCTTAAAAAATTGATAGTGGTTTGTTGCAAAATGTGCCAACTTCTGAGTGCATAAAGTCATCATGATGACTTTGTCAATGTGTCATATGGCACATTCCCTTTACCCCACAATATACCTTGCCAAGTTATATCCATGTACTTATCATCCCTTTAATAACTTGACATATTCTCAATCTTGTGATATAGATTTACATGAGAAACTCTTAGTTTGAGTCCTAGGTTTACTCCTACCTGAGTCGCAAAGACATAATTCCTGAATGAAATCACTCCCTGGATGAAATCACTCAAGAGGGATTAGAGAATATCACTACCAGTTACAGGGGCAAATTCCATCTTGGTAAACAATCCCACGCAACTTTCTTCACAACTAACCCAAAATCTACCTCTGTAACTACCTAGATACGGAGTGGTGTTTTATAGTAGGTTCACAACTCGGTTCGTGAGGACACCGGATCTAAGAATATGGCACATACATTGTACTTGCGACTAAAAAATAAAAACTTTTGATTTGCACCTTAAATTTTGTATGTTTGATTGGGCGAAGTCCTTTACCACAGTTAGTACGGTCAGATTGGCATCACCATTCCCATAACATATGAAAATTGGAGTCCTAGACTAGGCAATGATATGTTTTCCCATTCTTATCGACTGGCAGGACAATTTGCATAAGTATAAGATAGTATGTTGTTCCACATGTGAATCACGTACCTTGTGATACATAACACTGTAGATGTTTAAGGAAAACATAATAACTTATGAATACACTTGGAAATACCATCGCCACATGATTGCCTCTAGGGCATATTTTCAGGTAGTTCAGTTCCCTTGATAGATACTTGTTACTAGATGAAGATGCAGTAGTGTTATGTAGATCTAGATTGCTTGGTATTCTAGAGGGCCCTCTTTATATAGTCATTGATAGGTGAGTGGACGCATTCAAGTATGTCGAAGTTCTTGAGTCGCACAAATGGAAGTCGAATGCGCACATGAGCAAGTTTTCATGTTTCCTATTTTGTTCTTTAAGTCATTATTTTTAAACCCAGCGGTTAATTATGAAGGGCTTTGGGATAGACCTTCTAGTGCCTTCTCGACTATGAACGTACAGGCCCACCTTGCCAACGCGGGGTACACACCCCAAGGTAGGATATTAGCTATCCATCATCAAGACCCATCAATATTCATTATGAAGTCATAATGGTGAAATCATATGGATAACTCGAGAAAAGGTTGGATCCCGGCTCGAAACTCTAGCATGAATTTCAAGTCATAGATCCTCCTATGGACGATTCTTCATTTCCTTGACTTCATTGGTGAAGTCAAGGTCTTCGTGACTCCTTCAACTTCGGTGTCGAAGCCGCAATATTCTTTGACTTTGTTGGTGAAATCATAGTCATCTATGGATTTAGAAATCACTTCCCTATTTACCCCCAAACAACTTCTATTTTGGAATTTAGGATTAAAGTTTGCTTTTAAATGTGTAGACTACTTCAGAAAAGAATAGTCAACTTTCTAGAACTTCGGAAAAAAAATTCCATCCTGTGGTCTATGATCAATTGACCATGCTCGGCAAGAAAACCTGGCATGATCAGCATAACAACGTAACACTCTCTTACAACATCTTTACCAGAAGGAGAAAAACCAGTCCCAATCCCTAAAAACCATTAAAGTCCCAACAAAAAAGGGTAAATATCGTGCGCTGAATGAAGGAGAAAACAACTCCAATCCCTAATTTCTTTTGGGAGGGAGAAAGATATACCCCTTGCCTCCCTTGATATAGGGACTCGGGAGGGGCCTCCCGAAACCTAGCTACCACGCGAGAGACGCCAACCGCCTGCGCTGAACCTTCCACCTTCCTCCCCTGAGTACCGCTGTTGCTTCCTCGCCATCCCCCGGCCAAACCTGGCTGTCGTTGGCTTCCCTCGCTGCCCCGCCTCCCTCTCGCCACCATTCCCCACCCCCGTTGTTTTTTCCATCATAAATCGGGTCGTCATCTCGCTCGGACCGCCGCCACATCATAGATGACGAGATGATCGATTTGTGAGCTCCGTCGTTGTTCCACCTCCCTTAGTTGTTCGTACCACGTTGCCTCCCTCATATCGGTCGCCCACGATCGTCGCTGCCACGCGGGAAGTTCCCTCGCCGCCTCCCACAACCTCCAACGATGCTCGGATTCCAACGTCATTGACCGGTGCACTCCGCCACCCACATTTGTCGGCCTCGACATAGAAGACCTTCAGGAGGTATGTGGTCATCCAATGAAGGTTGTGAGGGCCTTGCACGGCTATGATGTCACCGCATATCACACCCTACCGCACGGAACATGCTCGATGTATTGTTTTGTTGCCGTCTATGCCGCATGGAGATGCCTCTGCACCGCCGCCACAACGAGAGCTCCACCGGCTACCGCGGAGTTCAACTACGGGAGTCTGGCCGGCACGCGGTGGAGATCTTGTCGGACCTCAAGTGGATTTGGCTTGGCACTTTCGGCAAGGTATAATAAGCCGCCCGCGCCTATGACACCTCCGCTTGGAGTTCGGCTGGCCGAAGCGGGAGTTAAACTTCCCAGACGTGGAGAGCCGTCATGAAGTGGACTTCTTAGTTCCTGAGGTACGCTTCATGACCCGTGAAGAAGGGAAGGAGCACAGCCTCGCATGTGGCAGCTTGCTGCCCATGAGGCCGATGAGCTCACCATGGCAAGGTACATAGAAGCTCACCCGGAGCACATGTAGGCGGAGTTAGAGTTCTTTGTTGTGAGGGACGCAACAAAGAAGAGGAAACTTGAGGAGGAGAAGAAGCAAGACGATGTTGGCCCCTCGAATGTGAAGGAAGAGGAGGAAGACACCAAAGAACCATTCTATGGAGATGTTGATTGGGATGGCCTAGTGTGCGAGGGAGGTCTCTTGTTGCTTCTTTGTTCGAATATAGAGACCGGGATGGTAGGATTATCTATGTTTAGGGTTATCGAACTATAGCGTATGATCGATGTTTAAATGTATCGTAGGAGTATCGAACTATGTAGAATTTCTTTGTTTTAATCTGTGAAATGTTCTATGTTCGAATGTGTTAGCCGAACCCTTATTTATAGTACTTATAGTTTCATGGTAGTCATACATTTATTCATATATTCATAGATACGTAGTCAATTGCAAAATTTGGGGACCGCAGCTTCCTTCTGTGGTATGTGAATTCCCAAAACCTTCCCTCTCGGCTCCCAAACCCACTTTTTTGAGATTCGTTTTTTGGAGATGCTCTAAACAATGTTGATAGACAAAGACGGAGCAACTTCAGAGAGGCAACTAACCCCTCCGTTAGATAGATGAGATTCTGGATAATCTGCAACGCTTATTATTACAGAACTTTCACTTGTCTCTCAAGAAAAAAGAAGTTCAATTAATTCGTGATAGTAAGTGACATTATATTGATCCAAAGCAGCAGTATTTCACTCTCGTTCGAGAGGAAAGATTCATACTATCTCCGCTACAAAAGTACATATCCCATCGGTGTTCGTCGGCGCTGCGTCCCTTGATCCTCAACCTCAAGACTGGCAGCTACGCCAACGTCGCCACCGACTCAGCCGATCTGACTCGTCGAGCAAACGTGCGCGTTGTGGTGGGGACGTTGGGTTTGAGAGGGAAGGACTTCTTTTATTTTTGACTTGGAGAGGGGAAGGACTTGGCATATGTTTTTGCCTGTGGTGGTCGATTTTGTTGAAAGGTCAAATGGTCCAACTGGCAAGCTAGAAATGGTTATTGCGTGTTCCTTAAAGCGATATATCGGTATATTGGATGGAGGAAAATCTATGTGCGTCTAAAGGATATATCAGCTCGGAGCCGCTTTATCTAACAGTCTACGTACGTCTGGGATGTACCCTACATGTACGAACACAATGCGGCCGGTGCTCCGAGCTTGACATAAACTCGAGAAGATATATGCCTGCTACTTGCATGCATAATAGACGATCGTCTACACTTGTATTTGCTGTCAACGTCTCTCAGTTCTGCGTGGCTTTGACTTCTCTTGAGTGCACTTTTTTCCCCTTTGTGCATGGACATATATATACCTCATGATTTATTAAGAGGTCCTCTTTATTAAAGCAGCACTGAATTTCTCTCTCTCTCTCTCTCTCTCTCTCTCTCTCTCTCTCTCTCTCTCTCTCTCATTATACATAATACGCTACTCCATTTTGTTGACTCTCCCTCTATAAAATATACGGTACTCCGTTTTTCGTTGGCATTAGCATGACTAGTGCTCTCCTTGGTCAATTCCTTGGTAGCCATGTGACAAATCCAAATCTCGGTATGGTAAATCAATTAGTATGGAGCCACCACCGCTAGTTGGCTAGGCACATGTATTTTGACCAAATGTTCCAAGCATTTTACCTACCAAGCCTGTGGGATACAAGGCAGGCTTTTGCAGTAAAGTATACGCGTAAAACAATAGCCAAACGCCCAATCCTTCTTCGCATCCAACCTGAAAGCCACAGGTTACTTGAGGCTAGCTTGAGTTCTGTCTGTACCTTTATCTGCTGCCTTCACTTACAAGAAAGCTATCAAAGGTATCGATTAAACACATGAACCGGTCAACATTATGTTCATCTTTCTTCTCTATTACAATTTTGGTTTTGCACGTACTTGACGGGCATGAAACCCCTTTAAACTAAGCACAAACAAGATAAAATTACAAACTCTTTCTCGCGCACCATGCATCCGAGTTTCCAGAAAGGAAGGGGAAACAAGGTGTCACCGAGCACCATGCATATGTAGAATAGTCATCACCGAATGCCTGCATTCTAACATGAAGCAATGTCGATGTCCTCTAGATGAAATGGATTGGAAGATTCCATGTGATGACCGATGTTGAGAACCTCCCATTGTGAAATCCATCACCGCATGAAACGTCAGAAAGATGCTATTTGATCACACTTTACAGATACCCGAGCCATGCAAGCCGATCTGCTCATCATTGCACTTCAGCCTCCAACTAAAATGTTCCTCTGTAACCATAGTGGAGATGTAGAAATTCAGTCCTTGTTCTTGCGAGCCCGCTGAGGAGGCCTTCTTGTCGTCAGACTTCCGGCTTCACCCTTGCGCTTTGTCCCTCCGAGGAGACCAAGAGCAACAGCTTCTAGAGCTCTTGCGGTGGGTGCCCGAGTTCTGGTTCCATGCCTTGGCTGGACAGTCAGATCATGTTTCCCCATGGCCTCCAAAACATCAGGAACTATCTCGCTGTTTGAAATGGAAGTAGCTACACCTTCATTTTTCTGCAGGCAGTTGTGATTGTCTAGCGAAGTCTCCATGCTAGCCTCGTCTACTGTATGAAACTTTCCCTCTGATGACTTGTCCTCATTTATATTGGCCACATTAAGTGATATGCCGTTGGTAGCAGACTTTGCAACATCTGCTATCTCCTCACATGGCTTCCCTTTCGTGGAGAAGTTTTCGAATGTTCTGGTTTGGAAATTACCACCAAGATCAACAACGGTTGGCTTTAATGAAGCGGATAGAGGCTTCAATTTGTTTCTCTCCAAATCATCAGCATTTCGGAAAGAAAAGCTGTGCCGGCTGGTATGGACATTGCTAGAGCTAGCAAATCTTCTGCTCTTTGGGGATAAATACACACGTCTCCCAGCTTTCGTTCCAAGTGCAGAGAAGCATGCCACATCTACTTCATCACCATTACTATTAGAAATGTCCGAGTGCTGATCATCAGAAGAATGGCCATCAACTGGAGAAACAGACCGTGGTGCAGTCTCCATGCTTTGCAACAAATTCACCAGGGAGGTTGTACCGTAAACTGATTCCATTTCATTGTTTTTCGCACGAGCTGACTCTCTTCCATGATATTCCTGGTCATCTGACATGTTATCACCACTATATTGCTCCTGAGAGGAACTGTCACTCAACATATTATCTGAATACTGTGCAGGTCCAGAACTAATATCTACATCAGCGGGTAAGCTTCTCAGCGCCCTCACTTTGAAGGGCCTTTCCCCTTGGACCAAGCTAGTATCAATTACTGTGAACACCAGAAGCTCCATATCATCATTCAAAGGACCATCTTGGCTTGTTGTCCAAGCATTTTTATGAGCTGATGCACCATTATCTGTACTATCAATCTCTAGCTCAAGAAGAGAGGGATCTGTTGCCACTTTTTTAAGGACGTCAGTGGTACAATCGAAATAGTGCGTGCCTTTAGTGAGCTTCTTTCTTGAGAATTTTTTGATACCAGGCACTATAAATACAAGGCAATTCTTAGCTGTGCGGACGTCTTTTGGCTGCTCTGAATGCCAGCCTCTTGCAAGCAAACGGGGCCAGACAGCTTCCCAAAAAAGATCATTTGATTTTGCCTTACTTCTCCTGAAATCCCCTGTTAAGAACTTGATTATGTCTTCTGTAGCAAGCGTGGAACAATCTACGCCTTTAGCCATGTTGGCAGAACCAGATAGACCTTTGCTTGCTTTGGATGTGTCCTTAACAAATCCGGTCAAATCATCCTTCCCTTTACCAACCGCAATGACCTCAACAAAAGTTTCTAGACCAATAGTGGATTTTAGAGTGAAGACACATTCCTCTAAAGATGTCAAGTCATCACTGAAGGACTTCAAAACCTGCAATATTCAAAGTAGTTCAGTTCTCAGCCATGATGTATAGAACAATGATACAATTATATCATTTAATTTTGGAAACACTTTGTGTGTGAAAAAAGGTTGGTGGTATGAGCATGATCAGGGAATCATGCTGAAAAACTAGTGAAGCATGAAACTGAAATTAGTCGTCCTCTTCTGATATTACGCTGAGCATTGTGCCCCAATCTGTAAGATCTCTAGTGACACCAATAGAATCTTATCAAATCATGACGAGACTTACATTTTGCACTATTCCATATCCCAAAAAACAATTCACAGCAGTAATTTAGCATGAGAGAGATAAGGTTAACAAAAGTGAGAGAGAAATTAAAATCAACATTCTATCAAAATGCATACCTCAACTAACGAATCATGAGATTCTTTGGATAATTTAGATTTCAAACGAGATATAAGCTCCTGCTGCCGGCGACCGGTAAAAATGCTTTTCCCAAGAATACATCTAGTACTTCTTGTCTTTCTACAGTGCGACCATCGTTTGTACGCATCTCTGTTGTAGAACCTTCCATAGTAGTACGAAAGCATGTCCGCTACAGTCTTACTCCCTACAAACTTGCTCAACAGGTTGAGATCTTTACCAAAAATGTGCAGTCCAAGAAGAAAGCATTCTTCCTCTAGATCACTCCAAACAGAGGAAGATAAGCCAGGCAGTGAAGCAGTTTTTTCTTTTTCTCTCTGATGCACCATTGTCTGGTCAGTGAGGAGGCTGCGGCATTTTCTAGTGAAACATAGAACCGGCTTTTCACCAGAGACTGGATTGCTCGCAGATTCAGTTTGACCTACTGGCAGCACATCATGAGGATCCAGATATGGTGAATCGCATTCACTTGTAATATCTTCCTTCTTATTGACTTCATTTTGTGGATGGCTTCCCCGTATGACTGGTATAGCTGATGCAACATAACCAGGATCACCATACACATGAAACTTGCGAGTGTAGAGTGAGCTGGCCATAAGATGACGGCGTTCATCCTCTGTGGCTAGATTGGGGATTTCTGCCTGATGTGCACTTCCTATAGATGGGGCTATTGGTCGGTCATCGAGGCTGACATCCGAATCATGAGAATCTTGTAAAGACAAATGGTCATCACCACTGTCTTCCACCTCAATTATCTCTATCTGTTGAGAAATGGAAGTAAAAAAAGGTCAGTTGTCAGCGAACATCAAAACCGATACAATAAGAATTATTCGTCATCAACACAAATAACTAAAAAAAAAAGTGTGCATTTAGGAGCATGAATTAAACGGGAGAGCATCAGCAGCATATGCCCTGTTGTGTATGAAGTGAACGCGTGAGAAGCTTCATCCTTTAGAGAGCTTTGCATGCATCTCTTAATCTCTACATGCATGATATATGCAGCATCTGTAATGTACTATATGCAACTGTAAAGTAAATGGCATTGCCAATTCATTACCTGCTACAGCAAGCAAATGGATTAGAAATACGTACTGCAACTAGACGAACTGCATTATGTAAACTGAAGTAGCTTGTGTTGCATGGAATGTCTCTCGGTAAAATTGAAAAAAAAAGAGCTTTGTAAAGTTCCAAGCTGCACCAAATGGTCTGCACAAGGGCTTGTGAATTTAGGTATGACAATGGCGAGATTAGAAGAAGAAACAGCATCCAAACAAGGGCCATCAGAATCGATGTCACCCAGCAGTCACCGATTTTATTCACACGTTATGATATCAAGTGCAGACAGACAATGCAGGCAATGTTTATGGTGTTTAACTATTTCTGAGGAAGAGCTAGAGCTAAGCATAATTCACAAATTCGAATAAAAAAGATTTTTTTGGTTAGATAAGTGCAACTCTGTCGTGACAGACAGATTGGATCTCTTCTCAGTGTAAAAAATACATAATTAGGTGCTGGAATTAATCACTGCACCATAACTAGCTAGGAGATATATCAGCAACCTGACGATGTAATAGAGAATCGAATTCACAATCACTGCACCCGGGAGCAACCCTACAAATCTGAGGAGCCCGAACACGCGAATCGTGCCCTGCAAATCTCAGGCAGGCAGGCACCACCCTGACCCACCCAATCTAACAGACCACGGCCGCGCCGCGCACCCCATGGAGTGCGACGACGGGCACGGAGCGAGTCGCAGAGAACCCGAGCGTGGAGGCCGCAGCAGCCGAGAACGCGCAAAGCAAACCCCGTGCGTGCCCTCGCGAGCCGAACACGTCGTCGTACCGTAGGGACGCGAACGCCGTCTCCGGAATCTGGATGGTGACGTGATCACGGAGGAAAACCAGCGCGGCGGAAAGCAGGAGCACGCGTGCCGTCGCGGCCGGGGAGGCTGGGGCCGCGACAGGCATGACCCGAAACGGCAGCCGCGCGCCACCCGGGCAAGCAAGGACGAATGTAAACATGGAAAGAAAAGAAAAACAGAGCGGAGCGAAGCGAAGCGACAAACCTCGGGTTCCATGCAGCCGAGCCGCCTTCGCCTTCGCCGCCGCCGCTGGGACCTGCTGGACGAAGCTTCGGGGCCGCTGGTTCTCGGTGGAGAAGAGGGAGACGACGACCGCGCGGGAGGAAGAGAATCTGGGCGGCGCGGAGGATTCAGAGGGCGGCGCGCGGGCGGGGTGGACGAGCAGCGGAGGAGGACGGCGGGCGGGGCGGCGGGGGGAGGAGGAGGACGGCGCGTGAGGCTTTTGGGAGGTGGTTTGTTGGCACGCAGTCGCGAGGAGGAGGAGGCCAAGAGGGGGCGGGGGCGGAGGCGGAAGACGGGTAAGACAACGAAAAGAAAAGCAGAGGGAGGGCGTCGGTCTTTAAAGGACAGCAACAACAAGGAGAGGGGGAGAGAGAATCGGTGGTGTGCTGAGAACGCTCGCTCTCACGACGACGTCGTGGGGCTGCCTCGGCTGGCTGGCTGCCCGTCTGCGTGAACCAGTCGCCCTGGATGCAGCTTTCCATCCGGGCCGTCCGTTGGAGCCACGGCGCATCCACACCGTCGGATCCAGGTAAGAGCGATTTTGGAAAGTATTTTGCTAGATTTCTCATCTGCAATAGTAAGGGCACCTGGTAAATGGGAATTGCATTGCCTAGCACAAATTTAACTTGGTACGGTAATTATGATGATCTCACCTACTAGCTTTTAGATGGAGTTCTTGTTCCATCCTAAACGCTTTTCATCGGTATGTGCGCCCACTGTTTTGAGCGATCTATGGGCAATACACCCCCGCTTATTAAATCGGGAGATACGCCTACGAGCCCATTAAATTTTGATTTGAAAACGGTTGGTTCCAGATACCTCGTCTTATTTATTCGGTGGAGATTTTTGTGGACAATAATTATTTAGGATATCGACACGGTCGAAAAACGACAAGATGCGTTGATGAGGGTGATTTGTCGTATGTATTCGTGCGGTTGGTTGTTCTCCTCGATGACCTGGAACCTCATTCGTGCGGTTGTTCTCCTTGATGACCTGGAACCTCTCTGCCCCCAGAAATTTCTAGAGCATAGTTGCCTTGTTGTGGACGAAAGGTATAATTTTGTTGTTCTCCCAAGCGATTCTCATTTAGTTCTCGACGCTCCTACTTGATGCTCGTAAAATAGTCGTTTGGGAGATGGTACAGTGGTACCGAACGGCAGCTTACAGGCGGTTATTGTATATAGGTCTCAGACGGTTCTTGTATCCGGCTCAAAGCCTCGGTCTCTACCGACGTGCCACACTGAGACGGCTTTAGTTCCGGATCAAAGAACATCATGAAGCAGCACAATGTTGTGGGGGAACAACTCCACTGTGTTGCTACAACGTGGACATCACGACTGTTGAAGGAACCACTTCAGCGTGATGCGCTAGATATCACTCTAGGGGCGGGGGTTGTCAAGAGTTCAGTCCAAAAGTCTCAACACACAAGATCTAAAACAAGAACACAAAGTTCTCTTTATTGATAGGTAGTGGCTACATAGTCCATTTTCATAGGTAGAGGTTGGACCTCTATTTATAGGTTGCATGAGCCGTCACTACTTAGCTATACTTACAACTAGAGTGTTCTAGAGAACACTACATAAGCTAGGGAAAGAACTACAAATATTCTAGTTACAACTTATACTAGAATACTCTGGAAACCACTACAACACATGTAACTAGAGGACCATATTACCTAGAATATAGTAGAAGTGTGTAGAAGCTAGTACTAGATATCAGTTCGGTTTACTTTATGATATTTTCTCTTTTGTCCCTCGTCGTCCTCTCCTGGTTGTTTAGAACTCGGCCTCGAGTTATCTTCATAGAGTGCTTGTTCTGGATGATAAAGAGCCAAGTCTGCCATATTAAGTGTGTTGAAGACTCCCATGTCAGTTGGAAGATCTATCACATAAGAATTATCATTTATCTTCCTTAGAATAGAGAAGGGTCCATATTTTCGTAGTCTAAGTTTCCCTTTAAAGTCTAAGGGCGGTCTTTCTTTCCGGAGGTATACCATCACCTTATCACCAACTTGGAATGATTTTAGCCTCCGTTTATAGTCACTTTTCTCCTTCGCCTTGGAGCTATTACGATTTGATTGGTTTGGTAGAATGATGATCTTCCGCTTGTTCCAAGTGAAAGAGTAAGAATTTTCCTTCCCTTTGTGTGTTGTATCCACGTCATATTTCCAAGGTCTCCCAAGAAGAACATGGCTGGCATCCATATCAACAACATCACATAACACACTTGAGCGATAGTACTTTCCCAAAGAGAGTTCCAGGTTGCATTGTTTGGTGACCCTCATATTCACCCCTTTCTTGATCCATCCAATAGTGTAAGGATTTGGGTGATCATGAGTCTCAAGTTTTAAATGGTTCACCAAATTTTGGGAGATAAGATTCTCGCAGCTGCAACTATCAATCACTAATTTGCATACCTTGCCATTCACCGTGCATTTGCTCTCAAATATTTTATTCCGTTGTGTGTTGTCGGGCTGCTGTGTTGAGCACAAGAGGCGTTGAATCACGCATACCACCTCTTTTCCCTCTTCTTCACAAATATCTTGTCCTTCTACATCTTTAGATTCATATTCTTCATCATCTTCACCATCATCGATTGTGGTGTTGACAAATTTCACCATCATCTTTAAATTCATATTCTTCATCATCTTGCCACAAGAGAAGTTAACTGGTACCCGATCCGTCAGATGAACCAGCCCCATCAACCAGTATCCCTGTATAAAATAGATGTTAAGCAAAATATTCGGTTCTACGATGCATAAATATATGACACAATTTTACAATCGAGATTTTACTTGATTCTACGATTCAAGTAAAATCTCGGGGGTACTGACATAGGCATGCCGAATGGGCCTGCCGAATAAGGTATCCGAGATTATCTGGAGGCCCACGACTCGAAGCTTTCAAGACCTAGAAGCCCAGAGAATCTCGATGAGGAATATAGAGTTGTATTAGGAATCACGAATCATGTAACAATACGGGAGAGTCTCAGATGGCTTCTCGAAGTTTGTACCTTGTACGACACGAAATCCCTCGGCTCTTCCTCCTATATAAAGGAGAGCTGAGGGGAGAGGAAAGGATCGAATCTATTGTCAAGACACACCCTGATTTCTGAGTCGAGCACCTTTTCGGCTGAACCTTCGAGATCTACTTGCCCTCTACTTTCTACGAAACCCTAAGTCTACAATCCGCAGGCATTGACAAGTTGATACCTTGTCAGACGACGACGACTACAACGAGGCGTTGGGCTACCACAACGAGAAGGCCAAGGACGACAGCGACGACTACATCGCCTGCATTTTTCAGGACTGACAGTTGGCCATGGCGGAGGGCCGGAAGTTCGAGTACCCGGATACGATGACAGATGACGAGATCGCGAGGCTCGGCGTCCTTGTCTCGAAGGTGGACCGATCGGTGCAGCCGTTGCCCGGTACGCCACCGGCATCATTTAGCCGGGTCTTGATACGTCTCAAACGTATCTATAATTTCTTATGTTCCATGCTAGTTTTATGATAATACTCACATGTTTTATATACACTTTATATCATTTTGATGCATTTCCTGGCACTAACCTATTAACAAGATGCTGAAGCGTCAGTTCCTGTTTTCTGCTGTTTTTGGTTTCAGAAATCCTACACAGGAAATATTCTCAATTGACGAAACAAAAGCCCACGGTCTTATTTTCCACGGAGCCTTCCAGAAGTCCGAAGAGGAGACGAAGAGGGGCGACGAGGCAGCCACACCCTAGGGGCGTGGCCACACCTGGCCGCGCCGCCCTATGGGGTGGGCCCCTCGAGCATCCTCCGACTCCGTCCTTTCGCCTATATATTCTGTCCGTCGAAAACCTAGTACCGAGAGCCACGATACGAGAAAAGTTCCAGAGACACCGCCACCGCCAATCCCATCTCGGGATTCAGGAGATCACCTCCGGCACCCTGAGGGGAATCATCACCGGGGGCTCTACATCACCATGCCCGCCTCGGATGATGCGTGAGTAGTTCATCCTTGGACTATGGGTCCATAGCAGTAGCTAGATGGTTGTCTTCTCCTCTTGTGCTATCATGTTTAGATCTTGTGAGCTGCCTATCATGATCAAGATCATCTATTTGTAATGCTACATGTTGTGTTTGTTGGGATCCGATGAATATGGAATACTATGTCAAGTTGATTATTGATCTATCATATATATGTTGTTTATGATCTTGCATGCTCTCCGTTGCTAGTAGAGGCTCTGGCCAAGTTGATACTTGTAACTCCAAGAGGGAGTATTTATGCTCGATAGTGGGTTCATGCCTCCATTGAATCTGGGACAGTGACAGAAAGTTCTAAGGCTATGGATGTGTTGTTGCCACTAGAGATAAAACATCAATGCTTTGTCTAAGGATATTTGTATTGTTTACATTACGCATAGTATTTAATGCAATTGTCTGTTGTTTGCAACCTAATACTGGAAGGGGTGCGGATGCTAACCCGAAGGTGGACTTTTTAGGCATAGATGCATGCTGGATAGCGATTGATGTTCTTTGTCGTAATGCCCTAAGTAAATATCATATTAGTCATTGATGACCCACAAGTATAGGGGATCGCAACAGTCTTCGCGGGAAGTAAAACCCAATTTATTGATTCGACACAAGGGGAGACAAAGAATACTTGAAAGCCTTAACAGCGGAGTTGTCAATTCAGCTGCACTGGAAACAAACTTGCTCGCAATAGTTTATCGGTAGTAACAGTTTTATAGCATAGCAGTAGTGAAATAACAGCAGCAGAGTAACAAAGACAGCAGTAGTGATTATAGTAAACAACAGGATTAAAATACTGTAGGCACAGGATGGATGACGGGCGTTGCATGGATGAGAGAAACTCATGTAACAATCAAGCAGGGCATTTGCAGATAATAATAAAACGGTGTCCAAGTACAAAGCAATCCATAGGCATGTGTTCCTTATATAGTCGTACGTGCTCGCAATGAGAAACTTGCACAACATCTTTTGTCCTACCAGCCGGTGGCAGCCGGGCCTCTAGGGAATCTATTGAATATTAAGGTACTCCTTTTAATAGAGTACCGGAGCAAAGCATTAACACTCCGTGAACACATGTGATCCTCACATCGCCGCCATCCCCTCCGGTTGTCCCGATTTCTGTCACTTTGGGGCCTTTGGTTCCGGACAGCGACATGTGTATACAACTTGCAGGTAAGATCATAAAACAATGCATATCATGATGAAATAATAACATGCTCAGATCTGAGATCATGGCACTCGAGCCCTAGTGACAAGCATTAAGCATAACAAGTTGCAACAATATCATCAAAGTACCAATTACGGACACTAGGCACTATGCCCTAACAATCTTATGCTATTACATGACCAATCTCATCCAATCCCTACCATCCCCTTCAGCCTACAGCGGGGGAATTACTCACACATGGATGGGGGAAACATTGCTGGTCGATGGAGAGGCGTTGGTGGTGATGATGGCGATGATCTCCTCCAATTCCCCGTCCCGGCGGAGTGCCAGAACGAAGTTTCTGGTCCCCGAGACGGAGTTCCGCGATGTGGCGGCATACTGGAGGGTTTCTGGCGACTTTGACTTCTTTTCTCGCGTTTTTTAGATCGAACCCTTTAAGTAGTCCAGAGGAGGGCGTCGGAGGCCAGCCGAGGGGGCCACACAGGGCGGCGCGCCGGGCCGCGCCGGCCAGTGTGTGGGGCCCTCGGGCCTCCACCTCCTTGCCCTTCCGGCTCCCCGAGTCTTCTGGTAAAATATGCCCTTTGGTATAAATTCCGAGGATTTTCCCGAAAGTTGAATTTCTGCACAAAAAAAAGACACCAGAGCAATTCTGCTGAAAACAGCGTTAATCCGTGTTAGTTGTATCCAAAATACACAAATTAGAGGCAAAACAATAGCAAAGTGTTCGGGAAAGTAGATACATTTTGGACGTATCAACTCCCCCAAGCTTAGCTTATTGCTTGTCCTCAAGCAATTCAGTTAACAACTAAGTGCGATAAAAGAACTTTCACGAACACATTTGCTCATATGATGTAAATATTCTCATGATATGGCTAACACTTAAGCAGTTCGTAATAAGGTACATGCAAATAAGATCATCTAATAGCTATGTCAATCATGGAAAGGTACCAACAATTAATAATAAGCATCATGAATCATGTCTATAAGCAGGATTGCAATGTTCATAAAAGAGTATGATAAAGTGGTATCTCGCTTGCCCGAATTTGAACAGCAAAACATAAATGCCCAGGCACCTCTGAGGTTCATAGAAAGACTAGAAATAGAGATTGTCAAAGATGAAAGCATCAAAGTTATACCACAGTCAACCATATTTTGGGACAAGCATATTACACTAAGAATGATAGTTGTGCTCTCAAGAAAGTGCTCAAAGAAAGGATGGAGACACAACATAAAAGTAAAAGATTGACCCTTCGCAGAGGGAAGCAGGGATTAACATGCGCTAGAGCTTTTCATTTTAAAACAGGAGTAAAATTATTTTGAGAGGTGTTTGTTGTTGTCAACGAATGGTAATGGGTACACCAACTACCTCGCCAGCCAGACTTTCAAGAGCGGCTCCCATGAAGGACGTTATTTCTACCAACAAGGTAGATCATCCCTCTTCTCTTTTGTTTACACACGTATTTTAGTTTTATTATGGGCGACACTCCCCCCAACCTTTGCTTACACAAGCCATGGCTAAACGAATCCTCGGGTGCCTTCCATCAATCTCATACCATGGAGGAGTGTCTATTTGCAAAATTAAGTTGCTTACTGATGAATCAGAGCAAAACATGTGAAGAGAATTATTAATGAAGTTATTAGTTGGGGCTGGGCACCCCGTTGCCAGCTCTTATTATGAAAGTCTGTCAAAAGTAAATGACAATGTCGAAGGATAAACACCACATACTTCCTCATGAGCTATAAAACATTACACAAATTGAGAAGCATTTTGAAGATTTAAAGGTAGCGCATGAGAATTTACTTGGAATGGTTTGAAATGCCATGCATAGGTATTTATGGTGGACACTTTGGAACAACTTGGTTTTCAGGTGTTTGGAAGCACGAGCAGCGTTCCCGCTCAGTACAAGTGAAGGCTAGCAATAGACTAGGGAGCGACAATTCAAGAGAGCAGTAACTGTCATAATCATACTTGCGGCAAAATAAATTAACGGAGGCATAAAAGTGATACAAGAACTCTGAAGCAATGTAAATCATAGAGGCTTAATTGACTTTTGTTCAGTCATATGCATGCGTGAGCATGTGCCAAGTCGATTCAAATGAATTATTCAGAGGAGGATACCACAATGTCATACCTATTTATGAATAAAACAATGCAAGCAAACATCCATGACATGCTACTCATATTAATAAATTGGAGCTAAACATGAGAGATCATGAACTACTAGACTTTCTTAAATGACATATACCTCACATGAACCAACTAAGCATGCTCCCATGGATGAGTATATGTACAAAAATAAAAACAAATAGAGTTCATACCAGCCTCTCACCACAATCCAATTGTCGTAGATCGTCATTATTGCCTTTCACTCGTGTAGCTTGAATAATATGAAATGAAAACCACGCTCCAGCCACCGAAGACCATTGAACTCAAAATGAACTTTACAAAACCAAAGAAGAACAGCAAATATTTTTGGTGTTTTCGAATTGGAAACAAGAACAAAATGAAACAAGCAAACAAAGCAAAATCTTTTTGGATTTTCTTATAGCAAACCAATGATAGCAAATAAGAAAAATAAATGCAAGAAACCAAAATAAACAAATGGTGAAGAGAAATAACAGAAATATTTTTGGTCTTTTTGTGTTTTAGAAAAGAAACAAAGCAAAAACAAGAAAATAAAAACTAGAAGAGTCACATAAACACAAAGCAGCAGGAATTCATCAAACTTGACAGCAGTACAGTAATCAATTTTTAAGAAATTCTTCCACTGCTCAAATCGAAAAGTGTTCAACTAATGAAAGTTAGATAACACCCTGGGGAACATGCACAAAAATTGGCTTCGCAAAATATCATTCTGGCTATTTTTTAGAATTTTTTTGGTAACAGTCCAGAATCTGTTTTCAGGCAGCACTTCCCCAAATATCATCTCCCTCTCATTAGAAAACCACTTAAAGAAACTAAATAAGTATATACAAGTATCCAGCAACCATAATATGCAAAGAATGAGTGATGCCGGTATACCTCCCCCCAATCTTAGGCTTTTGGCCTAAGTGGAGTTCAACCCCAGCGAGGGTCGCTGTTCCACGCCGGTGGATCATACATGGCGTAGTCATAGTGAGGTCCCTGTGCAGAAGAAAAGTGTGGAGGCTCCACATGTCCAAAATGCTGATGTGAAGAACTTGCTGCATCGGATGACGAGTCGAGGTGTTCCTCGGCCTCCTCCGTGTTGTCTCTTGCATGATGGCCTCCTCCCTCTATGTGTGCATTCAGTGCACCTTCTGTGACTGACCAATCCTCCCTGGACTCAAGGTTAAATAGAACAAGCGCAGGCAATCTTACTAGTTTTTTAGTTTTCTTAGTTATTCTCCAAGCTTTCTTATAAAATGTCATCTTGTAGAACAGGTTACCCAAATTAGATGAATCAGAAACAAATTCATGTTTAATCATAGAGACTATGTCAAGTTTTTCTATGGGAAGTTGAATATCAAGATGGTGAGGTTCTACACCATGCAAAGCTAGTAAACGAGAGGCGATGAGACCTCCACAAATTCCTCCCTTCTCACGGTTAGTAGCAAGTCTATAAGCTATCAACGCACCCAAATTATAAGCCTTATTACTTTGCAATGCAGCAGCTAGAAAGGCTAAATCCTGGATAGATAATTTACTTGCATACTTTCTAGCGAGAACGCACTTAGTAATGAAATAGGCAAAGTAGCGAATAGCTGGGAGTTGAATGCTACTGATTTTACCACCATCCTCTGAGAAGCTCCTTCCATGACAAATCATCTCGAAGAGGTTCAAGAGCTCTTGCGGCGATCCCCTTATCTTCTCGCATGATCCCCATTGCGGCACTCTAATTGCTGTACAAAAATCATCGAATGGCAAGTTGACAGTTTTATTATAAATTTTGTATTGAACCATGGGGTTAGATTGCGACCAATTGAACTTAAAATCCTGCACAACAGACATAGTCAATTTTGCATACTGGCATGGTTCTCCGTCAACAAAATCATTCAACCCTGCACGAGAAATTAGATTCTGAACATCTCCCAAGATTCCTGCACTTCTCATGAAATCTGTGCACGGGTAGTAAGAGGGGTATACTCCCTCTTCGCGGTTCACTCTCATGACTTGTTGCACCTCCAATTCTTGTTGGTTTAGTTGATGTCTATTCCACTCCATTTTCTGAAATTTTCAAAAATCATTATAAAATTTGATTTGGCGACATATAATTGAGGGGAACTACTATAGGAACTTGCTAGGGTACTAATCATGCATCAAAACTAGTTTATACATCTTAGAACAAGCATGCAAGCTCACTAAGGGCCTGTGATACGTCTCCGACGTATCGATAATTTCTTATGTTCCATGCCACATTATTGATGATATCTACATGTTTTATGCATACTTTATGTCATATTTATGCGTTTTCCGGAACTAACCTATTGACGAGATGCCGAAGGGCCAGTTCCTGTTTTCTGCTGTTTTTGGTTTCAGAAATCCTAGTAAGGAAATATTCTCGGAATCGGACGAAATCAACGCCCAGCATCTTAGGATCACGCGAAGCTTAACACCCGAGAGTCGCCAGAGGGGGGCCACAGGCCCACCAGATGATAGGCCGGCGCGGCCCACCCCCTGGCCGCGCGGCCCTATTGTGTCGTCGCCTCGTTGACCTTCTGACGCCGCCTCTTCGCCTATAAGAAGCCCCTCGACCTAAAACCTCGAGACGAAAAAGCCACGGTACGAGAAACCTTCCAGAGCCGCCGCCATCGCGAAGCCAAGATCTGGGGGACAGGACTCTCTGTTCCGGCACGCCGCCGGGACGGGGAAGTGTCCCCGGAAGGCTTCTCCATCGACACCACCGCCATCTTCATCACCGCTGCTGTCTCCCATGAGGAGGGAGTAGTTCTCCATCGAGGCTCGGGGCTGTACCGGTAGCTATGTGGTTAATCTCTCTCCTATGTACTTCAATACAATGATCTCATGAGCTGCCTTACATGATTGAGATTCATATGATGATGCTTGTAATCTAGATGTCATTATGCTAGTCAAGTGGATTTTACTTATGTGATCTCCGGAGACTCCTTGTCCCACGTGTGTAAAGGTGACAGTGTGTGCACCGTGTGGGTCTCTTAGGCTATATTTCACAGAATACTTATTCACTCTTATGAATGGCATAGTGAAGTGCTTATTTATATCTCTTTATGATTGCAATGTGTTTTGTATCACAATATATATGTGTGCTACTCTAGTGATGTTATTAAAGTAGTTTATTCCTCCTGCACGGTGTAATGGTGACAGTGTGTGCATCGTGTAGTACTTGGCGTAGGCTATGATTGTGATCTCTTGTAGATTATGAAGTTAACTATTGCTATGATGGTATTGATGTGATCTATTCCTCCTTTCGTAGCGTGAAGGTGACAGTGTGCATGCTATGTTAGTACTTGGTTTGGTTATGTTGATCTGTCATGCACTCTAAGGTTATTTAAATATGAACATCGAATATTGTGGAGCTTGTTAACTCCGGCATTGAGGGTTCGTGTAATCCTACACAATTAGTGGTGTTCATCATCCAACAAGAGGGTGTAGAGTCTAGCATCTATCTATTTATTTATGTGATCAATGTTGAGAGTGCCCACTAGTGAAAGTATAATCCCTAGGCCTTGTTCCTAAATACTGCTATCGCTGCTTGTTTACTGTTCTACTGTATTTGTACTGTCCGCAATATTACCACCATCAATCACACGCCAGTCCTGGACAGCAAAGCACTTTTCTGGTGTTGTTGCTATTCATACTTATTCATACTTCGCCGAACTAGTGCACCTATTAGGTGTGTTGGGGACACAAGAGACTTCTTGCTTTGTGGTTGCAGGGTTGCTTGAGAGGGATATCTTTGACCTCTTCCTCCCTGAGTTCGATAAACCTTGGGTGATCCACTTAAGGGAAACTTGCTGATGTTCTACAAACCTCTGCTCTTGGAGGCCCAACACTGTCTACAAGAATAGAAGCTCCCGTAGACATCAAGCACTTTTGCGCCGTTGCCGGGAGGAAAGGTAAAAGGCACTCATACTCCGGTTCCAGGTAACAAGTTTTTCTGGCACCATTGTGTGTGTGCTCGAAGCTATTTCCTTTAGATCCTGCAATTGCATCTTTTTGTTTCTTGTTTACACTAGTAAGGCATAATGGACAACAATGAGCTTCTTATTCTATTTCCTGATTTAAGACATGGATGGTTTGATCCGAAAATTAAAAAACCCATGGAACTTTATATGCATGCTAATGGGAATGTTATTAATATGAATGCTTTGAACACCATTGTTGCTAATGATATGGAAAATTCTAAGCTTGGGGAAGCTGGCTTTGATGAGCATGATCTTTTTAGTCCCCCAAGCATTGAGGAGAAAATTTACTTTGATGATACTTTACCTCCTATTTATGATGATTATAATGATAGTAGTCTTTTAGTACCGCCTGTTATGGAGGATAAATTTGATTATGATTACAATATGCCTCCTATATTTGCTGATGAGAATAATAATGATAGCTACTTTGTTGAATTTGCTCCCACTATTACTAATAAAATTGATTATGCTTATGTTGGGAGTAGTAATAATTTTATGCATGAGACTCATGATAAGAATGCTTTATGTGATAGTTATATTGTTGAGTTTGCTCATGTTGCTACTGAAAGTTATTATGAGAGAGGAAAATATGGTTGTAGAAATTTTCATGTTACTAAAACACCTCTCTATATGCTTAAAATTTTGAAGTTGAGCTTGTCTAGTTTTCCTATGCCTGTTGCATTATGCCTACATAACTTGTTTATTTACAAGATTCCTATGCATAGGAAGCATGTTAGGCTTAAATGTGTTTTTAATTTGTCTCTTGATGCTCTCTTTTGCTTCAAATACTATTTCTTGCGAGTGCATCATTAAAACTGCTGAGCCCATCTTAATGGCTATAAAGAAAGAACTTCTTGGGAGATAACCCATGTGTTTATTTTGCTACAGCAATTTTGTTTTATATTTGTGTCTTGGAAGTTGTTACTACTGTAGCAACCTCTCCTTATCTTATTTTTATTGCATTGTTGTGCCAAGTAAAGTCTTTGATAGTAAGGTTCATACTAGATTTGGATTACTGCGCAGAAACAGATTTCTTGCTGTCACGAATCTGGGCCTAATTCTCTATAGGTAACTCAGAAAATTATGCCAATTTACGTGAGTAATCCACAGATATGTACGCAACTTTCATTCAATTTGAGCATTTTCATTTGAGCAAGTCTGGTGCCTCAATAAAATTCGTCTTTACGGACTGTTCTGTTTTGACAGATTCTGCCTTTTATTTCGCATTGCCTCTTTTGCTATGTGGGATGAATTTCTTTGTTCCATTAACTTCCAGTAGCTTTGAGCAATGTCCAGAAGTGTTAAGAATGATTGTGTCACCTCTGAACATGTGAGTTTTTGATTATGCACTAACCCTCTAATGAGTTTGTTTCGAGTTTGGTGTGGAGGAAATTTTCAAGAGAGAGAGGATGATATAATATGATCAAGAAGAGTGAAAGCTCTAAGCTTGGGGATGCCCCGGTGGTTCATCCCTGCATATTTCAAGAAGACTCAAGCATCTAAGCTTGGGGATGCCCAAGGAATCCCCTTCATCATCAACAATTATCAGGTTCCTCCCTTGAAACTATATTTTTATTCGGTCACATCTTATGTACTTTACTTGGAGCGTCTGTGCTTTTGTTTTTTTTTTTTTTGAATAAATGATTGTTTGGGAGAGAGACACGCTCCGCTGGTTCATATGAACACATGTGTTCTTAGCTTTTAATTTTCATGGCGAAGGTTGAAACTGCTTCGTTAATTGTTATATGGTTGGAAACGGGAAATGCTACATGTAGTAATTCTAAAATGTCTTGGATAATGTGATACTTGGCAATTGTTGTGCTCATGTTTAAGCTCTTGCATCATATACTTTGCACCTATTAATGAAGAAATACATAGAGCTTGCTAAAATTTGGTTTGCATAATTGGTCTCTCTAAGGTCTAGATAATTTCTAGTAAAGAGTTTGAACAACAAGGAAGACGGTGTAGAGTCTTATAATGTTTACAATATGTCTTTTATGTGAGTTTTGCTGCACCGGTTCATCCTTGTGTTTGTTTCAAATAAACCTTGCTAGCCTAAACCTTGTATCAAGAGGGAATACTTCTCATGCATCCAAAATCCTTGAGCCAACCACTATGCCATTTGTGTCCACCATACCTACCTACTACATGGTATTTCTCCGCCATTCCAAAGTAAATTGCTTGAGTGCTACCTTTAAAATTTCTATCCTCTACCTTTACAATATATAGCTCATGGGACAAATAGCCTAAAAACTATTGTGGTATTGAATATGTACTTATGCACTTTATCTCTTATTAAGTTACTTGTTGTGCGATAACCATGTTCCCGGGGACGCCATCAACTACTCTTTGTTGAATATCATGTGAGTTGCTATGCATGTTCGTCTTGTCTGAAGTAAGGGAGATTTACCACTAAAATGGTTAGAGCATGCATAATGTTAGAGAAGAACATTGGGCCGCTAACTAAAGCCATGAATCATGGTGGAAGTTTCAGTTTTGGACATATATCCTCAATCTCATATGAGAAAATTAATTGTTGCTACATGCTTATGCATATAAGAGGAGTCCATTATCTGTTGTCTATGTTGTCCCGGTATGGATGTCTAAGTTGAGAATAATCAATAGCGAGAAATCCAATGCGAGCTTTCTCCTTAGACCTTTGTACAGGCAGCATAGAGGTACCCCTTTGTGACACTTGGTTAAAACATGTGCATTGCGATAATCCCGGTAATCCAAGCTAATTAGGACAAGGTGCGGGCACTATTAGTATACTATGCATGAGGCTTGCAACTTGTAAGATATAATTTACATAACACATATGCTTTATTACTACCGTTGACAAAATTGTTTCTTGTTTTCAAAACCAAAGCTCTAGCACAAATATAGCAATCGATGCTTTCCTCTTTGAAGGACCTTTCTTTTACTTTTATGTTGAGTCAGTTCACCTATTTCTCTCCATCTCAAGAAGGAAACACTTGTGTGAACTGTGCATTGATTCCTACATACTTGCATATTGCACTTGTTATATTACTTTACATCGACAACTATCCATGAGATATACATGTTACAAGTTGAAAGCAACCGCTGAAACTTCATCTTCCTTTGTGTTGCTTCAATACCTTTACTATGAATTATTGCTTTATGAGTTAACTCTTATGCAAGACTTATTGATGCTTGTCTTGAAAGTACTATTCATGAAAAGTCTTTGCTTTATGATTCATTGGTTTACTCATGTCATTTACATTGTTTGGATCGCTGCATTCATTACATATGCTTACAATAGTATGATCAAGGTTACGATGGCATGTCACTCCAGAAATTATCTTTGTTATCATTTACCTGCTCGGGACGAGCTATGCTGATACGTCTCCGACGTATCGATAATTTCTTGTGTTCCATGCCACATTATTGATGATATCTACATGTTTTATGCATACTTTATGTCATATTTATGCGTTTTCGGAACTAACCTATTGACGAGATGCCGAAGGGCCAGCTCCTTTTTTGCTGTTTTTGGTTTCAGAAATCCTAGTAAGGAAATATTCTCGAATCGGACGAAATCAACGCCCAGCATCTTAGGATCACGCGAAGCTTCCAGAACACCCGAGAGTCGCCAGAGGGGGGCCACAGGCCCACCAGATGATAGGCTGGCGCGACCCACCCCCTGGCCGCGCGGCCCTATTGTGTCATCGCCTCGTTGACCTTCTGACGCCGCCTCTTCGCCTATAAGAAGCCCCTCGACCTAAAACCTCGAGACGAAAAAGCCACGGTACGAGAAACCTTCCAGAGCCGCCGCCATCGCGAAGCCAAGATCTGGGGACAGGACTCTGTTCGCACGCCGCCGGACGGGGAAGTGCCCCGGAAGGCTTCTCCATCGACACCACCGCCATCTTCATCACCGCTGCTGTCTCCCATGAGGAGGGAGTAGTTCTCCATCGAGGCTCGGGGCTGTACCGGTAGCTATGTGGTTAATCTCTCTCCTATGTACTTCAATACAATGATCTCATGAGCTGCCTTACATGATTGAGATTCATATGATGATGCTTGTAATCTAGATGTCATTATGCTAGTCAAGTGGATTTTACTTATGTGATCTCCGGAGACTCCTTGTCCCACGTGTGTAAAGGTGACAGTGTGTGCACCGTGTGGGTCTCTTAGGCTATATTTCACAGAATACTTATTCACTCTTATGAATGGCATAGTGAAGTGCTTATTTATATCTCTTTATGATTGCAATGTGTTTTGTATCACAATATATATGTGTGCTACTCTAGTGATGTTATTAAAGTAGTTTATTCCTCCTGCACGGTGTAATGGTGACAGTGTGTGCATCGTGTAGTACTTGGCGTAGGCTATGATTGTGATCTCTTGTAGATTATGAAGTTAACTATTGCTATGATGGTATTGATGTGATCTATTCCTCCTTTCGTAGCGTGAAGGTGACAGTGTGCATGCTATGTTAGTACTTGGTTTGGTTATGTTGATCTGTCATGCACTCTAAGGTTATTTAAATATGAACATCGAATATTGTGGAGCTTGTTAACTCCGGCATTGAGGGTTCGTGTAATCCTACACAATTAGTGGTGTTCATCATCCAACAAGAGGGTGTAGAGTCTAGCATCTATCTATTTATTTATGTGATCAATGTTGAGAGTGTCCACTAGTGAAAGTATAATCCCTAGGCCTTGTTCCTAAATACTGCTATCGCTGCTTGTTTACTTTCTTCTCTGTGTTGTCTGCAAATATTACCACCATCAATCACACGCCAGTCCTGGACAGCAAAGCACTTTTCTTGTTGCTGCTGCTCATACTTATTCATACCACCTGTATTTCACTATCTCTTCGCCGAACTAGTGCACCTATTAGGTGTGTTGGGGACACAAGAGACTTCTTGCTTTGTGGTTGCAGGGTTGCTTGAGAGGGATATCTTTGACCTCTTCCTCCCTGAGTTCGATAAACCTTGGGTGATCCACTTAAGGGAAACTTGCAGCTGTTCTACAAACCTCTGCTCTTGGAGGCCCAACACTGTCTACAAGAATAGAAGCTCCCGTAGACATCAGCCTGTTTGTTTGGGCTGTGGCTGGCTGGCTGTGCAGGGAAAGCTGCTGTGCAGAGAAAGCTGCTGTCCAGGAAAAGCTGTTTTCTCAAGTTTCACTGTTTGGCCATTTAGCTGACTGTCTGGCTGTGAACATATGAATTGTCTGAAATACCCCAAGTTTCGAGAACATATTTATGCTGACTTAAGTGTATAAATATATCTATGACTATAAAATAATAAAATAATATGAATATAGCTATGTAATTACTCCGCGAGCAATTCATTTGCACTATATAATACATGTGTATAGCTTTGTAATTACTTCGCGGGCAATTCATTTGAACTAGCAGATCATCTGCACCGGTATATTTTCTACATGAGCCATTTGAAATGTACACGCATCTAAAAAGTTTACGCAGAACTAGTACTCCTCGACAGCAAGTTCTAGTACTACTACTCGGGACATGGGACTATGGGAGCAACATCAACCAGAAAACAGTAGTAGTCCACGCCGCAGTGCACGCAAGTGAGCAAGCAAGCTGGAGCAACAGCCGTCTGTGAGTCGGCGGTGGGCAGGACGACGGCCCGGAGCAGGTGGGGATGAGCTCGGCCAAGACGGGGAGGGGCGGCCTGGGAAGCACTAGTGCAGGTGGAGACGGACGGTCGGCCGCAAGCTGGGCAGCAACTATAGGGGCGTCGCCGCGCCAACGGCTTTTGGCGGCAGCACTGGATTGGATCGGGAGAAACAGAGGAACCCTATTCAATCCTCTCGTACGGGGTGGGTGCAAGGGAATAACGGTTCGGCCAAGCTCGGTGGCAATCCACCGTAAATACAGCTAAACGAAATGGTCAGTTTGAAAAAACGATTCGGCTGATGAGGGGAAGCTGCGGGAAGCACCTCCAAACGTGCTTTCCCGTATTGGCCTATTTGCTGCTTTGGGCTTTGGCAAAGCCAATTCTCAAAGCCACCTGTTTGGTTCATTTGGGTGGCTTTTTTCACTGGAAAGCTAAAAAAAGCCCAAACAAACACCCCCTAAACATGTTACCTACAACAGCAAAATATTCAAGATATACTCAACCAAACAAAATTCTACTTGGATAATCGGAGGAGTCACATACCGAAGAGCAAATGTGCCAAATTTCAGACAGAAATCTGGGCTGAGCAAAGAGATCGAGAAATCTTGAGCTCTTGAGCAGAAACGCGAGTGAGAGGAAACTGGTGCGAGTTTTTTCGGGAGAGAGAAGAGAGTGGGAGGAAGAGATGGAAAAGTGGGGCAAAGGGGAGCCCACACACCAGGGTGGCGCGCCCCCCTTCCAGGCCGCGCCGGCCTGTGGGGTGCCACCCTGGGGTGCCCCACTGGTCATCCACATGTGCTCCCAGGTGCGTCTTCGAAAAATAGGACCAACGGTATAATTTTTGTGAATTTTTGAAAACTTTGAAAAATGCACATTTCTGGGTATTAAATTTATTATTACTGGGCAGAAAAAGATTTTGAAATCTCTAATTAACTAAGGAACTTTGCAAATCAAAAGTGCTACAGCAAGTAAAACAAGTGGAGGAAGAAAGAGATGTTGTTTACCTCCTCTATGCATATAAAAAGTATTTGTTAACAAGGTTGATCAAGTCTTGCCACCAAATAAATTTTACATAGCATAAGAAGAAATAAACCTCAAATCAATCATGTTACCTTGAATTGTATTGATATGGATCCAATCATAAGATTTTGATATCCTTCTTTAGGCTCATATATAGGACAATTGATAGTTCCAACTTTGATAGTTCTCACATTAGAAATGGTATTAACTCCACATGCTTTATCAATCCTCTTGGGGAAATAGACGGTATGCTCCTTATCATCAACATTGAAAGTAACTTTTCCTTTATTGCAATCAATAACAGCCCCTGCGGTGTTAAGAAAAGGTCTCCCAAGAATAATAGACATATTATCATCTTCAGGCATTTCCAACACAACAAAATCAGTTAATATCAAGCAGTTATTAGTAACTTGAACAGGAACATCCTCACATATACCAATAGGAATAGCAGTAGATTTATCAGCCATTTGCAAAGATATATCAGTAGGTATCAGCTTATCTAAATAAAGTCTCTTATAAAGAGAAAAAGGCATAACGCTAACACCGGCTCCCAAATCACATAGAGCAGTTCTAACATAATTATTCTTGATAGAACAGGGAATAGTAGGTATACCTGGGTCGCCCAACTTCTTTGGAACCTTACCATTGAAAGAGTAATTAGCAAGCATAGTGGAAATCTCCTCATTGGGGATTTTCCTTTTGTTAGTGACAATATCTTTCATATACTTTGAATAAGGAGGCAATTTAATAGCATCAGTCAAAGGGATTTGCAAGAATAAAGGTTTCATCCAATCGCAAAATTTATTATAGTGTTCTTCTTCCTTTGATTTTAGTTTCTTAGCAGGAAAAGGCATTTGCTTTTGAACCCAAGGTTCCCTTTCATTACCATGTTTCTTAGCAATAAAATCTTCTTTAGTATACTTTTTATTTTTAGCATGCTTTTCAGGTTCATCTTCAACTTCTTCTTTATCAGAAGCATCATTCTTATCATTATCATTATCATGTTCATTACCACTTTCAGTTTCAGCATCAGAAATAGAAATACTATTAGGATCATTAACAGGTTCAGAGGATTCTACAACATTTTTATGTTTCTTCTTCTTTTTCTTAGAAGGAGCACTAGGTTCAATTCGTTGAGAATCTTGTTCAACTCTTTTGGGATGCCCTTCAGGATATAGAGGATCCTGGGTAGAGACACCGCCTCTAGTTGTTACTTCATAAGCATGTTTCTCTTTAGAATTATTTTTTAACAAGTCATTTTGCACTTTAGTGAGTTGATCAATTTGAGTTTGAACCATTTGAAAATGTTTAACAAGCATCTTAACATCATTGGAGGTTCTCTCCACAATATCATGCAAATTGCTAATAGCTTGAGAATTTTCCATTAGATGATTCTCTACTCTCATATTAAAATTTTCTTGCTTAACAATATAATTATCACACTCATCTAAGCATTGAGCAGGAGGTTTTGAATACGGAATATCTTCCCTAGTAAAGCGTTGAAGGGAGTTTACCTCAATCATGGATGAAGGGGGAATTATCTCACATATATCTTCTATGGGAGGTAGATTCTTCACATCTTCGGATTTAATACCTTTCTCCTTGAGAGACTTCTTGGCTTCCCTCATATCTTCATCATTCAATTTAATTAAACCCCTCTTCTTCAATATTGGCGTCGGAGTTGGTTCAGGTGTAGTCCAATCATCATGATTCCGGCCTATTTTAGCCAATAATTCTTCAGCTTCGTCTGGAGTTCTTTTCCTGAAAACACAACCAGCACAACTATCCAAATATGCTCTAGACTCAACGGTTAGTCCACTATAAAATATATCAAGTAAATCATGTTTTTCCAAATCATGTCTAGGTCGAGCCCTGATAAGAGAGCAAAATCTTGCCCATGCTTCTGGCAATTTCTCTCCATCTTCCTGGTCAAAGCTATAAATTTTCTGTAAAGCAGCATGTTGAGCACTAGCAGGAAAGTATTTCCGAAAGAAAACATCAAGCAAATCTCCTGGACTTTTAATAGAACCAGGAGGCAAATTATTATATCAAGTTTTAGCATCATCCTTTAATGAGAAAGGAAAAATTTTAGCAACAAAATAAGTACGCATCTTGACATCATCAGAAAATAAGCTACTCATAGAAGAAAGTTCATTCATGTGTTCTACAGTGATACGTCTCCGACGTATCGATAATTTCTTATGTTCCATGCCACATTATTGATGATATCTACATGTTTTATGCATACTTTATGTCATATTTATGCATTTTTTGGAACTAACCTATTAATAAGATGCCGAAGAGCCAGTTGTTGTTTTCTGCTGTTTTTGGTTTCAGAAATCCTAGTAAGGAAATATTCTCGGAATTGGACGAAATCAACGCCCAGAGGCCTATTTTGCCACGAAGCTTCCAGAAGACCGGAGAGTCAACGAAGTGGGGCCACGAGGTGGCCAGGGGGTAGGGCGGCACGGCCCCACCCTTGGCCGCGCCGACCTGTCTCCTGGCCCCCTCGTGACGCCCCCTGACCTACCCTTCCGCCTACAAATAGCCTTCGTCGCGAAACCCCCAGTGCCGAGAGCCACGATACAGAAAACCTTCCAGAGACACCGCCGCCGCCAATCCCATCTCGGGGATTCAGGAGATCGCCTCCGGCACCCTTCCGAGAGGGGAATCATCTCCCGGAGGACTCTACACCGCCATGGTCGCCTCCGGAGTGATGAGTGAGTAGTCTACCCCTGGACTATGGGTCCATAGCAGTAGCTAGATGGTTGTCTTCTCCCCATTGTGCTTAATTGTCGGGTCTTGTGAGCTGCCGAACATGATCAAGATCATCTATCTGTAATTCTATATGTTGTGTTTGTTGGGATCCGATGAATAGAGAATACCATGTTATGTTGATTATCAATTTATATCTATGTGTTGTTTATGATCTTGCATGCTCTCCGTTATTAGTAGAGGCTCTGGCCAAGTTGATGCTAGTAACTCCAAGAGGGAGTATTTATGCTCGATAGTCGGTTCATGTCTCCGTGAATCTGGAGGAGTGACAAGAACCTGTAAGGTTATGGATGTGTTGCCACTAGGGATAAAACATTGATGCTATGTCCGAGGATGTAGTTATTGATTACATTACGCGCAATACTTAATGCAATTGTCTGTTGTTAGCAACTTAATACGGAAGGGGTTCGGATGATAACCGAAGGTGGACTTTTTAGGCATAGATGCATGCTGGATAGCGGTCTATGTACTTTGTCGTAATGCCCAATTAAATCTCACTATACTCATCATAATATGTATGTGCATGGTCATGCCCTCTCTATTTGTCAATTGCCCAACTGTAATTTGTTCACCCAACATGCTGTTTATCTTATGGGAGAGACACCTCTAGTGAACTGGACCCCGGTCCAATTCTCTATACTGAAATACAATCTACTGCAATACTGTTCTACTGTTTTCTCAAAACAATCATCTTCCACACTATACATCTAACCCTTTGTTACAACAAGCCGGTGAGATTGACAACCTCGTTGTTTCGTTGGGGCAAAGTACTTGGTTTGTGTTGTGCAGGTTCCACGTTGGCGCCGGAATCCCTGGTGTTGCGCGCTACATCTCGCCGCCATCAACCTTCAACGTGCTTCTTGGCTCCTACTGGTTCGATAAACCTTGGTTTCTTACTGAGGGAAAACTTGCCGCTGTACGCATCACACCTTCCTCTTGGGGTTCCCAACGGACGCGTGCTGTACGCGTATCATATAGCACTTTCTTTTTCAGTACCACAAAAGGGTGTTTTCTCAACAATAGCTATATGAGATAGATCAAGAGAAAAATCATAATCTTTATCCTTAATGCATATAGGAGATGTGGCAAATTTAGGATCAGGAGATAGCTTATGTCTAACAGTATATTGTGCGAGAAACTTTTTAATTTTTCTTGCATCAGCAGTAGCATTGCATCTATTAATAAAATCATCATTAAGCTCCACATAATCTTCATCAGGATCATCACTAGAATAATCAAGTTCAGGTGAATTAACAGGTGTAGCAGCATTTTCATTAGGAGTTTCAGCATTTTCAATTTGTCTAGACCTAGCAATTGTAGCATCTAGAAAAGATCCCAATGAACCACTATCATCAAGCACAGCAGAAACATTATCAATATTATGAGAGTTTTCAGATTCAGCAGAAGTACCAGCAAGTGAAGCTTGCGGCGGTGAAACAAGTTGACTTATCACAGATGGTGAATCAAGAGTAGCAGAGGTACTCAGAGTTGTACCTTTTCTTGTAGTGGATGGTAATATGGCGACTTTAGGATCGCGAGATTTACCCATGATGGAGAATTTGCAGCGAACAATATCAATCCAAGTGAACCTCCAAATAAAGCTATGCTCCCCGGCAACGGCGCCAGAAAATAGTCTTGATGACCCACAAGTATAGGGGATCGCAACAGTCTTCGCGGGAAGTAAAACCCAATTTATTGATTCGACACAAGGGGAGACAAAGAATACTTGAAAGCCTTAACAATGGAGTTGTCAATTCAGCTGCACCAAACAGACTTGCTCACAATAGTTTATCAGTAGTAACAGTTTTATAGCAGTAGCAGTAGTGAAATAACAGCAGCAGAGTAACAGAGACAACAATAGTGATTATAGTAAACAACAGGATTAAAATACTGTAGGCACAGGGATGGATGACGGGCGTTGCATGGATGAGAGAAACTCATGTAACAATCAAGCAGGACATTTGCAGATAATAATAAAACGGTGTCCAAGTACAAAGCAATCCATAGGCATGTGTTCCGTATATAGTCGTACGTGCTCGCAATGAGAAACTTGCACAACATCTTTTGTCCTACCAGCCGGTGGCAGCCGGGCCTCTAGGGAATCTACTGGATATTAAGTTACTCCTTTTAATAGAGTACCGGAGCAAAGCATTAACACTCCATGAACACATGTGATCCTCACATCACCGCCATCCCCTCCGGTTGTCTCGATTTCTGTCACTTCGGGGCCTTTGGTTCCGGACAACATGTGTATACAACTTGCAGGTAAGATCATAAAACAATGCATATCATGATGAAATAATAACATGTTCAGATCTGAGATCATGGCACTCGGGCCCTAGTGACAAGCATTAAGCATAACAAGTTGCAACAATATCATCAAAGTACCAATAACGGACACTAGGCACTATGCCCTAACAATCTTATGCTATTACATGACCAATCTCATCCAATCCCTACCATCCCCTTCAGCCTACAGCGGGGGAATTACTCACACATGGATGGGGAAACATTGCTGGTCGATGGAGAGGCGTCGGTGGTGATGATGGCGATGATCTCCTCCAACGCGTACAGCACGCGACCGTTGTGAACCCCAAGAGGAAGGTGTGATGCGTACAGCGGCAAGTTTTCCTCAGTATGAAACCAAGGTTTAATCGAACCAGTAGGAGCCAAGAAGCATGTTGAAGGTTGATGGCGGCGAGATGTAGTGCGGCGCAACACCAGGGATTCCGGCGCCAACGTGGAACCTGCACAACACAAACCAAGTACTTTGCCCCAACGAAACAGTGAGGTTGTCAATCTCACCGGCTTGCTGTAACAAAGGATTAGATGTATAGTGTGGATGATGATTGTTTGCAGAAAACAGTAGAACAATTGCAGTAGATTGTATTTCAGTATAGAGAATTGGACCGGGGTCCACAGTTCACTAGAGGTGTCTCTCCCATAAGATAAACATCATGTTGGGTGAACAAATTACAGTTGGGCAATTGACAAATAAAGAGGGCATGACCATGCACATACATATTATGATGAGTATAGTGAGACTTAATTGGGCATTACGACAAAGTACATAGACCGCTATCCAGCATGCATCTATACCTAAAAAGTCCACCTTCAGGTTATCATCCGAACCCCCTCCAGTATTAAGTTGCTAGCAACAGACAATTGCATTAAGTATTGCACGTAATGTAATCAATAACTACATCCTCGAACATAGCATCAATGTTTTATCCCTAGTGGCAACAGCACATCCATAATCTTAGAGATTTCTGTCACTTCCCCAGCACGGAGACATGAACCCACTATCGAGCATAAATACCCCCTCTTGGAGTTAAGAGTAAAAACTTGGCCAGAGCATCTACTAATAACGGAGAGCATGCAAGATCATAAACAACACATAGACATGAATTGATAATCAACATAACAAGTATTCTCTATTCATCGGATCCCAACAAACGCAACATATAGAATTACAGATAGATGATCTTGATCATGTTCGGCAGCTCACAAGACCCGACAATTAAGCACAATGAGGAGAAGACAACCATCTAGCTACTGCTATGGACCCATAGTCCAGGGTGAACTACTCACACATCACTCCGGAGGCGACCATGGCGGTGTAGAGTCCTCCGGGAGATGATTCCCCTCTCCGGCAGGGTGCCGAGGCGATCTCCCGAATCCCCGAGATGGGATTGGCGGCGGCGGCGTCTGGGAAGGATTTCCGTATCGTGGCTCTCGGTGGGGTTTCGCGACGAAGGCTTTAAGTAGGCGGAAGGGTAGGTCGGGGGCGACGAGGGGCCCAGGAGACGGGCGGCGCGGCCAAGGGTGGGGCCGCGCCGCCCCCTCTGGCCACCTCATGGCCCCACTTCGACTCTTCGGTCTTCGGAAGCTTCGTGGCAAAATAGGACCTGGCGTTGATTTCGTCCAATTCCGAGAATATTTCCTTACTAGGATTTCTGAAACCAAAAACAAAGAAAACTGGCACTTCGGCATCTTGTTAATAGGTTAGTTCCAGAAAATGCATAAATATGATGTAAAGTATGCATAAAACATGTAGATATCATCAATAATGTGGCATGGAACATAAGAAATTATCGATACGTCGGACGTATCAGCATCCCCAAGCTTAGTTCTGCTCGTCCCGAGCAGGTAAACGATAAACAAAGATAATTTCTGGAGTGACATGCCATCATAACCTTGATCATACTATTGTAAAGCATATGAGCTGAGATCAAATCATTCAAAGCAAGTGTCTATATTGATATAAGAGATGATAATGCAAGAGTTAGACAAGCTAGAAGTTTTCATGAACTATTGCTTTAAAGACATGCAACCGTACAAAGTTCATTAAGGATGTATTAAGTATTCAGCATAGAAGTTCTATCCTTCATTCCAAGCATCAAGTAAATTTTCACAACATAAGAAGGATTCAGTCAAGTAAACATAAACATGAACGTCATGAATCAACTGTTTCGAAGTCTACTCAACCGGTGAGCGCAAGCATTTGGTATTAGCACCAGGATGTTACGGCATAAAGAACGTTAATGGGGGTTTGGAAGGCCAAATGGAAGAAAGGCTTGCAAAGCTGTAAATGACCATTAGACAAGAGGAAGCCTTATGATCGAAGCTATGCAAGGAGTAGTGATTGCCATGCAACGGATGCACATAGAGCTATATGTGTATGAAAGCTCTCCAATGGAACTAGTGGGGGTGCATCCAACTTGGTTGCTCACGAAGACCTAGAGCACTTTTGAGGAGGCTCATCATTGGAATATACAACCCAAGTTCTATAGTGTAAATTCCCCACATAGTTATACTAGTAAAACATGAAAACTCTCTCATATGAATGTAGGTGCTAAACATGAGCACAAATGATGACTATGAATAATGCGGGTGCTAAAACATGAGCACAAGTGTGGATAAAAGATAGTAATGCTGCCCCCTTTTTCTTTATTCTCTTTTTTTCTTTTTCTTTTTTTTTCTTTTTTTTTCTTTCTTTTCATTTTTTTTTCTTTTTTTTTTTCTTTTTGATGGCCTCCACGGCTCTTTTCATTTTTAGGGGCAACATCCTAATATGACAACACACTTTTTGGTACAAATAACTCATAATGAATGAAACATGATGTATAAAACTGTATGCCTCTGCCAGTGTAGCAGGATGTGCAATGATCTAGCGTAACATGGGTAAACCACACATCAGCTGTATATGATCATGCAAAGCAATATATAAATAATAAATGACAACATGGCATGTAATGTAAAATGGATGTTGCATGGCAATATATCTCGGAACAGCTATGGAAATGCTGTGGTAGGTAGGTATGGTGGCTGTTTTGAGGAGATGTATGGGCTTATGTGTAGGAGAACAAGAGAAAGTTCTCCCACGGGTTTGGATGTACCGGCGAAGTATGCACAATTCTCAATGTGAGCAAAAGGCAATGCACAGTACCGAAGAGGCTAGCAAATTTGGATGGTGGAAGTGCCAAAAACCGTAGCTTAACATTAGTCAAAAAGAACTCACAAGCTTATTGCAAACAACTAGCAGGTTCATCATTAAGAGCATGATTAAAATTCACTCCAAGGAGGGCCGTTCACGGTGGCACAAGTACCCCGCTAGCTCCCTCGACCTTCAGCACAACTTAGTTATTACGATGAACTCTCAGACATGGAAAGCTATCAAGTCCAACTACGCCTTCAACTATTTAAATAGAGTTTGTAGTACGACACAAGCTTAAAGACAACAATCCACTACTAATTTTAACTTATTTATCCAGCAAGCCTTACCATCTAAATACCTCAAAACATTTGCAAAGAATCAAGTTATCAAAGCTCAATGTTCTACAAGTATTTTATTATACACTACCACATGCAACATTTCCCGTTTCCAACCATACAACAATTTAACGAAGAAGAAACTTCGCCATGAATATTATGAGTAGAGCCTAAGGACATACTTGTCCATATGCTACAGCGGAGCGTGTCTCTCTCCCACACAAAGAATGCTAGGATCCATTTTATTCAAACAAAACAAAAAACAAAACAAACCGACGCTCCAAGCAAAGCACATAAGATGTGACGGAATAAAAATATAGTTTCAGGGGAACCTGATGTTGTCGATGAAGAAGGGATGCCTTGGGCATCCCCAAGCTTAGACGCTTCTTGATATATGCAGGGTGAACCACCGGGGCATCCCCAAGCTTAGAGCTTTTACTCTCCTTGATCATGTTGTATCATCTCCCTCTCTTGATCCTTGAAAACTTCCTCCACACCAAACTCAAAACAACTCATTAGAGAGTTAGTGCACAATCAAAATATACATGTTCAGAGGTGATATAATCATTCTTAACACTTCTGGACATTGCACAAAGCTACTGAAAGTCAATGGAATCGAAATATCCATCGAACATAACAAAACAGGCAATGCGAAATAAAAGGCAGAATCTGTCAAAACAGAACAGTTCGTATTGACGAATTTTATTGAGGCACCAGACTTGCTCAAATGAAAATGCTCAAATTGAATGAAAGTTGCATACATATCTGTGGATCACTCACGTAAATTGGCATAATTTTCTGAGTTACCTACAGAGAATTTTGCCCAGATTCGTGACAGCAAAGAAATCTGTTTCTGCGCAGTAATCCAAATCTAGTATGAACCTTACTATCAACGACTTTACTTGGCACAACAAAACACTAAACTAAGATAAGGAGAGGTTGCTACAGTAGTAAACAACTTCCAAGACACAAAATAAAAACAAAGTACTGTAGTAAAAACATGGGTTGTCTCCCATAAGCGCTTTTCTTTAAGGGATTTCTATTTTCGTGCCCTCGGTTCCTTAGTTGTGCTCAGTTTTCCCCAGCTCCTTAGTTTTTCCTCAGTTTTCCCCAAGACTTGTCTGAAACCATCACAGATGCTGTAACGGCCGGTTGCCCGACGGTTGACCGTTATCTTCTGACTAGTGGGGCCACGTAGAGCCCGCAAAGACACGTCAGACCATCCATCTTTGTTTGACCGTAAGCATCGCTGTATCCCTGACCAAAACACGCACGAGTGGGGCTTCGGTATATCGAATGACAAGTGGGCCATGGCGCTGATACAAGGGGCAATACACGGGTAGGAATAGATTTTTAAACGGAGCTCTACAGCGATGGCACGGAGGAGGTGGCCTGCGGAGTGCCGAGATGAGATCGACGTCCACAAAGAACTGCATGAGGCGAGACCAGACGCATTAGATAGATATGAACTAGACGCGTTTAACCATGCAAAGAAGAGAAGAAATGGTCAACGACATCGACGACTACCTCAAAACTTTGACTGACCGTGTCCGACACGAACGCGAGCAATGTAGAGAAAACTAGTGTCTCTCCTTTCTGGCGTGTATAGATGGGTGCTAGAAGAGTGTGGTGGCGAAGGGAAAGACCTCGCGGTGGTCTGTGGCGTCCAACATAGCGGGGCGGCGTGGCCGTGCCCACATCGGCGTGGATGCATGTTCGGCATTGGCATCAGCATGTACGTTCGGCATTGGCCTCGGTGGTATCTCTGGTGTGTCAGTGATCGAATGAGGGGACGGGATTGAGGGTGCATCCCGACGGTGACCTAGCAGTGGCGTCGAGCATAGCCGTTCTGACCATGCCGATATCGGCATCGGCAAAGTTTGGAGGCTGTGGTGCTCGAATCAAGGAGGGATTTGTTTCTTGTACGCCAAAAGTGATTTGAAACAAGTTTCGTGTTGAAGGTTAGGTAACGAAAGTTTGTAACTAAGCCCAAAATTATACTAGCGCCATGGTGAGGTTCTTTTTGATAGAGCTATACGGTTGGGCAAATTTTTTTGACACTTTTTAGATAGGGTTCCTTGTTGTTACACGTATGGCATCATGTATGGCAAATTTGGGATCATTTGGAGATGTTCGAAAAAATCACTTTGCTTAAACGCATGCCGTTTCGTCTCACTGAAACCAGCTTTTCTAACAAGGTGATTTATTCTACCTCCTCTAAATGACCTCAAATTTCATACAGCTGATCTTCTATACATAGATAGATAGATTGTTTCGTTTTTATATTTTTCGAACTTTTTATTTCCCTTTATAATATCCAATTGATTTTCAGGTCAAAACCTCGAAAAACAGCATCATGTATGGCATCATTTTCGCCATAAATTTCAAATTTTGTGAAACTTTCCCTTTTAGATATTCCTTGTTGTTATAGATATGGCATAATGTATGCCAAATTTGGTTAGGTCTCACTGAAACCAGCTTTTGTAACAAGTTAGGTTTTTTCGACCTTCTCAAAAGGGATTTTTTCTACCTTCTCTAAATGACCTCAAAAATCATACAGACGATCTTCTATACAAAGATAGGTAGATTGTTTCGTTTTTACATTTTTTGAACTTTTATTTCCCTTTATAATACCCATTTGTTTTCAGGTCAAAACCTCGAAAGTTAACATAACTAGATGGTGAACCCTTCCAAACTTCAAATACAGAGATAGATAGATTGGTTCGTTTATCATTTTTACCGTGAATAGTAATGGCTACAAGAAATCGGTGATGGTCTATCATTTTTTGCGTGAAAAGTAATGGATACAACAAATCGGTGATGGTTTATCATTTTTTGCGTGAAAATTAATGGCTACAACAAATCGGTGATGGTTTATCATTTGGGATTTTCGTGAAAATTAATGGCTACAACAAATCGGTGACGGTTTATCATTTTTTGCGTGAAAATTTATGGCTACAACAAATCGGTGATGGTTTATCATTTTTTGCATGAAAAGTAATGCCTAAAAGAGTTTATAATTTTTAGCGCGTGAAAATAAATACAGAAAACCGCCATTTAGCAAACTTAGAGAGTGGAAGGTAACCGCCGACAGAGAGAGAGGGGTTATCCTGCCCGTTAGATCATACGATCAACGGTCGGCGGGCACGATCCGCGTGACATGGGCTAGACCAATCAGGGCAATGTTGCACGTGTGAGAGAATTTGTGGAGGGAGAGGGCAAAACTGAGTAGTATCAAGAAACCAAGGGCACCTATGTAATAAACAGACTAAGGGATTCAAATATGAGATTTAAAAAATGGAAAATGCGTGTTTTGTAGAATAAAACCCATCTTGGCCTATCTCAAACTATTTGCAATACAAATATACATGAGTGTGAGAATTGTGGCCTCATTTAGACAAAGTATGTTTTGGGGAAAGCTGTTTTGGGAAGGGCTTATTGTGGAAAACCATGCACCTTCATAGCTACTAGGTGATTTGAGAAGGCCTTTGAGAAGTGGCAATTTGTGGTAAAACTTGATTTATCTATGACTTATCTATGTTTTGAGAACTGGCAATTTGTGGTGAAGACTCCATGAGTATGTGCCACTATTTTTCGGAATTTTTTGCACATTAAATGACTCATTTAACTAGTTAATCCCATTTGTTGACTGTCTGTTGACCAGCTACTTGAGGGTAAAACTGAGCATATTGCACTAGCCAGTATTAGCACTCAAGGGGAAAACTGAGCACACAAAAAATGCTAGTATAATGCTCGAGGTTATACCTGAGTATATCTAAATTTCCAGGGTTAGACTCGAGGACGCGTGTTGCGGTGCAGAAATGAAAGACGTGCAATATTTGACGCGTAGACGCCGGTCGCGGTGCAGAAGTCGAAGACGTGCAATCGTGGACGCGTGGCGCATTGCAGAAGTCCAAGACGTGCAGACGTGCAGCGGTGGACGCGTAGGACGCGGGTCGCATTAACCACCCCTTGCCTTTATAGACGCCTCCTCCCACTATCTCTGTCACTCTCACTCGCCTACGCAACGCCGCCTCTCTCACGTCCCATCATCTTCTCCAAAGCAAAAAACCCTCTCCCTCTCCCTCTCCTCTGCCGGCGAGATGGACAAGGAGAATGCCAATCCCATCGTCCACGGCGCCGTCGGCTCCAAGCGCGACGCCTCCCTCTTCGACGCCGTCCCCTCAACGGACGTCGCCGCCGTCCCCTCAACGGACGTCGCCGCCGCCTCCGCCGGTGCATCGGAGGCTGCTGCCGCCGGTCGCGGTCAGATCCCGCCGGGATGGGACCCCTACGAGCCGGTGCCGTACGTCCCGCCCCCGAACCGCTACGACACCTCCATAGAGGACCCATGGAACGAGGTAACTACGGTTTGCTTCCTTTTTTGTTCCCCATTCCTTTTTGAACCCTATTTGTGCTGGTGTAGATGGATCTGTGGATGGATGAGTATTGGGCTAATATTTGCGCCGATTTTATTCCATTTTGCTTTGATCCCTCCTTGATTTCGTTCAAGATTTGGGTTTCGGCCGTTCGGTTAATTTATGCAAGTAATAATGGGATCTCAATCAGTTAATTTATGCAAGTAATCATAGGATCTCAATCAGTTATTTTATGCACGAATCAAAAGATATCAACCGTTTAATTTTGCAAATAATCTGGAATGTGTTCAAGTTCAGATCTGGAATCTGTTTCTTTGCCTATGATGAATCGGTGGGCACAGATTTTTACAGGGAGGGTTCAGCGAACCATTTCTGTGTACAAATCTGTTGTGCATGAGCTTTGGTTCGCTTACACCGTCCCTGTAGACATATAATCGTGTCCACTCTAACTGAGGCTGCCTCTGTTTTTCCTAACTTTGTTATCATGCACGTTTGCAACTCATTCACTAATAAATTCCCGTTTGATATGGATCAGCTGTCTGGCAGCGACGTCGGCAGCGACGACGAGCACCATGACGTCAAGACTCGCCAGGTGCTGCGGAGGCTGCAGGTCGGCCAGTATGTCTCCTACCTCGACGTCGCCAAGGGTGTCTACAGGTGCCCCTTCTGCACTAGGAGGCTCGGCGGCACTGACTTCAACTGCGTCCTCACGCATGCCGAGAACATCGGCCACACCAACCCCAAGGTCGGCGCGTCGGTGAACCCCAACTCCTTCCGCGCCAAGCACTTGGCGCTCGGCATGCACCTCCGCAGCATCCAGCGGGTGGAGATCTCCGGCGGGCGCATGCCTCCGCTCAAGCCCAAGGCTCCCAAGGGGAGCAACAAGTGGAGGCAGAGGCAGATGGGGTAGGCGGAGTCCTGGACGTGTGCTGCTGCTGCCTCCTCCATTTTGTTGTTGGGATCCCTTTGTTGTTAGCTAGGGATCCCTCGTTGTTATGTTGTTAGTATGATGGTGCTGTACTGCTGTGAAGAACCTCGAACCCTACTATGTTTGGCTGCTGAATGCAGCTTATTATCTATATTATCTATCCCTATTCTACTATATGACCTTGTGAATTTATCGTACATTCCCTGTAGATTTGCTTCTAGATTTAACTACATACATATGGACCAGATGGAGTACTAGATTGGGCTCCCTACTAGATTTGCTGCCATATTGGGAAAACAACCAGGGCCAAAAGGCACAAATAATAATTGAAGAAAGACAGAAATGCAAGCTTCTCTAGATTTGATACTAATTATGTGAAAAAAGGCAGAGAGAAGGAGGCAGAAAAGGTACTCTTAAAAGGGAAATGCCAATGGCCGAGAGAGACAAAACCCAGCTCCTGCTCACGTGCAACCAAACGCTATCTCGTCCTGTCCCACGCGGTCCCTTTCTACCAGCCCCACGCGACGCGGGCCCACACGACGCGGCCCCACACGTCAGAACGGAGCGGTCAACTTAACGGGAATCCTGCCGTCTGAGCTGCCTTCTGCGGGTTTCAAACAAGGACTTGGGGAAAAGTGAGGAAAAACTAAGGGGCTGGGGAAAACTGAGCACAACTAAGGAACCGAGGGCACGAAAATAGAAATCCCTTTCTTTAACGCCTTTCAGCTAGGCGCAGAAAGTGTGCATCAAGTATTATCAAGAGATGGTGCATCGTTATCATAAGCTCCCCCATCCGTAGTGGTACTAAGGGCTTTGTCAATTTTAGGCCTATAATAATACTTCTTTGGTTTAGGCACTTTAGAGACATACATAAACTTTTGCTCCTTACCCACATAAGCTTTCTCCTTATATTTAAGAGAAGAAAAGGTTGAACTCAAGGTTCCCATAGCTTTTTCAAGTTCGTCAATCCTATTGGTTTGATTATCATGGACAACACAAGTTCCTAGGACACTAATTCTTTCATCAATTCCTCCTAAGGATTTATCAAGTTCATCAGTTTTATCAAGTAACATTTCCAATTTAGTTTCAATACTTGGAAAAATTTTCTCTATGGTTTCCAATTTTTTCATAACATCTTCAAGAGAGATTTCAGTTTTAACTTCATCAACAGGGGGTATTCCAAATAGACTCTCAATAATGCAGCTAGCTTCTAATGCAGGAGTACTTAGGAAGTTACCTTTCGCGAGACAATCAAGAACATACCTATTCCAGCTAGAGACACCAACATAAAAATTCCTGAGTAAGATAGTGGTGGAGTGTTTCTTAGTGCACCTATTATGGGCATCACTAATTCTATACCAAGCATCTCTTAAACATTCTCCCCCTCGTTGCTTAAACGTACGAACTTCAACTTCAGGATTACTCATTTTAGCAGTAGTAAATAAAATAAACTAGATAAAGTAAATGCAAGTAACTAATTTTGGGTGAACAAATTACAGTTGGGCAATTGACAAATAAAGAGGGCATGACCATGCACATACATATTATGATGAGTATAGTGAGATTTAATTGGGCATTACGACAAAGTACATAGACCGCTATCCAACATGCATCTATGCCTAAAAAGTCCACCTTCAGGTTATCATCCGAACCCCCTCCAGTATTAAGTTGCTAGCAACAGACAATTGCATTAAGTATTGCGCGTAATGTAATCAATAACTACATCCTCGGACATAGCATCAATGTTTTATCCCTAGTGGCAACAGCACATCCATAATCTTAGAGATTTCTGTCACTTCCCCAGATTCACGGAGACATGAACCCACTATCGAGCATAAATACCCCTCTTGGAGTTAAGAGTAAAAACTTAGCCAGAGCCTCTACTAATAACGGAGAGCATGCAAGATCATAAACAACACATAAATATAAATTGATAATCAACATAACATGGTATTCTCTATTCATCGGATCCCAACAAACACAACATATAGAATTACAGATAGATGATTGATACGCGTACAGCACGCGTCCGTTGGGAACCCCAAGAGGAAGGTGTGATGCGTACAGCGGCATGTTTTCCCTCAGTATGAAACCAAGGTTTATCGAACCAGTAGGAGCCAAGAAGCACGTTGAAGGTTGATGGCGGCGACATGTAGTGCGGCGCAACACCAGGGATTCCGGCGCCAACGTGGAACCTGCACAACACAAACCAAGTACTTTGCCCCAACGAAACAGCGAGGTTGTCAATCTCACCGGCTTGCTGTAACAAAGGATTAGATGTATAGTGTGGATGATGATTGTTTGCAGAAAACAGAAACGATGTGCAGTTGTATTTCTATAGAGAATTGGACCGGGGTCCACAGGTTCACTAGAGGTGTCTCTCCCATAAGATAAACAGCATGTTGGGTGAACAAATTACAGTTGGGCAATTGACAAATAAAGAGGGCATGACCATGCACATACATATTATGATGAGTATTGTGAGATTTAATTGGGCATTACGACAAAGTACATAGACCGCTATCCAGCATGCATCTATGCCTAAAAAGTCCACCTTCAGGTTATCATCCGAACCCCCTCCAGTATTAAGTTGCTAACAATAGACAATTGCATTAAGTATTGCGCGTAATGTAATCAGTAACTACATCCTCGAACATAGCACCAATGTTTTATCCCTAGTGGCAACAGCACATCCATAATCTTAGAGGTTTCTCTCACTCCCCCAGATTCATGGAGACATGAACCCACTATCGAGCATAAATACTCCCTCTTGGAGTTACTAGCATCAACTTGGCCAGAGCATCTACTAATAACGGAGAGCATGCAAGATCATAAACAACACATAGACATGAATTGATAATCAACATAACAAGTATTCTCTATTCATCGGATCCCAACAAACGCAACATATAGAATTACAGATAGATGATCTTGATCATGTTCGGCAGCTCACAAGACCCGACAATTAAGCACAATGGGAGCTACAACTATGGACCCATAGTCCAGGGGAACTACTCACACATCACTCCGGAGGCGACCATGGCGGCATAGAGTCCTCCGGGAGATGATTCCCCTCTCCGGCAGGGTGCCGGAGGCGATCTCCTGAATCCCCCGAGATGGGATTGGCGGCGGCGGCGTCTGGAAGGTTTTCCGTATCGTGGCTCTCGACGGGGGTTTCGCGACGAAGGCTATTTGTAGGCGGAAGGGCAGGTCAAGGGGCGTCACGAGGGGCCCACACCCTAGGTCGGCGCGGCCAGGGCTTGGGCCGCGCCGCCCTATGGTGTCGCCACCTCGTGGCCCCACTTCGTCTCCTCTTCGGTCTTCGGGAGCTTCGTGGCAAAATAGGACCCTGGCGTTGATTTCGTCCAATTCCGAGAATATTTCCTTACTAGGATTTCTGAAACCAAAAACAGTAGAAAACAACAACTGGCACTTCGGCATCTTGTTAATAGGTTAGTTCCAGAAAATGCACGAATATGACATAAAGTGTGCATAAAACATGTAGATATCATCAATAATGTGGCATGGAACATAAGAAATTATCGATACGTCGGAGACGTATCAGCATCCCCAAGCTTAGTTCTGCTCGTCCCGAGCAGGTAAACGATAACAAAGATAATTTCTGGAGTGACATGCCATCATAATCTTGATCATACTATTTGTAAAGCATATGTAGTGAATGCAGCGATCGAAACAATGTATATGACATGAGTAAACAAGTGAATCATATAGCAAAGACTTTTCATGAATAGTACTTCAAGACAAGCATCAATAAGTCTTGCATAAGAGTTAACTCATAAAGCAATAATTCATAGTAAAAGCATTGAAGCAACACAAAGGAAGATGAAGTTTCAGCGGTTGCTTTCAACTTGTAACATGTATATCTCATGGATATTGTCAACATAGAGTAATATAGTAAGTGCAATATGCAAGTATGTAGGAATCAATGCACAGTTCACACAAGTGTTTGCTTCTTGAGGTGGAGAGAAATAGGTGAACTGACTCAACAATAAAAGTAAAAGAATGGTCCTTCAAAGAGGAAAAGCATCGATTGCTATATTTGTGCTAGAGCTTTGATTTTGAAAACAAGAAACAATTTTGTCAACGGTAGTAATAAAGCATATGTATCATGTAAATTATATCTTACAAGTTGCAAGCCTCATGCATAGTATACTAATAGTGTCCGCACCTTGTCCTAATTAGCTTGGACTACCGGATCATCGCAATGCACATGTTTTAACCAAGTGTCACAAAGGGGTACCTCTATGCCGCCTGTACAAAGGTCTAAGGAGAAAGCTCGCATTTTCTCGCTATTGATTATTCTCAACTTAGACATCCATACCGGGACAACATAGACAACAGATAATGGACTCCTCTTTTATGCATAAGCATGTAACAACAATTAATTTTCTCATATGAGATTGAGGATATATGTCCAAAACTGAAACTTCCACCATGGATCATGGCTTTAGTTAGCGGCCAAATGTTCTTCTCTAACAATATGCACGCTCTAACCATAAGGTGGTAGATCGCTCTTACTTCAGACAAGACGAACATGCATAGCAACTCACATGAAATTCAACAAAGAGTAGTTGATGGCGTCCCCAGTGAACATGGTTATCGCACAACGAGCAACTTAATAAGAGATAAAGTGCATATGTACATATTCAATACCACAATAGTTTTTAAGCTATTTGTCCCATGAGCTATATATTGTAAAGGTGGAGGATAGAAATTTAAAGGTAGCACTTCAAGCAATTTACTTTGGAATGGCGGAGAAATACCATGTAGTAGGTAGGTATGGTGGGCACAAATGGCATAGTGGTTGGCTCAAGTATTTTGGATGCATGAGAAGTATTCCCTCTCGATACAAGGTTTAGGCTAGCAAGGTTATTTGAAACAAACACAAGGATGAACCGGTGCAGCAAAACTCACATAAAAGACATATTAAAAACATTATAAGACTCTACACCGTCTTCCTTGTTGTTCAAACTCAATACTAGAAATTATCTAGACTTTAGAGAGACCAAATATGCAAACCAAATTTTAGCATGCTCTATGTATTTCTTCATTAATGGGTGCAAAGTATGTGATGCAAGAGCTTAAACATGAGCACAACAATTGCCAAGTATCACATTATCCAAGACATTTTAGCAATTACTACATGTATCATTTTCCAATTCCAACCATATAACAATTTAACGAAGAAGAAACTTCGCCATGAATACTATGAGTAGAGCCTAAGGACATACTTGTCCATATGCTACAGCGGAGCGTGTCTCTCTCCCACACAGTGAATGCTAGGATCCATTTTATTCAAACAAAACAAAAACAAAAACAAACCGACGCTCCAAGAAAAGTACATAAGATGTGATGGAATAAAAATATAGTTTCAGGGGAGGAACCTGATAATGTTGTCGATGAAGAAGGGATGCCTTGGGCATCCCCAAGCTTAGACGCTTGAGTCTTCTTGATATATGCAGGGGTGAACCACCGGGGCATCCCCAAGCTTAGAGCTTTCACTCTCCTTGATCATGTTGTATCATCTCCCTCTCTTGATCCTTGAAAACTTCCTCCACACCAAACTTAGAACAACTCATTAGAGGGTTAGTGCACAATCAAAATATACATGTTCAGAGGTGACATAATCATTATTAACACTTCTGGACATTGCACAAAGCTACTGAAAGTCAATGGAATCGAAATATCCATCGAACATAACAAAACAGGCAATGCGAAATAAAAGGCAGAATCTGTCAAAACAGAACAGTTCGTATTGACGAATTTTATCGAGGCACCAGACTTGCTCAAATGAAAATGATCAAATTTAATGAAAGTTGCGTACATATCTGAGGATCACTCACGTAAATTGGCATAATTTTCTGAGTTACCTACAGAGAATTTTGCCCAGATTCGTGACAGCAAAGAAATCTGTTTCTGCGCAGTAATCCAAATCTAGTATGAACTTTACTATCAACGACTTTACTTGGCACAACAAAACACTAAACTAAGATAAGGAGAGGTTGCTACAGTAGTAAACAACTTCCAAGACACAAAGTAAAAACAAAGTACTGTAGTAAAAACACATGGGTTGTCTCCCATAAGCGCTTTTCTTTAACGCCTTTCAGCTAGGCGCAGAAAGTGTGTATCAAGTATTATCAAGAGACGAAGTGTTAACATCATAAGCTGTTCTAGTGGTAAGGGCTTTGTCAATTTTAGGCCTATAATAATATTTCTTTGGTTTAGGCACTTTAGAGACATACATAAACTTTTGCTCCTTACCCACATAAGCTTTCTCCTTATATTTAAGAGAAGAAAATGTTGAACCCAAGGTTCCCATAGCTTTTTCAAGTTCGCCAATCCTATTGGTTTGATCATCATGGACAACACAAGTTCCTAGGACACTAATTCTTTCATCAATTCCTCCTAAGGATTTATCAAGTTCATCAGTTTTATCAAGTAACATTTCCAATTTAGTTTCAACACTTGGAAATTTTTTCTCTATGGTTTCCAATTTTTTCATAACATCTTCAAGAGAGATTTCAGTTTTAACTTCATCAACAGGGGGTATTCCAAATAGACTCTCAATAATGCAACTAGCTTCTAATGCAGGAGTACTTAGGAAGTTACCTTTCGCGAGACTATCAAGAACATACCTATTCCAGCTAGAGATACCAACATAAAAATTCCTGAGTAGGATAGTGGTGGAGTGTTTCTTAGTGCACCTATTATGGGCATCACTAATTCTATACCAAGCATCTCTTAAACATTCTCCCCCTCGTTGCTTAAACGTACGAACTTCAACTTCAGGATTACTCATTTTAGCAGTAGTAAATAAAGCAAACTAGATAAAGTAAATGCAAGTAACTAATTTTTTTTGTGTTTTTGATATAGCAAACAAGATAGCAAATAAAGTAAAACTAGCAACTAATTTTTTTGTATTTTGATTTATTGCAGCAAACAAAGTAGTAAATAAAACTAAGCAAGACAAAAACAAAGTAAAGAGATTGGGATGTGGAGACTCCTTGCAGCGTGTCTTGATCTCCCCGGCAACGGCGCCAGAAAAAGTGCTTGATACGCGTACAGCACGCGTCCGTTGGGAACCCCAAGAGGAAGGTGTGATGCGTACAGCGGCAAGTTTTCCCTCAGTATGAAACCAAGGTTTATCGAACCAGTAGGAGCCAATAAGCACGTTGAAGGTTGATGGCGGCGAGATGTAGTGCGGCGCAACACCAGGGATTCCGGCGCCAACGTGGAACCTGCACAACACAAACCAAGTACTTTGCCCCAATGAAACAGCGAGGTTGTCAATCTCACCGGCTTGCTGTAACAAAGGATTGGATGTATAGTGTGGATGATGATTGTTTGCAGACAGTAGAAAAGATTGCAGTAGATTGTACTTCATATAGAGAATTGGACCGGGGTCCACAGTTCACTAGAGGTGTCTCTCCCATAAGATAAACAGCATGTTGGGTGAACAAATTACAGTTGGGCAATTGACAAATAAAGAGGGCATGACCATGCACATACATATTATGATGAGTATTGTGAGATTTAATTGGGCATTACGACAAAGTACATAGACCGCTATCCAGCATGCATCTATGCCTAAAAAGTCCACCTTCAGGTTATCATCCGAACCCCTCCAGTATTAAGTTGCTAACAACAGACAATTGCATTAAGTATTGCGCGTAATGTAATCAGTAACTACATCCTCGAACATAGCACCAATGTTTTATCCCTAGTGGCAACAGCACATCCATAATCTTAGAGGTTTCTCTCACTCCCCCAGATTCACGGAGACATGAACCCACTATCGAGCATAAATACTCCCTCTTGGAGTTACTAGCATCAACTTGGCCAGAGCATCTACTAATAATGGAGAGCATGCAAGATCATAAACAACACATAGACATGAATTGATAATCAACATAACAAGTATTCTCTATTCATCGGATCCCAACAAACGCAACATATAGAATTACAGATGATCTTGATCATGTTCGGCAGCTCACAAGACCCGACAATTAAGCACAATGGGGAGAAGACAACCATCTAGTACTGCTATGGACCCATAGTCCAGGGGTAGACTACTCACACATCACTGCGGAGGCGACCATGGCGGCGTAGAGTCCTCCGGGAGATGATTCCCCTCTCGGGCAGGGTGCCGGAGGTGATCTCCTGAATCCCGAGATGGGATTGGCGGCGGCGTCTCTGGAAGGTTTTCCGTATCGTGGCTCTCGGTACTGGGGGTTTCGCGACGAAGGCTATTTGTAGGCGGAAGGGCAGGTCAAGGGGCGTCACGAGGGGCCCACACCCTAGGTCGGCGCGGCCAGGGCTTGGGCCGCGCCGCCCTGCTGTGTCGCCACCTCGTGGCCCCACTTCGTCTCCTCTTCGGTCTTCTGGAAGCTTCGTGGAAAAATAGGGCCCTGGGCGTTGATTTCGTCCAATTCTGAGAATATTTCCTTATTAGGATTTCTGAAACCAAAAACAGCAGAAAACAGCAATCGGCACTTCGGCATCTTGTTAATAGGTTAGTTCCAGAAAATGCACGAATATGACATAAAGTGTGCATAAAACATGTAGATATCATCAATAATGTGGCATGGAACATAAGAAATTATCGATACGTCGGTGTTATCACCAGATTTTGGCCAAATCAGGAGGTGGGCCGTAAGGGAGATGGGCTTGGAAGATTACACGTGGAAGATCTCTGAAGCGGCCTTACACGAAGAGTTTGGGCTAGATTGCCCGTGTATCTGTAACATAGTAGATTACGTGTCGTTTTAGTTAGAGTTGGCCTCGTGCACGGTTGGGATTATTCCCACGTTAGAAAGTCCCCTGGACTATAAATATGTATCTAGGGTTTATGAAATAAACAACAACCAACGTTCAACCAACCAATCAATCTCGGCGCATCGCCAACTCCTTCGTCTCGAGGGTTTCTACCGGTAAGCAACATGCTGCCTAGATCGCATCTTGCGATCTAGGCAGCACAAGCTTTATGTTGTTCATGCGTTGCTCGTACTGAAGCCTTTTTGATGGCGAGCAACGTAGTTATCATAGATGTGTTAGGGTTAGCATAGTTCTTCGTATAACATGCTATCGTAGTGCAACCCTTGCATATCTAGCCGCCCTTACACCTATCTTAGGTGTAGGGGCGGCACCCCGCTTGATCATTATTTAGTAGATCCGATCCGTTACGGTTGCTCCTTGTTCATCAAGGATTAGTTTAATATCTGCAATAGTTAGGCCTTACAAAGGGTTGGAGGATCCAGCGGCACGTAGGGTGTCGTTTGCTAGTCCTAGACAGGATGTTCCGGGGATCAACCTCGTGTTGGTTTTTAGGCCCTATCTAGGATCAGCTTACGATCACCGTGCGTGGCCGCGAGGCCCAATCGTGAGTAGGATGATCCGATTATGCGGTGAAAACCCTAAATCGTCGTAGATTGAATTAGCTTTATCTTGATCAAGCAGGACCACCATATATTCGTGCACCTCGTACGAATCATGGGTGGATCGGCTCCTTGAGCCGATTCACAGGATAACCTGAGAGCCGATCGAGGCTCGTATTTAATGTTTACGTGTATGCCATGCAGGAAACTAAGCGAGGCATCTCCATCACCTTCCTGACCAGGTATAGGTCAGGTGGCACGCCCTTGCATCAGCATCGGACGTGTGTACCAGAGGCTTTGCGGGCCGTCGCTCGGAGGGACCTCGGCCAGCCGCAGCCCTAGGTTGTTCCCGGCTCTACGGTGTTGCCCGTCGCTGCCCGCCGGTGGGTTTTGACCGCAACACATTCTTGCACGCCCGGTGGGACAAGCTTCGACATCAACCACCTCGCCATCTACATCTGAGATGGCGGACGGCACTCCAGTCACGTACGAGGATCTGACCGACGAGCTCAAGAAGAAGTATGACGAGATCAAAGTCATCCTCGAAGCCGACCTCATCGGCTCATTTCACAGAACCCGTTCACATGGCATCAGGTGGAAGGGGTTCTCACCGGAAGGCGCGCTCGATGGAGTGGACCTATCCGTCCCGTCAGAAGAACGTACCAGGTCCCTGCGCCAGGAGATTAGCTGCATGGTGACTCACTCGCTGCATCGCCATTCGAGAGCCTGGTGAATACTTTGGAGCATGTTGCTTTTCGGATGATCCAGGAGGTCATGAAGCATCAGCACTTTCTATTAGGACCAGCTCTCGGGACCTACCAAGGAGAAGTGCCACTTCAGCCCCGTCCACCGTCGTCATTCGCGTTGGCGACACCAGAAGTGCCTAATCCACCGTCATGCGCCGCTGAAGACACTTACCCCAGGAGGTGCCAGCCAAGATACTTGTTCAACATCAACATGGTAGAACTGGGGCACCGCCCTGATGGGGGTGGAGACGAGGGCAGCTGCTCTCGTAGCAAGGACACAGAGGAGGCCGCTCCACGCGATCGGCTCCGTCATGATGGCAAGCGCTACGTCACGGAGGGAGAAGTGAAGAACATAAGATATCAGCGACCCCTCTCTGATCACCTCCTCAACAAGTATGTGAGTCAGTATGACCAACGCCGACGATCCAGCGATGATGATGAAAGAGATCGTCTGGCTAGAGAAGCCAGAAGACATCGTCGGCACAATCACGATGAGGAGGAGCACGAGCGCCGTGCCAAAGGAAAATCAAGGGAGCAAGATGACAACGACAGGCACTGGGACTGCCCCTTCTTCAGACACTGCTGGGATTCAGGAATGAGCCGATTGCCCACAATCGGCAATTGCCCAGAATGTAACCAGAAGAAGAAGGAGGCAGCCAACGTGTCCGTGTTCAAGCGCTTAGGGCCTCTCCCGCCACAAAGCAAACGCGCTGAGTCCCCTCGATGGGAAGATCTCGAGGATTCAGAAGACGAGGGACAAGAAGAAGAAGAAGACAGGTACCACCGTCCAAGGTGGTGCCCTGATGGACTCAGCCGTTCCCAAAAGCGCAGGGTTCAGCGATTGCGCGGCCTGGAGGAAGCCGAAAGGTTATACTTGCATACGTTAAGGAAGGCACGACCTGATCTGGCTGCGAAAGTTCAGCGAACCCTGGACGAAGAGGGTCGTCCACGGAAAATGGAGTGGCGTCCCAAGCAAAGGAAAGCCGACGATGAAACATCGGCTGGTACAAACATGGTGCTCGTCCTTCCGACGGAGCTTAGTGCTCCACGATTACACGATGCACTCAAGGTGGACGACAGCAAGCGCATCAACATGATAAGGTCAGAGATTGGGCTGGTTTTATCCACCACTGACCGAGTAGCAAGAACAAACCGATGAGCAAACGGGCGAGGCTGATCCTTGTGATCGGCCCCAAAAATTATGAAGGAGCATTACAGAACCTTCAGTCAGCGCTTCAATCGATATGGAGGCCGATTCCAGCAATCGGCCAAAATTATCTTCACCACATGTTCTGCTTGTGCTCAACATCGATCTACTGGGCAGCGGCCACGTCGGCGGATGAAAGTCAGCACGAATCCTCGCGGAGCCGACGTGCAACAGTGCCTTGGCTAACCACAAAGCCGATATCTGCAGTCACCTGGCAGATTCGGCTCGGGGGGCATATAGTCGATGAACATGTGCGATAAACATGTGTAAACATGTGTGCAGTAAAACATTGGGAGCCGATTAGGAAAATCGGCCGCATTTACAGCCGATGCGAGGCATCGACTTTAGAACTGAGAAACGAAGCCGATGCGCAGCCATCGACTCTAGTACAGTTACACAAGACCAAGACCTACTGGCTATGTGCTCAAAGTTCACATCAACATCGACGTTCAGTGGAAGAAAGCTGATCAACGATCTGTGCATCCTCGCCGGTATTCTCGCCTTGATTAAGGCTCGGGGGGCAGCTAACTTGGTAGATGTTCTGTTTTGGGAGCCGATTGGAGTCGCATCGACTGACCCTGCATCGTGATCTTCTCTGAAAGCAGTTCAGGTGTTGCAAAAGAAAACTGCTAAAGCTACGGAGAGGAACCGGAAAAGGAGGCCGTCGGCTTTACAGGTTTTGGACCGTCCTGTTGCTGCAAGAAAAGGAAAGGGACTGGATTCTCAAAATAGCCGATGAGTAGTCATCGGCTAAGGGATTGCGAAAAATTATGGTCAGATATCAAATCGCAGCCTGAATTTGAGAAGTGCTTGACTGACGGTCTAATCGATATCTGAGTCCGGCTTCATGGGCGTCCAAAAGAAAAGAAATCCGATACGTTGCTATCGGTCTTGGCATGACAGGCGGAAGGAATGAAATTGGATTAATTGAAAGATGAATTGAAAGAACAATTTTCATTAATTCAAAGGAGCGGCTTTACAAGAAAGAGCCGATGGCTCTCAAAAGAGGGATCTGGTGCCTAGTGCACTGCTACTACTAGTCCTATTCTACTAGTCGTCGCTGTCCTCGTCATCACCGCCGTCGATGTCGTCGGCGCTGCTCCCAGGAAGCTCCTCGTCGCTGCTGCCCCAGCCCTTGGCCGGAGCCTCGTCTTCCTCGTCATCATCATCATCCTCGCTGTCCGCCCAGGAGCGGAAGCGCTTGGTCGGCGGATACCCGATGGAGGAGGAGGATTCATCCTCCTCCTCTTCCTCCTCGTCATCATCATCGTCTTCGCTGTCCGCCCAAGCGCGGAATCGCTTGGCCGGCAGAAGCTTAGCGGGGGAAGAGGGGCCGCCCTCCTCTTTTTCTTCTTCTTCCTCTACTTCTTCCCCCTTCCCGTCGGGGGAGGTGGGTTTCGCCCAAGGATGGAGGTCGTCTTCACTTTCGCTTATCAGCTCCCCATCGATGAGGAACTTGAGGTCCTCTTCCCCATCGGTCAGAGGCAGGTCGCCCTCTGGCGCGTGATCGGAGTTCCACTCCGGCTCGCTCGAAGAGAAGGACTGGAGGGAGAGGCCGGAGGAGACAGAGGAAGAGGAAGACATCGCTACAGGGAAGAGGGTTTTTTGGTGCCGATGGCTGGAACAGAGGAAGGGGATGAAGAGGGCTAATCGATCGGCACGGTTAAATAATGAGAAGCCTGGTGGAAATTTAATGCCATTGCAGTTTCCGAGGAAGTGATGCCAAAGCTATCGAATTTTGCAGAGAAGCTGGAAAGACAGGGCATCATGATGAAGAATACTGCGACAGGTCTGCTCTGCCACGACATGACCCTTCGAAGGAAAAATAGAGTGGTTTTGAAATTATCATTGCCAAAACCAGGGGGGCATGTGTTATCACCAGATTTTGGCCAAATCAGGAGGTGGGCCGTAAGGGAGATGGGCTTGGAAGATTACACGTGGAAGATCTCTGAAGCGGCCTTACACGAAGAGTTTGGGCTAGATTGGCCCGTGTATCTGTAACATAGTAGATTACGTGTCGTTTTAGTTAGAGTTGGCCTCGTGCACGGTTGGGATTATTCCCACGTTAGAAAGTCCCCTGGACTATAAATATGTATCTAGGGTTTATGAAATAAACAACAACCAACGTTCAACCAACCAATCAATCTCGGCGCATCGCCAACTCCTTCGTCTCGAGGGTTTCTACCGGTAAGCAACATGCTGCCTAGATCGCATCTTGCGATCTAGGCAGCACAAGCTTTACGTTGTTCATGCGTTGCTCGTACTGAAGCCTTTTTGATGGCGAGCAACGTAGTTATCATAGATGTGTTAGGGTTAGCATAGTTCTTCGTATAACATGCTATCGTAGTGCAACCCTTGCATATCTAGCCGCCACACCTATCTTAGGTGTAGGGGCGGCACCCCGCTTGATCATTATTTAGTAGATCCGATCCGTTACGGTTGCTCCTTGTTCATCAAGGATTAGTTTAATATCTGCAATAGTTAGGCCTTACAAAGGGTTGGAGGATCCAGCGGCACGTAGGGTGTCATTTGCTAGTCCTAGACAGGATGTTCCGGGGATCAACCTCGTGTTGGTTTTTAGGCCCTATCTAGGATCGGCTTACGATCACCGTGCGTGGCCGCGAGGCCCAATCGTGAGTAGGATGATCCGATTATGCGGTGAAAACCCTAAATCGTCGTAGATTGAATTAGCTTTATCTTGATCAAGCAGGACCACCATATATTCGTGCACCCGTACGAATCATGGGTGGATCGGCTCCTTGAGCCGATTCACAGGATAACCTGAGAGCCGATCAAGGCTCGTATTTAATGTTTACGTGTATGCCATGCAGGAAACTAAGCGAGGCATCTCCATCACCTTCCTGACCAGGTATAGGTCAGGTGGCACGCCCTTGCATCAGCTCGGACGTGTGTACCAGGCTTTGCGGGCCGTCGCTCGGAGGGACCTCGGCCAGCCGCAGCCCTAGGTTGTTCCCGGCTCTACGGTGTTGCCCGTCGCTGCCCGCCGGGGGGTTTTGACCGCAACAGTCGGAGACGTATCAATGATCTTGATCATGTTCGGCAGCTCACAAGACCCAACAATTAAGCACAATGAGGAGAAGACAACCATCTAGCTACTGCTATGGACCCATAGTCCAGGGGTGAACTACTCACACATCACTCCGGAGGCGACCATGGCGGTGTAGAGTCCTCCGGGAGATGATTCCCCTCTCCGGCAGGGTGGAGGCGATCTCCTGAATCCCCGAGATGGGATTGGCGGCGCCGGCGTCTCTCGGACGTGGCTCCGGTGCGGGGTTTCGCGACGAAGGCTTTAAGTAGGCGGAAGGGTAGGTCGTGGGGCGCGGGGCCCAGGGAGACAGGCGGCGCGGCCAAGGGTGGGGCCACGCCGCCCTCCTGGCCACCTCGTGGCCCCACTTCGTTGACTCTTCGGTCTTCGGAAGCTTCGTGGCAAAATAGGACCCCGGGCGTTGATTTCGTCCAATTCCGAGAATATTTCCTTACTAGGATTTCTGAAACCAAAAACAGCAGAAAACAGCAATCGGCACTTCGGCATCTTGTTAATAGGTTAGTTCCGAAAATGCATAAATATGATGTAAAGTACGCATAAAACATGTAGATATCATCAATAATGTGGCATGGAACATAAGAAATTATCGATACGTCGGAGACGTATCAATCTCCTCCAATTCCCCGTCCCGGCGGAGTGCCAGAACGGAGTTTCTGGTCCCCGAGACGGAGTTTCGCGATGTGGCGGCGTACTGGAGGGTTTCTGGCGACTGCGACTTCTTTTCTCACGTTTTTTAGATCGAACCCTTTAAGTAGTCCAGAGGAGGGCATCGGAGGCCAGCCGAGGGGGCCACACACTAGGTCGGCGCGCCCCCCCTGGGCCGCGCCGGCCTCGGTGTGGGGCCCTCGGCCTCCACCTGGCTTGCCCTTCTTCTGGTAAAATAGGCCCTTTGGTATAAATTCCGAGGATTTTCCCGAAAGTTGAATTTCTGCACAAAAATAAGACACCAGAGCAATTCTGCTGAAAACAGCGTTAATCCGTGTTAGTTGTATCCAAAATACACAAATTAGAGGCAAAACAATAGCAAAAGTGTTCGGGAAAGTAGATACGTTTTGGACGTATCAGTCATCATGATATGTATGTGCATTGTTATGCCCTCTCTATTTGTCAATTGCCCAACTGTAATTTGTTCACCCAACATGCTATTTATCTTATTGGAGAGACACCACTAGTGAATTGTGGACCCGGTCCATTCTTTTACATCTGAAATACAATCTATGCAATCATTGTTCTCTCTGTTCTTTGCAAACAAACATCATTCTCCACACCATACGTTTAATCCTTTGTTTACAGCAGCCGGTGAGATTGACAACCTCATCACGTTGGGGCAAAGTATTTTGATTATGTTGTGCAGGTTCCACGTTGGCGCCGGAATCCCTGGTGTTGCGTCGCACTACACTCCTCCACCAACAACCTTCACGTGGCCTTCATCTCCTACTGGTTCGATAACCTTGGTTTCTTTCTGAGGGAAAAGTTGCTGCTGTGCGCATCACACCTTCCTCTTGGGGTTCCCAACGGACGTGTGCATCACGCGCCATCAAGACTGTTTTCAAGCATTGCTTGACACGCGTACAACACGCGACCGTTGGGAACCCCAAGTGGAAGGTGTGATGCGTACAGCAGTAAGTTTCCCTCAGTTAGAAACCAAGGTTTATCGAACCAGTAGGAGTCAAGAAGCACGTTGAAGGTTGATGGCGGCGAGATGTAGTGCGGCGCAACACCAGGGATTCCGGCGCCAACGTGGAACCACACAACCAAAGTACTTTGCCCCAACGAAATGAGGTTGTCAATCTCACCGGCTTGCTCTAACAAAGGATTAGATGTATAGTGTGGATGATGATTGTTTGCGAAAATAGTAGAACAAGTATTGCAGATTGTATTCAATGTAAAAGAATGGACCGGGGTCCACAGTTCACTAGTGGTGTCTCTCCCATAAGATAAATAGCATGTTGGGTGAACAAATTACAGTTGGGCAATTGACAAATAGAGAGGGCATGACCATGCACATACATGATATGATGAGTATAGTGAGATTTAATTGGGCATTACGACAAAGTACATAGACCGCTATCCAGCATGCATATATGCCTAAAAAGTCCACCTTCAGGTTATCATCCGAACCCTTCTAGTATTAAGTTGCAAACAACAGACAATTGCATTAAGTATGGTGCGTAATGTAATCAATAACTACATCCTCGGACATAGCATCAATGTTTTATCTCTAGTGGCAACAACACATCCACAACCTTAGAACTTTCTGTCACTGTCCCAGATTTAATGGAGGCATGAACCCACTATCGAGCATAAATACTCCCTCTTGGAGTAACGGAGAGCATGCAAGATCATAAACAACACATAGGTAATAGATTGATAATCAACATAACATAGTATTCTCTATCCATCGGATCCCAACAAACACAACATGTAGCATTACAGATAGATGATCTTGATCATGTTAGGCAGCTCACAAGACCCGACAATGAAGCACATAAGGAGAAGACGACCATCTAGCTACTGCTATGGACCCATAGTGCAGGGGTGAACTACTCACTCATCACTCCGGAGGCGACCATGGCGGTGAAGAGTCCTTCGGGAGATGATTCCCCTCTCCGGCGGGGTGCGGTGATCTCCGAATCCCCCGAGATGGGATTGGCGGCGGCGGCGTCTCTGGAAGGTTTTCCGTATCGTGGCTCTCGGTACTGGGAGTTTCGCGACGAAGGCTATAAGTAGGCGGAGGAGATAGGTCAGGGGGCCACATGAGGGCCCCACACAGTAGGCCGGTGCGGGCAGGGCTTGGGCCGCGCCGCCCTATTGTTTGGCCACCTCGTGGCCCCACTTCGTATCATCTTCGGTCTTCTGGAAGCTTCGTGTGAAAATAGGCCCCTGGGCGTTGATTTCGTCCAATTCCGAGAATATTTCCTTACTAGGATTTTTGAAACCAAAAACAGCAGAAAACAGCAATTGGCTCTTCGGCATCTCGTTAATAGGTTAGTGCCGGAAAATGCTTAAATATGACATAAAGTATGCATAAAACATGTAGATATCATCAATAATGTGGCATGGAACATAAGAAATTATCGATACGTCGGAGACGTATCAGCATCCCCAAGCTTAGTTCTGCTCGTCCCGAGCAGGTGAACGATAACAAAGATAATTTCTGGAGTGACATGCCATCATAACCTTGATCATACTATTGTAAGCATATGTAATGAATGCAGCGATCAAAACAATGTAAATGACATGAGTAAACAAATGAATCATATAGCAAAGACTTTTCATGAATAGTACTTTCAAGACAAGCATCAATAAGTCTTGCATAAGAGTTAACTCATAAAGCAATAAATTCATAGTAGAGGTATTGAAGCAACACAAAGGAAGATGAAGTTTCAGCGGTTGCTTTCAACTCATAACATGTATATCTCATGGATATTGTCAATGCAAAGTAATATAACAAGTGCAATATGCAAATATGTAGGAATTAATGCACAGTTCACAGAAGTGTTTGCTTCTTGAGGTGGAGAGAGATAGGTGAACTGACTCAACATAAAAAGTAAAAGAAAGAGAGGAAGCATTGATTGCTATATTTGTGCTAGAGCTTTGGTTTTGAAAACAAGAATTTTTTTTGTCAATGGTAGTAATAAAGCATATGTGTCATGTAAATTATTTCTTACAAGTCACTACAAGAAAAGTTGCCATGGCCGACGAAGTTGAAGTCGCGCCGTGGTTGCTGGTGTACCATGGCCGACGATTTTGGGTCCCTCCGTGGTGCATGTCAAAACTTTTTTTTTTTTTGAGGCCACCTAGCCCGACGAAAGCGGCCAAAACATCGCGTATGGTGGCCCGGGACGTGGTGCATCTCGAAATCTCGGGTTCGCCGGCCGAGTCAACGCAAATCCGCACCGCCGAGGGATGTAGGGCCCAGATGGCAGCCTCTCTGGCATTGTTTTTTTTCTAGATCGCGCCATCTCGTTCAACGTTCTCCGATCGAGCCGTTTACGATGCAGGATCATGGGTCCCGCATGTCATCCTCTATGAACCAAAATTCTTTCTATTCTTGGATTTTTTTGACCCCATTTCTGGCTACTTCCTTTTTCTTTTGATCCCTTGCCGCCTTGGAAACGTTGAGACCGCTGCTGCTAAATGGGACCCGCATGTCATCCTCTATGTGCAATCAACTTTCTTTTCTTGGGTTTTTTTGCACCTCATATTTGGTCACTTGCCTTTTTTCGATCCCCCGCCTCTCAAACGGTGATACCGCTCTGCTAAATGGGACCCGCATGTCATCCTCTATGTACTATAAAATTTTCTTTTCTTGGATTTTTTTGGCACCTCATATTTGGTCATTTGCCTTTTTCTTTCGATCCCCCGCCGCCTCTCAAACGGTGATACCGCTGCTAAATGGGACCCGCATGTCATCCTCTATGTACTATAAAACTTTCTTTTCTTGGATTTTTTTTTGGCACCTCATATTTGGTCACTTGCCTTTTTCTTTCGATCCACTGCCGCCTCTCAAACGGTGATACCGCTGTTGCTAAATGGGACCCGCATGTCATCCTCTATGGACTATAAAACTTTCTTTTCTTGAATTATTTTTGGCTCCCGATATTTGGTCACTTGCCTTTTCTTTCGATCCCCTGCCGCCTCTCAAACGGTGAGACCGCTGCTACTAAATGGGACCCGCATGTCATCCTCTATGAGCAATCAACTTTCTTTTCTTGGAGTTTTTTTGGCACCTCATATTTGGTCACTTGCCTTTTCTTTCGATCTCATGCCACGTTTGAAACGTTGAGGAACCTGCTGGCTCATGGGACCCGCATGTCATCCTCTATGTGCTATAAAAGTTTCCTTTGTTGGATTTTTTTCACCCTCTGATTTTTGGCTTGCCTTTTTCTTTTGATCCCCTGCCCCCTTTGAAACGTTGAGTAAGCTGTTGGCTCAAGGGACCCGCATGTCATCCTCTATGTCCATCAACTTTCTTTTCTTGGATTTTTTTCACCCCCTAATTACTAGCTACTTTCTTTTCTTTTGATCTCAAGCCGCATTACAAACATTGAGACCGCTGCTGCAAAATGGGACCCACATGTCATCCTCTATGTACAATAAATCTTGGATTATTTTTGGCTGATATTTGGTCACTTGCCTTTTTCTTTCGATCTCATGCCACCTTTGAAACGTTGAGTAAGCTGGGCTCATGGGTCCCGCATGTCATCCTCTCGAACAATAAAAGTTTCCTTTCTTGGAGTTATTTTTGACCCTAATTTCTGGCTATTTGCCTTTTTCTTTTGATCCCCTGCCCCCTTTGAAACGATGAGGACGCTGTTGGCAGGTCGGTCCCACATGTCATCCTCTATGAACAATAAAAGTTTCCTTTGGTGGATTTATTTTTGACCCCTAATTAATTTCTGGCTATTTCCTTTTTTCTTTTGATCCCCTGCCGCCTTGGAATTGTTGAGAATGCTGCTGCCTCATTTTTCTTTTGGTCCTGTGCCGCCTTGGAAACATTGAGACCGCTGCTACAAAATGGGACCCGCATGTCATCCTCTATGTACAATAAAGTTTCTTTTCTTGGATTATTTTTGGCTCCTGATATTATGTCACTTGGCTTTTTCTTTCGATCTCATGCCGACTTTGAAACGTTGAGGATGCTGCTGCCTCATGGGCCCGCATGTCATCCTCTCGAACGATAAATGTTTTCTTTTCTTGTATTTTTTTACCAACTGATTTTTGGCTTTTTTTATTTTCGATCCCCTGCCGCCTTTGAAACGTTGACGACGCTGGCTCATGGGTCCCCGATGTCAGCCTCCCCGTACAAGAAACATGTGATATTTTATTTTGCAGACAATAAACGTTGTATTTCGCTCTGAGCTATTGCAAACGGATAAATTAAATCTTTATATCTACATAAACAAACTTATATGTTGAATCTCCTTGTTTTTTGTTTTTGCGAAGCATAGGACTTTCCTGTTTTGGAGTGGGCTGAAATTGTACGAGTCAAAAGGCCCAGCAGGATAGTTCGAAGGCCCAGATGTCCAGATACAGCCCAATTGAAATCTTTCTTTTCTTGGATTTTTTTCACACCCTGATTTCTGGCTACTTCATTTTTCTTTCGGTCCTGTGCCGCCTTGGAAGCGTTGAGACCGCTGCTACAAAATGGGACCCGCATGTCATCCTCTATGTACAATAAAGTTTCTTTTCTTGGATTATTTTTGGCTCCCGATATTATGTCACTTGCCTTTTTCTTTCAATCTCATGCTGACTTTGAAACGTTGAGGAAGCTGCTGCTCATGGGTCCCGCATGTCATCCTCTATGAACAATAAAAGTTTCCTTTGTTGGATTTATTTTTCCCCTAATTTCTGGCTATTTGCCTTTTTCTTTTGATCCCCTGCCCCCTTTGAAATGATGACGCGCAGCTGGCAAGTCGGTCCCACATGTCATCCTCTATGAACAATAAAAGTTTCCTTTGATGGATTTATTTTTGACCCTAATTAATTTCTGGCTATTTCCTTTTTTCTTTTGATCCCCTGCCGCCTTGAAATAGTTGAGGATGCTGCTGCCTCATGGGTCCCGCATGTCATCCTCTCAGAAAGGTAAATGTTTCTTTTCTTGAATTTGTTTACCAACTGATTTTTGGCTTATTTTTCTTTCGATCTCCTGCCACCTTTAAAACGTTGACGACGCTGCTGGCTCATGGGTCCCCAATGTCAGCCTCCCCATACTGCAAATCCTCTTTCTGCAAAGGTTGTATTTCTAGATAGATAAGGTGGATTCGAATCTGCCATGGTTCAGGCAGCTCAGGTAAGCCTTCTTGCACTGATTAATGGAAGTAGTGTATAGCAAGGTCAAGACATGTGGCTCGGTGTAATGAATCTATTTGAATCATGTTGTGGGTTCAATCTGATAGTTCTCTAACAGGTCAGCCAAAATAGAAATTAAGTTTTTTTCTAAAACGGAAATGCAAATTAAGATGAACACAAACATTAGTTATCATAATAGCTGATCATACATACATACTTGCTAAGAGCAAAAGCTTGCCAGAGTTTTACCACCCATACAATTAATTAGCAGTTCAGATAAGATAACCTTATATAAGTATAACTACAAATGCATTTGCTAAGGGCTCATGGGGCAACAGAACTAGACAACCGCGAACTTTATGACCAGCATGTCACAGCGGCATCGAAAGATCTTGACCTTCAACTTTGATCCAATGCGAAGTTTGGCACCGTCAATGAACTTTTTCCACCTGGAAGTAACAGCCAAGCGGCCATCTGTGGGACTGACGGAGTACCGTCCCTCCACGGTGAGACCTTCACTCTCCATGACGAGGGATATCTTGCCCCTTCGGCCAGCATTGAGATCCTTGGAGATACTTTTAGGCAATTTCTGATTCAAAGCAAGAGATACCACCAAAAATTAGTCAATGGCACCAATGCACTGAACCATGTGAGACTTTGAGCAGAGAAGACATCAAGATAAGAGCAGTATAGGGGATCGCAACAGTCTTCGAGGGAAGTAAAACCCAATTTATTGATTCGACACAAGGGGAGACAAAGAACACTTGGAAGCCTTAACAACGGAGTTGTCAATTCAGCTGCACCTGGAAACAGACTTGCTCGCAAGAGTTTATCATAACAGTTTATAGCAGCGTAGTGAAATAACAGCAGAGTAACGAGACAGCAGTAGTGATTTTAGTAAACAGCAGGATTAAAATACTGTAGGCACGGGACGGATGACGGCGTTGCATGGATGAGAGAAACTCATGTAACAATCATAGCAGGGCATTTGCAGATAATAATAAAACGGTGTCCAAGTACAAAGCAATCAATAGGCATGTGTTCCATATATAGTCGTGCGTGCTCGCAATGAGAAACTTGCACAACATCTTTTGTCCTACCAGCCGGTGGCAGCCGGGCCTCAAGGGAAACTACTGGATATTAAGGTACTCCTTTTAATAGAGTACCGGAGCAAAGCATTAACACTCCGTGAACACATGTGATCCTCACATCACTACCATCCCCTCCGGTTGTCCCAATTCTTGTCACTTCGGGGCCATTGGTTCCGGACAGCGACATGTGTATACAACTTATAGGTAAGACCATAAACAATGAATATCTTGATGAAGCAATAACATGTTCAGATCTGAGATCATGGCACTCGGGCCCTAGTGACAAGCATTAAGCATAACAAGTTGCAACAATATCATCAAAGTACCAATAACGGACACTAGGCACTATGCCCTAACAATCTTATGCTATTACATGACCAATCTCATCCAATCCCTACCATCCCCTTCAGCCTACAGCGGGGGAATTACTCACACATGGATGGGGGAAACATGGCTGGTTGATGTAGAGGCGTTGGCGGTGATGGCGGTGATGATCTCCTCCAATTCCCCGTCCGGCGGAGTGCCAGAACGGAGACTTCTGGCTCCCGCGACGGAGTTTTGCGATGTGGCGGCGTTCTGGAGGGTTTCTGGCGACTTCAACTTTTTTTCTGGTGTTTTTAGGTCGAGGCCGATAAATAGTCCGAAGGAGGGCGTCGGAGGCTGGCCGAGGGGGCCACACCACGAGCCGCGCGGGCCCCCTTGGGCCGCGCCGCCCTGGTGTGGGGCCCTCGGGCCTCCACTTCAATTGCCCTTCTGGCTCCATTAGTTTCTGGGAAAATAGGGCCTTCTCATAAATTCCGAGGTTTTTCCCGAAAGTTGGATTTCTGCACAAAAACGAGACACCAGAGCAGTTCTGCTGAAAACAGCGTTAGTCCGTGTTAGTTGTATCCAAAATACACAAATTAGAGGCAAAACAATAGCAAAAGTGTTCGGGAAAGTAGATTTTGGACGTATCAACTCCCCCAAGCTTAGCTTATTGCTTGTCCTCAAGCAATTCAGTTAACAACTGAGCGATAAAAGAACTTTCACGAACACATTTGCTCATATGATGTATATATTCTCATGCTATGGCTAATACTTAAGCAATTCATAATGAGATACATGCAAATAAGATCATCTAACAGCTATGTCAATCATGGAGAGGTACCAACAATTAATAAGAAGCATCATGAATCATGCATATAAGCAGAATTGCAATGTTCATAAGAGAGCATGATAAAGTGGTATCTCGCTTGCCTGTATTTGATTGGCAAAACATAAATGCCCGGGCACCTCTGGAGTTCATAGAAAGACTAGAAGTAGTGATTGTCAAAAGATAAATGCATCAAAGTTATACCACAATCAATCATATTTTGAGACAAGCATATTATACTAAGAATGACAGTTGTGCTCTCAAGATAGTGCTCAAAGAAATAATGGAGACACAACATAAAAGTAAAAGATTGACCCTTCGCAGAGGGAAGCAGGGATTAACATGCGCTAGAGCTTTTCATTTGTAAAACATGAGTAAAATTATTTTGAGAGGTGTTTGTTGTTGTCAACGAATGGTAATGGGTACACCAACTACCTCGCCAACCGGACTTTCAAGAGCGGCTCCCATGAATTATTGCATATTTATTTGGCACTCCTTCCAACCTTTCTTTCACAAACCATGGCTAACCGAATCCTCGGGTGCCTGCCAACAATCTCATACCATGAAGGAGTGCCTTTTTATTTTGGTTTTATTATGATGATGACTCTCCCCAACCTTTGCTTACACAAGCCATGGCTAACCGAATCCTTCGGGTGCCGTCCAACAATCACAAACCATGGAGGAGTGTCTATTTAAGTTAATTAATTTGGGACTGGGAATCCCATTGCCAGCTCTTTTTGCAAAATTATTGGATAAGCGGATGTGCCACTAGTCCATATGAGAGTCCGTCAAAAGTAAATGACAAGGTTGAAAGCTAAACACCACATACTTCCTCATGAGCTATGAAACATAAACACAAATTGAGAAGCATTTTGAAGGTTTTAAAGGTAGCGCATGAGAATTTACTTGGAATGGTTTGAAATGCCATGCATAGGTATTTATGGTGGACACTCTGGAATAACTTGGTTTTCATGTGTTTGGAAGTACGAGCAGCGTTCCCGCTCAGTACAAGTGAAGGCTAGCAATAGACTAGGGAGCGACAAATCAAGAGAGCAATAACTGTCATAATCATGCTTGCGGCAAAATAAATTAGCGGAGGCATAAAAGTGATACAAGAACTCTGAAGCAATATAGATCATCGAGGCTTAATTGACTTTTTGTTTAGTCATATGCATGCGTGAGCATGTGCCAAGTCAATACAAATGAATTATTCAGAGGAGGATACCACAATGCCATACTTACTTATGAATAAAACAATGCAAACAAACATACATGACATGCTACTCATATTAATAAATTGGAGCTAAACATGAGAGATCATGAACTACTAGACTTTCTCAAATAACATATACCTCACATGAACCAACTAAGCATGCTCACATGGATGAGTATATGTACAAAAATGAAAGCAAATAGAGTTCATACCAGCCTCTCACCACAATCAGATTGTCGTAGATCGTCATTATTGCCTTTTCACTTGTGCAGCTTGGATAATATGAAATGAAAACCACGCTCCAGCCACCGAAGACCATTGAACTCATAAAGAACTTTACAAACCAGAGAAGAACAGCAAATATTTTTGGTGTTTTCAAATTGCAAATAAGAACAAGAGGAAACAAACAAACAAAGCAAAATCTTTTTGGGTTTTCTTATAGCAAACTAGCAATAGCAAATAAAGTGAAACAAATGCAAGAAACCAAAGCAAACAAATGGTGAAGAGAAACAACAGAAATATTTTTGGTCTTTTTGTGTTTTGGGAAGGAAACAAAGCGAAATCAAGAAATAGCAAACTAAAAGAAACACAGAAAAGCGAGATGGCAGAAATCTGCCAAAACCTGACAGCAGTACAGAAATCGATTTTTACAAAAATCTTACGTTGCTCAGATCGAAAAGTGTTCAACTAATGAAAGTTAGATAACAACCTGGGGAACCTACACAAAAATTTGCAGCTCAAAATGACGCTCTGGCTATTTTTGACGATTTTTACAGTAACGTTCCAGAATCTGTTTTCAGGCAGCACTTCCCCAAATATCATCTTCCTCTCATTAGAAAACCACTCAAACGAACAAAACAAGTATGTACAAGTATCCAGCAACCATAATATGCAAAGAATGAGTGATGCCGGTATACCTCCCCCCAAGCTTAGGCTTTTGGCCTAAGTGGAGTTCAACCCCAACGAGGGTCGTTGTTCCTCGCCGGTGGGTAGTCCATGGAGTAGTCATAGTAAAGCTCCTGCGCAGAAGAAAAGCGTGGAGGCTCCGCATATCCACCATGTTGATGCGAGGAACTTGCTGCATCGGATGATGAGTCGAGGTGCTCCTCGACCTCCGTGTCGTCTCTTGCATGTTGACCTCCTCTCTCTATGTGTGCATCCAGTGCACCTTCTGTGACCGACCAATCTCCCCTGGAATCAAGGTTAGACAAAACAGGCGCAGGCAATCTTACTAGTTTCTCAGTTTTCTTAGTTATTCTCCAAACTTTCTTATAAAATATCATCTTATAATACAGGTTACCCAAGTTGGAGGAATCTGAAACAAATTCATGTTTAATCATAGAGGCTATGTCAAGTTTTTCTATGGGGAACGGAATATCAAAATGATGAGGTTCTACATTATGAAAAGCTAGTAAACGAGAGGCGATGAGACCTCCACAAATTCCACCTTTCTCACGGTTAGTAGCAAGTCTATAAGCTATTAATGCCCCCAAATTATAAGACCTACTATTTTGCAGTGCTGCAGCTAGAAAAGCCAAATCCGGGATAGAAAGTTTACCACCAATCCTTTTAGCGAGAACGCACTTGGTAATAAAATAGGCAAAGTAGCGGATAGCCGGGAGTTGAATACTAGTGATTTTACCACTTTCACCTGAGAAACTCCTTCCATCGCAAATCATCTTGTAGAGATCCGAGAGTTCTTGCGGCGATCCCTTTATCTTCTCACATGATCCCCATTGCGGTACTCTAATTGCTGCACAAAAAGCACTAAATGGCAAGTTGACAGCTTTATTGTAAATTTTATACTGGACCGTGGGGTTAGATCGCGACCAATTGAACTTGAAGTCCTGCACAAAAGACATAGTTAATTTCACATATTGTCTTGGCTCTCCTTCAACAAAGTCACTCAGCCCTGCACGAGAAATTAGAGTTTGAACATCTTCAAATATCCCCGCGCTTCTCATGAAATCCGCGCACGGGTAGTAAGAGGGGTATACTCCCTCTTCACGATTGACTATCATAACTTGTTGGACTTCCAATTCTTGCTGGTTCAAGTGATATCTATTCCACTCCATTTTCTGAAATTTCAACAAACAATATAAAAATTTGGTTTGGTGACATATAATTGAGGGAAACTACCATAGGAACTTGCTAGAGTACTAATCATGCATCAAAACTAGTTTCTACCACTTAGAACAAGCATGCAAGCTCACTAAACATGTTACCTACAGCAGCAAAATATTCAAGATATACTCAACCAAACGAAATTCTACTTGGATGGGTGGAGGAGTCACATACCGAAGAGCAAATGTGCCAAATTTCAGACAGAAATCTGGGCTGAGCAAAGAGATCGAAAAATCTGGAGCTCTGGAGCAAAAACGCGAGTGAGAGGAACTTGGTGTCGATTTTTTCGGGAGAGAGAAGAGTCTGGGAGGAAGAGATGGCAAAGTGGGGCAAGGGGGGCCCACACCACATGGTGGCGCGGCCACCTCCTTGGCCGCGCCGGCCTGTGGTTTGGCGCCCTCTGGTGCCCCACAGGTCATCCTCTGGTGCTCCCAGGTGCCTCGTCGAAAAATAGGACCAACGGTATAATTTTTGTGAATTTTTGAAAACTTTGAAAAACGCACATTTCTGGGTATTTAGTTTATTATTACTGGCCAGGAAAATTTTTGAAATCTTCAAATAACTAAAGAACTTTGCAAATTAAAAGTGCTACAGCAACTAGAGCAAGTGGAGGAAGAAAGAGATGTTGTTTACCCTCTCTATGCATATAAAAAGTATCCGTTAACAAGGTTGATCAAGTCTTGTCACCAAATAATTTTTACATAGCATAAGAAGAAATAAACCTCAAATCAATCATGTTACCTTGAATTGTATTGATATGGATCCAATCACGAGAGTTTGATATTCTTCCTTAGGCTCATATATAGGACAATCAATAGTTCCCACTTTGATAGTTCTCACATTAGAAATAGTATTAACTCCACACGCTTTCTCAATCCTCTTGGGAAAATAAACGGTATGCTCCCTATCATCAACATTGAAAGTAACCTTTCCTTTATTGCAATCAATAACAGCCCCTGCGGTGTTAAGAAAAGGTCTCCCAAGAATAATAGACATATTATCATCTTCAGGCATTTCCAACACAACAAAATCAGTTAATATCAAGCAGTTAGTAGTAACTTGAACAGGAACATTCTCACATATACCAACAGGAATAGCAGTAGATTTATCAGCCATTTGCAAAGATATATCAGTAGGTATCAACTTATCTAAGTAAAGTCTCTTATAAAGAGAAAAAGGCATAACACTAACACCGGCTCCCAAGTCACATAGAGCAGTTTTAACATAATTATTCTTGATAGAACAAGGAATAGTAGGTATACCTGGGTCGCCCAACTTCTTTGGAATTTTGCCATTGAAAGAGTAATTAGCAAGCATAGTGGAAATTTCCTCATTGGGGATTTTCCTTTTGTTAGTAACAATATCTTTCATATACTTTGAATAAGGAGGCAATTTAATAGCATCAGTCAAAGGGATTTGCAAGAATAAAGGTTTCATCCAATCGCAAAATTTATTATAGTGTTCTTCTTCCTTTGATTTTAGTTTCTTAGCAGGAAAAGGCATTTGCTTTTGCACCCAAGGTTCTCTTTCATTACCATGTTTCTCAGCAATAAAGTCTTCTTTAGTATACTTTTTATTTTTAGCATGCTTTTCAGGTTCTTCTTCAACCTCTTCTTTATCAGGAGTATCATTCTTATCATTATCTTTATCATTATCATGTTCATTACCACTTTCAGTTTCAGCATCAGAAATAGAAATACTATTAGGATCATTAACAGGTTCAGAGGATTCTACAACATTTTTATGCTTCTTCTTCTTTTTCTTCCTAGAATGAGCACTAGGTTCAATGCGTTGAGAATCTTGTTCAATTCTTTTGGGATGCCCTTCAGGATATAGAGGATCCTGGGTAGAGACACCACCTCTAGTTGTTACTTCATAAGCATGTTTCTCTTTAGAATTATTCCCTAACAAGTCATTTTGCACTTTAGTGAGTTGATCAATTTGAGTTTGAATCATTTGAAAATGTTTAACAAGCATCTTAACATCATTGGAGGTTCTCTCCACAATATCATGCAATTCACTAATAGCTTGAGAATTTTCCATTAAATGATTCTCTACTCTCATATTAAAATTTTCTTGCTTAACAATATAATTATCAAATTCATCTAAGCATTGTGCAGGAGGTTTCGAATACGGAATATCTTCCCTAGTAAAGCGTTGAAGGGAGTTTACCTCAATCATGGATGAAGGGGGAATTATCTCACATATATCTTCAATAGGAGGTAGATTCTTCACATCTTCAGATTTAATACCTTTCTCCTTGAGAGACTTCTTGGCTTCCCTCATATCTTCATCATTCAATTTAATTAAACCCCGCTTCTTCAATATTGGAGTTGGAGTCGGTTCAGGCGTAGTCCAATCATCATGATTCCGGCTTATTTTAGCCAATAATTCTTCAGCGTCGTCTGGAGTTCTTTTCCTGAAAACACAACCAGCACAACTATCCAGGTATGCCCTAGACTCAATGGTTAGTCCACTATAAAATATATCAAGTAAATCATGCTTTTCCAAATCATGCTCAGGCCGAGCTCTAATAAGAGAGCAGAATCTCGACCAAGCCTCAGGCAATTTCTCTTCATCTTCCTGATTAAAATTATAAATTCTCTGCAAAGCAATATGTTGAGCACTAGCAGGAAAGTATTTGCGGAAGAAAACATCAAGCAATTCTTTCGGACTTTTAATAGAATTTGGTGGCAAATTATTATACCAAGTTTTAGCGTCATCCTTTAATGAGAATGGAAATATTTTAGCAACAAAGTAAGTACGCATCTTAACATCATCAGAAAACAAGCTACTCAGAGTAGATAACTCAGTCATGTGTTCAACAGCACTTTCTTTTTCAGTACCACAAAAGGGTGTTTTCTCAACAATAGCTATATGAGATAGATCAAGAGAAAAATCATAATCTTTATCCCTAATGTTTATAGGAGATGTGGCAAACTTAGGATCAGGAGACAGTTTATATCTAACAGCATGTTCTGCAAGCAACTTTTTAATTTTTCTTGCATCAGTAGTAGCATTGCATTTTTCAATAAAATCATCATTAAGCTCCACATAATCTTCCTCAGGATCATCACTAAAATAATCAAGTTCAGGTGAACTAACAGGTGTAGTAGCATTAGGAGTTTCAGTATTTTCAATTTGTCTAGACCTAGCAATTGTAGCATCTAGAAAAGATCCCAATGAACCACTATCATCAAGCACAGCAGAAACATTATCAATATTATGAGAGTGTTCAGATTCAGCAGATGTACCCGCATGCGAAGCATGTGGCGGTGAAACAAGTTTATCAATCACAGATGGTGAATCAAGTGTAGCGGAGGTATTCAGAATTGTACCTTTTCTTGTAGTGGATGGTAATATGGCGATCTTAGTATCGCGAGGTTTACCCATGATGGAGAATTTGCAGCGAACAATATTAATCCAAGTGAACTTCCAAATAAAGCTATGCTCCCCGGCAACGGCGCCAGAAAATAGTCTTGATGACCCACAAGTATAGGGGATCGCAACAGTCTTCGAGGGAAGTAAAACCCAATTTATTGATTCGACACAAGGGGAGACAAAGAACACTTGGAAGCCTTAACAACGGAGTTGTCAATTCAGTTGCACTGGAAACAGACTTGCTCGCAAGAGTTTATCAGTAGTAACAGTTTTATAGCAGTAGCAGTAGTGAAATAACAGAGTAACAGACAGCAGTAGTGATTTTAGTAAACAGCAGGATTAAAATACTGTAGGCACGGGGACGGATGACGGGCGTTGCATGGATGAGAGAAACTCATGTAACAATCATAGCAGGGCATTTGCAGATAATAATAAAACGGTGTCCAAGTACAAAGCAATCAATAGGCATGTGTTCCATATATAGTCGTGCGTGCTCGCAATGAGAAACTTGCACAACATCTTTTGTCCTACCAGCCGGTGGCAGCCGGGCCTCAAGGGAAACTACTGGATATTAAGGTACTCCTTTTAATAGAGTACCGGAGCAAAGCATTAACACTCCGTGAACACATGTGATCCTCACATCGCTACCATCCCCTCCGGTTGTCCCAATTCTTGTCACTTCGGGGCCATTGGTTCCGGACAGCGACATGTGTATACAACTTATAGGTAAGACCATAAACAATGAATATCTTGATGAAGCAATAACATGTTCAGATCTGAGATCATGGCACTCGGGCCCTAGTGACAAGCATTAAGCATAACAAGTTGCAACAATATCATCAAAGTACCAATAACGGACACTAGGCACTATGCCCTAACAATCTTATGCTATTACATGACCAATCTCATCCAATCCCTACCATCCCCTTCGGCCTACAGCGGGGGAATTACTCACACATGGATGGGGGAAACATGGCTGGTTGATGTAGAGGCGTTGGCGGTGATGGCGGTGATGATCTCCTCCAATTCCCCGTCCGGCGGAGTGCCAGAACGGAGACTTCTGGCTCCCGCGACGGAGTTTCGCGATGTGGCGGCGTTCTGGAGGGTTTCTGGTGACTTCGACTTTTTTTCTGGTGTTTTTAGGTCGAGGCCGATAAATAGTCCGAAGGAGGGCGTCGGAGGCCGGCCGAGGGGGCCACACCACAGGGCCGCGCGGCCCCCGGGCCGCGCCGCCCTATGGTGTGGGGCCCTCGGGCCTCCACTTCAATTGCCCTTCTGGCTCCGTTAGTTTCCTGGGAAAATAGGGCCTTCTGCATAAATTCCGAGGTTTTTCCCGAAAGTTGGATTTCTGCACAAAAACGAGACACCAGAGCAATTCTGCTGAAAACAGCGTTAGTCCGTGTTAGTTGTATCCAAAATACACAAATTAGAGGCAAAACAATAGCAAAAGTGTTCGGGAAAGTAGATACGTTTGGACACATCAAGATAAGAGCAGTTATGCTGTCATATACTCACGAACATAGCCTTCAGATGCGTCCTGGTCACCACACGGGTGGCCACAGCAATGAGCTGAGACCTCGGTGATCTGGCTGGGGCAGGTGCAGGAGCCTGGGCTGGTACACGAGCTGGTGCTGATGCAGGAGACTGCTGGGCAGGTGCATAAACGGTGCCTCTAGAGGAACCGGTGCTGATGCAGGAGACTGTTGGGCAGGTGCAGTAAACGGTGCAGCTAGAGGAACCAGTGCTGATGCAGGAGCCTGCTGGGCAGGTGTAGTATATGGGGCCTCTACAGGAACCAATGCTGATGTAGGGGACTGCTGGGTAGATGCAGTAAACGGAGCTGGTACAGGAACCGGTGCTGATGCAGGAGAGTGGGAAGCCGGTGCCGGTGCTGGTGTGGTTGCCCTTTGTGACATCCGCTCATGTTCCATCAGGGGATCTGCAGCTTTGATCATGTTAAACCCAGCAAGCTAGAACAGAGGGAATGGTTTAGAACAACTGCTCAGAACAGTTATCAAAAGATATGAGTAGAAAAAAGTTACATATTATATATTTGGAAGTGTCTCCAACTCTGTAAGCAGTTACGTATATCTGCCCGTTTGAGTTTCTGATCCTCAGCTCGTCGCCCTTCTTCAGACCGTAGTCAAAAGCAAACTTTCTCCAATCATGTCCATACAAATATGTGATGGCCTGCGTCTTGTAGACATACACCTCATAGACCGTGTAGGTGTTCATCAATTTGCCATTGCCATGCATAGTGAAAGACCCTTCATGCGGACACATCTGGTTAATCATTGGACGAAGTTCACAAGGTACAGTCTGCATGTGAAAATTGATACAAATGTAAGAAGCAGGAAGACTAAAAACAAGACTTTACTATATGCCAATTCATGCTAAACCACTGAGAATACATACCTGTAACTCTGTGAAGGAGCTACTAGAAAGGTAGATAGAGCCATAGGAGGTGTTATATGCGGGGTATGTACATGGGCCCGCCATATTCCCGCAAGCTCGGCATCGGGATGGTGAAGGAAACATGGGAGGTACTACTGGTGCGTAGCGCTGAATGTAAGTGGAAGAATTAGGTTGTGTAAAGTGCATAGTTCAGAGCAATGCAAATGTTGACAAGCGAGTGCATAACACTATGTTACAAACTGAACAGTGAAAAATTAGTGTATGATGAATATAAGCATGCTAATTTGGTGTTTCCGAATTCCAAAAAGCATTAGACAGAGCCGGTGATAATATCAGACATAAATCATGGCATGTATATGTGGCTTAAGAAAATATACCCGAACCCTTGGATGGTTACGGCCCGGCTGGTCCTTGGACTTGAGCTTATATAAGCATCCAGAAGGTGGGGCTGACAGTAACTTGGTGGCAGCCTCTGCAGATGCCTCATCAGCAGCAGTTGCAATCCTTTTGACCAATGAAGGGTTAGCAGTTTCAGTCTGCATATGAAAATTGAAGAGCAACAGACATCAGCAGTGATATATAAAATGAATCTATGAGACACTGATGCATATAGTGCTGGATGTAAGTGTAAGAATAGGTGTGTGTGTTTCTGAACTATTGGTAAGCATTAGACAAAGCCGGCAATAAACAGACAAAAATCAAATCATGTATGAGGATTAAGAAAATATACCTGCTTACTGAAAAGGGTACCACCCAGCTGGCCCGTGGCCTTGTGCTTGAGGAGGTTTTCAGAAGATGGTGGCGGCACCATCGTCTTCACAGCAGCCTCATCAGGATCATTTTTTATCCATTTGAGTAGAGGCACAGAAGTTTCATCCTGCATATGAATAGCAACAGAACTCATCATTGATATTTAATAAATCTATGAGATAGACTGATGCAAATAGTGCGGGTGTAAGTGGAAGAATAGGGTTGTGCATAGAGAACAGTTGACAACAATGCAAATGATTACAAAAGAAGCCAATGGAAATCAACAGTTTATATACTGGATGAGACAGACTGAAAAGTGAAAAATTAGTGTATGATGATTGTAAGCAAACGCAGTGTTTCTGAACTTTTGGTAAGCATTAGACAAAGCCAACAGTAATTAAACAGATAATAATGAAATCATGTATGTGGATTAAGAAAATATACCAGATTCATTAAAAGGTCACCACCCAGCTGGCCCATGGCCTCGTGCTTGTAGAGGTTTTCGGAAGATGGTGCCGGCACCATCGTCCTCACAGCAGCCTCATTAGCCTCATTTTGCATCCACTTGAGTAAAGGCGCAGCAGTTTCAGCCTGCATAAGAATGGGAACAGATCTCAGCAGTGATATTGAATGACTCTGAGACAGACTGATGCATATAGTGCTGGATGTAAGTGGAAGGGTATGGCCGTGTATGGACAACAGTTCACAACAATGCAAGGGTGTGTTCGGTTCTGAAACAGCGTGGAATGGAATGGAATGGTTCCATTTCAGAGGAATGGAATGGTTAAATTTTTGTTCGGTTGGGATAAATGGAGAGCAGAAGAGATCGAGGTTAAACTAACCATTTGTCTCAAAATTGTAATTAACAATTGCAAATGACATTTTAATCTCAAAGTCGTAATTAACAGCGCCTAATGGTGCTCTTTTAATCTAAAAATCGTAATTAACATCATTTTTTGTTGGGTTAGGGGAACTGGAGTAGATGAACATTACTGTATGATGATTGTAAGCAAACGAATTTGGTGTTTCTAAACTTTTGGCTTCGAGATCTTATGGGTTTCAACTCTAGCCTACCCCAACTTGTTTGGGACTGAAAGGCTTGGTTGTTGTTGTTGTTGTTGTTGTAAACTTTTGGCAAGCATAGAAAAAACCGACAATAAACAGAGAAAAATCAAGGCATGTTTTGTGGATTAAGAAAATATACCATATTCATTAAAAGATCACCACCCAGCTGGCGCGTGGCCTTGTGCTTGTAGAGGCATTTAGAAGATGGGGCGGCATCAACATACTGGCAGCCTGATCAGCCGCAGTTTTGATCTTCCTTTTGAGTAAAGGCCCTAAAGTTTCAGTCTGCATATGAATAGCAAAACAAAAGGCAGACCTCAGCAGTGATATTGAATTACTGTATGAGATAGACTGATGCATATAGTGGATGCTCTTAGCCTTTTGCAGCATGAACACTAGCTATGGACAGACAAAAAACTAGTTAACTCAGCTTTGTCTAGATATGAATGTACTACCACCATCCAAAAGCTTAAGCCTTATTTATTTTTGAGAAATCAAAACAAGCAAAGTTTGACCAAAATTTTAGAACATTCTATCAACAAATATAATACTGTGTAGATACCGTAGGAAAATATATTTTATTATCTATTTAATGATATTAATTTTGTATTTTGCATGTTACTGATTTTTGGTAAAAGCTTAGTCAAACATGGTATAGTTTGACTTTCTAAAAATAATATAAGCCCAAAGCTTTGGGATGGAGGCAGTAGTATCTAGAGCTAAAACACATCTAGATACATCCGTATCTACAGATAGTTGAGTCAATTAATTTGGATCTGAGGGAGTATCAGATTCAGACTACATCATGGTAAGTTGGTTAAAAAAAATTACCCCTGGGCGGTCCCTGCCCAGCTCGGCAGTGGCATTTCGCTTCTTGTGCTGCAGATCGGGCCATGCTCCTGCAGCAGGTGGGGCGCTATTCTCGTTCCCCATAGCCTCAGCACGGAACCTGGAGGTACCAACCTGATACAGAGAATATAGAGCATGGTGTCACAGAGGCTTTACGCACAAACACCTGAAGACATGTGCTACTTTAAGCATATTCCAGAACAGGAACAGATTGAGGATGCAGAGAGACACTTAAAAGGTAAAGAGTGGATAAGCAAACGGAGTACCTGCTTCGCGGGGCTGGGGACGCAGCTCAGGCTCAGCCAACTGCCCACATGCGTGGTGGCCTTACGCTCCATTGCCCCCACCGCCGAGGTCTTACCTTTCCTGTACAAGCTGACAAAAGATACAGTGAGGATCAGCAGAAACTACAAAGGTTGCAAATGTCGACAAATAAAGGAAGAACACCCCAATCCAAGCAAAGGTAGCCCCCGCCCCCACCCCCATCAATCACTCCCAGCTCGAGGGTGACCAGAAAGACACCCCTTCGCCCAGAATAGGAAAGAGATGCGCAAGATATCGAGGAGAGGAAAAAAGAACCGATCTCGAGAAAGGAAAGAACATTACTAGTCCTACCTAATCCGCTTGGTCTAGATGCAGCTTGCCCCTCCAAGCTGGATGCCTGGACGGTGGAGGCGAAAGGAGGGGATCGAGCTAGCGGCTTGCATCCGTCGGCAATCGGCACTCGATCGGGAGAGAAGGGGTGCTACATAAAGGGGAGGGGTAACATATTTTATTACACAGTGAACTTACTGATGTGACTAGTCATTACATGTCTCACTGAAACTAGGGCCCATAGCGTGGCACCCCAAATTCACTTGAAGCTGCCCGGCGGGACGCATTGGCGCGTCAAGAAACCCCCGAATTGTAGCGGGGAAATGAAACATTTCACAAAAATTCGAAATTCAAGCACACCGCCACGCGCCAAGCACGCGGCTGTTCCTTCCTCTTCCTCGGTTCCTCCTCCCCTATCCGAAAAAACCCCAAATCCCAAGCTCAAACCAAAAAAAAACAAATCCCCTGGCCGCCATGCATGTCCTCGTTAACCCGCTGGAGATCGTTCCCGGACGATGCGGACCCCCCGCCCTGAGATCCAGAATTCCGTCCACCTCGAGGCACTGCGTGCTGTCTCGCAGCAGCGGCTTGAGGGCGCTGAAGAGGAAGTTCCGCCGGAAAGTGCTCATGGCAACCGTGCAAGCTCACCGGCGTGCTGCATCCCGAGAGGAACTGGTCAAAGCTTTGCTATTCGCCACACACAAAAAATTGCGGGCCAAGATCTGGTCAAAGCTTCGTCGATGGCTTGCCGCGAGAGGCTTGGAGTCCAGAGTCAATAAACTAGCTGCTCGAGGACTGGGCGGTTTACACGGATTCATATTAACTGACTCAAGTTTGTTAGTCTAGTTAACAAATGCATCTAGATACATCCATATCTAGACAGAATTGAGTCAATTAATATGAATCAGAGGGGAGTACCTGAAAGTGTTTCATGCTACCAACTAATGCGCTGGCAGGAATCGCTGTAGAAGTAATTGTGCTACTACTCATACGATGAACTGATTGTGTGGGTGTCGAATTTTGCAACGCGATCATCCACTGAATGCTTAATCTAGCGCCAAAGGCGTACAAATCATAACATACTACAGCACCAGAACATAAGAGTACGAATCATAAAGTAGCTCAACATTTTGCATCAGGGCTGGGTGGTCCTGAGACTACCGGGACGCCCCTGATGATCTCCGGGTGTGCATCCTCTTCAACGCAAAGCTGTGTACTCGGTCCACGGCCTCCTTCTGTAGGCTGGATAATCTCAGGTGCAGGACCTTCGTCTATGAGAGGCTCGTCATCAGTACCATCCACAGGTGCATCAGGGCTGGGTGGTCTTGAGACTACCCGGACGCCCCTGATGATCTCCGGGCGTGCATCCACTTCAACGCAAAGCTGTGTACTCGGTCCACGGCCTCCTTCTGTAGGCTGGATAATCTCAGGTGCAGGACCTTCGTCTATGAAAGGCTCGTCATCAGTACCATCCACAGGTGCATCAAACTGAGATTCATCTTCAAATCTCCCATCAAACTGAGAGACCTCTTCAACTCTATGCTTCTGCAATTAGTACATCAACCGATTAGACAAACATCTAAGGGATGCAACCTGAACAAATGCCGTTTTACATATTTACCTTCTCATCTGGCACAGCACATGTCCCAGAGCTGAAACCCGTTTCCTGAAGCAAGCGCTTTTTCTCTCCTTCCCGTCCATCCATCTGCAACAAGTTAAATTTGAGTACAGAACCTTGCACAGCAATGCAAACTATTGATTGAAACAGCGGCAGCATCAATATAAATAATTAACTACATATGCCAGCACACATACAGTGTGAGCAAGATCTGCTTCTCCTGCTAAAGGATCATTATATGGTTCACCATGCTAAACCCGCCTAACATATGTGCGGTCCATCCCAAAAATGTGTAAATGATCTGCCACTACAGGGTGAGGCCTCTTCTCACCATTCATACATGTGCAGCGCGGGCAATACACGTCCAGGTTGTGACCTTCATGAGCTCTAATAAACCCCATAAAGGGTTGAACACCATTTATATATGAAGGGGAACATAAGTGTCCATGCAGTATCCAAGTTCTGTCCATCTATTTAATTATGAGATACAGTGGTTGGTGATTAATTTAAGGCGAAGTAGGAAATGTATATCCATCGAGTACAAAACTATACTACATGATTATGCATTTCAGCAATCATGTCGAGTACAAAACAAAAAATGCCCATCGACATTTTAGCAAACAGATCGTGTACAAAACTCTGCCATGGCATTTCAGCAAATTAACGGATCGAGTGCAGAACTGACTCTATATGCCCACGCAAATGAACAAATTGATCGATGACAAATCGAGCGGAAAACTATAAAGTGCCAATTAGTTCGAGCATACTGACGAATTTTTTAGCAGCATCAAGAAAATATAAATCGTTAGGCCGTCTTGCCCGATACATGATTGAGCTAGAGATAGCAGCCCTACCGTGGATCAACTTGACCGCCGGTGCGTCTCGAGAAGAACGACGGGGAGGGGAAGCTTCTTCTTCGCACGGACGGGACGGGGAGGGGAAGCTCTTCGCACGGACGGGGATAAGTTGTGTAGGGGTGGGTGGGGGGTCATGCGGCCGGGCCGCCGGGGTGATAATTAAGGTCGGTAGGTGGCGTTTAATGGAGTTGCGTGTGTAATTTGCCGTGCACAAGGTTGAGGAATAGGCGGTTCCCTTTGCCGCGCGCACAATTCAAACTATCCCGCCCATGTAGTTTAAATTCGCCATATTTTCGTTAAATCGACATAAAGTCATGTGAGTGGGGGAAAATTAGCAAAGTTGCTTGAAAAATAGTAAAACTCTGGAATTATCCTTTAAATATGCTCTACTTCGTGTGGAAATCGGGGTGTGGAAGCATGTTGAGCTGTTTTATTTGTACTTTCTTCATTAAAACTCCCATTTTATGCACTTTGGATGGAAAGAAATCATTTGTACATAAATTTTGACAACGCCATTTGCAAACACTAATTGTTTTACATGCCAAGATGCACCCATCCACCAAATATATATGGGGCAAAAGTTTATCACAATCTAGCAGATATGCACAATTAGTGAGGGACCCCTTTTGATTTTGTGCAATTTCCACTAATTAGGTAGAGAGAAGGGGTTAATTAATTAGGCCATGTTAGGGGTTATGTGTTTTAGATTAGGTTGTGTGGATTCAAATACAACTTCTTTATTTGTGTGCTATGATTAATCAAAACTAGATTGATCGACTGCGCACACATTATTAGAGGCGCATGCCTTTGCGCACAAAGTGCATGTGTGTGTTGTTGGCCACCAATTAACGAGAGAGAGAGAGAGAGAGAGAGGTAGAGAGAGATCTACATACGAGAGAGCGATTGAAATCCCCAAATTAAACACATATATATATATATATGCATGGCACATTTAATTTAATTAGAGGACCGCGAGCTAAGGCACCCCTGGCCTGCTTGATGCACAATTAAGTGTCATTGGCCTATATATAGGGTTTAATTAGGGTTTAGGGTTTAGGGTTAGGAGGTTAGGGTTTAGGGTCTAGGGTCTAGGGTTTAATGTTTATGGTGTTTAGGGGTTTAGGGATTAGGGATTAGGGTTTATTTAATTAGGGTTTAAGGTTTATGGATCATCGATCGAGTGCGCACACACACATTATTAGAGGCACACGCGCCTTTGCGCATAAAGTGCATGTGTATATGTGTGTGTTTTTTTGGCCAACAACGATATATAGATGATCGAGAGAGAGAGAGATTGAAATCCCCAAGAATATGTTCAAATATATATTAAAATATATGCACGAATGCATGCATGGTAGGCCATGCATGCACACTAATTATATATATATATTATGAGGAAACTTAATCAAATGTGTTTTCATTCGAGAGAACTTGTCAAAATTCAAGTTAATTAATTTATCATCGATAATTATATAATTAATTAATGAATCTCAGGGAGATGTTATACAACATATGATCGATATAGGCCATGTCGTATATATTAATTGGTGTTAATCTACCGTTTAATTTGCTAGCTAGCTGCTATATATAGATCGAGCATGTTTTTATTAGATCGGGTTATAGCTAGCTAGTATAGTTTAGGGTTATGTGTTTTAATGAACTAGGGTTTGATTAGCTAGGGGTTAGTTATATATATGGTTTAGGGTTAATGCATGGCACATTTAATTTAACTAGAGGACCGCGAGCTAGGCACCCCTGGCCTGCTTGATGCACAATTAAGTGTCGTTGGCCTATATATAGGGTTTAATTAGGGTTTAGGGTTAGCTAGGGTTTAGGGTTTAGGGTTTAGTGTTTAGGGTGTTTAGCTAGGGTCTAGGGTTTAGTTTAGGGTGTTTAGGGTCTAGGGTTTAGGGTTTAATTAGTGTTTAGGGTGTTTAGGGTTTAGGGTTTAGTGTTTACGGTGTTTAGGGTCTAGGGTTTAGGGTTTAGTGTTTAGGGTGTTTAGGGTCTAGGGTTTAGTGTTTAGGGTGTTTAGGGTTTAGGGGAGTTTTAGGGTTGTTTAAGGTTTAGGGATCATCGATCGAGTGCGCACACACATTATTAGAGGCACCCCGCGCCTTTGCGCATAAAGTGCATGCGTATATATGTACGTGTGTGTTTTTTGCCACCAACAACGATATATAGATGATCGAGAGAGAGAGATTGAAATCCCCTAGAATATGTTCAAATATATATTAAAATTGATATAGGCCATGTATATTTTAATTGGTGTTAATCTACGGTTTGCTAGCTAGCTGCTATATATAGAGCATGTTTTTATTAGATCGGGTTATAGCTAGCTAGTATAGTTTAGGGTTATGTGTTTTAATTAAGTAGGGTTGATTAGCTAGGGTTAGTTACATATATATGGTTTAGGGTTAATGCATGGCACATTTAATTTAATTAGAGGACCGCGAGGCACCCCTGGCCTGCTCGATGCACAATTAAGTGTCGTTGGCCTATACATAGGGTTTAATTAGGGTTTAGGGTTAGCTAGGGTTTAGGGTTAGGGTTAGGGTTAGGGTTAGGGTTTAGGGTCTAGGGTTTAGGGTCTAGGGTTTAGGGTTTAGGGTTAGCTAGGGTTTAGGGTTAGGGTTAGGGTTAGGGTTAGGGTTAGGGTTTAGGGTCTAGGGTTTAGGGTTTAGTGTTTAGGGTGTTTAGGGTTTAGGGATTAGGGATTATTAGGGATTAGGGATTTAAGGTTTTAGGGGTTGTTTAAGGTTTAGGGATCATCGATCGAGTGCGCACACACATTATTAGAGGCACCCGCGCCTTTACGCATAAAGTGCATGCGTATATATGTGTGTTTTTGGGCCACCAACGATATATAGATGATCGAGAGAGAGAGATCGAGACTGAAATCCCCAAGAATATATATGTTCAAATATACATTAAAATATATGCACGAATGCATTGTAGGCCATGCATGCACACTAATTATATATATATTATGAGGCAACTTAATCAAATGTGTTTTCATTCGAGAGAACTTGTCAAAATTCAAGTTAATTAATTTATCACGATAATTATATAATTAATTAATGAATCTCAGGGATATGTTATACAACATGATCGATATAGGCCATGTATATTTTAATTGGTGTTAATCTACGGTTTGCTAGCTAGCTGCTACATATAGAGCATGTTTTTATTAGATCGGGTTATAGCTAGCTAGTATAGTTTAGGGTTATGTGTTTTAATTAAGTAGGGTTGATTAGCTAGCTAGGGTTAGTTACATATATATGGTTTAGGGTTAATGCATGGCACATTTAATTTAATTAGAGGACCGCGAGGCACCCCCTGGCCTGCTCGATGCACGTACAATTAAGTGTCGTTGGCCTATACATAGGGTTTAATTAGGGTTTTAGGGTTAGCTAGGGTTTAGGGTTAGGGTTAGGGTTAGGGTTAGGGTTTAGGGTCTAGGGTTTAGGGTTTAGGGTTAGCTTAGGTTTAGGGTTAGGGTTAGGGTTAGGGTTAGGGTTAGGGTTTAGGGTTTAGGGTTTAGTGTTTAGGGTGTTTAGGGTTTAGGGATTAGGGATTATTAGGGATTAGGGATTTAAGGTTTTAGGGGTTGTTTAAGGTTTAGGGATCATCGATCGAGTGCGCACACACATTATTAGAGGCACCCGCGCCTTTACGCATAAAGTGCATGCGTATATATGTGTGTTTTTTGGGCCACCAACGATATATAGATGATCGAGAGAGAGAGATCGAGATTGAAATCCCCAAGAATATATATGTTCAAATATACATTAAAATATATGCACGAATGCATTGTAGGCCATGCATGCACACTAATTATATATATATATTATGAGGCAACTTAATCAAATGTGTTTTCATTCGAGAGAACTTGTCAAAATTCAAGTTAATTAATTTATCACGATAATTATATAATTAATTAATGAATCTCAGGGATATGTTATACAACATGATCGATATAGGCCATGTATATTTTAATTGGTGTTAATCTACGGTTTGCTAGCTAGCTGCTTGATGTCTACGCCCCCTCCTTTTCCTGTAGACAGTGTTGGGCCTCCAAGAGCAGAGGTTTGTAGAATAGCAGCAAGTTTTCCCTTAAGTGGATCACCCAAGGTTTTCGAACTCAGGGAGGAAGAGGTCAAAGATATCCCTCTCATGCAACCCTGCAACCACAAAGCAAGAAGTCTCTTGTGTCCCCAACACACCTAGTAGGTGCACTAGTTCGGCGAAGAGATAGTGAAATACATGTGGTATAAATAAGTAGTGGCAACGGCACCAGAAAAGTGCTTTGCCCAGGACAGTAAACAAGCGTAGTAACTGAAACAGTAAACAAGCAGCGATAGCATATTTAGGAACAAGGCCTAGGGATTAGACTTTCACTAGTGGACACTCTCAACATTGATCACATAACAGAATAGATAAATGCATACTCTACACTCTTGTTGGATGATGAACACATTGCGTAGGATTACACGAATCCTCAATGCCGGAGTTAACAAGCTCCACAATTCAATGTTCATATTTAAATAACCTTAGAGTGCATGAAAGATCAATAAGACTAAACCAAGTACTAACATAGTATGCACACTGTCACCTTCACACTATGTAGGAGGAATAGATCACATTAATACCATCATAGCAATAGTTAACTTCATAATCTACAAGAGATCATAATCATAGCATACGCCAAGTACTAACACGGATGCACACACTGTCACCATTACACCGTGCAGGAGGAATAAAACTACTTTAATAACATCACTAGAGTAGCACATAGATGAATTGTGATACAAAACACATTGCAATCATAAAGAGATATAAATAAGCACTTCACTATGCCATTCATAACAGTGAATAAGTATTCTGTGAAATATAGCCTAAGAGACCCACACGGTGCACACACTGTCACCTTTACACACGTGGGACAAGGAGTCTCCGGAGATCACATAAGTAAAACTCACTTGACTAGCATAATGACATCTAGATTACAAGCATCATCATATGAATCTCAATCATGTAAGGCAGCTCATGAGATTATTGTATTGAAGTACATAGGAGAGAGATGAACCACATAGCTACCGGTACAGCCCCGAGCCTCGATGGAGAACTACTCCCTCCTCATGGGAGCAGCAGCGGTGATGAAGATGGCGGTGGAGATGGCAGCGGTGTCGATGGAGAAGCCTTCCGGGGGCACTTCCCCGTTCGGCGGCGTGCGGAACAGAGACTCCTGTCCCCGGATCTTGGCTTCGCGATGGCGGCGGCTCTGGAAGGTTTCTGTGGGTTTCGTCGAACGTCCTAGGGTTTTCGCGACGGAGGCTTTAAATAGGCGGAAGGGCAGCCTCGGAGGGGGCCTGGGGCCACCACACCATAGGGCGGCGCGGCCCCCCTCTGGCCGCGCCAGGGTGTAGTGTGGGGCCCCCGTGGCTTCCCCCGGCGGCTCTCGGGTGTTCTGGATGCTTCCGGCAAAATAGGAACCGGGCGTTGATTTCGTCCGATTCAGAAATATTTCGTTACTAGGATTTCTGAAACCAAAAACAGCAGAAAACAGCACTTCGGCATCTTGTTAATAGGTTAGTTCCAGAAAATGCACGAATATGACATAAAGTGTGCATAAAACATGTAGATATCATCAATAATGTGGCATGGAACATAAGAAATTATCGATACGTCGGAGACGTATCAGCATCCCCAAGCTTAGTTCTGCTCGTCCCGAGCAGGTAAACGATAACAAAGATAATTTCTGGAGTGACATGCCATCATAACCTTGATCATACTATTTGTAAAGCATATGTAGTGAATGCAGCGATCAAAACAATGTATATGACATGAGTAAACAAGTGAATCATATAGCAAAGACTTTTCATGAATAGTACTTCAAGACAAGCATCAATAAGTCTTGCATAAGAGTTAACTCATAAAGCAATAATTCAAAGTAAAGGTATTGAAGCAACACAAAGGAAGATTAAGTTTCAGCGGTTGCTTTCAACTTATAACATGCATATCTCATGGATATTGTCAACATAGAGTAATATAACAAGTGCAATATGCAAATATGTAGGAATCAATGCACAGTTCACACAAGTGTTTGCTTCTTGAGGTGGAGAGAGATAGGTGAACTGACTCAACAATAAAAGTAAAAGAAAGGTCCTCCATAGAGGAAAAGCATCGATTGCTATATTTGTGCTAGAGCTTTTATTTTGAAAACATAAAGAGAGCATAAAAATAAAGTTTTGAGAGGTGTGTGTTGTTGTCAACGAATGGTAGTGGGCACTCTAACCCCCTTGCCAGGCAAACCTTCAAAGAGCGGCTCCCATTTTATTTTATTTTGTGTGGCACTCCTTCCAACCTTTCTTTCACAAACCATGGCTAACCGAATCCTCGGGTGCCTACCAACAATCTCATACCATGAAGGAATGCCTTTTTATTTTAGTTTTATTATGATGACACTCCTCCCCACCTTTGCTTTCTCAAGCCATGGCTAACCGAATCCTTCGGGTGCCGTCCAACAATCACATACCATGGAGGAGTGTCTATTTAGTTTGATTAATTTGGGACTGGGAATCCCATTGCCAGCTCTTTTTGCAAAATTATTGGATAAGCGGATGAAGCCACTAGTCCATTGGTGAAAGTTGCCCAACAAGATTGAAAGATAAACACCACATACTTCCTCATGAGCTATAAAACATTGACACAAATCAGAGGTGATAAATTTTGAATTGTTTAAAGGTAGCACTCAAGCAATTTACTTTGGAATGGCAGGAAATACCATGTAGTAGGTAGGTATGGTGGACACAAATGGCATAGTGTTGTTTGGCTCAAGTATTTTGGATGCATGAGAGGTATTCCCTCTCGATACAAGGTTTAGGCTAGCAAGGTTATTTGAAACAAACACAAGGATGAACCGGTGCAGCAAAACTCACATAAAAGACACATTGTAAACATTATAAGACTCTACACCGTCTTCCTTGTTGTTCAAACTCAATACTAGAAATTATCTAGACCTTAGAGAAACCAAATATGCAAACCAAATTTTAGCATGCTCTATGTATTTCTTCATTAATGGGTGCAAAGTATATGATGCAAGAGCTTAAACATGAGCACAACAATTGCCAAGTATCACATTATCCAAGATATTATAGCAAATTACTACATGTATCATTTTCCAATTCCAACCATATAACAATTTAACGAAGAAGAAACTTCGCCATGAATACTATGAGTAGAGCCTAAGGACATACTTGTCCATATGCTACAGCGGTGTCGTGGTATCGTCACGGCATATGCCATAGGGTGGCTAATCGAAGGTGGTTCCTGAGAGATCTCACGGCGGTATCCGGATGCGGGTATGGGGACGAGCGACACGGCGACGTACCCAGGTTCGAGGCCCTCCGATGGAGGTAAAACCTCTACTCCTGCTAGAGTGTATATGATGATCACACAATACAATGGTGCTCCTAGAGCTGTGTCCGGCTGCTCCTGGGAGGCTAAGGGAGACGATGGTCTCTCTCACAGGGCAGCGCTAAGGGTGGAATGAAGTGAGAATGATCGATCCCCTGCACGAGAGGGGGTAGTGCGGCTTATATAGGCGCCGGCACTTTACATATAAGACCCTATAGTCTACTGGCCGGCTTGGCCGGCTCCGGCTTCCGCTCCTTCCCGAGGCGGTGACGTCAGGAGCCGTTGAGGCATCGTGGCCTGTCCCATCCGGCTGCCAAGGTCAGCGGTATGGAGAGGAGGTGTCCCTGTCGCCGTCAGCCACTGTAGCCAGTACGGATCGACGTAGACCATGATGGCCTGTCCGGCGCGTGGCACTATTGCTCCACAGTGCCCCGCGCTTTACGGAAGATGAAGTCAGCGTGGACTTTGGGAACCCGGACCACCAACCCGGTTCCTTCCAGTGCAAGACTCGCCAGCCTCGAGTCGGTCTGAGGTACAAACCCCAGTCGGATATGGCTTGTAGAAGCCGGCCCAGCTACAGCATTGGTGGCCGTAGCCAGGCCGACTAGGACCTAGAGCCAGCCGGCTTCCGGACCAGCCGGCCACGGCGCCAGCCGGCTGCACCTCAGCCGGCCTTTGCCGCGAGCCGGCCAGTGGCCAGCCGGCCGCTCTGCGTCCATTGCCCTACCCGGGGTCTTCCCCCCGACATTAGCCCCCGAAGCTGGCAAGGTCCTGCGTTTAGAAGGACCTAGGCAGGTTTTCCTGGCTTCTCAAATATATTTGACGGCACTTGGAGGGGCCGACTGGGAATTTCCATTCAGCCGGCTGCGCCCTCATCCGGCTCGTTCCTGCCGGCTGCTTCTAGCCGGCCGCTTTTTACACTTATGCAGCTTTTGCTTTCTCGCAAGTTTTGGTGGCGTCTCCACCTTGCTGGTGACTTTTGGTCCGGGTTGAACTTATTGTCCGGCTCCGGCTTGCGGCGCGCCGGAGTCTCCGCCGCCTCGGGTCCTGCACCCGACTTGACCGGTCTGACGCCTGGCTCTGCGGTCGGTTCGTCTGGTCACATCAATGTCTCCTCCGGATCCGGTGCGGTAGTGGGGGACGTGGTGTGGCCGTTTTCGGTAACCGCTGTGGTCGTGGGAGGAGTTACGGCGCAATAAATCCGGGGACGTGGCCCACGTTCGCCACTTGGAGGCCAACCGCCCGCGGCAGGAGGCTATAAATGCCGCGGGGGAGGCATCGAGGCGGCCACTTGCCCCTTTCTTCCTCCTCGCGCTCCCGCTTCGCTCCCTCTTCGCTCGAGCTCCTCGCTACTCCGGCGCACTCCACCGTTCCCCTGGCGAACTCCGGCGGGCGCGCCCCGATCTTCGCCGGCCGCCGCTCCGTCAATCCGGCGCCACGGGGCCGCGCGTCTCGACGGAGCGTCCTCAGCCGCCGTCGTCGCCGCCGCCGTCGCAAGGCTCTTCTTCGCCCTTTCGCCTCTCGTGGTCATCTTCTTCTTCTTCCTCGACAATGGCCTCCCCAGCGGATCGTGGAGGGGCTCGTATATGCGGGAGGACGACATCGAGCGGCTGGTGCGCCTCCGCCGGATCCCGCGGTCGGTGATCACGCGGGTGCCCGGCGAGGAGACGGAGCCCGCGCCGGAGCCCGGCGAGCGCGTCGTCTTCGGCGCGCACCTCGATCGCGGGCTGGGCCTGCCGGCTTCCACATTCTTCCGGCAGTTCCTCGACAACTTCGGCCTGCAGCCGCACCACCTGCCGGCCAACGCATGCGTCCTCCTCAGCTGCTTCGTGGCGTTCATGGAGGCCTACGCCGGCTTGTGGCCGGACATCGACTTCTGGAGCCGGCTGTTCTACTTGAAGGCGCAAACCACCGAGGGCCGCCTGCGGGCCTGCGGCGCCGCCTCGATCTACACTCGGCCCGGTACGCCTTTCCCCAAAATCCCCACCGTTGACTCGGTGAAGAACTGGCAGATGTCGTTCTTCTATGTGCGCAACGAGGGGCAGCTCGTCGACCGGATCAACTTGCCGGAGTTCAACCCGGCTCCTCCAGTCGGCCGGATCAACTGGAGCTACAACGCCCGCACGACGGATCCGGACGCTGAGGTAAACCAGCTCTGGGACTTCCTGGGGGCAGCCGTTGTCGGGGGGAAGACCCCGGATAGGGCGATGGACGCGGAGCAGCCGGCTGGCCACTGGCCGGCTCGCGGCAAAGGCCGGCTGAGGAGCAGCCGGCTGGCGCCGTGGCCGGCTGGTCCGGAAGCCGGCTGGCTCTAGGTCCTAGTCGGCCTGGCTACGGCCACCAATGCTGTAGCTGGGCCGGCTTCTACAAGCCATATCCGACTGGGGTTTGTACCTCAGACCGACTCGAGGCTGGCGAGTCTTGCATTGGAAGGAACCGGGTTGGTGATCCGGGTTCCCAAAGTCCACGCTGACTCCATCTTCCGTAAAGCGCGGGGCACTGTGGAGCAATAGTGCCACGCGCCGGACAGGCCGTCAGGGCTTACGACGATCCGTACTGGCTACAGTGGCTGACGGCGACAGGGACACCTCCTCTCCATACCGCTGACCGTGGCAGCCGGATGGGACAGGCCACGATGCCTCAACCACTCCTGACGTCACCGCCTCGGGAAGGAGCGGAAGCCGGAGCCGGCCAAGCCGGCCAGTAAACTATAGGGTCTTATATGTAAAGTGCCGGCGCCTATATAAGCCGCACTACCCCCTCTCGTGCAGGGGATCGATCATTTTATTGCTTTCACCCACCTACAGAGCTGCCCTGTGAGAGAGACCATCGTCTCCCTTAGCCTCTCAGGAGCAGCCGGACACAGCTCTAGGAGCACCATTGTATTGTGTGATCATCATATACACTCATAGCAGGAGTAGAGGTTTTACCTCCATCGGAGGGCCTCGAACCTGGGTACGTCGCCGTGTCGCTCGTGCCCATACCCGCATCCGGATACCGCCGTGAGATCCCTCAGGAACCACTTCGATTAGCCACCCTATGGCATATGCCGTGACGATACCACGACATTTGGCGCCCACCGTGGGGCCTTCAGCATCCTCGGCCGGTGTCTTCATCCGGACGGGCCTCACCATCACCACCGGCGAGCGAGTCGCTTCAGGCTTGATCTGGAGATTCGGCTCCCTCAACTGCGTCAGCGACAACGCTGGCTGCTTCGCCGACCGGCCCTTCTCCTTCGGCGGCTTCGACGTCTACGTCGCCACCGTCGCACCGCCGCGCTACCCGCGGCAGGTGCTGCGCTGCGCTAGCCCTCCTCCGCGAGCCGGCAGCAGCGCTCCCGCCAGCCCCGCCGTCGTGCAAGTCATGATGGCTGGCGACGAGCTCCCCACCAAGAACCCGCGCATGCGCGGCCCCAACCTGGAGCGCAACATCGACCCCAACGCCTCCGGCTCGGGCCCGAAAGCGCCACCACCACCGTCCCGGCTGGATGCAGTCCGGGCAAAACTGAGCACCCCGCTCACGCCTGGTGCCGACCCCACCGCCATCGAGGCGGACTTGGAGGCGCACCGCCAGCTCCTCCTCAAGCAAACCGAAGAACTGGCTGCTGCTAAGCGCCAGATGGAGATCACCCAGCGCGAGTACAACCGCGCCCACGGCCTCACTCCAGGCGGCGACGAGCCAAGCCGAGCCGGCCATATCCGCCGCAGGGGCCGCGACCTTGGCGCTGAGATCGCCCGCGACGGCGCTCCTTCGCCGGCTCCGTCCGCGGAGCTCCCCGTCTACAACACCCCCGACAAGAACGTGCGCGCGGCAGAAGCCGCCGCGGAAGAGCTGAACCGCCTTGAAGGCGAAGAGTTACGCCGCCAGACCAGGCGGGTGACTGAGCTGCTCAACGCAGCCAACAGGCAGATCGCCGACCCCAGGTATGTCAATGCCCCCAGAGCTTCTCACGCTCGTGGAGCTGCAGGCAACGACAGGGAAGGCGCCAGGGACACGGCCGAGTCCGCCTCCCCAGCACCAAGCCGGCGCCATGATTCCCGGGCCACGCACAGCTCGGGCCGGCCAAGCCACCAGCCGAGCGGCAGCAGCCGCAGCCGGCCCCCTCCAAGCCGGAACCAGGAGCAAGACTCCGGGCCCCGCCGTCATCACCGGCCGGCTCCAGAAGCAAGCGGCGCGCGCCAGCCGGCACACTCCCGGCTGGGCCCGCGCATCGAGCCCGCCGACGCCCGAGATCGCCTCGACCGGCTGGTCGAATCCCGCATTGCGGAAGAAGAAGCTCCAGCCGGCCCAAAGTGCTTCGGGCCCCGCATCGCCAACGAGCCCACGCTCGAAGGCTTCACGCTCCCCCGCGACACCCCCAAGTACGACGGCACCGCCAAGCCGGAGGACTGGCTGCAGGACTACTCCACCGCAGTCGGCATCGCCAAAGGCAACAAGCGCTGGGCCGTGCGCTACTCCCCCCTGATGCTGGTCGGCTCCGCCCGCACATGGCTCAACAACCTGCCAGCCGGCAGCATAAACGGCTGGCTCGACTTCGAAGCGGCCTTCATCAGCAACTTCACCGGCACCTATCGCCGGCCGGGTCGCCCCCAGCAGCTTGAGATGTGCAAGCAGGGCCCCGACGAGACGGATCGCGCGTACCTGACGCGTTGGTGCGAGATGCGCAACTCCTGCGAGGGCGTGCACGAGATCCAGGCCATCAGCTTCTTCATGGGAGGCTGTCGGCCCAACACCATGCTGTGGCACAAGTTGCGCCGCAGTGACCCCAAGTCGATGGCCGCCTTGATGGCCATCGCCGACAAGTACGCGCTGGCTGAGGAAGCCGGCAAGGCGCCGGCTGACGTTTCGCCGGCCCCACCAGAAGGGACAACAACAAGCCGGCCGAGGGCGCCTCGCACGGCAGCCGGCGGGACAACTACCGCGGCAAGCGTCACAGCGACCAGCCGGACCGCCGGTACGGCTCCGCCCACGTAGCCGCCGTGGCAGACAACGCGGCAGGCGGCAGCCGCCGCCAGAAGCAAGACCGGCAGTGGAAGCCGAAGTACACCTTTGAGCAAATGCTCGACTCGCCGTGCAAGTACCACAGCGGCAAGAACCCCTCCAACCACACCACCCGCGACTGCCACTTCATGAAGCGGCTGACAAGCGGTGAACCCCTCCCGCCTCCCCCCCGCCTCCACCAGCCGGCGGGCCGGGTGGCCAAGCCGGCGCGGAGAACGCCAACCTCGAGCACCACGAGGCTAACCAAGTGCACCATGGCGGCCGATATCTGGCCGAAGACGCCACCTACATCATCTTCACCTCCGAGCCCGAGGACAGGACGAGCCAAGAGCGCCGTTCCCTCGAGGTCAACGCGGTCATACCGCCGGTCCCCCAGTACCTAAACTGGTCAGAGCAGGCCATCACTTTTGATCGCCGCGACACACCGGCTGTCCTGCCGAAGCCGGGCAGCTACGCCATGGTCCTCGACCCCACCATCGGCACAACCCGGCGCAGCGTGCGTTTTTCGCGCGTCCTCATCGACGGCGGCAGCAGCATCAACATCCTCTACCGCGACACCGCCCGCAAGCTGGGCATCCAGGAGGCCGAGTTGCGCCCCACCCCCACCGTCTTCCATGGCATCGTGCCAGGCCATTGCTGCCAGCCGATCGGCCGGATCACGCTGGAGGTGATGTTCGGGAAGCCGGACCACTTCCGCACCGAGAGAATCGAGTTCGAGGTGGTGGACCTCGTGAGTCCCTACCACGCGCTCCTGGGCAGGCCGGCCCTGACCAAGTTCATGGCGGTGCCCCACTATGGGTACCTGAAGATGAAGCTGCCTGGCCCCAAGGGGGTCATTACCGTAGCCGGCGACTATCGCCGCTCCATGGACTGCGCCACGCAGAGCTCCAAGATGGCCCAGACGCTGGTCATCGCCACCGAGAAGCAGCTCATCCACGACGCCGTCGCCCTCGCCAAAGCCGCGCAGACAGACATGCCGGCTGCGGGCAACCCGGCTGGGACGACTCACTTCCAGCCGGCCGACAACACCAAGAAGATCCTGCTGGACCCGGCGCAGCCGGACAAGTTCGTCACCATCGGTGCCGGCTTGAACAAGAAATAGGAAAGCGAGCTCACCAGCTTCCTCCGTGAGAATCGGGACATCTTCGCATGGACTCCAAGAGACATGCCGGGTGTGCCGAGGGAGTTGGCTGAGCACCACCTCCACGTCCGGCCTGAGGCCAAGCCGGTGAAGCAGCCTCTCAGGCGCTTCGCCGAAGAACGAAGGAAGGCCATCGGTGAAGAAATCGCCCGGCTCCTAGCTGCCGGCTTCATCATGGAAGTGCTGCACCCGGACTGGTTGGCGAACCCGGTCCTGGTTTTGAAGAAGAACGGCTCCTGGCGCATGTGTATCGACTACACCAGCCTGAACAAGGCGTGCCCGAAGGATCCCTTCCCCCTGCCGCGCATAGATCAAGTCATAGACTCGACTGCCGGCTGTGAACTGTTGTCTTTCCTAGATGCCTATTCAGGCTACCACCAGATTCCTTTGAATCCGGATGATCAAATAAAGACTTCGTTCATTACCCCGTATGGGGCTTATTGCTACACGACTATGCCGTTCGGCTTGAAAAATGCAGGCGCCACCTACCAAAGGTGCATGCAAAAATGCTTGCAGGATCAAATCGGCAGAAACGTTCACGCATATGTGGATGATGTCGTTGTAAAGACCAAGGAGACGACTACCCTCCTTGATGACCTGAGAGAAACCTTCACCAATCTGAGAAGATTCCGGATGAAGCTCAACCCGGCCAAGTGCACATTCGGCGTGCCGTCTGGCCAGCTCCTCGGCTACCTCGTCTCTCAGCGAGGGATCGAAGCCAACCCGGACAAGATCAGTGCCCTGGAGAAGATGGAACTGCCGCAGTGCCTCAAGGACGTCCAGAAGTTTGCTGGCTGCCTGGCCTCCTTGAGCCGCTTCGTCAGCCGGCTGGGGGAGAAGGCACTGCCCCTGTATCAACTAATGAAGAAGGCGGACAAATTCGTCTGGTCACCGCAGGCGGATGAAGCCTTCCGTGACTTAAAGCGCGTGCTCTCAACCGCGCCAATCCTTGCAACGCCGGCTTCAATGGAGCCGATGCTGTTGTACATCGCAGCCACCAACCGAGTGGTTAGCGTTGTCCTGGTGGTGGAGCGCAAAGAAGCCGAAAACAGAGAGCAGCTGGTCCAGCGCCCAGTCTATTACCTCAGCGAAGTGCTCTCCCAGTCGAAGCAAAACTACCCCCACTACCAGAAGGTCACCTACGGCGTCTACATGGCAGCCAAGAAGCTCAAGCATTACTTTCAAGAACATCCCATCAGGGTGGTTGCCACAGCACCTTTGGCGGAAATCATCGGCAGCAAGGATGCCAACGGCCGGGTTGCCAAGTGGGCCCTGGAGCTAGCCGCCCACACCATCCTCTACGAGCCACGCACAGCCATCAAGTCGCAGATCCTCGCGGACTTCTTCGTCGACTGGGCTGAGATGCAATACCTGCCGCCTGTGCCGGATTCCACACATTGGAAGATGCACTTCGACGGCTCGAAGATGCGCAACGGCTTGGGAGCCGGCATCGTCATCACCTCTCCCAAGGGAGACCGGCTGGACTACGTCCTGCAGATCCACTTCGCCGCATCCAACAATGTGGCGGAGTACGAAGCGCTCATTCATGGGCTGAAGCTGGCCAAGGAGATTGGCGTGCGTCGCATACTCTGCTTCGGCGACTCCGACTTGGTCATACAGCAAGCATCTGGCGACTGGGACGCGAAGGACGCCAACATGGCCTCATACCGCTTCCATGTCCAGCAGCTATCCGGCTTCTTCGACGGCTGCGAATTCCACCATGTGCCACGAGCAAACAACGAAGCGGCTGATGCCTTATCCAAGATTGGCTCAACCCGGCAAGCCATTCCGCCGGGTGTCGCCTTGGCGGTTCTCAAGAAGCCGTCCATCATACCGTCACCGGACTCGGATTCAATATTCGTGCCGGCTGACCCGGGGGCTGCTCAGCCGAACCCGGGGGCTTCATCGCCCAAGTCGGGGGCTAACAAGCCAAACCCGCCGGCTAGCATGCCGAACCCGGGGACTTCTCAGTCCAACCCGGGGGCTTCATCGCCAAACTCGGGGGCTAGCAAGCCGAACCCGCCGGCTAGCAAGCCGAACCCGGCGACCATGCAGTCGAATCCGGAAGCTCCCACGCAGGAGGCCCTGTTGGTCAGCGTATTCGAGATAAGATGCGTACCTTCATGGGCACAAGAATTCCTCTCCTACCTCACCGATGGTGTGCTGCCTGATGATAGAGTCCAGGCCAGGCAGATTGAGAGAAGGGCCAAGGCCTATACCATCATCAACCACCAGCTGTACAAACGCAGCGTAAGTGGGGTGTTCCAGCGGTGCGTCGAGCCGGCTGAAGGGATTGAACTCCTACGGGAAATCCATCAAGGAGAGTGCGGACATCACGCCTCATCCAGAGCCATAGTGGCCAAAGCCTTCCGGCACGGTTTTTACTGGCCGACTGCGCTCAGAGACGCAGAAGATTTGGTGAAGAAGTGCAACGGCTGTCAGCGCTTCGCAAAGCAAAGACACCAGCCGGCTTCCGCCTTGAAAACCATCCCCATCACATGGCCATTTGCCGTATGGGGCTTGGATATGGTGGGCCCATTCAGAACAGCGCGAGGCGGCATGACACATCTCTTGGTGATGATTGACAAATTCACCAAGTGGATCGAAGCCAAGCCAATCAAGAAGCTGGATGGCTCCACAGCCGTCACATTCCTCAAGGAAATCATTGTGAGATTCGGCTACCCCCACACCATCATCACCGACAACGGCACCAACTTCTCCCAAGGCATCTTCTCTCGCTATTGCGGGGAAATGGGGATCCGGATGGCCCTATCTTCTGTGGCACACCCAGAGTCCAACGGACAAGTGGAAAAGGCTAACGGCTTAGTCCTAGCCGGCATCCGGCCCCGGCTGGTGGAGCCGCTCGAGCGAGCAGCCGGCTGCTGGATTGAAGAACTGCCCAATGTGCTGTGGAGCCTGCGCACAACGACAAACCGCTCAGTCGGCTTCACACCATTTTTCCTCGTATACGGGGCCGAAGCCGTCTTGCCGACTGATATCGAGCATGACGCGCCAAGGATCAAGCTCTACACAGAAGCTGAAGCCAAAGAAGCTCGCGAAGATGGAGTCGACCTGGTCGAAGAGGCCCGGCTGCTGGCTGAGTCTAGATCTACCATCTACCAGCAAAGCCTCCGACGCTATCACAGCCGGAAGGTCCAGCCCTTAGCATTCCGAGAAGGAGACCTAGTGCTCCGGCTGATCCAGAGGACAGCCGGACAGCATAAACTGTCATCCCCATGGGAGGGTCCCTTCATCGTGAGCAAGGCGGTAGGCAATGATTCCTACTATCTCATAGATGCCCAAGAGGCTAAGAAAAACAAGCCGGACAAGGCTGACGAGGAGACTAAACGTCCCTGGAATGTCAGGTTACTCCGCCCATTTTACACATGAGAGCAGGAATGTATGTATCCCTTGTATCCCTTTTGTGAGTTATGAAAAAGCTTGCGCCAAGAGCGCCGTTTCCGACAAGTTTTTCGCGTACTTTACCTTGTTTCGCCAATTGGCTTGAACCCTCTCACGCGGTCGGCTCAGTAACGTGATCCGGTTTCCGACAGCCGGCTTCCGATCCAGCTACAGACCGCAACCCGGCTGTCCGGCTGGCGGGAGTAAGGCCTAGGGAGCCGGCACGCGAAAAACGACTAAGGGAAAGAGTAAAAGCGAGTTGACTTGCAACTTTTCATAAAAGTGCCGGATTGCCGAATTCAGCTCGTTCGACTGAAATACTGTCGGCCTCACCCAGCGGCCCGCTCTTGATCCGGCGACGGATCGCAAGTCGGACGTACGACCGGCAAGGGCACAGCCAAAGAGTGGGGCGGATGGGAAAAAGCGAACGAGTCGAAAGAAAGCAACTCGGCACACAAATGATTAACAAACACATTAAAGTGTGACATAATTAAAGGGCGATAATATTCATACATCTGCACCCGGCATCCCGGGGATTTAATAAATTGTCTTGGCAAAAGAACAACTGAAAAGCAGGAAATCTAAGCCGGAGGGGCATCAGCGGAGCCGGCTGCCGGGTCGTCCTCAGGCACGTCCTCCGCCTCCTCATCGTCCATGTAATCTCCATCGGATGGAGGAGGGTTCGGGTCCGCGACGAAGAGGGTCTTGTCGACGAAGTCGGCGATGGTGCTGGCTCGAGCAAGGCGGGCGGCCTTGAGATCGGCTGGGAGCTTGTCCTCCACGCCGGCTCGCCGGAACTCAAGCTGCCCCAGGTCCACCTCGTTGTACCAGGAGAGGACGAAGGACAGCGCCATGTCGGCACCGGCGCGCGTGGCCGACTCCTTCCAGTCGAGGAAGCGGTCCGGCGCCCGCTCCATCGCGGAGATGAGGCCGGAGATATCTTGCGGCGCCGCCTCTTCAGGCCACAGCATGGGCACCAGCTCTTCAGCCGCCTTCCGGAGCTCCCAGCCGAGCTTGGTGACGGGCTCGATGCGGGCAGCCATGGACGCCAGGTGGTCCTCCATGGAGAAGTACTCCGAGCTGCCCTCGCCGGTCTCCCGCCTCCTGGAGTCGCGCGCGACGCCAACGGCTGCCAAAGCCGCGTCCTGCGTCTCCGGGAAGGCCGCTGCAAGAAGAAGAAGCAAGTCAGAAACCATCAAAGCCGAAATAAGCTGAAAAATGCAAATTTTCGAAGTCCTAAGCCAAAAGGAAAAGCCTGGCGGCAGCCGGCAAGAACCGACTGCCACCAGCCCGAAGATGAGGATAGCGAAGAAATCAGAAGTTTCTGCTGCCGGCTGCCAACGAAAGCCGGCAGTCGACAGCCGAAAGCCGGCAAAGGGAAAGGAACATAAAGATGCACTCACCCGCCAAGCCGCGATCAAGCGCGCTAAAATCATCGGTCCAGCGTTTGGCGGTAGCCGTCAGCTCCGTGGACTTGGCGGTGACCTCCTCCTGCAGCGCAAGCCGCTGCTTCTCCACCTCCGTCAGCCGCCGGCTCAGATCATCCACCTTCTCCTTCTCCGCCGTCCTGAGGGAGTCGAGCTCAGCGAGATGGTTCTTCTCCAGCAGGCGCAGCCGCGTCAGCTCCTGCTCAGCCAGCTTGAGCTTGCCGGCGGCGGATCGGCCCGCCTCCTCGCTCTCGGCGCACTGGGCGCGAGCGGCTCGGAGATCCGACTCCAGCTGCGGGACCTTGGCGGCTTCAACTGCGAGGCGGCCGGAAAGAAATGTCAGCCAACCAAGATTAAAAAGAAATAAGACATCAAGTCGAAAGAAGCATAGAGCTTACCCTTGACGGCTTCCAGCTCGCGGGCCAAGTCGGCCCGGTCCAGCTTGGCCTTGTGGTAATGGGTGACGGCGCGATTATACAAAGTGGTGCGCCGGTCCATCACAGCCTAAGGAGAAGAAAAAGTTAGTCGATCAGGCGAAACCCGTGCCGGCTCCAAGCAGCCGGCCCATGCCTCGGAGGGCTACCAGGATAATAATCAGATCAAAAACAGTCGAAGCTTACCTTGCCGGCTTCCTCCACCTTGGCGACGTTAGCCGCGGCCTCGGCTGCCCTGGCCTTGAGATTGGCCTGCAGGCTGGAGAAGAACATCTCCACCGACGCTTGGCCGGGGTTCCCCTCCCGGCTGGTCACCTCGTAGGAGTCGGCGCGGAGCCACGCCTGCTCCATGGTGGCAGCCGAGCCGAGGCTGGAGTCGGAGGCGGACGGCACCTGAAGAAGAAGTGCGCCCTTGGCCACGTGCAGGCCCTGCGGCGATGCCGATGAGGTTCCCGTCCTCACCAACGCGCGCGAGTCGGCGCCCTCCGTGCGCGCCGGCTCGTCCCTCGCCGGCTCCTGCCTGGCCGGCTCCTCCGTCGTCGGCTGCGGCGGCGGCGTCGCTCCGGGCGCAGCAGATGGCCCAGCCGGCCCAGTCGTCTCCGGCGCCTGGGGCGCCCCCTCCGGGCTCTCGTCCAGCTCCACCACGGTGGGCCTGGTGCCGGCTCCGGCCGCAGGCGGCGCGGCCCTGCCGGCGCCAGTCCTAGGGCAGCCCCGCCGGCTCCGGCTCCGGTGAAGGCGGCATGCCCCGCCCGGCCCCAGCGGCTGGGTCCAGAAGAGGTGTCCGGCGCGGGAACATGTCGTCCAGCGTCGGCTGGCGCGTCGGCTCGACCCGCGTGCCGCGATCAGGCGCTGAGGCCAGCGGCCCGGCGAAGGAAGGCGCCCCTGCGCGGCAGGCGGCGGCGGCGTAGGTGCGCGCGAGGAAGGCTGCGGCGTCTGCTCCCTCCTCTGGCGCGGAAGCGGCGACACAACGCGCGGAGCTTGCCGGGAGCCGCCGCCCTGGGCAAACTTGATAGGGGCCCTAGCCGGATAAGATAAGGAAAGAAAAGGAATCAAACAAGAAAAAGAAAGAGAACTCACCCGGCCTGCTCCGGGACCTTCTTCGGCTGCTGCCGGCGCTGCTTCTTCGCCTTCGCCTCCAAGGCGGCGGTGGAGCCGGCTCGCTTCGTGCCCTTGGGCGCCGAAGTCGCCGTGGTGCTTGGCGGCCTCGTACGCAGAGGCACGGCGGGGATTGGCCCCGTGCCGGACGTCGCCGGCTCCTCCTCCTCCTGCTGCTCTGGTGAAGGGGGCGGATTGTGCTCCCCCTGGCCGCCTAGATCAGGCGCCTGCGGCAGGTCGTCGTCGCCGGCATGGTCGCCGGCTTGGTCAGCCGGATCGACGTGATCCGGCGTCCACCTCCTCGTCGCCAGGTCGCCGTCCTCGGCGTTCTGGCGCTCAAAAAGCTAGAAAGACAGAAAAAACATGAGCATATGACAAGCCGGAAGTCGGCAGAAGAAAAAGGAAGTCGGCCTCGCAGCCGCAAGCCGGAAAATGGCAAAGACACGAGGCTTACCCGCGCCGGTGGATGGTCCCTGTCGCAGGCACCAGCCCGTAGCTCCAGTCCTCCGACAGGTTCGCCTTGGTGATGTGGTTCACCCGGCTGGCCACCTGGGCCTTGGTGAGCGGCGCCTTGGACGTCCGGTTCGGATCGAACCGGCCGGACATGTGCCCGATCTTGTGGGTGCGCATCTGGAGCGGCAGCACCCGGCGCTCGGCGATGGTGCAGAGGAGATCTTCGGCAGTCAGCCCGCCATCGGTGGCTGTCGCCAGGAAGTCCCAAAGCAGGTTCACCTCGGCGTTCTGATCCGTCGAGCGGGCGTTGTGGCTCCAGTTGATCCGGCCGACTGGAGGAGCCGGGTTGAACTCCGGCAGGTTGATCCGGTCGACGAGCTCCCCCTCGTTGCGCACGTAGAAGAACGACATCTGCCAGTTCTTCACCGAGTCGACGGTGGGGATCTTGGGGAAAGGCGTACCAGGCCGGGTGTAGATCGAGGCGGCGCCGCAGGCTCGCAGGCGGCCGTCGTTGGTCTGCGCCTTCAAGAAGAAGAGCCGACTCCAGAAGTCGATGTCGGGCCACAAGCCGGCGTAAGCCTCCATGAACGCTACGAAGCAGCTCAGGAGGACGCACGCGTTGGCCGGCAGGTGATGCGGCTGAAGGCCGAAGTGGTCGAGGAACTGCCGGAAGAACGTCGAAGCCGGCAGGCCCAGCCCGCGATCGAGGTGCGCGCCGAAGACGACGCGCTCGCCGGGCTCCGGCTTGGGCTCCACCTCCTCGCCGGGCACCCGCGTGATCACCGACCGCGGGATCCGCCGGAGGCGCACCAGGCGCTCGATGTCGTCCTCCCGCATGTAGGAGCCCCTCCACGATCCGCTGGGGGACGCCATTGACGAGGTCGAGGAAGAAGATGACCAGGAGAGGCTGAACGGCGAGGAAGAACCTTGCGACCGCGGCGGCGACAACGGCGGCTGAGGACGCTCCGTCGAGACGCGCGGCCCCGTGGCGCCGGATTGACGGAGTGGCGGCGGCGGATCGGTGGAGATTCGCCCGCCGGAGTTCGCCAGCGGGAGGCGTTCGCCGGAGCAACAGCGAGCTCGAGCGCGCAGGGAGCGATGGAAGCAGGAGCGCGAGGAGGAAGAGAATGGCAAGTGGCCGCCTCGATGCCTCCCCCGCGGCATTTATAGCCTCCTGCCGCGGGCGGTTGGCCTCCAAGTGGCGGTCGTGGGCCGTAACTCCCCGGATTTACTGCGCCGTAACTGCGCCGTAACTCCTCCCACGTCCACGACGGTTACCGAAAACGGCCACACCACGTCGCCCACTACCGCACCGGATCCGGAGGGACATTGATGTGACCAGACGAACCGACCGCAGGCCAGGCGTCAGACCGGTCAAGTCGGGCGCAGGACCCGAGGCGGCGGAGACTCCGGCGCGCAGCGAGCCGGAGCCGGACAAGAAGTTCCACTCGAGCCAAAATTCATCAGCAAGGCGGAGGCGCCATCAGATCTTGCGAGAAAGCAAAAACTGTACAAGTGTAAAAAGCGGCCGGCTAGAAGCAGCCGGCAGGAACGAGCCGGATGAGGGCGCAGCCGGCTGAATGGAAATTCTCAGTCGGCCCCTCCAAGTGCCGTCTAATATATTCGAGAAGCCAGGAAAACCTGCCTAGGTCCTTCTAAACGCAGGACCTTGCCAGCTTCGGGGGCTAATGTCGGGGGGAAGACCCCGGATAGGGCAATGGACGCGGAGCAGCCGGCTGGCCAGGCCGGCTCGCGGCAAAGGCCGGGCTGAGGAGCAGCCGGCGGCGCCGTGGCCGGCTGGTCCGGAAGCCGGCTGGCTCTAGGTCCTAGTCGGTCGGCTACGGCACCAATGCTGTAGCTGGGCCGGCTTCTACAAGCCATATCCGACTAGGGTTTGTACCTCGGACCGACTCGAGGCTGGCGAGTCTTGCATTGGAAGGAACCGGGTTGGTGATCCGGGTTCCCAAAGTCCACGCTGACTCCATCTTCCGTAAAGCGCGGGGCCTGTGGAGCAATAGTGCCACGCGCCGGACAGGCCGTCAGGGCTTACGACGATCCGTACTGGCTACAGTGGCTGGCGGCGACAGGGACACCTCCTCTCCATACCGCTGACCGTGGCAGCCGGATGGGACAGGCCACGATGCCTCAACCACTCCCGACGTCACCGCCTCGGGAAGGAGCGGAAGCCGGAGCCGGCCAAGCCGGCCAGTAAACTATAGGGTCTTATATGTAAAGTGCCGGCGCCTATATAAGCCGCACTACCCCCTCTCGTGCAGGGGATCGATCATTTATTGCTTTCACCCACCTACAGAGCTGCCCTGTGAGAGAGACCATCGTCTCCCTTAGCCTCTCAGGAGCAGCCGGACACAGCTCTAGGAGCACCATTGTATTGTGTGATCATCATATACACTCTAGCAGGAGTAGAGGTTTTACCTCCATCGGAGGGCCTCGAACCTGGGTACGTCGCCGTGTCGCTCGTGCCCATACCCGCATCCGGATACCGCCGTGAGATCCCTCAGGAACCACTTCGATTAGCCACCCTATGGCATATGCCGTGACGATACCACGACAGCCGTCGAGAACGGGCTGACCGCCGAGGACCTCCTCTGCACCATCGCCGAGCGCCGGGTGCTGCCGCTCCAAATGCGCACCCACAAAATCGGGCACATGTCCGGCCGGTTCGATCCGAACCGGACGTCCAAGGCACTGCTCTCCAAGGCCCAGGTGGCCAGCCGGGTGAATAACATCACCAAGGAAAATATGCCGGACGACTGGAACTGCGGGCTGGCGCCCCGCGACAGGGACCACCTACCCGAGCAGGTAAGCTCTGTGTTTTCACCGGCTTCCGGCTTGCGGCTGCGAGGCCGACTTCCTTTGCTTCTGCCGACTTCCGGCTTGTTGTTTGCTCATGTTTCTGTCTTTCTAGCTCTTTGAGCGCCAGAACGCCGAGGACGGCGACCTGGCGACGAGGAGGTGGACGCCGGATCACGTCGATCCGGCTGACCAAGCCGGCGACCAGGCCGGCGACGACGACCTGCTGCAGGCGCCTGATCTAGGCGGCCAGGGGGAGCACAATCCGCCCCCTTCACCGGAGCAGCAGGAGGACGAGGAGCCGGCGACGTCCGCCACGGGGCCAATCCCCGCCGTGCCTCTGCGCACGAGGCCGCCAAGCACCACGGCGACTTCGGCGCCCAAGGGCACGAAGCGAGTCGGCTCCACCGCCGCCTTGGAGGCGAAGGCGAAGAAGCAGCGCCGGCTGCAGCCGAAGAAGGTTCCGGAGCAGGCCGGGTGAGTTCTCTTTTCTCTTTCTTGTTTGATTCCTTTTCTTTCCTTACTTTTTATGCTTATCTTCTCTTTGTTTGTCCGGCTAGGGCCCCCATCAAGTTTGCCCAGGGCGGCGGCTCCCGGCAGACTCCGCGCGTTGTGTCGCCGCCTCCGCGCCAGAGGAGGGAGCCGACGCCGCAGCCTTCCTCGCGCGCACCTACGCCGCCGCCGCCTGCGGGTACTCCGCCTCCCGCAGGGGCGCCTTCCTTCGCCGTGCCGCTGGCCTCAGCGCCTGATCGCGGCACGCGGGCCGAGCCGACGCGGCAGCCGACGCTGGACGATATGTTCCCGCGCCGGACTCGCCTTCTGGACCCAGCCGCTGGGGCCGGCCGGGGCATGCCGCCTTCAACCGGAGCCGGAGCCGGCAGAGCTGCACCGCCCGCGCCCGGAGCCGGAGCCAGGCCAAGCGTGGTGGTGCTGGATGGGAGCCCGGAGGGGGCACCTCAGGCGCCGGAGACGGCTGCGCCGGCTGGGCCATCTGCTTCGCCCGGAGCGCCGCCACCACCGGAGCCGACGACGGAGGAGCCGGCCAGGCAGGAGCCGGCAAGGGATGAGCCGGTGCGCATGGAGGGCGCCGACTCGCGCGCGTTGGTGAGGACAGGAGCCCCATCGGCGCCGCAGCAGGGCCTGCACGTGGCCAAGGGCGCCATGCTTCTGCATGTGCCGTCCGCCTCCGACTCCAGCCTTGGCTCGGCTGGCACTATGGAGCAGGCGTGGCTCCGCGCCGACTCCTATGAGGTGACCAGCCGGGAGGGGAACCCCGGCCAAGCATCGGTGGAGATGTTCTTCTCCAGCCTGCAGGCCAACCTCAAGGCCAGGGCTGCCGAGGCCGCGGCCAACGTCGCCAAGGTGGAGGAAGCCGGCAAGGTAAGCTTCATCTGTTTTTTGATTTGGTTATCATCCTGGTAGCCCTCCGAGGCATGGGCCGGCTGCTTGGAGCCGGCCCGGGTTTCGCCTAGCTGATTTTCTTTTTTCCTTAGGCTGTGATGGATCGGCGCACCACTCTGTACAACCGCGCCGTGACCCATTACCACAAGGCCAAGCTGGACCGGGCCGACTTGGCTCGCGAGCTGGAAACCGTCAAGGGTAAGCTTTTGCTTCTTTCGACTCGATGTCTTCTTTCTTTTTAGTCTTGGTTGGCTGACGTTTCTTTCCGGCTGCCTTGCAGTTGAAGCCGCCAAGGTCCCGCGGCTGGAGGCGGATCTCCGGGCTGCTCGCGCCCAGTGCGCCGAGAGCGAGGAGGCGGGCCGATCTGCCACCGCCAAGCTCAAGCTGGCTGAGCAGGAGCTGACGCGGCTGCGCCTGCTGGAGAAGAACCATCTCACCGAGCTCGCCGGCGGAGAAGGAGAAGGTGGAGGATCTGAGCCGGCGGCTGACGGAGGTGGAGAAGCAGCGGCTTGCGCTGCAGGAGGAGGTCACCACCAAGTCCACGGAGCTGACGGCTACCGCCAAGCGCTGGACGGACGAGATTGGCGCGCTTGATCGCGGCTTGTCGGGTGAGTGCATCTCTATGTTCCTTTCCCTTTGCCGGCTTTCGGCTGTCGGCTGCCGGCTTTCGTTGGCAGCCGGCAGCAGAAACTTCTGATTTCTTTGCTATCTCCATCTTCGGGCTGGTGGCAGTCGGTTCTTGCCGGCTGCCGCCAGGCTTTTCCTTTTGTCTTAGGACTTCGAAAATTTGCATTTTTCAGCTTATTTCGGCTTCGATGACTTCTGACTTGGCCTTCCCGGAGACGCAGGATGCGGCGCTGGCAGCCGTTGGCGTCGCGCGCGATCCAGGAGGCGGGCGACTGGCGAGGGCAGCTCGGAGTACTTCACCATGGAGGACTACATGGCGTCCATGGCTGCCCGCGTCGAGCCCATCACCAAGCTTGGCTGGGAGCTCCGGAAGGCGGCTGAGGAGCTGGTGCCCGATGCTGTGGCCCGCGGAGGCGGTGCCGCAAGATATCTCCAACCTCACCTCCTTGATGGAGCGGGCGCCGGATCGCTTCCTCGACTGGAAGGAGTCGGCCACGCGCGCCGGTGCCGACATGGCGCTGTCCTTTGTCCTCTCCTGGTACAACGAGGTGGACCTGGGGCAGCTCGAGTATCGGCGAGCCGGCGTGGAGGACAAGCTCCCGGCCGAACACAAGGCCGCCCGGCTTGCCCGAGCCAGCGCCATCGCCGACTTCGTCGACAAGGGCGCCTTCGTTGCGGACCCGAACCCTCCTCCATCCGATGAGGACTATATGGAAGATGAGGAGGCGGAAGACGCGCCCGAGGACGACCCGGCAGCCGGCTCCGCTGACGCCCCTCCGGCTTAGTTTACCTGTGTTTCAGTTGTTCTTTTGCCAAGACAATTTATTAAATCCCCGGGATGCCGGGTGCATATGTATGAATATTATCGTCCTTTAATTATGTCACACTTTAATGTGTTTGTTAATCATTTGTGTGCCGAGTTGCTTTCTTTCGACTCGTTCGCTTTTTCCCATCCGCCCCACTCTTTGGCTGTGCTCTTGCCGGTCGTACGTCCGACTTGCGATCCGTCGCCGGATCAAGAGCGGGCCGCTGGGTGAGGCCGACAGTATTTCGGTCGAACGAGCTGAATTCGGCAATCCGGCACTTATATGAAAAGTTGCAAGTCAACTCGCTTTTACTCTTTCCCTTAGTCGTTTTTCGCGTGCCGGCTCCCTAGGCCTTACTCCCGCCAGCCGGACAGCCGGGTTGCGGTCTGTAGCTGGATCGGAAGCCGGCTGTCGGAAACCGGATCACGTTACTGAGCCGACCGCGTGAGAGGGTTCAAGCCAATTGGCGAAACAAGGTAGAGTACGCGAAAAACTTGTCGGAAACGGCGCTCTTGGCGCGTGCTTTTTCATAGCTTACAAAAGGGATACAAGGGATACATACATTCCTGCTCTCATGTGTAAAATGGGCGGAGTAAGTTGACATTCCAGGGACGTTTAGTCTCCTCGTCAGCCTTGTCCGGCTTGTTTTTCTTAGCCTCTTGGGCATCTATGAGATAGTAGGAATCATTGCCTACTGCCTTGCTCACGATGAAGGGACCCTCCCATGGGGATGACAGTTTATGTTGTCCGGCTGTCCGTTGGATCAGCCGGAGCACTAGGTCTCCTTCTCGGAATGCTAAGGGCTGGACCTTCCGGCTGTGATAGCGTCGGAGGCTTTGCTGGTAGATAGTAGATCTGGACGCAGCCAGCAGCCGGGCCTCTTCGACCAAGTCAACTCCATCTTCGCGAGCTTCTTTGGCTTCGGCTTCTGTGTAGAGCTTGATCCTTGGCGTCGTGCTCGATATCAGTTGGCAAGACGGCTTCGGCCCCGTATACGAGGAAAAATGGTGTGAAGCCGACTGAGCGGTTTTGTTGCGGTCAAAACCCACCGGCGGGCAGCGACGGGCAACACAGTAGAGCCGGGAACAACCTAGGGCTGCTCCCGAGTCCCTCCGAGCGACGGCCCGCAAAGCCTCTGGTACACACGTCCGATGCTGATGCAAGGGCGTGCCACCTGACCTATACCTGGTCAGGAAGGTGATGGAGATGCCTCGCTTAGTTTCCTGCATGGCATACACGTAAACATTAAATACGAGCCTCGATCGGCTCTCAGGTTATCCTGTGAATCGGCTCAAGGAGCCGATCCACCCATGATTCGTACGAGGTGCACGAATATATGGTGATCCTGCTTGATCAAGATAAAGCTAATTCAATCTACGACGATTTAGGGTTTTCACCGCATAATCGGATCATCCTACTCACGATTGGGCCTCGCGGCCACGCACGGTGATCGTAAGCCGATCCTAGATAGGGCCTAAAAACCAACACGAGGTTGATCCCCGGAACATCCTGTCTAGGACTAGCAAACGACACCCTACGTGCCGCTGGATCCTCCAACCCTTTGTAAGGCCTAACTATTGCAGATATTAAACTAATCCTTGATGAACAAGGAGCAACCGTAACGGATCGGATCTACTAAATAATGATCAAGCGGGTGCCGCCCCTACACCTAAGATAGGTGTAAGGGCGGCTAGATATGCAAGGGTTGCACTACAATAGCATGTTACACGAAGAACTATGCTAACCCTAACACATCTATGATAACTACGTTGCTCGCCATCAAAAGGCTTCAGTACGAGCACCGCATGAACAACATAAAGCTTATGCTGCCTAGATCGCAAGATGCGATCTAGGCAGCATGCTTACCGGTAGAAACCCTCGAGACGAAGGAGTTGGCGATGCGCCGAGATTGATTGGTTGGTTGAACGTTGGTTGTTGTTTATTTCATAAACCCTAGATACATATTTATAGTCCAGGGGACTTTCTAATTTAGGCGTGCACCTAACCGTGCACGGGTAAAACTCTATCTTCTAATCTAAGATGCGATCTACTATATTACAGATATATGGGCAATCTAGCCCAACTTTGCATATAAGGCCGATCCACGTATTTCTTCCGTATATAATCTTCAAGCCCATCTTGATCGCGGCCCACCTCTGACTCGGTCAAATTCTGGTGATAACACATGCCCCCCTGGTTTTGGAATTGGTAATTCCAAAATCACTCTGCTTTTCTTCGTCGGGTCATGTCGTGGCAGAACCGTTGCAGTATCCTTCATCATGATGCCTTGTCTCCTCAACTTCTTGCAAAACTTGATAACTTTAGCACCACTTCCTTGGAAACTGTAATGGCTTTAAATCCCCATTAGGCTCCTCCTTATTAAACTGTGCCGATTGACTAGCCTCCTTCATCCCCTTCCTCTGTTCTAGCTATCGGCACCAAAAAACCCTCTTTCCCTGTAGCAATGTCTTCTTCTTCCTCCGTCTCCTCCGGCCTCTCTTTCCAATCTTCTTCCCCAAGCGAGCCAATGTCGGAGCCCGAGTGGGACTTCGATCTCATGTCAGATGGCGACATGCCCCTGACCGATGAGGAGGGCGACCTCCACCTCCTCGTTGAAGGGGAACTGGAGAGCGAAGCGAGGATGACCTCCCTCATGGAGGAACCCCACTTCCTCCGATAAGGAAGAGGAAGACGAGGATGTGGAGGAAGAAGAGGAGGAAGATGATTCCTCCTCCTCCGCTGGGTACCCGCCGGCGAAGCCTCCGTGCTTGGGCAGATAGTGAAGATGACGATGATGACGAGGAGGAAGAAGCTCCGGTCGAAGGCTGGGGCAGCGGTGACGAGTTCTCCGGAAGCAGCGCCGGCGGCAGCTACGATGCCGACGATGAGGGCAGCGAGGATTAGTGACATAGGATCAGTAGTATGCGAGCAATCGGCTCTTCTTTTGTTCCTCTTTGAGCAATCGGCTCTTCATTGTAAAAAACCCTCCTTTGTTAATGAAGAAGTATTTCCAGTCAACTGTTTTGCCGATAGTCAAAGTCACAAAATCTCCAAAAAGAGCCGATGGCATCGCACCGGTCTCTATCATAAAAATACGAGGAAAGTCGACCTAGCCGCCCTTCCAAACGGTAACCTGCGACCTCCATCTGAAAAGGCAAACTCAGATCCCCAAATCGCCGCCTGAGCAGTTCCAACCCACAACCACCTACACAGATCTCGACCACGCCGCCCCCGGCTCCTTCAACGCATCCCATGGCGGAATCATCCAACACCGACACCACGGCTTCTGGTCTGAAGGTAATCCTCAACCTCCTCTCGCCGTTCGACTTGACATGGGATTAATGGCAAACACCTGAATTAATGTTTCGCTCCGCTACTAATTTAGGTTTCAGACATTCTTCTGCCACATCCTTCTCTCGCAAATTCGATGTGCCTCGGTCCTCGTTCTTCCGAGAGTCCCGCCCTGTTAATTTCGTGCGAAGCTAACAGAATCCCCTTCGTGAGTCAGAACCTAGATCTGACTTCCTGGGCCGACTGCATGCGAGCCTGGCCTAATCCTCCTGAGGGTTGGGTGGCATGGTACAATAGAGTATCAAAAACCCATTATGCCACTTGGGAAACCATAGGGATAGCCGATGCCTTGTCATTATCATTATCTCCTCTTGAGAAGAATGAGAACATCCTGAAAACCATCGGCTACTTCTGGTCTGATGCACTGAACTGCTTCATGTTTGGCCATGGCCCTATGACACCGACTCTGCTGGATGTGGCCATGATCACAGGCCTAGACATTGCATCCCCCAGCCCTTCTGCATTCAAACTGCCAAAAGTCCCTTTCACTCTTTCCTCTAAAAAAGAGTGTACCAGCTGGGGCGCCTATCTCAATCGTTATATGAAAAACAAAGGCCCCGTGACAGAGAGGGAACACACAGCCTTCCTGAATTTCTGGCTGGAGCACTTCATATTCTGTGGCCCATCACTTGCTCCTACCAAGAATTACCTCTCCCTGGCCTATGAACTTGCTAAAGGCACCCAACTCGGCCTAGGCAAACTGTTTCTTGGAGAGGTCTACCGATCCCTTCAACTGATGTCTGTCAAACTGTTCTCTCAAAAGACAGTTAAAACTGGCGGCCCCTGGTGGTTTATTCAGTTGTGGGCCCAACTATACTTCCAAAACCAAATCCCAGACTTCCCACCGCTGACCACCTGCACCTTTCCGGATGTAAATGGAAAGGAAATTCGATGCACCAGCTATGGCCAAGCCCTGTATGGTCTCCCAGGCAGCAGGCTGATCCCCAAGGAAGCAGCAGGGTGGTTTAAGATTTTCTTCCAAGGTTTGGACAACCCCCTGTTCCACCCTTATACTGAATCGGCAAATTTTGAAAACCCAGTCTCTTTCCGATTGGATGACTTTGCCGATGACGCCAGCACACAGCATTTGTACTCCCTCATGATTCGTCCTTGCTTCCTCCCTGTTGGCATGAGTACCTCGAACCGGATCATCAAGCCCGGTTATGAGTGTTATCAACCGGTAGTGGCAGCCCGACAGCTTGGTCTCGGACAGGTGCCTCCACACTTCTTCTTACATCACCTGACAGCAAGTAGAGCTGAACTGCCTGACATCCTTACTGCCCAAAGGTGTTATACCTTCTTTGACGCTTTGGCCATCCCAATTCCCCGCGACCTCCGTTTCTCCTTCACTACCGATGGTTTTGAAACTTGGTGGTCCATGTGGAAGACCCACGTCTTCAGGAGGGCTCTAGGACCGCTGCTGAGAGAACTTGACGCCGAGTATGACATCCCTGCAGACCAGGTACCATTACTTAAACATTTCTTGTAATGGCTTATGGTGATTGTCTGTGACCTGACTCCATCTCCTGGCAGCAACAAGATGGTCCGGCTCCCACACAAGCCGACGGTTCCCCTTTCGTATTCCTTCCTCCGGCACCAGTGGTTCTCTTCTGCCAGAGCTCGCCACCCCTGAAGAAAGTCATAATGCAGAGTCAGCCGATTTCACCGAAATCGGCTCCCAAGAGTAAAGCATCTTCGGGGCCAGTTGCCCCCCGAGCCTCGACTCAGGCGAGGACGGCGGTGAGGAAGGTGGCTGCCAGGAAAACCCTGAAGCGTAAAGCTCCTGCCCAAGAAAGCTTGCGTGTAAGTCGGTTCAGACCCTGTCCACACTTATCCACTTTCAAATCTTTTACAATACGCTCGTATCCTTTTCTACAGACTTCCACCGAAGAAACCTCCAGCGGGGCCGAAGAATCCAGTCAGGGGGACTCGAGCTCGGGCAATTCCGAGAGGTCCACCACCCAGAGCCAGACGGCTTCACCAGCGCCGGCTTCTAAGAAAAGGTCGATCCCGAACCTCCTGCTCCCCAAGCCCCGACCAGATCGGGGTCACGCACGAAGCGCCGCTGCGTCAAAAGGGCTCGTAAGAACCCACGAGCCTCTCCATCAAGCCAGGAGGTCTCAAATGTAATTATCTCCCCTGGTCACACTTCATGCTAACCCATTGTCATTTGGATCGGCTAATCACTTCCTCCTGCAGACCGAAGAAACTTCTAGCGGAGACGTCGAGGAGGTACCGATGCCATCCGCCACCCTGGACCTAGCCACCTCGACGATCGCGGCTGCCCAAGCGGCTGCCCTATCCAAGTCCACAGAAAAGCCGATCGTCACTACATCGGCTGTTCCTCCTACATTGGGAGAGGTATGCCCCTCCTCCTTGGCTCCATCAATTTCTTCATTGCATGCTAACTCACTTTGTTTGCCCTGTCAGGGTTGTGATCTCTCGAGCTTGCTGACGTTCGATCCAGAATCCATCGAACCAACTTCTTCCAAGGCAAGTGGAGAGCCGAGTCCTAGTACGGTCCATGGTCCACTCCAGCGTCTCAAAGACTTGCTTTCTTCCTCAACTGAGACCCTGATTGAAAATTCCGAGGAAGTCAAAGGCATCCTCGAGGATATCCAGCCCCATCTCCCTATGACACTGCAAGTGAAGCTCTGGCCCGCTGTTACCCTGTCGGTCTTTAAGTCAAGGGTGCAATCGGCTCGACAAAGGATTACTCTTCGCCACTCCCAGCTTCCGCTGAGAGCCGATATTGCCGAAAAGTGTCGACGGCTCAATGAGAAGAAGGCTGCTCTGGACGCCAAGACGGACACTTCTGCCAATCGCGCCGAACTCGAGACCCTGCGCAAGGAGCTGGAGAGCCTTGAAGAGAGGGTAAGGGTGACCAAGCAGCTCATCCAAGACAAGGAAGCCCTTATTGCCCGTTCTCAAGACGAAGCAAAAGGCCTCACAGCCGATCTGAAGACCGATCTGGCTGAAATTCGTACCCTGAGCGGCCAGCTGGTGACGGGTAGAGACGAGGACGACGAAGCTGAGATCGCGGGGTAGATCGCATCCGTGTCGATGCCCTTCATGCCCTTGACGCGTTTCTCCGGTAGGGACATGTTTCGAACTTGAGTGAATGCCTTATTGTACTTGCTACATTTTTTTTTGGGCGATTTTCCACCGGCTCCTAATATTTCATTGCCCCTATGTGCTGTCTGCCTGCTCATGTGCCCCCCGAATACGTCAGGTGCTGCAGATATCGGCTCTGCGTTGTCGGTAGGATTATGCTGAACATCGACTCTGATCATGGACCAATGCCAATTTCCCTGCCCTAAACCGATGTAAACCCATACTCCAGTCTTCATCACCCGCTAGATTGATGCTGAATGCCGGCGAAAACGTATGGCACGGATAATACGGGGCGGCTGCTGAATTGGCCCTATTTCATTGCCTGCTCAAAAGGTTTACACCTCGTCGTGCCGACGATGTCTCATCACCGGCCTTCCTTCGTTTGGGGCGTCATACTCCCCTTTTGCGTTCGACGCTCGTATGTGACAGGAGTGCCGTCTGCCATCTCAGATGTAGATGGCGAGGTGGTTGATGTCGAAGCTTGTCCCACCGGGCGTGCCAGAATGTGTTGCGGTCAAAACCCACCGGCGGGCAGCGACGGGCAACACGATAGAGCCGGGAACAACCTAGAGCTGCGGCTGGCCGAGGTCCCTCCGCGACGGCCCGCAAAGCCTCAGTACACACCGTGATGCTGATGCAAGGCGTGCCACCTGACCTATACCTGGTCGGAAGGTGATGGAGATGCCTCGCTTAGTTTCCTGCATGGCATACACGTAAACATTAAATACGAGCCTCGATCGGCTCTCAGGTTATCCTGTGAATCGGCTAAAGGAGCCGATCCACCCATGATTCGTACGAGGTGCACGAATATATGGTGGTCTGCTTGATCAAGATAAAGCTAATTCAATCTCGACGATTTAGGGTTTTCCGCATAATCGGATCATCCTACTCACGATTGGGCCTCGCGGCCACGCACGGTGATCGTAAGCCGATCCTAGATAGGGCCTAAAAACCAACACGAGGTTGATCCCCGGAACATCCTGTCTAGGACTAGCAAACGACACCCTACGTGCCGCTGGATCCTCCAACCCTTTGTAAGGCCTAACTATTGCAGATATTAAACTAATCCTTGATGAACAAGGAGCAACCGTAACGGATCGGATCTACTAAATAATGATCAAGCGGGGTGCCGCCCCTACACCTAAGATAGGTGTAAGGGCGGCTAGATATGCAAGGGTTGCACTACGATAGCATGTTACGAAGAACTATGCTAACCCTAACACATCTATGATAACTACGTTGCTCGCCATCAAAAAGGCTTCATACGAGCAACGCATGAACAACATAAAGCTTATGCTGCCTAGATCGCAAGATGCGATCTAGGCAGCATGATGCTTACCGGTAGAAACCCTCGAGACGAAGGAGTTGGCGATGCGCCGAGATTGATTGGTTGGTTGAACGTTGGTTGTTGTTTATTTCATAAACCCTAGATACATATTTATAGTCCAGGGGACTTTCTAATTTAGGCGTGCACCTAACCGTGCACGGGTAAAACTCTATCTTCTAATCTAAGATGCGATCTACTATATTACAGATATATGGGCAATCTAGCCCAACTTTGCATATAAGGCCGATCCACGTATTTCTTCCGTATATAATCTTCAAGCCCATCTTGATCGCGGCCCACCTCTGACTCGGTCAAATTCTGGTGATAACACATGCCCCCCTGGTTTTGGAACATTGGGCAGTTCTTCAATCCAGCAGCCGGCTGCTCGCTCAAGCGGCTCCACCAGCCGGGGCCGGATGCCGGCTAGGACTAAGCCGTTAGCCTTTTCCACTTGTCCGTTGGACTCTGGGTGCGCCACAGAAGATAGGGCCATCCGGATCCCCATTTCCCCGCAATAGCGAGAGAAGATGCCTTGGGAGAAGTTGCTGCCGTTGTCGGTGATAATGCTGTGGGGGTAGCCGAATCTCACAATGATTTCCTTGAGGAATGTGACGGCTGTGGAGCCGTCCAGCTTCTTGATTGGCTTGGCTTCGATCCACTTGGTGAATTTGTCAATCATCACCAAGAGATGTGTCATGCCGCCTCGCGCTGTTCTGAATGGGCCTACCATATCCAAGCCCCATACGGCAAATGGCCATGTGATGGGGATGGTTTTCAAGGCGGAAGCCGGCTGGTGTCTCTTCTTTGCGAAGCGCTGACAGCCGTTGCACTTCTTCACCAACTCTTCTGCGTCTCTGAGCGCAGTCGGCCAGTAGAAACCGTGCCGGAAGGCTTTGGCCACTATGGCTCTGGATGAGGCGTGATGTCCGCACTCTCCCTGATGGATTTCCCGTAGGAGTTCAATCCCTTCAGCCGGCTCGACGCACCGCTGGAACACCCCACTTACGCTGCGTTTGTACAGCTGGTGGTTGATGATTGTGTAGGCCTTGGCCCTTCTCTCAATCTGCCTGGCCTGGACTCTATCATCAGGCAGCACACCGTCGGTGAGGTAGGAGAGGAATTCTTGTGCCCATGAAGGTACGCATCTTATCTCGAATACGCTGACCAACAGGGCCTCCTGCGTGGGAGCTTCCGGATTCGACTGCATGGTCGCCGGGTTCGGCTTGCTAGCCGGCGGGTTCGGCTTGCTAGCCCCCGAGTTTGGCGATGAAGCCCCCGGGTTGGACTGAGAAGTCCCCGGGTTCGGCATGGTAGCCGGCGGGTTCGGCTTGTTAGCCCCCGACTTGGGCGATGAAGCCCCCGGGTTCGGCTGAGCAGCCCCCGGGTCAGCCGGCACGAATATTGAATCCGAATCCGGTGACGGTATGATGGACGGCTTCTTGAGAACCGCCAAGGCGATGCCCGGCGGAATGGCTTGCCGGGTTGAGCCAATCTTGGACAAGGCGTCAGCCGCCTCGTTGCTTGCTCGTGGCACATGGTGGAATTCGCAGCCGTCGAAGAAGCCGGATAGCTGCTGGACATGGAAGCGGTATGAGGCCATGTTGGCGTCCTTCGCGTCCCAGTCGCCAGATGCTTGTTGTATGACCAAGTCGGAGTCGCCGAAGCAGAGTATGCGACGCACGCCAATCTCCTTGGCCAGCTTCAGCCCATGAATGAGCGCTTCATACTCCGCCACATTGTTGGATGCGGCGAAGTGGATCTGCAGGACGTAGTCCAGCCGGTCTCCCTTGGGAGAGGTGATGACGATGCCGGCTCCCAAGCCGTTGCGCATCTTCGAGCCGTCAAAGTGCATCTTCCAATGTGTGGAATCCGGCACAGGCGGCAGGTATTGCATCTCAGCCCAGTCGACGAAGAAGTCCGCGAGGATCTGCGACTTGATGGCTGTGCGTGGCTCGTAGAGGATGGTGTGGGCGGCTAGCTCCAGGGCCCACTTGGCAACCCGGCCGTTGGCGTCCTTGCTGCCGATGATTTCCGCCAAGGGCGCTGTGGCAACCACCTTGATGGGGTGCTCTTGGAAGTAGTGCTTGAGCTTCTTGGCCGCCATGTACACGCCGTAGGTGACCTTCTGGTAGTGGGGGTAGTTTTGCTTCGACTGGGAGAGCACTTCGCTAAGGTAATAGACTGGGCGCTGAACCAGCTGCTCTCTGTCGGCTTCTTTGCGCTCCACCACCAGGACAACGCTAACCACTCGGTTGGTGGCTGCGATGTACAACAACATCGGCTCCATTGAAGCCGGCGTTGCAAGGATTGGCGCGGTTGAGAGCACGCGCTTCAAGTCACGGAAGGCTTCATCCGCCTGCGGTGACCAGACGAATTTGTCCGCCTTCTTCATCAATTGATACGAGGCAGTGCCTTCTCCCCCAGCCGGCTGACGAAGCGGCTCAAGGAAGCCAGGCAGCCAGCGAACTTCTGGACGTCCTTGAGGCACTGCGGCAGTTCCATCTTCTCCAGGGCACTGATCTTGTCCGGGTTGGCTTCGATCCCTCGCTGAGAGACGAGGTAGCCAAGGAGCTGGCCAGACGGCACACCGAATGTGCACTTGGCCGGGTTGAGCTTCATCCGAAATCTTCTCAGATTGGTGAAGGTTTCTCTCAGGTCATCAAGGAGGGTAGTCGTCTCCTTGGTCTTTACAACGACATCATCCACATATGCGTGAACGTTTCTGCCGATTTGATCCTGCAAGCATTTTTGCATGCACCTTTGGTAGGTGGCGCCTGCATTTTTCAAGCCGAACGGCATAGTCGTGTAGCAGTAAGCCCCATACGGGGTAATGAACGAAGTCTTTATTTGATCAGCCGGATTCAAAGGAATCTGGTGGTAGCCTGAATAGGCATCTAGGAAAGACAACAGTTCACAGCCGGCAGTCGAGTCTATAACTTGATCTATGCGCGGCAGGGGGAAGGGGTCCTTCGGGCACGCCTTGTTGAGGCTGGTGTAGTCGATACACATGCGCCAGGAGCCGTTCTTCTTCAAAACCAGGACCGGGTTCGCCAACCAGTCCGGGTGCAGCACTTCCATGATGAAGCCGGCAGCTAGGAGCCGGGCGATTTCTTCACCGATGGCCTTCCTTCGTTCTTCGGCGAAGCGCCTGAGAGGCTGCTTCACCGGCTTGGCTTCAGGCCGGACGTGGAGGTGGTGCTCAGCCAACTCCCTCGGCACACCCGGCATGTCTCTTGGAGTCCATGCGAAGATGTCCCGATTCTCACGGAGGAAGCTGGTGAGCTCGCTTTCCTATTTCTTGCTCAAGCCGGCACCGATGGTGACGTACTTGTCCGGCTGCGCCGGGTCCAGCAGGATCTTCTTGGTGTTGTCGGCCGGCTGGAAGTGAGTCGTCCCAGCCGGGTTGCCCGCAGCCGGCATGTCTGTCTGCGCGGCCTTGGCGAGGGCGACGGCGTCGTGGATGAGCTGCTTCTCGGTGGCGATGACCAGCGTCTGGGCCATCTTGGAGCTCTGCGTGGCGCAGTCCATGGAGCGGCGATAGTCGCCGGCTATGGTGATGACCCCCTTGGGGCCAGGCAGCTTCATCTTCAGGTACCCGTAGTGGGGCACCGCCATGAACTTGGTCAGGGCCGGCCTGCCCAGGAGCGCGTGGTAGGGACTCACGAGGTCCACCACCTCGAACTCGATTCTCTCGGTGCGGAAGTGATCCGGCTTCCCGAACATCACCTCCAGCGTGATCCGGCCGATCGGCTGGCAGCAGTGGCCTGGCACGATGCCATGGAAGACGGTGGGGGTGGGGCGCAACTCGGCCTCCTGGATGCCCAGCTTGCGGGCGGTGTCGCGGTAGAGGATGTTGATGCTGCTGCCGCCGTCGATGAGGACGCGCGAGAAGCGCACGCTGCGCCGGGTTGTGCCGATGGTGGGGTCGAGGACCATGGCGTAGCTGCCCGGCTTCGGCAGGACAGCCGGTGTGTCGCGGCGATCAAAAGTGATGGCCTGCTCTGACCAGTTTAGGTACTGGGGGACCGGCGGTATGACCGCGTTGACCTCGAGGGAACGGCTCTGCTGGCTCGTCTTGTCCTCGGGCTCGGAGGTGAAGATGATGTAGGTAGCATCTTCGGCCAGATATCGGCCATGGTGCACTTGGTTAGCCTCGTGGTGCTCGAGGTTGGCGTTCTCTGCGCCGGCTTGGCCACCCGGCCCGCCGGCTGGTGGAGGCGGGGGTGGAGGCGGGAGAGGTTCACCGCTTGTCAGCCGCTTCATGAAGTGGCAATCGCGGGTGGTGTGGTTGGAGGGGTTCTTGCCGCTGTGGTACTTGCACGGCGAGTCGAGCATCTGCTCGAAGGTGTACTTCGGCTTCCATTGCCGGTCTTGCTTCTGGCGGCGGCTGCCGCCTGCCGCGTTGTCTGCCACGGCGGCTACGTGGGCGGAGCCGTACCGGCGGTCCGGCTGGTCGCTGTGACGCTTGCCGCGGTAGTTGTCCCGCCGGCTGCCATGCGAGGCGCCCTCGGCCGGCTTGTTGTTGTCCCTTCTGGTGGGGCCGGCGAAATGTCAGCCGGCGCCTTGCCGGCTTCCTCAGCCAGCGCGTACTTGTCGGCGATGGCCATCAAGGCGGCCATCGACTTGGGGTCGCTGCGGCGCAGCTTGTGCCACAACATGGTGTTGGGCCGACAGCCTCCCATGAAGAAGCTGATGGCCTGGATCTCGTGCACGCCCTCGCAGGAGTTGCGCATCTCGCACCAGCGCGTCAGGTACGCGCGATCCGTCTCGTCGGGGCCCTGCTTGCACATCTCAAGCTGGGGGCTGACCCGGCCGGCGGTAAGTGCCGGTGAAGGCCGCTTCAAAGTCCAGCCAGCCGTTTATGCTGCCGGCTGGCAGGTTGTTGAGCCATGTGCGGGCGGAGCCGACCAGCATGAGGGGGGAGTAGCGCACAGCCCAGCGCTTGTTGCCTTTGGCGATGCCGACTGCGGTGGAGTAGTCCTGCAGCCAGTCCTCCGGCTTGGCGGTGCCGTCGTACTTGGGGGTGTCGCGGGGGAGCGTGAAGCCTTCGAGCGTGGGCTCGTTGGCGATGCGGGGCCCGAAGCACTTTGGGCCGGCTGGAGCTTCTTCTTCCGCAATGCGGGATTCGACCAGCCGGTCGAGGCGTTCTCGGGCGTCGGCGGGCTCGATGCGCGGGCCCAGCCGGGAGTGTGCCGGCTGGCGTGCGCCGCTTGCTTCTGGAGCCGGCCGGTGCTGGCGGCGGGGCTCGGAGTCTTGCTCCTGGTTCCGGCTTGGAGGAGGCCGGCTGCGGCTGCTGCCGCTCGGCTGGTGGCTCGGCCGGCTCGAGCTTGCGTGCGTGGCCCGGGAGTCACGGTGCCGGCTTGGTGCTGGGGAGGCGGACTCGGCCGAGTCCCTGGCGCCTTCCCTGTCGTTGCCTGCAGCTCCACGAGCGTGAGAAGCTCTGGGGGCATTGACATACCTGGGGTCGGCCGCCTGCCTGGTGGCTGCGTTGAGCAGCTCAGTCACCCGCTTGGTCTGGCGGCGTAACTCTTCGCCTTCGAGGCGGTTCAGCTCTTCTGCGGCGGCTTGTGCCGCGCGCATGTTCTTGTCGGGGGTGTTGTAGACGGGGAGCTCCGCGGACGGAGCCGGCGAAGGAGCGCCGTCGCGGGCGATCTCGGCGCCAAGGTCGCGGCCCCTGCGGCGGATATGGCCGGCTCGGCTTGGCTCGTCGCCGCCTGGAGTGAGGCCGTGGGCGCGGTTGTACTCGCGCTGGGTGATCTCCATCTGGCGCTTAGCAGCAGCCAGTTCTTCTGTTTGCTTGAGGAGGAGCTGGCGGTGCGCCTCCAAATCCGCCTCGATGGCGGTGGGGTCGGCACCAGGCGTGAGCGGGGTGCTCAGTTTGCCCGGACTTCGTCCAGCCGGGACGGTGGTGGTGGCGCTTTCGGGCCCGAGCCGGAGGCGTTGGGGTCGATGTTGCGCTCCAGGTTGGGGCCGCGGGTGCGCGGGTTCTTGGTGGGGAGCTCCTCGCCAGCCATCATGACTTGCACGACGGCGGGGCTGGCGGGAGCGCTGCTGCCGGCTCGCGGAGGAGGGCTTGCGCAGCACCTGCCGCGGGTAGCGCGGCGGTGCGACGGTGGCGACGTAGACGTCGTGGCCGCCGAAGGAGATGACGCTGCCGCCGGCTGGGAAGGGCCGGTCGGCGAAGCAGCCAGACGTTGTCGGCACGTCGAGGAGCCGAATCTCCAGATCAAGCCTGAAGCGACTCGCTCGCCGGTGGTGATGGTGAGGCCCGTCCGGATGAAGACACCGGCCGAGGATGCTGAAGGCCCCACGGTGGGCGCCAAATGTCGTGGTATCATCACGGCATATGCCATAGGGTGGCTAATCGAAGGTGGTTCCTGAGAGATCTCACGGCGGTATCCGGATGCGGGTATGGGGACGAGCGACACGGCGACGTACCCAGGTTCGAGGCCCTCCGATGGAGGTAAAACCTCTACTCCTGCTAGAGTGTATATGATGATCACACAATACAATGGTGCTCCTAGAGCTGTGTCCGGCTGCTCCTGGGAGGCTAAGGGAGACGATGGTCTCTCTCACAGGGCAGCGCTAAGGGTGGAATGAAGTGAGAATGATCGATCCCCTGCACGAGAGGGGGTAGTGCGGCTTATATAGGCGCCGGCACTTTACATATAAGACCCTATAGTCTACTGGCCGGCTTGGCCGGCTCCGGCTTCCGCTCCTTCCCGAGGCGGTGACGTCAGGAGCCGTTGAGGCATCGTGGCCTGTCCCATCCGGCTGCCAAGGTCAGCGGTATGGAGAGGAGGTGTCCCTGTCGCCGTCAGCCACTGTAGCCAGTACGGATCGACGTAGACCATGATGGCCTGTCCGGCGCGTGGCACTATTGCTCCACAGTGCCCCGCGCTTTACGGAAGATGAAGTCAGCGTGGACTTTGGGAACCCGGACCACCAACCCGGTTCCTTCCAGTGCAAGACTCGCCAGCCTCGAGTCGGTCTGAGGTACAAACCCCCAGTCGGATATGGCTTGTAGAAGCCGGCCCAGCTACAGCATTGGTGGCCGTAGCCAGGCCGACTAGGACCTAGAGCCAGCCGGCTTCCGGACCAGCCGGCCACGGCGCCAGCCGGCTGCACCTCAGCCGGCCTTTGCCGCGAGCCGGCCAGTGGCCAGCCGGCTGCTCCGCGTCCATTGCCCTACCCGGGGTCTTCCCCCCGACATTAGCCCCCGAAGCTGGCAAGGTCCTGCGTTTAGAAGGACCTAGGCAGGTTTTCCTGGCTTCTCGAATATATTTGACGGCACTTGGAGGGGCCGACTGAGAATTTCCATTCAGCCGGCTGCGCCCTCATCCGGCTCGTTCCTGCCGGCTGCTTCTAGCCGGCCGCTTTTTACACTTATGCAGCTTTTGCTTTCTCGCAAGTTTTGGTGGCGTCTCCGCCTTGCTGATGACTTTTGGTCCGAGTTGAACTTATTGTCCGGCTCCGGCTTGCGGCGCGCCGGAGTCTCCGCCGCCTCGGGTCCTGCACCCGACTTGACCGGTCTGACGCCTGGCTCTGCGGTCGGTTCGTCTGGTCACATCAATGTCTCCTCCGGATCCGGTGCGGTAGTGGGGGACGTGGTGTGGCCGTTTTCGGTAACCGCTGTGGTCGTGGGAGGAGTTACGGCGCAATAAATCCGGGGACGTGGCCCACGTTCGCCACTTGGAGGCCAACCGCCCGCGGCAGGAGGCTATAAATGCCGCGGGGGAGGCATCGAGGCGGCCACTTGCCCCTTTCTTCCTCCTCGCGCTCCTGCTTCGCTCCCTCTTCGCTCGAGCTCCTCGCTACTCCGGCGCTCGTTTCCCTGGCGAACTCCGGCGGGCCGCCGCCGACGTTCTTCCGCCGCCGCCGCCACTCCGCAATCCGGCGCCACGGGGCCGCGCGTTTCCACGGAGCGTCCTCAGCCGCCGTCGTCGCCGCCGCGGCAAGGCTCTTCTTCGCCCTTTCGCCTCTCGTGGTCATCTTCTTCTTCTTCCTCGACAATGGCCTCCCCAGCGGATCGTGGAGGGGCTCGTACATGCGGGAGGACGACATCGAGCGGCTGGTGCGCCTCCGCCGGATCCCGCGGTGGTCACGCGGGTGCCCGGCGAGGAGACGGAGCCCGCGCCGGAGCCCGGCGAGCGCGTCGTCTTCGGCGCGCACCTCGATCGCGGGCTGGGCCTGCCGGCTTCCACATTCTTCCGGCAGTTCCTCGACAACTTCGGCCTGCAGCCGCACCACCTGCCGGCCAACGCGTGCGTCCTCCTCAGCTGCTTCGTGGCGTTCATGGAGGCCTACGCCGGCTTGTGGCCGGACATCGACTTCTGGAGCCGGCTGTTCTACTTGAAGGCGCAAACCACCGAGGGCCGCCTGCGGGCCTGCGGCGCCGCCTCGATCTACACTCGGCCCGGTACGCCTTTCCCCAAAATCCCCACCGTTGACTCGGTGAAGAACTGGCAGATGTCGTTCTTCTATGTGCGCAACGAGGGGCAGCTCGTCGACCGGATCAACTTGCCGGAGTTCAACCCGGCTCCTCCAGTCGGCCGGATCAACTGGAGCTACAACGCCCGCTCGACGGATCAGAACGCCGAGGTGATGGAATAAAAATATGGTTTCAGCCTGATAATGTTGTCGATGAAGAAGGGGATGCCTTGGGCATCCCAAGCTTAGAGTCTTCTTGATATATGCAGGGGTGAACCACCGGGGCATCCCCAAGCTTAGACTTTTCACTCTTCTTGATCATAGTATATCATCCTCCTCTCTTGACCCTTGAAAACTTCCTTCACACCAAACTTCTCATAAACTTCATTAGATGGGTTAGTACATAATCAAAAACTCACATGTTCAGAGGTGACACAATCATTCTTAACACTTCTGGACATTGCTCAAAGCTACTGGAAGGTAATGGAACAAAGAAATCCACCCAACACAGCGAAAGAAGCAATGCGAAATAAAAGGCAGAATCTGTCAAAACAGAACAGTCCGTAAAGACGAATTTTTAATAAATACTTCCGTTGCTCAGATCAGAAAACTCAAAACTAATGAAAGTTGCGTACATATCTGAGGAACACGCACGTAAATTGGCATATTTTTCTGATTTTTCTACAGAGAAAACAGCCCAGATTCGTGACAGATAGAAATCTGTTTCTGCGCAGAAATCCAAATCTAGTATCAACCTTCGATTAGAGGCTTCACTTGGCACAACAAAACACAAAACTAAGATAAGAAGAGGTTGCTACAGTAGTAAACAACTTCCAAGACACAAATATAAAACAAAGTACAGTAGCAAAATAACACATGGGTTATCTCCCAAGAAGTTCTTTCTTTATAGCCATTAAGATGGGCTCAGCAGTTTTAATGATGCACTCGCAAGAAATAGTATTTGAAGCAAAAGAGAGCATCAAGAGGCAAATTAAAAACACATTTAAGTCTAACATGCTTCCTATGAAAAGGAATCTTGTAAATAAACAAGTTCATGAAGAGCAAAGTAACAAGCATAGGAAGATAGAACAAGTGTAACTTCAAGATTTTAAGCATATAGAGAGGTGTTTTAGTAACATGAAAATTTCTACCACCATATTTTCCTCTCTCATAATAACTTTCAGTAGCATCATGAGCAAACTCAACAATATAACTATCACATAAAGCATTCTTATCATGAGTCTCATGCATAAAATTATTACTCTCCACATAAGCATAATCAATTTTATTAGTTGTAGTGGGAGCAAATTCAACAAAGTAGCTATCATTATTATTCTTATCAAGTGTAGGAGGCATAGTATAATCACAACAAAATTTACTCTCCATAGTAGGTGGCACCAAAAGACCACTATCATTATAATCATCATAAATAGGAGGCAAAGTATCATCAAAGAAAATTTTCTCCTCAATGCTTGGGGGACTAAAAAGATCATGAAAACCAGCTTCCCCAAGCTTAGAACTTTCTATATTATTATCAACAATGGTGTTCAAAGCGTTCATACTAATATTACTACCAGCATGCAAATAAGATTCCATAGGTTTTTTAATTTTTGCATCAAACAATCCATGTTTTAAATCAGGAAATAGAATAAGAAGCTCATTCTTGTCCATTATGCCAAACTAGTGTAAACAAGAAACAAAAAGATGCAATTGCAGGATCTAAAGGAAATAGCTTCGAGTACTTACAACGGCGAAAATAGCTTAGTAGCCGAGATCCGGAGTGTGAGTACCTTTTACCTTTCCTCCCCGGCAACGGCGCCAAAATAACTTGATGTCTACGCCCTCCTTTTCTGTAGACGGTGTTGGGCCTCCAAGAGCAGAGGTTTGTAGAACAGCAGCAAGTTTTCCCTTAAGTGGATCACCCAAGGTTTATCGAACTCAGGGAGGAAGAGGTCAAAGATATCCCACTCATGCAACCCTGCAACCACAAAGTAAGAAGTCTCTTGTGTCCCCAACACACCTAGTAGGTGCACTAGTTCGGCGAAGAGATAGTGAAATACAGGTGGTATAAATAAGTAGTGGCAACGGCACCAGAAAAGTGCTTTGCCGGACGATAAACAAGCAGTAACGCAGCAGTAGTAACGTAGTAAAACAGTAAACAAGCAGCGATAGCAGTATTTAGGAACAAGGCCTAGGGATTAGACTTTCACTAGTGGACACTCTCAACATTGATCACATAACAGAATAGATAAATGCATACTCTACACTCTTGTTGGATGATGAACACATTGCGTAGGATTACACGAATCCTCAATGCCGGAGTTAACAAGCTCCACAATTCAATGTTCATATTTAAATAACCTTAGAGTGCATGAAAGATCAATAAGACTAAACCAAGTACTAACATAGTATGCACACTGTCACCTTCACACTATGTAGGAGGAATAGATCACATTAATACCATCATAGCAATAGTTAACTTCATAATCTACAAGAGATCATAATCATAGCATACGCCAAGTACTAACACGGATGCACACACTGTCACCATTACACCGTGCAGGAGGAATAAAACTACTTTAATAACATCACTAGAGTAGCACATAGATGAATTGTGATACAAAACACATTGCAATCATAAAGAGATATAAATAAGCACTTCACTATGCCATTCATAACAGTGAATAAGTATTCTGTGAAATATAGCCTAAGAGACCCACACGGTGCACACACTGTCACCTTTACACACGTGGGACAAGGAGTCTCCGGAGATCACATAAGTAAAACTCACTTGACTAGCATAATGACATCTAGATTACAAGCATCATCATATGAATCTCAATCATGTAAGGCAGCTCATGAGATTATTGTATTGAAGTACATAGGAGAGAGATGAACCACATAGCTACCGGTACAGCCCCGAGCCTCGATGGAGAACTACTCCCTCCTCATGGGAGCAGCAACGGTGATGAAGATGGCGGTGGAGATGGCGGTGGTGTCGATGGAGAAGCCTTCGGGGGACACTTCCCCGTTCGGCGCGTGCCGGAACGAGACTCTGTCCCTCAGATCTTGGCGCGATGGCGGCGGCGGAAGATTTCTGTGGGTTTCGTCGAACGTCCTAGGGTTTTCGCGACGGAGGCTTTAAATAGGCGGAAGGGCAGCCTCGGAGGGGCCTGGGCCACCACACCATAGGGCGGCGCGGCCCCCCTGGCCGCCGGGTGTAGTGTGGGGTGATGACAGTATAGGGGGTGTATCGTAGTATCTTCGATAAGTAAGAATGTCGATCCCAACGAGGAGCAGAAGGTGTTGACAAGCAGTTTCGATGAAGGATTCACTGTAAATGCTCACAGACAAGTATTCAGGGGGTTTTGATGTAACAGTTGAATAAAGTACGAGTATGTAAAGTGCGAGAGTAACAATTGCAGCGAGTGGCCCAATCCTTTTTAGCACAAAGGACAAGCCGGTTTGTTTACTTATAATGACCAAACGTTCTCGAGGACACACGGGATTTTAGTCTAGTGCTTTCGCTACATACGGCTAAATAATCTTCATTGTTATGATAAGTGTTGTGTGGGTGAACCTATGCTAATGTACCGCCCTTCCTAGGACTAATACATACTTGTGATTATACCCCTTGCAAGCATCCGCAACTACAAGAAAGTAATTAAGAATAAATCTAACCACAGCCTTAAACTCGAGATCCTGCGATCCCTCCTGCATCGATATACCAATGGGGGTTTAGGTTTCTGTCACTCCGGCAACCCCGCAATTGGCAAACGAGTACAAGATGCATTCCCCTAGGCCCATAAATGGTGAAGTGTCATGTAGTCGACGTTCACATGACACCACTAGAAGAATAACACCACAACTTAAATATCACACCATTGAATATTACTCAACCATAGTTCACTACTAACATTTAGACTTCACCCATGTCCTCAAGAACTAAACGAACTACTCACGAGACATCATACGGAACATGATCAGAGGTGATATGATGATGAATAACAATCTGAACATAAACTTGGTTCAATGGTTTCACTCAATAGCATCAACAACAAGTAGAGATCGATACCGGGAGAGTTTCCCCTATCAAACAATCAAGATCAAACCCAAATTGCTACGGCGGTGACGGTGTCCAGCGGTGATGACGGCGGTGATGATGGTGGAGATGATGATGATGGTGATGGCGATGATGTCCAGCTCGATGACGGTGACGATGGCGTCGATTTCCCCCTCCGGAGGGAATTTCCCCGGCGGATTCCTGCCCGCCGGAGAGCTCTTTTCTCTCTGGTGTTCTCCGCCCCGCAGAGGCGGCTGTAACTCTTCGCGAGGTACCCTCTGTGGCTTAGGTTTTCGGGACGAAGGATTTCGCGAAGAAAAGGAGGCGAAAGGGGTCGTGGGCCCCCCAGACCACATGGCGGCGCGGCCAGGGCCTGGGCCGCGCCGCCCTAGGGTGTGGGCCCACCCTGGGTCCTCCTGGCCCCTCCTTCTGGCTTCCTTCGTCATCTTGAAAAATAGGATTTTTGGTATAATTTCCTCCCACAGTTGATCTTCCGAAATATTGCGTTCTGACGGTGCTTTTTCCAGCAGAATCCTGGCTCCGGTGCTTGATCCTCCAATAATGATGAAACATGCAAAATAGATGAAATAACATAAGTATTGTGTCCCAATATGAAATATATCAATGAATAACAGCAAATTATGATATAAAATAGTGATGCAAATTGGACGTATCAACTCCCCCAAGCTTAGACTTCGCTTGTCCCCAAGCGAAACTGAACTCGATAGACATGACCACATGTTTATGGAGTGAAGAGTCGATAAATAAAATACGGACAAGAAGCATCATATTCATTCACACAGGACATTATAGTAAACAACCTCTTATAACTCATATTGAAACAAGTATAAGGTAATCACAAGTAAAGGTGCATGAGAAATCATGATTGGTGATGGCAAACTTCGTTCTTGGTCAGAGAACAATTAACAGATTATATTTATCTCATTGAGCAGCGCTCTCATGTTAAAGTTTATAAGGCACAACTTGCATACTCAATCATAATGGTCTTCTCATGATCATTGATAACTTGCAAAGCTATATTCATTCAGATAAAACTTGTACTAAACAAGGAAGAATAAAAGACATGATGTAGCAAATCACAATATAATGGTTTGATCACAACTACTCAAATGCTTGCTTGAGATGGAGGGAAATAGGTTTACTGACTCAACATAAAGTAAAAGACAGGCCCTTCACAGAGGGAAGCAGGGATTAAATCATGTGCTAGAGCTTTTTCAGTTTTGCAATCATATAAAGAGAATAAAAGTAACATTTTGAGAGGTGTTTGTTGTTGTCAACGACTAGCGGGTACTCTAACCCCCTTGCCAGACAACCTCCTAAGAGCGGCTCCCATATTATTTTCATTTTGTGTGGCACTCCTTCCAACCTTTCTTTCACAAACCATGGCTAACCGAATCCTCGGGTGCCTGCCAACAATCTCATACCATGAAGGAGTGCCTTTTTATTTTAGTTTTATTATGATGATGACACTCCCCCAACCTTTGCTTACACAAGCCATGGCTAACCGAATCCTTCGGGTGCCGTCCATCAATCACATACCATGGAGGAGTGTCTATTTAGTTTAATTAATTTGGGACTGGGAATCCCATTGCCAGCTCTTTTTGCAAAATTATTGGATAAGCGGATGAAGCCACTAGTCCATTGGTGGAAGTTGCCCAACAAGATTGAAAGATAAAACACTACATACTTCCTCATGAGCTATGAAACATTAACACAAATAAGAGATACTAAGTTTTGAATTGTTTAAAGGTAGCACATGAAGTATTTACTTGGAATGGCAGAAAATACCATGTAGTAGGTAGGTATGGTGGACACAAATGACATAGGTTTGGGTTAAGGTTTGGATGCACGAGAAGTATTCCCTCTCAGTACAGGTCTTTGGCTAGCAAGGTTAATTAGCAAGCATAAGAGTCGAGGGAAACAAACAAATATACATATGATAGAAACAATCATGCATCTTCCTTGTAAGCACAAACAATTTTAACTTCAGAATAGTAAGCTATGAGCTAACAAGAAAGACAATGAAACATCTACATGTATTTCTCTTTTCTACTTAAACCTCAAAGTGTTGTTGCTATTGACCAATGCTAAGTTTGCCAAAACCAAATAGATTTATTCAATGCTCCCAAAGTGATACCAATACTAACAACAAGGTGAATCATATAGTAGAGATTGCAAACTAAAATAAGATGTGCAATATGTAAATGATAAGACTTCTCATTAATATTCCATAACGATAACTCACACCAAGGGATACATAGATAACCAACTAAAGGAGAGATACTTCCAAACGCAACCCATCTTATATGATAACTTCCCTACTCATGATATGACACTACTTGACAATAAAAGTAAAAGGTAGTGATAATGTGATACCGCGGCACTCCCCCAAGCTTGGAACAAACCAAGGGGATGCCAATACCGATGATGAATTACTCCTTTGGTGATGGTGGTGATGAATTCCTGACAAGCTTCTCAATAAGCTCCTGAAGCTCGTCAATCCTGTATATGAGATTGCGAATCATCTCTGAATTGTGCTCGACGCGGTTAAGGAGTCTGTCCGACGGTGAGTCCCAACTCTTGGAGTTATTTCCCCACTCTTCAGCCTCAGGCTCCTTCTCTCCTGCAGTGTTAGAGCGATCTATATCCCACTGGCTAGGCAATGCTGCCTTGGGAGTCCCTTCAATTTGATTATTGAAAATTAGATTGTGGAAGGGGTGATGAGTGCCTGATGGAGATGTTTTCGGAGCTAGGTAATGACGTGGAACCCCTCCTCCAGTGCGAATTCTTGCGCTCTTGTTTGCACTAAAAGGGTTGTCCACCACCTTGATGCTTGCGATAGTAGCACGCGGGTGTGCGCGCGAATCTTCCTCCACCTCTTCTTCATCCTCTTCCTTGACGTCCTTGTCTTCCTCTTTCCACCCAAGATCTCGATCATCTTCATCCGGAAACTCCTTGCCCTTGTTCTTGGAAACCATGGTGCTTCTAAACTGAAAACAGATCCTGGCAGAAACAGCTCGAAACAAAACACGTCGAAAACACGATATACGGACCTCCAGGGGTCCGGGGGATTATATAGCAAAAATTTTCACGACAAACGGAAAGTACCAGATCAAACCAGAGTCGGAAAGGGGACGGGGCGGCCAGACCATAGGTCGGCGCGGGCCCAGGCTTGGCCGCGCCGGCCTATGGTGGCGCCCTCGTGCGTCCTTTCCACTCCGTTTCGAACTCGTAATTTCTCATATTTTCCAAAAACAGCGAAAATATTGTTCGGAAAGTAAATTGCGTACTTTTCATTACCAGTACTGTTACCTATTCAAAGTCGAGTTCTGGCGGACTGTCAATTTGCCCTTTGATGAAAGCTTCCGGTGTTTCCACTTGAATAATATCAACATCAACATTATAAGAATCACCCGAGATATAATGCTTGAGTCTTTGTCCATTCACCACTTGCGTAGCATTGCCTTGGAGAGAGCTAATTTTGATTGCTCCTGAACGATACACCTCCTCGACAACATATGGTCCTTCCCATTTCGAGAGTAATTTCCCTGCAAAGAATCTGAGACGAGACCGATACAATAGGACTTTATCCCCAATATTAAATTCTCTTTTGATAATCCTCCTATCATGCCATTTTTTAACTTTCTCTTTAAAGAGTTTAGCATTTTCATAAGCTTCACTTCTCCATTCATCTAGAGAACTCAATTGCAACAACCTCTTATCACCGGCAAGTTTAGGATCTTTATTTAATTCTCTAACAGCCCAATAAGCTTTGTGCTCTAGTTCTAAAGGTAAATGACAAGCTTTCCCATAAACCATTTTATAAGGTGACATTCCCATGGGATTTTTATAAGCAGTTCTATAAGCCCAAAGTGCATCCTTCAATTTACTAGCCCAATTCTTTCTAGTTTTATTAACAGTCTTTCCCAAAATAGATTTAATCTCTCTATTTGATAATTCTACTTGACCACTAGTTTGAGGATGATAAGCGGAAGCAATTCTATGATTAATACCATACTTAGCAAGAGTTTTTCTAAAACCTCCATGAATAAAGTGAGAACCTCCATCAGTCATAATATATCTAGGCACTCCAAATCTAGGAAAAATAATATCTAAGAGCATTCTTAAAGAGGTCTCACCATCAGCACTTTTTGTAGGTATAGCTTCCACCCATTTAGTAACATAATCAACAGCAACAAGTATATGAGTGTTACCTTCCGAAGACGGAAAAGGTCCCATGAAGTCAAATCCCCAACAATCAAACGGTTCAATAACAAGAGTATAATTCATGGGCATTTCATTGCGTCTGGAGATATTACCAACCCTTTGGCATTCATCACAAGATAAAATAAACTTTCTCGCATCCTTGAAGAGAGTTGGCCAATAAAAACCTGATTGTAGAACCTTTTGCGCGGTTCTTTCTCCGGCGTGATGTCCTCCATAAGCACTACCATGACATTTACTCAATATCTCCTGTTGTTCATATTCGGGGACACATCTTCGCATAATACCATCCACTCCTTCTTTATATAAGTGTGGGTCATCCCAGAAATAATGCCTCAAATCATAAAAGAATTTCCTCCTTTGCTGAGCTGAAAAGGTTGGAGGCAAGTACTTGGAAACAATAAAGTTAGCATAATCAGCATACCAAGGATTTCGCGAGCTCACCTTTATTACAGCCAATTGTTCATTTGGAAAACTATCATTAACAGGAACAGGATCATAAGCAATATTTTCCAATCTAGACAAATTATCAGCAACAGGATTATCAGCACCTTTCCTATCTACAATATGTAAATCAAATTCTTGCAAAAGAAGTACCCATCTAATAAGCCTTGGCTTAGCATCTTTCTTTGTCATAAGGTATCTAATTGCAGCATGATCAGTATGAATAGTAACTTTTGAATCAACAATATAAGATCTAAATTTATCACAAGCAAAAACTACAGCTAATAATTCCTTTTCAGTTGTAGCATAATTTCTTTGAGCAGCATCAAGAGTTTTACTAGCATAATGAATAACATTCAGTTTTTTATCTACTCGCTGTCCAAGAACAGCGCCTACAGCAAAATCACTAGCATCACACATAATTTCAAAGGGTAAGTTCCAATCAGGAGGTTCAACTATAGGAGCAGTTGTTAAGGCTTTCTTAAGAGTTTCAAAAGCTTCCTTACAATCATCATCAAAAACAAATGGTACATCTTTTTGAAGAAGATTAGTAAGAGGCTTTGAAATCTTGGAGAAATCTTTAATAAATCTCCTATAAAACCCAGCATGACCAAGAACACTACGAATACCTTTAACATCCCTAGGATAGGGCATCTTCTCAATTGCTTCAACTTTAGCTCTATCAACTTCAATACCTCTCTCGGAAATTTTATGTCCCAATACAATTCCTTCATTAACCATAAAGTGGCATTTCTCCCAATTAAGAACAAGGTTAGTTTCTTCACATCTCTGCAAAACTTTATCAAGGTTTCGCAAGCAACTATCAAAAGAATTCCCATAGACGGAAAAATCATCCATGAATACTTCTACAATACTTTCACAAAAACCATGAAAAATAGCAGACATGCATCTTTGAAAAGTAGCAGGAGCATTACATAAACCAAAAGGCATGCGTCTATAAGCATAAGTTCCATAGGGACAAGTAAAAGTGGTTTTCTCTTGATCTTTAGCTTTAACAGCAATTTGTGAAAACCCAGAATAACCATCAAGAAAACAAAAATGAGTATTTTTAGACAATCTTTCTAACATTTGATCAATAAATGGTAAAGGGTAATGATCTTTCTTAGTAACTTTGTTAACTTTTCGAAAATCAATGCACATTCTATACCCTACAACTACTCTTTGAGGGATGAGCTCATCATTATCATTAGGCACAACAGTCATACCTCCTTTCTTGGGAACGCAATGCACAGGACTAACCCATCTACTATCAGCAATAGGATATATAATACCAGCTTCAAGAAGTCGTAATACCTCATTCCTTACCACTTCCTTCATCTTTGGAATTAGACGACGTTGATGTTCAACAACAGGCTTTGCATCATCTTCCATATTAATAGCATGTTGGCAAATAGAAGGAGAAATCCCTTTCAAATCATCAAGAGTGTAGCCAATAGCGCCTCGGTGCTTCTTCAATATTTCCAATAACCTTTCTTCCTCAATCTCTGAAAGCTTAGAACTAATAATAACAGGATATATTTTCTTATCATCAATATGAGCATATTTAAGATTATCAGGTAAAGGCTTTAAATCAAAAACAGGATCTTCCTTTGGTGGCGGTGTTGTACCCAAATCTTCCACCGGTAAATCATGCTTGAGAATAGGTTGGCGAAGAAAAATTTCCTCAAGCTCATCTCTTTCTTTCCTAAAAATTTCACTCTCGCTATCCTCCAAATGTTGCTGCAAAGGATTATTAGGAACAAGAACAATAGATGCACATTGCTCCATTTTAAAATCATTACTAGGCAAATCAGCTTTATAAGGAGTTTTAGTAAATTTAGAGAAGTTAAACTCATAAGATTCACCAGCAAATTTAGTCAAAATTTTCTCTTTCTTGCAATCTATAATAGCTCCACAAGTATTTAGAAAAGGTCTACCAAAAATAATAGGACAATAATCACTAGCAGCAGAACCAAGTACCAAAAAGTCAGCAGGATATTTAATCTTACCGCATAAAACTTCCACATCTCGAACAATACCAATTGGAGAAATAGTTTCTCTATTAGCCAGCTGAATAACCACATCAATATCTTCAAGTTCACAAGAATCAATTTCGTGCATAATCTCCGTGTAAAGCTCATACGGAATAGCACTAACACTTGCACCAATATCACATAATCCATAATAGCAATGATCACCAATTCTAACAGATAGCATAGGAACACTAGCTTGTTTGGGTTTATTAGGATGTGAAACAATATTAGAAGCATCTTCACAGAAAATAATATGACCATCCTCCACATTTTCAGTCACAAGATCTTTAACTATTGCAACAGCAGGTTCAACTTTTATTTGTTCTTCAGGTTCTACAGGTTTCTTTTCACTTTTATGAACCGCACTATTTATAACAGAGTACTCTTTCATTTTAGCAGGGAAAGGAGTTTTTTCAATATAAGCTTCAGGAATAACATGATCAGCAGTTTCAACTACAACGCATTTATTAATAGATGAATCAATTTTATCTTTATACGGTTCATGATACTTATCAAAATTCTTCTTTGGCAATTCATAATGAGAGGCAAAAGCTTTATAAAGATTTACAGCAACTTGAGAATCAAGACCATATGTAGCACTCATATTACGAAATTTATCAGTATCCATAAAAGCTTCAATGCATTTATAATCATAAATTATACCTGATTCTCTATCCTTGTCGTTCTCCCATCCTTCAGTATTTTCTTGGATCCGATCAAGAAGGTCCCTTTTAAACTCTTCTTTGTTGCGTGTAAATGATCCAGAACAAGAAGTATCCAGCAAGGTCTTGTCTTGAAAAGAAAGTCTTGCATAGAAATTATCAATAATAACATTACCAGGAAGCTCATGAATGGGGCATTTGAGCATTAAAGACTTCAATCTCCCCCAAGCTTGGGCAATACTCTCTCCATCATGAGGCCAAAAATTATATATGCGATTCCGATCCTTATGAATTTCACTTGGAGGATAGAACTTAGAATAAAACCGGGGCACAATATCATTCCATTCAAGAGAATCCCCATTATCCAGTAATTTATACCAATGCGCCGCCTTACCGGACAGCGATAAAGAGAATAATTTCTTCCTCACTTCATCCATAGCAATACCTGCACATTTGAATAACCCGCATAATTCATGCAAAAACAGTAAATGATCACCGGGATGGACAGTTCCATCCCCTTCATAGCGGTTATCCATAACACGTTCAATAATTTTCATAGGTATTTTATATGGTATCACTTCCTCACCTGGCGCCTCATCCACTACCGTTGCAGTAGTAGTAGATTTCCCAAATAGAAATTGAAGAGAAGATCTCTCCATAATGACTTATAGCAGCAGGCAGAAATAAAATCAGCACAACAGTAAAGGTTTTCCTTACCAATTCCACTTACCAATAGCGCTTCACTCCCCGGCAACGGCGCCAGAAAATAGTCTTGATGACCCACAAGTATAGGGGTGTATCGTAGTATCTTCGATAAGTAAGAATGTCGATCCCAACGAGGAGCAGAAGGTGTTGACAAGCAGTTTCGACGAAGGATTCACTGTAAATGCTCACAGACAAGTATTCAGGGGGTTTTGATGTAACAGTTGAATAAAGTACGAGTATGTAAAGTGCGAGAGTAACAATTGCAGCGAGTGGCCCAATCCCTTTTAGCACAAAGGACAAGCCGGTTTGTTTACTTATAATGACCAAACGTTCTCGAGGACACACGGGATTTTAGTCTAGTGCTTTCGCTACATACGGCTAAATAATCTTCATTGTTATGATAAGTGTTGTGTGGGTGAACCTATGCTAATGTACCGCCCTTCCTAGGACTAATACATACTTGTGATTATACCCCTTGCAAGCATCTGCAACTACAAGAAAGTAATTAAGAATAAATCTAACCACAGCCTTAAACTCTGAGATCCTGCGATCCCTCCTGCATCGATATACCAACGGGGGTTTAGGTTTCTGTCACTCCGGCAACCCCGCAATTGGCAAACGAGTACAAGATGCATTCCCCTAGGCCCATAAATGGTGAAGTGTCATGTAGTCGACGTTCACATGACACCACTAGAAGAATAACACCACAACTTAAATATCACACCATTGAATATTACTCAACCATAGTTCACTACTAACATTTAGACTTCACCCATGTCCTCAAGAACTAAACGAACTACTCACGAGACATCATACGGAACATGATCAGAGGTGATATGATGATGAATAACAATCTGAACATAAACTTGGTTCAATGGTTTCACTCAATAGCATCAACAACAAGTAGAGATCGATACCGGGAGAGTTTCCCCTATCAAACAATCAAGATCAAACCCAAATTGCTACGGCGGTGACGGTGTCCAGCGGTGATGACGGCGGTGATGATGGTGGAGATGATGATGATGGTGATGGCGATGATGTCCAGCTCGATGACGGTGACGATGGCGTCGATTTCCCCCTCCCGGAGGGAATTTCCCCGCGGATTCCGCCCGCCGAGAGCTCTTTTCTCTCTGGTGTTCTCCGCCCCGCAGAGGCGGCTGTAACTCTTCGCGAGGTACCCTCTGTGGCTTAGGTTTTCGGGACGAAGGATTTCGCGAAGAAAAGGAGGCGAAAGGGGTCGTGGGCCCCCCAGACCACATGGCGGCGCGGCCAGGGCATGGGCCGCGCCGCCCTAGGGTGTGGGCCCACCCTGGGTCCTCCTGGCCCCTCCTTCTGGCTTCCTTCGTCATCTTGAAAAATAGGATTTTTGGTATAATTTCCTCCCACAGTTGATCTTCCGAAATATTGCGTTCTGACGGTGCTTTTTCCAGCAGAATCCTGGCTCCGGTGCTTGATCCTCCAATAATGATGAAACATGCAAAATAGATGAAATAACATAAGTATTGTGTCCCAATATGAAATATATCAATGAATAACAAAAATTATGATATAAAATAGTGATGCAAATTGGACGTATCAACTCCCCCAGGCTTCCCTCGCGGCTCTCGGGTGTTCTGGATGCTTCCAAAATAGGAACCTGGCGTTGATTTCGTCCGATTCCGAGAATATTTCGTTACTAGGATTTCTGAAACCAAAAACAGCAGAAAACAGCAACTGGCACTTCGGCATCTTGTTAATAGGTTAGTTCCAGAAAAATGCACGAATATGACATAAAGTGTGCATAAAACATGTAGATATCATCAATAATGTGGCATGGAACATAAGAAATTATCGATACGTATCAGCATATATATAGAGCATGTTTTTATTAGATCGGGTTATATCTAGTATAGTTTAGGGTTATGTGTTTTAATTAAGTAGGGTTGATTAGCTAGGGTTAGTTACATATATATGGTTTAGGGTTAATGCATGGCGCATTTAATTAATTTAATTAGAGGACCGCGAGGCACCCCTGGGCTGCTCGATGCACAATTAAGTGTCGTTGGCCTATACATAGGGTTTAATTAGGGTTTAGGGTTAGCTAGGGCAGATGGTTAGGGTTAGGGTTAGGGTTTAGGGTCTAGGGTCTAGGGTTTAGTGTTTAGGGTGTTTAGGGTTTAGGGATTAGGGATTTAGGGTTTTAGGGTTGTTTAAGGTTTAGGGATCATCGATCGAGTGCGCACACACATTATTAGATCGAGGCACCCGCGCCTTTACGCATAAAGTGCATGCGTATATATGTGTGTTTTTTGGGCCACCAACGATATATAGATGATCGAGAGAGAGATTGAAATCCCCAAGAATATGTTCAAATATACATTAAAATATATGCACGAATGCATTGTAGGCCATGCATGCACACTAATTATATATATATATATATTATGAGGCAACTTAATCAAATGTGTTTTCATTCGAGAGAACTTGTCAAAATTCAAGTTAATTAATTTATCACGATAATTATATAATTAATTAATGAATCTCAGGGATATGTTATACAACATGATCGATATAGGCCATGTATATTTTAATTGGTGTTAATCTACGGTTTGCTAGCTAGCTGCTATATATAGAGCATGTTTTTATTAGATCGGGTTATAGCTAGCTAGTATAGTTTAGGGTTATGTGTTTTAATTAAGTAGGGTTGATTAGCTAGGGTTAGTTACATATATATGGTTTAGGGTTAATGCATGGCACATTTAATTTAATTAGAGGACCGCGAGGCACCCCTGGCCTGCTCGATGCACGTACAATTAAGTGTCGTTGGCCTATACATAGGGTTTAATTAGGGTTTTAGGGTTAGCTAGGGTTTAGGGTTAGGGTTAGGGTTAGGGTTAGGGTTAGGGTTTAGGGTCTAGGGTTTAGGGTCTAGGGTTTAGGGTTTAGGGTTAGCTAGGGTTTAGGGTTAGGGTTAGGGTTAGGGTTAGGGTTAGGGTTAGGGTTAGGGTTAGGTTTAGGGTTTAGGGTTTAGTGTTTAGGGTGTTTAGGGTTTAGGGATTAGGGATTATTAGGGATTAGGGATTTAAGGTTTTAGGGGTTGTTTAAGGTTTAGGGATCATCGATCGAGTGCGCACACACATTATTAGAGGCACCCGCGCCTTTACGCATAAAGTGCATGCGTATATATGTGTGTTTTTTGGGCCACCAACGATATATAGATGATCGAGAGAGAGAGATCGAGATTGAAATCCCCAAGAATATATATGTTCAAATATACATTAAAATATATGCACGAATGCATTGTAGGCCATGCATGCACACTAATTATATATATATATATATATATATATATATATTATGAGGCAACTTAATCAAATGTGTTTTCATTCGAGAGAACTTGTCAAAATTCAAGTTAATTAATTTATCACGATAATTATATAATTAATTAATGAATCTCAGGGATATGTTATACAACATGATCGATATAGGCCATGTATATTTTAATTGGTGTTAATCTACGGTTTGCTAGCTAGCTGCTATATATAGAGCATGTTTTTATTAGATCGGGTTATAGCTAGCTAGTATAGTTTAGGGTTATGTGTTTTAATTAAGTAGGGTTGATTAGCTAGGGTTAGTTACATATATATGGTTTAGGGTTAATGCATGGCACATTTAATTTAATTAGAGGACCGCGAGGCACCCCTGGCCTGCTCGATGCACAATTAAGTGTCGTTGGCCTATACATAGGGTTTAATTAGGGTTTAGGGTTAGCTAGGGTTTAGGGTTAGGGTTAGGGTTAGGGTTTAGGGTCTAGGGTTTAGGGTTTAGTGTTTAGGGTGTTTAGGTTTAGGGATTAGGGATTAGAGATTTAAGGTTTTAGGGTTGTTTAAGGTTTAGGGATCATCGATCGAGTGCGCACACACATTATTAGAGGCACCCGCGCCTTTACGCATAAATTGCATGCATATATATGTGTGTTTTTTGGCCACCAACGATATATAGATGATCGAGAGAGAGAGATTGAAATCCCCAAGAATATGTTCAAATATACATTAAAATATATGCACGAATGCATGGTAGGCCATGCATGCACACTAATTATATATATATTATGAGGCAACTTAATCAAATGTGTTTTCATTCGAGAGAACTTGTCAAAATTAGAGTTAATTAATTTATCACGATAATTATATAATTAATTAATGAATCTCAGGGATATGTTATACAACATGATCGATATAGGCCATGTATATATTAATTGGTGTTAATCTAAGGTTTGCTAGCTAGCTGCTATATATAGAGCATGTTTTTATTAGATCGGGTTATAGCTAGTATACTTTAGGGTTATGTGTTTTCATTAAGTAGGGTTGATTAGCTATGGTTAGTTACATATATATGGTTTAGGGTTAATGCATGGCACATTTAATTTAATTAGAGGACCGCGAGGCACCCCTGGCCTGCTTGATGCACAATTAAGTGTCGTTGGCCTATATATAGGGTTTAATTAGGGTTTAGGGTTAGGGTTAGGGTTTAGGGTATAGGGTTTAGTGTTTAGGGTGTTTAGGGTTTAGGGATTAGGGATTAGGGTTTCAGGGTTGTATAAGGTTTAGGGATCATCGATCGAGTGCGCACACACATTATTAGAGGCACCCGCGCCTTTGCGCATAAAGTGCATGCGTATAGTTTAGGGTTATTTGTTTTAATTAAGTAGGGTTTGATCAGCTAGGGTTAGTTACATATATATGGTTTAGGGTTAATGCATGGCACATTACATATAGTTTAAATCTCAAGAATGTTTATACATGATAGGCCATATGTGCAAAGGAATTTTTTTCCCCGTGAACTTGTCAAAATTCAAGTTTATCAGTGCCAATGGAAACTAGTCCAAAAAATTACATAGAGGACCAAAAGTACTAGACAATAACTAATAGAACCTGCAACTTTACAAAAAGGACCCCAAAACATATAGAAGAAAATCAATCGAGTCCTTCTCGACCGCACATCAGATCTCTGCTCCGCATCCTTTCCAGCAACTCCGTCGCCGGGGACGCACCACTTGGGACGGTGTCGCCGGTAGTCGCCAGGACGAAGGAGAAGAAGGGCCTCAGCAACGGCATATTGGCTCTGAGAAGGGCCGCTGAAAGGCCAAGATGTGCACGGGCAAGACGGATGACGCCGTCGTATGCCCCGAGCTTGTGAACTTTAGCAGCTTGACTTCCCCATTGGCCAGATCTGAAGCACTGACCAAAGCAAGCCTCACCGTTAGCGCCATCACATTGATGGCACCAGATCGGGGTTTGGCCGGCAAGATCCGCCAGATTCACCATAGGCCAGATCTGAAGCCGATGACGAGATCCCCGACTCCATTGCGCCATTCTGCTCATGGGAAACACTGGATCTAAGCTTACAACAACACTAACTCCCTCGGATCCAAATTAGCTGACTCAACTTTGCTTATCTAAATATGGATGTATCCACACATGTTTTTACTCTAGATACATACACGTCTAAGGAAAGTTGAATCAATTAATTTAGTTCGGAGGGTGTACAATATACAGAGAGAAGTCGGCCTCGTCTCCGGCCGGCGAGGCCGCCGGAGAGAAGGGGGAGAGGAGCCGGGGGAGTGGGAGAGACTCGAGAGAGAAAGAGAAGAGGAAGAAATGAGAGCTCCCTGGGGAAGAACATTATTTTTGTCGTTCTGCTCGTAGCTTGAAACTGAAAATTTCGGCCGCGCGCCAAATCATCCCGCCGCATCCATTCGAAAATCCCGTGACCAGTTTTACCCTTTTAACCCTGGTCCGGAAGCTACAACCCACCGACCATGGAGGGCTCATTCGGTAACAATGAAATATCTTGCCTAGATCCCGAACCCTCCCCACAGGCCCACACCCACCCACCAACCATTCGCCCCATTAGCTCAAAAATACTCTCACACGCCAAAGCTCTGACTCTCTACAGTACTAGATCTGCTTCGCCGCCGGCATACTCCTCCACAGCGTAGCCTTGATCGTGTTGGCTGTCCACCCACCTGATCCGCTCCCCCGCCGCCCTCGTCACCGACGGATCTGCTTCACCGCCGACCTCGCCACCGACGGATCTGCTTCACCGCCGACCTCGCCACCGACGGATCTGCTTCACCGCCGACCTCGCCACCGACTACCTCGGCGCAGCGGCTGTATCAACTTCACCGAATCCCTTGCCAGCCAACCAGATCTGCTTCACTAACGCCCGCTTCTACTGAAACAGGGTCGATTCATCGTCTCCCGCGTTCGCCGCCGCTGGAATGCAAGTTGCCGCCCCCGTCCACCCCGCCGCAGCTTGGTTAGTACGCTGGCCCGTTAGATCGCGGTGTTTCTTTAGCCATGTTTTGTGTAGTTATTTGCAGATCTCATATGCCGTTAACTTTCTTGATGTGTTGCTTCGCATGAAGTTTGTTTAAATATTGTACAGTACAAAAGCATTATCCGGTCGCTACCATCCTGTTCATTCTACTGACACCTGTGTGCATCCACATATTTATAGCCTTATACCCATTCATTTGCTGCCAACTGTTTTTGTACTGCATGCTATTGTCGCACTGCTTTTATAGTCATGCTATGGGCATTTCCAATCTGCTTGTTCTTATACCACGTCATTAGCTCACCGCTAGCCGCTAGCTGTTTTCTCGTGTCTGCTATTCTCACACTGCTTTTATAATCATGCTATGTGCATTTCCAATCTGCTTGCTCTTATACCTCGTCTTTAGCTTATATAGTTATTGCTGCGTGCATGTCTGGTCTTTGTATTATCGTAGACTGACTTGTCAATGTTATTTTTCCTAGGGATTGATCATGCGAACCACTTATTAGAACATCCAACATTAACAGCGGGGACGCTAGGGAAGGTTGGAATCTGAGTTCTTGGTTGGTAATTTTGGCAGTTTACTTCCGTTATTATCTATAACCTATATGCATTGTTCCTTATGCAAGAGATTAACACTTGGAACCCTGCCATAGCAATGCCATTCATGCTTTACTATGTTTCTGCCTATTTGATATGCTTGTCTTGGAGAAACTGCGAAGGTGATTTGAACCTGACATTTGGTCATTCTTAATGCCAGTTTACTTTATGTGGAAAACCTTGGCATTACCCTACTCTAAATCTGAATGTCTGAAATTCGTATCTCATGCAAAGCAACATCTAGTTGGTTTTAATCTGATATCTGGTAAATATTGGCTTATTCATTTGGCAGCTCAAGTTTTTTGTTATTTGAAACCAGCTGACTTGGTCTTAAATGTGATATCTAAACACAGATTAAGGACAATGGAGCAGGAGGATTAGCATTTCACTTGATGGCTGAACCTAAAATGACAGGCATGTTGACCACGACTAGTGCACGCAAGAGAAGGACCTGCAGCGAGCCAGTATGTGCTTAGTACATGCATCTTATCTTATCTTGTGCTTATTTCTGCTACATGCTGTTATCTGATCTCTACATTGCGTAATACATGTTTGAATAGTTAATTGTTGTAACTATGTTTGCAATGTTACCAGAATGCAGTTTTAATGAAGCAGTCATCATTAGAAGATAGTCGCCAAAAAAGGATCTGTAGCGACCCTGTGCAACATTATGATGTAAGTTTGTGCTTAGTACAAGTTCCATACATTGTCTTATTTATGCAACTTGTTATTATCTTATATCTACATTGCATAATAAATGTTTGCATAGTTCATCGTTTAACTCTTTTTGCATTATTATCAGAATGCAGTTGTGATGAAGCAATCTTCATTAGAAGTGAGGCCCACAAAAAGTTCTGATATTTCTTCTGATGCATCTTCTCATAGCCGTCAACCTAGACCATTGCTTTCATCAAACAGTAAATATCTCAAGGCTGTACTTTATAAAAGACATGGTATTGCTGCTTTAAGATCTGTAGCTGATATGTTGACAAAGAGTACACAAGATTCAATCAAGGCGATTGCCAAATGTCAACGTGTTATTGATGATGCTAATAGAAGTCCTCAATGATTCTATGTAATTTTTTTATTTGGGCACATTAATTGCCTTGTAATTTTCCTACTTGTTTTATTTGTGTATGTAATTGTGTGTATCATTGATATCAGATTTTAGGCTCATGAAATTTAATGCAAGTTGACTAGTCAAACAAGTAGGGCACTACAACAGATTGGGCCGGCCCACTTACAGTAGTGTGGGACCCACTTTCATTTTGGGCCAGCCCACTTCTTTAGTAGGCCGGCCCGGTTACACGATAGTGGGATCCACATGCTTATTGGGCCGGCCCACTATCTTGTTGGGCCAGCCCATTTGCTATATGGTGGTCCCACATGGTAAATGGGCCGGCCCTTTAACAGGAAGGTGGGACCCACCTGTGTTTTTGGCCCGGCCCACTATCTTGTTGGGCCGGCCCACTTGCTATATGGTGGACCCCACATACTAAATGGGCCGGCCTTTTAACCGGAAAGTGGGACCCACTGTGTTTTTGGCCCACTATCTTGTTGGGCCGGCCCTTGCTATATGGTGGACCCCACATACTAAATGGGCCGGCCTTTTAACAGGAAGGTGGGACCCACCTGTGCTTTTGGCCGGCCCACTATCTTGTTGGGCCGGCCCACTTGCTATATGGTGGACCCCACACACCAAATGGGCCGGCCCTTTAACAGGAAGTGGGACCCACCTGTGTTTTTGGCCCGGCCCACTATCTTGTTGGGCCGGCCCACTTGCTATATGGTGGACCCCACATACTAAATGGGCCGACCCTTTAACCGGAAAGTGGGACCCACCTGTTTTTGGCCCGCCCACTTGCTATATGGTGGACCCCACTAAATGGGCGGCCCTTTAACAGGAAAGTGGGACCCACCTCTGTTGGCCCGGCCCACTTGCTTCTTGGGCCGGCCCATTGCTGTAAGGTGGACCCCACATGTTAAATGGGCCGGCCCATTTAAGTTTTGACCATCAACCTTAGAGGTTAGGCCCGGCCCACGTAACTAATGGACCAGCCCAGCTATATAGTTGACCGGTCAAACTATGTCACTGGCCCGGCCCGCTTAAGACGTGGCAGGCCTCGTGTGGGCCTACCATCTACCACGGGGTTTCAGGTTAACGTCGTTAACGCGTTGCGTCGCCACGTGTCGGTTTGCATGACGTCGGCTCAACGGGCTCCCGGAAACACTTGCGCAACGGTCCGATTTTCCGTGGCGGAAGGGCGCCCAAGCGCGGACAAACGTCGTTGGACTTTGCCTGACGCAGTTTCCACAACAGAACCCATATCGTCGGGTTAGGCCCATAGGCGACGAAAAATACCCCTTAGCGGACGATTTTGAGACGTTGTCTATCAGAACTTTTCTTGTAGTGAGTTGCAAGCCTCATGCATAGTATACTAATAGTGCCCACACCTTGTCCTAATTAGCTTGGATTACCTGGATTATCATTGCAATGCATATGTTTTAACCAAGTGTCACAAAGGGGTACCTCTATGCCGCTTGTACAAAGGTCTAAGGAGAAAGCTCGCATTGGATTTCTCGCTTTTGATTATTCTCAACTTAGACATCCATACCGGGACAACATAGACAACAGATAATGGACTCCTCTTTAATGCATAAGCATGTACGAATAATTAATTTTCTCATATGAGATTGAGGATATTTGTCCAAAACTGAAACTTCCACCATGGTTCATGGCTTTAGTTAGCGGCCCAATGTTCTTCTCTAACAATATGCATGCTCTAACCATTAAATAAGTGGTAAATCTCCCTTACTTCAGACAAGACGGACATGCATAGCAACTCACATGATATTCAACAAAGGGTAGTTGATGGCGTCCCCAGGAACATGGTTATCGCACAACAAGCAACTTAATAAGAGATAAAGTGCATAAGTACATATTCAATACCACAATAGTTTTTAGGCTATTTGTCCCATGAGCTATATATTGTAAAGGTAAAGAATAGAAATTTAAAGGTAGCACTCAAGCAATTTACTTTGGAATGGCGGAGAAATACCATGTAGTAGGTAGGTATGGTGGACACAAATGACATAGTGGTTGGCTCAAGGATGTTGGATGCATGAGAAGTATTCCCTCTCGATACAAGGTTTAGGCTAGCAAGGTTATTTGAAACAAACACAAGGATGAACCGGTGCAGCAAAACTCACATAAAAGACATATTGTAAACATTATAAGACTCTACACCGTCTTCCTTGTTGTTCAAATTCAATACTAGAAATTATCTAGACCTTAGAGAGATCAATTATGCAAACCAAATTTTAGCAAGCTCTATGTATTTCTTCATTAATAGGTGCAAAGTATATGATGCAAGAGCTTAAACATGAGCACAACAATTGCCAAGTATCACATTATCCAAGACATTTTATCAATTACTATATGTAGCATTTCCTGATTCCAACCATATAACAATTTAACGAAGAAGATTCAACCTTCGCCATGAATACTATGAGTAAAGCCTAAGGACATATTTGTCCATATGCAATAGCGGAGCGTGTCTCTCTCCCACACAAAGAATGCTAGGATCCATTTTATTCAAACAAAAACAAAAACAAAAACAAACAGACGCTCCAAGCAAAGCACATAAGATGTGATGGAATAAAAATATAGTTTCAGAGGAACCTGATAATGTTGTCGATGAAGAAGGGGATGCCTTGGGCATCCCCAAGCTTAGACGCTTGAGTCTTCTTGAAATATGCAGGGGTGAACCACCGGGGCATCCCCAAGCTTAGAGCTTTCACTCTCCTTGATCATATTGTATCATCTCCCTCTCTTGATCCTTGAAAACTTCCTCCACACCAAACTCAAAACAACTCATTAGAGGGTTAGTGCACAATCAAAATTTACATGTTCAGAGGTGAAATAATCATTCTTAACACTTCTGGACATTGCACAAAGCTACTGAAAGTTAATGGAATCGAAAAATCCATCAAGCATATCAAAACAGGCAATGCAAAATAAAAGGCAGAATCTGTCAAAATAGAACAGTTCGTAAAGACGAATTTTATTTAGGCACCAGACTTGCTCAAATGAAAATGCTCAAATTTAATGAAAGTTGCGTACATATCTGAGGATCACTCACGTAAATTGGCATAATTTTCTGAGTTACCTACAGAGAATTAGGCCCAGATTCGTGACAGCAAAGAAATCTGTTTCTGCGCAGTAATCCAAATCTAGTATGAACCTTACTATCAACGACTTTACTTGGCACAACTATGCAACAAACTAAGATAAAGAGAGGTTGCTACAGTAGTAAACAACTTCCAAGACTCAAATATAAAATAAAGGTATTGTAGTAAAAACATGGGTTGTCTCCCATAAGCGCTTTTCTTTAACGCCTTTCAGCTAGGCGCAGAAAGTGTGTATCAAGTATTATCAAGAGATGAAGTATCAACATCATTTTCAAAATTTATCCCATTAGGTATCTTAGATGCTCCCTTATCTATAGTGGTTTTAAGAGCTTTATCAATTTTAGGCCTATAATAGCTTTTTGGTTTAGGCCCCTTAGAGACATACATGAACTTTTGCTCCTTACCCACATAAGCTTTCTCTCTAAACTTTATAGATGAAAAGGTTGAACCCAATGTTCCCATAGCCTCTTCAAGTTCACTAATCCTTTGGGTTTGATTATCATGAATAGCACAAGATTCTAAGATGGCAACTCTCTCATTAATTCCTCCTAGAGATTTATCAAGTTTATCAGTGCTATCAAGTAATGCTCCCAAATTAGTATTAATACTTGGAAGGTTTTGCTCTATGGTTTCCAACTTTTTCATGACATCTTCAAGAGAGATTTCAATTTTAACTTCATTAACAGGTGGTATTCCAAATAAACTCTCAATAATGCAACTAGCTTCTAAAGCAGGAGCGCCTAGGAAGTTACCTCCCGCGAGACAATCAAGAACATACCTATTCCAGCTAGAGATACCAACATAAAAATTCCTGAGTAGGATAGTGGTGGAGTGTTTCTTAGTGCACCTATTATGGGCATCACTAATTCTATACCAAGCATCTTTTAAACATTCTCCCCCTTGTTGCTTAAACGAACGAACTTCAACTTCAGGATTACTCATTTTAGCAATAGTAAATAAAGCAAACTAGATAAAGTAAATGCAAGTAACTAATTTTTTTGTGTTTTTGATATAGAGTGCAAACAAGACAGTAAATAAAGTAAAGCTAGCAACTAATTTTTTTGTATTTTGATTTAATGCAGCAAACAAAGTAGTAAATAAAGTAAAGCAAGACAAAAACAAAGTAAAGAGATTGGGATGTGGAGACTCCCTTGCAGCGTGTCTGATCTCCCCAACAGCGCTAGAAATTTATGCTTGGCACGCGTACAGACGCGACCGTTGGGAACCCCAAGTGGAAGGTGTGATGCGTACAGTAAGTTTCCTCATTAGAAACCAAGGTTTATCGAACCAGTAGGAGTCAAGAAGCACGTTGAAGGTTGATGGCGGCGAGATGTAGTGCGGCGCAACACCAGGGATTCCGACGCCAACGTGGAACCTGCACAACACAACCAAAGTACTTTGCCCCAACGAAACAGCGAGGTTGCCAATCTCACCGGCTTGCTATAACAAAGGATTAGATGTATAGTGTGGATGATGATTGTTTGCAAAAAAAGAACAAGTATTGCAAGAGATTGTATTCAATGTAAAAGAATGGACCGGGGTCCACAGTTCACTAGTGGTGTCTCTCCCATAAGATAAATAGCATGTTGGGTGAACAAATTACAGTTGGGCAATTGACAAATAGAGAGGGCATGACCATGCACATACATGATATGATGAGTATAGTGAGATTTAATTGGGCATTACGACAAAGTACATAGACCGCTATCCACATGCATCTATGCCTAAAAAGTCCACCTTCAGGTTATCATCCGAACCCCTTCCATATTAAGTTGCAAACAACAGACAATTGCATTAAGTATGGTGCGTAATGTAATCAATAACTACATCCTTGGACATAGCATCAATGTTTTATCCCTAGTGGCAACAACACATCCACAACCTTAGAACTTTCTGTCACTGTCCAAGATTTAATGGAGGCATGAACCCACTATCGAGCATAAATACTCCCTCTTGGAGTTACTAGCAAAAACTTGGCCAGAGCCTCTACTAACAACGAAGAGCATGCAAGATCATAAACAACACATAGGTAATAGATTGATAATCAACATAACATAGTATTCTCTATCCATCGGATCCCAACAAACACAACATGTAGCATTACAGATAGATGATCTTGATCATGTTAGGCAGCTCACAAGACCCGACAATGAAGCACATAAGGAGAAGACGACCATCTAGCTACTGCTATGGACCCATAGTCCAGGGGTGAACTACTCACTCATCACTCCGGAGGCGACCATGGCGGTGAAGAGTCCTCCGGGAGATGATTCCCCTCTCCGGCAGGGTGCCGGAGGCGATCTCCGAATCCCGAGATGGGATTGGGCGGCGGCTCTGGAAGGTTTTCCGTATCGTGGCTCTGGTACTGGGGGTTTCGCGACGAAGACTATATGTAGGCGGAAGGGCAGGTCGGGGGCCACACGAGGCCCAGACGACAGGCCGGCGCGCCAAGGCTTGGGCCGCGCCGCTGGTGTCTGGCACGTCGTGGCTCCACTCCTCTTCGGTCTTCGGAAGCTTCGTGTGAAAATAGGCCCCTGGCGTTGATTTCGTCCAATTCCGAGGATATTTCCTTACTAGGATTTCGAAACCAAAAACAGCAGCAAATGGCTCTTCGGCATCTCGTTAATAGGTTAGTGCCGGAAAATGCATAAATATGACATAAAGTATGCATAAAACATGTAGATATCATCAATAATGTGGCATGGAACATAAGAAATTATCGATACGTCGGAGACGTATCAAGCATCCCCAAGCTTAGTTCCTACTCGCCCTCGAGTAGGTAAACGATAACAAGGATAATTTCTGAAGTGACATGCTACTATCATAATCTTGATCAAGACACGCTGCAAGGGGAGTCTCTCACATCCAATCTCTTTACTTTGTTTATTGTCTTGCTTTACTTTATTTTATTTTTTGTCTTGTTTGCTTTCTTTATATCAAAAACACAAAAAACTAGTTACTTGTTTTACTTTACTTAATTCGGTTTTGCTTAGTTTATTTTTATTGCTAAAAATGAGTAATCCTGAAGTTGAAGTTCGTTCATTTAAGCAACAAGGGGGAGAAAGTTTTAAAGATGCTTGGTATAGAATTAGTGATGCTCATCATAGGTGCACTAAGAAACACTCCACTATTATCCTCCTTAGGAACTTTTATGTTGGTATCTCTAGCTGGAATAGGTATGTTCTTGATACTCTTGCGGGAGGTAATTTCCTAGGCACTCCTGCTTTAGAAGCTAGTTGCATTATTGAGAGTCTAGTTGGAATACCACCTGTTAATGAAGCTAAAATTGAAATCTCTCTTGAAGATGTCATGAAAAAGTTGGAGGCCATAGAGAAAAATCTTCCAAGTGTTGAGACTAAATTGGGAATATTACTTGATAACACTGATAAACTTGATAAATCTCTAGGAGGAATTAATGAAAGAATTGCTGTCTTAGAAACTTGTGCTATCCATGATAATCAAACCCATAGGATTGGTGAACTTGAAGAAGCTATGGGAACCTTGGGTTCAACTTTTTCTTCTCTTAAGTTTAAGGAGAAAGCTTATGTGGGTAAGGAGCAAAAGTTCATGTATGTCTCTAAGGTGCCTAAGCCAAAGAACTATTATAAGCCTAAAATTGATAAAGCCCTTAGTACCACTATGGGAAATTTAGATAATGGAGCATCTAAGATACCTATTGTGACAAGTTGTGTTTTTAAGGAAAATCATGATGTTGATGCTTCTTCTCTTGATGTTACTTGATTTACACTTTCTGCGCCTAGCTAAAAGGCGTTAAAGAAAAGCGCTTATGGAAGACAACCCATTATTTTACTTCTGCAATTTTTGTTTTATATTTGAGTCAAGGTTCTTGTTACTACTGTAGCAATACTTTTGTATCTTTACTTTATTGCATTGTTGTGCCAAGTAAAATCTTTGATAGTAAGGTTGATACTAGATTTGGATTTCTGTGCAGAAACAAATTTCTAGCTGTCACGAATTTGAGTAGGTCTCTCGGTAACTCAGAAAACTCTGCGAAAATTCATGAGTGATCCTCGATATGTACGCAACTTTCATTCAATTTGAGCTTCTTCATCTGAGCATGTTAAGTGCCTCTAAAAAATTCGTCTTTACGGACTGCTGTTTTGACAGATTCTGCCTTTTATTTCACATTGCCTCTTTTACTGTGTTGAGTGGATTTCTTTGCTCCATTAACTTTCAGTAGTCTTGGGTAATGTCCAGAAGTGTTGGGAATGATTGTGTCCTCTCTGAATATGTGAATTTTTGATTATGCACTAACCCTCTAATGAGATTGTTTTGAGTTTGGTGTGGAGGAAGTTTTCAAGGATCAAGAGAGGAGGATGATATAATATGATCAAGAAGAGTGAAAAGTCTAAGCTTGGGGATGCCCCCATGGTTCACCCCTTCATATTTCAAGAAGACTCAATCATCTAAGTTTGGGGATGCCAAAGGCATCCCCTTCTTCATCAACAACTTATCAGGTCACCTCTAGTGAAACTATATTTTTATTCCGTCACATCTTATGTGCTTTACTTGAAGAGTATGTATGTTTTTATTTCTGTTTGTGTTAGAATAAATTCGGATCTTAGCATTCACTGTGTGGGAGAAAGACACGCTCCGCTTGTTCATATGAACACTGGTGTTCTTAGCTTTACTTTTAATGTTCATGGCGAAGGTTGAAAACCGCTTCGTTTATTGCTATTTGGTTGGAAACAGAAAATGCTTCATGTGGTAATTGGTATATTATCTTGAATAATTTGATACTTGGCAATTGTTTTGAGCTCTCAAATAGATCATGTTAAGCTCTTGCATCATGTAGTTTGAACCTATTAGTGGAGAATTACTGTAGAGCTTGTTGAAATTTGGTTTGCATGATTGGTCTCTCTAAAGTCTAGATATTTTCTGGTAAAAGTGTTTGAACAACAAGGAAGAGGAAGACAGTGTAGAGTCTTATAATGCTTGCAATATGTTCTTATGTAAGTTTTGCTGTACCGGTTCATCCTTGTGTTTGCTTCAAACAACCTTGCTAGCCAAAGCCTTGTACTGAGAGGGAATGCTTCTCGTGCATCTAAAACCTTGAGCCAAAACTTATGCCATTTGTGTCCACCATAACTACCTACTATGTGGTATTTCTCTGCCATTCCAAAGTAAATTGCTTGCGTGCTACCTTTAAAATTTCATTCCTTTTCTTTGCAATATATAGCTCATGGGAAAGTAGCTTAAAAACTATTGTGGTAAAGAATATGTCGCTTATGTATCTTATTTCTTATAAGTTGCTTGTTGAGCGGTAACCATGTTTCTGGGGACGCCATCAACTGTCACACTTTTGTTGAATATCATGTGAGTTGCTATGCATGTTCGTCTTGTCTGAAGTAAGGGTGATTTTCATGATTAATTGGTTTGAGTATGCATATTGTTAGAGAAGAATATTGGGCCGCCAACCAAAGCCATGTATCATGGTGGAAGTTTCAGATTGGACATTAATCCTCAATCTCTTATGATAATATTATCTGTTGTTGAATGCTTAAGCATTAAAGAGGAGTCCATTATCTGTTTTCTATGTTGTCCCGGTATGGATGTCCTCAAGTTGAGATTTATCAAAAACGAGAAATCAAATGCGATCTATCTCCTTGGACCTTTGTACAGGTGGCATAGAGGTACCCCTTTGTGACACTTGGTTGAAACATATGTAATGCAATGATAATCCAGGAAATCCGAGCTAATTAGGACAAGGTGCGAGCACTATTGGTATTCGATGCATGAGGCTTGCAACTTATAGGATGTTTTATGCATAACACATATGAATTATTACTACCGTTGACAAAATTGTTCCATGTTTTCAAAATAAAAGCTCTAGCACATGAGTAATCCCTGCTTCCCTCTGCGAAGGGCCTTTCTTTTACTTTATGTTGAGTCAGTTTACCTACTTCTTTCCATCTTAGAAGCAAACACCTGTGTCAACCGTGTGCATTGATTCCTACATACTTGCTTATTTGCACTCATCATATTACTTTGTGTCGACAGTTATCCATGAGATATACATGTTGAAGTTGAAAGCAACTGCTGAAACTTATATCTTCCTTTGTGTTGCTTCAAAACCTTCTATTAAGAATTTATTGCTTTATGAGTTAACTCTTATGAAAGACTTATTGATGCTTGTCTTGAAAGTACTATTCATGAAAAGTCTTTGCTATATGATTCAGTTGTTTAGTCATTATCTTTACCATTGCTTTGAATCACTTCATTCATCTTATATGCTTTACAATAGTATTGATCAAGATTATGATAGTAGCATGTCACTTCAGAAATTATCCTTGTTATCGTTTACCTACTCGAGGGCGAGTAGGAACTAAGCTTGGGGATGCTTGAAAACAGTCTTGATGGCGCGTGATGCACACGTCCGTTGGGAACCCAAAGAGGAAGGTGTGATGCGCACATCAACAAGTTTTCCCTCAGAAAGAAACTAAGGTTATCGAACCAGTAGGAGATGAAGGCCACGTGAAGGTTGTTGGTGAAGGAGTGTAGTGCGGCGCAACACGAGGAATTCCGGCTGACATAGGCATCCCAAATGGGCCTGCCGAATATAGTACCCGGGTTTAATGAAGGCCCACTACCCGAAGAATAAGAAGATTCGAGAGCCCAAGATGTATTTAAGGAAAAGATAGAGCTGTAATAGGAAGTGTTATTTGTAATCTGGCGGGATGAGTTAGAAACCGTCCCGGACTCTGTAAACTTGTATAGCACGAATCCCTCGGCTCCACCTCATATATAAAGGGGGAGTCGAGGGACAAAGAATCAATCGAATCATTGTCTGCAAACCCTAGTTTTCATATTCGTCGAGTACTTTCCGGCTGAAACCTTCGAGATCTACTTACCCTCTACTTCCAACTAAACCCTAGCCTACAATCCATAGGCATTGACAAATTGATACCTTGTCAATTGGCGCCGTCTGTGGGAACTAGAGGCGTAAGGAGCTGATCTCGATGGCACGCTCAAGATCTTCGACATCGTCAACCGCAAGCAACACAATGGATCGAGGTAAACAGATCGCTGCTGGTCTTGTCGATTTTGTTCCTCACCCACCCTCCCGTTTGGATGCATATGCGTATCTGGCGGAGCCCATGGAGATGACGTTCGGAAGGTTTCACTTTCGCGTCGAGAAGGAAGGATCGTATCGTGTCGAGATTCCGATTTCGTCGGGATCGTCGGTGATCGATTCAGATTTTTCAAGCTATGCATCGTCAACCGAGTCAGGAGAAGAAACCTCGGTGACACGTTACGTCAGCACCAGAACAAGAGAGAAACTCGCCAAGATCTTCAACGACATGTCGTTCGAGTCATCTGCGGACTCATATATAAGCGATGGCTCAAGCAATGTCGACAGTTATGACTTTATCGACAAATCTATCACAGTGGGCAAGGTCTTCATCAATCTCAACGATGATGTCACCAAACCCAACGTAGATCTGAGTACAAAGTATCATCAGATTTACGCCATTGAAGATCAAGAGGAGACATCCGAGGCTTTCGACATCTGGGAAATCCATACGTCGATCCCTCTAATCTGCGACAAGGCCTGGGCAACAAATACGTCGGGCCAGAGCCGCGAGATAGAGTTCAACTTTCACAAGCAGCGTGGGACAGAGCCGCGAGAGCTATGAACGGCACAGAACCAATGGCTACCACGGCCACACCAGAAGAATTGCAAGCATATCAATATAGGCTCGCACGAGCTGCCAGGGAATTGGAAAAACAGACAGCTGAGTTGAACAGGAGAAAGGAGGCAGCTTCTGCATCCAGCAGGAGAAGGGCAGATTTAAGTCGACAATCTAGAACTACGGGTGATAGCCATCGGGAGGCGCGGAACAGAGCAAGATCAAGGCTGCAACACATACCCGAAGCAGAAAGAGAGCACTTGGTCCAAAACCTCGACATGTCCTTCATGTCGATAGATACAAGAGGAAACATCATCCCTAAGACACCAGAGGCTGGGTATATGGCGACACATGCTTTTATCCTTGCGTCTAAACCACCTCCAGGTGATCCAAGGGAAACATTGTACAATATGGCGGTAGCAGGAGTTGGAGCTATGGGGACAGCGTTTGTATCAACGCCTCCCGAAGGAGCGGCAAGGCAAAATAGTCCACGACCCGCAGCAGCAACAGCGGCAGCACCTGAAGGGCCAAGTGGAGCAAGAGACACAGCAGCACAGGCACGAGTCGACAGAGCGCGGCAAAGCAGAAGGGATCATCGGCAATCTCCGGAATTGACCGACGAAGATATGTGTGGCTTGCCATGCTTTACGAGGAGAGTCCGGAAAACTCGAGTCCCCTCAGGATTCAAGTTACCCGATAATTTCAAGAAGTTCGACGGCCTTCAAGATCCAGAGGATTGGCTAGTCGACTATCTAGAGACGGTGAAGCTCACAGGAGGAACTAGGGCAACAGCCATGCAAAGTATCCAGGTGCATTTGAGTGGAGCCGCACGATCTTGGATAAAGAAACTCGCTCCAGGATCCATCGACAGCTGGGAAAGTTTCGAGGATGTGTTCGTCAAGAACTTTAGATCCACGTGCAAAAAACCCGCGTCGTTAGAGGAGTTGAGAGCGTGTCGACAAAAGCCAGATGAGCCAATGAGGAAGTACATCCAGAGGTGGAATATCATTAAAAACTCGGCAGAAAATATATCCGACGAGAGAGCAATAGATGCGTTTGTCGCAGGAGTCGCGTGGAGATTTCGTCGAAGACTTGGGAAGGACCAATCCAAAGACAGTATCCGCGTTAATGGAGATAGCAAATAAATGGGCAGATGGAGAAGACGCTGTCCACAACAAACGACACAGGTCGCCAGAGGAGGACCGCGGTCGAAACTATCAACCGAGGCGAAGATTTCCTCGGACGTACCAACTACGACGCTCCAGACAAATTTCGGCAGGTTTTCGGACAAATACAGGAGGAAGCAACAGAGATGATTACCAGAGAAGCGAACAGCGAGGTGATAACAGGGATGATTCACGCAACAGGCAAAATAGCGGGCCTAGGTTCCCAAGACCTTTCGTGTCCCCTGAAGAAATGATGAATGGACCGTGCCAGATGCATTTTTTTCTCGACAGCAACGGAAAAAGACAATCAGGGCACTTGCAGAAGGATTGTCGAAATTTTCAAGCAATGTTGCGGTATGCAGAGAACGCTAATGCGCGGGCAGCACAGAGAAATCCTCGAGAACCCAGAAGCGAGATTCACTTGCCGCCTCCTCCCGCGATTACAGACGACAATCGGCATCGCTCAGAATAGCGGCAGCACCTGCACCACCACCTTATGTTGATCCTAATTCCAATGGAGCAGTGTTGATGATCCAGAAGGGAAGACCGTCCAATAGAGCTCAGAAAGTAATCTCACGACAGGTGTTTATGGCAGAGAAAATGCCTCCACCAACAGTTGAGTACCTTAATTGGTCAGGACAAGATATCGGCTTCACAATAGCAGATCATCCGCAGCAAGTTCCTCGACCAGGGCAGTCAGCACTTATTCTGCCAGCAGTTATCGCGGGATTTGATGTCTCTCGAGTGTTCATAGACGGCGGCAGCCTAAACCTTATGTATGCGATACATTGAGGAAGATGAACATATCCTTAGCAAACTTGAAACCAACAGACACAAGGTTCCACGGCATCACACCGGAGAAACCAAGTTATCCATTGGGAAAGATCAATCTCGACGTTCAGTTTGGGACCCGAGAAAATTATAGAATCGAGAGGCTCGAGTTTGAAGTCGTGGATTTTCCGTCGCAATATCACGCTCTGTTGGGACGACCAGCATATGCTAGATTTATGGCGTGCCACACTATACATACTTGTTGTGGAGGTTGCCTGGACCAAAGGGACCAATCACAGTTAAAGGAAGCTTTGCCTTAGCCGATAAGTGCGACAAGGATTTCCACCGGTTGTCAGAAACCTTCGGGATGCAAGCTGAGTACTTGGCGTCAAAAAGCATGACTGATTACGACGTACTGCCAGACGTTGGAAGGCCAAACAAAGAATCAACTTTCAGTACCGAGAAAAATTCAAAAGAGGTGCAGATTCACCCGACAGACCCAAATAAGACGACATCTATCGCAAACGACATGGATATCGCATAGGAAAGCGCGCTCGTCGAGTTCCTCCGTGAGCACTGGAAAATCTTCGCATGGTGTCCAGCTGACATGCCAGGAGTACCCAGGGAACTTGCCGAGCACCACCTAAACTTGGATCCACTAGCAAGACCAATCAAACAACCTTTGCGGCGTTTTTCGGAACCAAACCGCAAAGCCATGCTGTCAGAAATTAATCGACTACAAGAAGCTGGTTTTATCAAAGAGATATTCACAGAGGCCACATGGGTAGCAAATCCTGTGCTGGTGCCGAAGAAAAACACTAAGGTCCTTCGCATGTGCGTCGACTTTACGTGTGTCAATAAACATTGTCCAAAGGATCACTTTCCCCTCCCGAGGATCGATCAAATTATCGACTCCACGGCTGGATGTGAACGTCTTTCCTTCCTGGATGCATATTCTGGTTATAACCAGATTAGATTAAAAGAAGAAGATGAAGTAAAGACCGCATTTATTACACCTTACGGCGTGTTTTGTTACAGAACAATGCCCTTTGGTCTAAAAATGCGGGAGCAACATATCAAAGGATGATGCAGAAGTGTTTGGCGACACAGATTGGGAAGAACGTGCAAGTATACATTGATGATGTCATCATAACATCAAAAAAGGGGGCAACGCTGATCGAGGATCTCAAGGAAACCTTCGACAACCTTGATAAGTTCTGCCTCAAACTGAACCCGACGAAGTGTTCCTTTGGCGTCCCAGCAGGAGAACTTTTGGGGTTTCTAGTCTCAGCAAGAGGGATTGAAGCAAATCCCGACAAAATATAGGCTATCGTAACAATGAGGAAGCCAACAAAGTTGAAGGAGATACAACAGCTAACGGGGCGAGTCGCAGCTTTGAGTAGATTCGTCGCTAGGCTGGGAGAAAAGGCACTGCCGTTCTACGCTTTGATAAAACAAGGAGATAAATTTCAGTGGAACGAAGAAGCCGACAGAGCTTTCGAGGATTTGAAGCGCACAATCTCGACACCGCCAATTCTGGTGGCACCAAAAGAAAGGGAACCCCTCCTGCTATATATCGCAGCCACACCCCAAGTGGTGAGCACGGTGCTAGTTGTCGAAAGGGAAGAAGAAGGAAAACTCCACGGCGTGCAGAGGCCAGTATACTTCGTCAGCGAAGTTTTATCGCCATCTAAACAAAGGTATCCGCAGTACCAAAAGATAGCATATGGAGTATTCACGACAGCACGAAAATTGCGCCACTATTTTTCGGCACATCCGATCATAGTGGTCAATGAAGCTCCCTTGTCAAATATATTGAACAACCGAAGCTACGTCGTGTCTCCCTTTGGGAATAGAACTTTCCTCGGGACATCACGTATGAAAAAGAAAAGCAATAAAATCGCAAATACTGCCGGACTTCATCGCAGAGTGGATGGAGTTGCAAAATACAGGACCTCCAGATTTATCGAGAACTTGGACCATGAACTTCGACGGGTCCAAAAGATCGGAAGGAGCTGGCAGGAGTAGTACTCATATCACCTGAAGGCGACAAGTTGAAGTACATCCTCCGGATGACGTTCCCTAACGCATCTAACAATGAAGTAGAATATGAGGCTCTCATACATGGAATGAAGATGGCGAAAGCCTGCGGAGCAACTCGACTAAAAATCTTTGGCGACTCACAATTGGTGGCACAGCAAGTTATGAACCAATGTGATGCAGTCAATGATAGCATGATGGCATACAAGGAGGTATACAACGAACTCGAGAAGTTGTTCGATGGATGCGAAGTAAACCATATTAGCAGATTGAGCAACGACGAAGCCGATGTTCTTGCAAACATCGGGTCGCAATGCCTTGCAGTCCCGCCAGTGTATTCTGGGAAGAAATAACAGAGAGATCCACTAAGTCGACAAAATCAAAAAAGAAGGAGAAGAAACCCTCGGGGGCTACCAAGGAAAAGCAAGAGGACGAAGAAGAAGATCAGGACCTGGTCATGGTGATACAGATACCGTGGATGCAGCCGTACATATCATACATCCCGAGGAAAGAAATACCCGACGATCCAGTTGAGGCAAGGCGAGTAATTCGACGCTCCAAAGCTTTCACGGTGGTCAAGGGAGAATTGTATAAGCGAAGTATTTCAGGCGTCTTGCAAAGGTGCGTCACACCGAGGAAGGAAGAATAATTCGAAGGATGTACACGAGGGAATATGTGGCCACCACGCAAGTAGTCGAGCTATCGCAGCCAAAGTTTTTCGAGCAGGATTCTACCGGTTGACAGCAATCGAGGACGCCAAGGACATCGTAAGAACTTGCGACGCGTGTCAAAGGTTTGCCGCAAAACCTCACTCTCCAGCAGAGCTAGCACCAATACCATTGTCATGGCCCTTTGCTCAATGGGGACTTGATATGGTGGGTAAATTACACAAATCCTGGCCAGGAGGAAAGGAGTACATGCTAGTAGCTGTCGACAAGTTTACAAAATGGATAGAAGCGAAGCCGATAAATTCACCAGATGGAGCATCCGCAGTAAAATTCGTAAAAGGCCTCGTCTTCAGATTTGGAGTGCCCCATAGCATCGTCACAGACAACGGCAGTAACTTCACATCCCATGAATTCAAAGATTATTGCGAAGAGGTGGGTATCAAGCTGAACTTTGCGTCAGTTGCACATCCTCAAACCAATGGGCAAGTCGAGAAAGCCAATGGTATCATCTGCAATGGCATCAAGAAGCGCTTGTTAGGACCACGAAAAAGCTCGACATACCTGGCCAGAAGAACTACCAAGCGTGTTGTGGAGCATCCGAACAACACCAAACACAGCAACGCAAGAAACTCCGTTTTTTCTAGTTCATGGAGCAGAGTACTACCAATCGAGATAGAGCACAACTCTCCACGTGTCGCTGAATATGATGAAGAAACATCGAGAAGAGCGCTAGAGGACGACGTCGACGCACTTGATGAAGCTCGAGATGAAGTATTATCTCGGGTAACCAAATATCAACAGGACTTGAAGAATTACCACGGTCGACGTTTGCGGCCAAGATCTTTTCGTGGGCGACCTAGTTCTTCGGCTCACGCAAAAAGTCATGAAAAACTCGAGTCACCATGGCTTGGCCCTTACATCGTCACGGAAGTAATCGGAGGAGGAGCATATAGGATAAAGGACAAGAAGACAGGGGTGGAGGAGCCAAACCCCGGAACGTGGCGCAACTTAGGCGGTTCTACGCCTAGAGTCGAAATATAGTCCTTGTAAAACTTCAATGTACTGAAACGCCCGCGAGTTTTCAGCACTCTTTTCCTTTTTCGGGGCACCGAGTGGGGCCGGAGAAGGTTTTTAATGAGGCGGGCTCGCGGTGCTGCAATATAATAAAGATAGTGACAATATAACTTTTCTTCTTTATCGACATGACCAACATCTTTGCTCCGACGAATTTCAATATAGTTCATCGACAAAAGAAAAACCTTGCCTTGGTATTCAAATACCTCGTGAGTCAATAAAAATACAAAATAGTACTCAGTAAAAAGCTCGGGGGCTCATATTCACCTTAAATATATATATGCCTTGGTTTAAAACCTCGCAAATATACAAATATAGTAAAGAGTCACCGAAACACTCGGGGGCTAGACAAACAGAGAAATATAATGATTGCTTTACAATATAGTCATGGATTACAAAGAAGAAATATCTACAAGAAGAAAATAACTAGTCTTGATTCAGTATGTCATCAAGAGTAACTCGTTTTCCTCAGGAGCAGCACCAAGAAAATCGGCATAATGGCCATCGGCAAAAAGTCGGCATCCATCCGAAGCAGGTCCTCAATCATTTCTTCGGCTATGGGCGTAACCTTCGTGTTAATCCTGTCAACACCAACTCTCCGACGTTTTACCTTTTGGTGAACCTTCTCGACAACCTGGGTAAGGTCAAGTTTCGAGTGGCAGATCTGGAGCATGATAAGAGCAAATCTGGCGCCAGCTACTAGTTGAGCTCGACAAAATCATGGATACTGCGAGCATCCTTAAACCTTTCCATCAATTCAGGAAGAGTTTTTGGTTGGACGTTCCGAGGAAACATGGAGTTGTAAACCATGGACAAGGTCTTGGTACAGAAGTCAAGGAAATCGCGAGTTTGAGAGGTGCGATCTTGAAATCTGACAATTTGGCGGGTCCTCTCCGGGGTAGCCCAAAACAAAGAACCATGATCCAGGGAAAGATTAACAAGGAGGTTTGTCCTAGCACTTACTCTCTCTTCCTCGGCAGCAGTAAATGCACCTATCAAAACAAAGAAGTGGAAACCTTTAAGAGACAATAGCATGAAGATGAAAGATATCAGAGGATGAAACAGGCATACCCGACATATCTGCACTGGCTTCATTCATTAATTCGAGCATGAAATTTTCTCGAGTAGTCGCCTTTTCAGCCTCGGAAGCAGCAAATTCCTTGGCAGCCACGGCCTCGCGAGTTTGCTGGAGAGCAACTTTTTCGGCTTCAGATGACTTGCGAGATTGTTCCATCATCACAAGTGTTTGCTTCTTTGCATACTGAAGCTGCTGTCGAAGTTCGTTCAGTTCTTGCGACAAGGTATCGTCGACAGGTGCAGTATCAGCAAAACCTCTCCTCGCGTGAGAAGAAGAAGGCGACACATTGGAAGGAGCGGAAGTTGGAGTATAGTTATCAAATATCAACTGAAATATAAACAGGATAAAATCAAACGACAAGCAAAGATAGAATTTTTCATTAATCTCTTGGAATAATTACAAGGGCATTACAGTGGAGCTAAGGAAATACGTGTCGCTAAACGACTACTTTGGCGACAAAAGCAAAAGAAACAAAGAAAAACAGAGGCATGCAACTAGACCTCCGGCCTTGACGAGCTAGGAGTCGACGCTGGCTTAATCCCGAGATAGGCCAAGATCTTCTTCGTGTTGGGCTTGGCTGCCTTGATCAGCGACTTCCACCTTGATTGTTCTATTTGCTCGGTGTCGCCAACTTTCATCCAGTCGATAGTCTGTCGACTGTCAGCAACCAAGGCGACAGTTTTCAACGGCAACCTTCATATTCTCTTGGCGCATCTTCAGTCCAAGGTCTTCCGGTGTATTGAACATCTTGGCAAGGTTGAGGAAAGTCGCAGGCTCCTCCTTCTTCGGGAAGAAGTAGGGGAACAATGCCGACAATACTGCGTTAGCGTTCGATACACCTTCACGAATCTCGGACCCATGAAGCTCCAGATAGGAAAGTGCGTCAAGGACCGGATCATCGACAGGATTCGTCAGGTCAAAATCCTGGTTTGTTTGGACTATCAAGGAAACAAAGTATTAGTGAAAAGACAAGAAACAAAGATTCTCCTAAAAATAGAAGGGAGCAGTAAAATTACCGAAAGTACGGCGACTCTGAGTCTTCAGGCGCTTGAGGATTCCTTCTTCACGAGAAGCTTGCGCAGCTTTGTGCTCATCTAAAGCAGCTGTAGCATCCTTAAGCTTTTTCTGCAGTTCCTCGACACCAGCAGCTTTCGCCTTGGCTTCATCAGCTTCGGTCTTGGCTTTGCTAGCAGCGAGGTCCGCTTTCTTGCGAGCCGCCTCACTTTGCTCAAGTTTTCGAGAAAGTGCGTCGGCGCGTTCGTTAGCCTCTGCAAGTTTCTCTGTCGAGATATGAAAAAAGAGAGGAGAAAGATCAAAAATCGCGACAAGCACCAAGAGTAAAAAATCAAGGAAAAACAGCAAGTACAAAAGTCGTTACCTTCGGCTCTATTAGCATATTCACGGTACCCAATAAATTGGGAACCGATGCGGAGAAGATCCTTGATCATAGGCTGTTCAACGTGAACACAGAAAGAAAAACATCGGCATGAAAAAGAGAAAAGGTGTGAAAAAACAAAATAAGGAAAGTATAGATGTCGACAAGCTTACATCATCTAGGAGCAGAGTCGACGAACTGCCCAACTGAGGGGCAGGTTCAATAATCTTTTCAACCCTTGCCCTTTTTGGTGAAGGAGCAAGGGGGCTTGATGGCGGAGTAGTGGTGACGACGTTTTGTTGAGGAGGCGAGGTTTCTTCTCCTTCAACTAGCGTGTCTGAGGCAAGTACAGTACGTGACGTGCTTGTCCGAGGAGCCACGTCGTAGTTGGAACTTCTTCCTCGTCATCGCTAATAATCAAAAAATCGGCAGCATAAAAAGCAAGACAAGCTAAATATTTCGAGTACAAAAATAGAGAGAAATAAAGACGACTTACGAGCTGATGAGGGATTCAGCATAAAGATCGTAAGTTGCCTTCGGATGAGAAGGAACAACTTCTTCAGCCTTAGAGGTGCCAGAATCTTCAACATCAGTCCTTTTCCTTTTGTTCTTGGGAGAAACAGCAGGAGGAAGGGATTGCGTCGATTCACTGGCTTCAGACTTCTTTTTCATGAGAAGCCGCAGATTTGTGAGAACCCGCGACTTCACTTTCACGAATAGAAGAACCTTGAGTATTTTCGGCAACGATGGTTTCTTCGACTTCTCCACCCTCCGGAAGAGGAGGAAGGGAAGTCATGGTAGGATGGTTCTGTAAAAAATAGTGACCAGAAGGAAAATTAAAAGAGATGACAATATAATAAGGTGCAGAGAAAGTGCAAAATAAGGTAAAAACTCGGCAAGACAAAATACCTCGGGGAGTGGATTGGCGGCGCTGTACGGTTCCACGCGACAAGAGGAAGGAATTGGGTCTTTACCCAGGCGAGAAAGTCTTCGAATCAACTTCTCCAAGTCCTTGGTGGAAAGATCACCGGAGATTCTGTTGGCGTCATTTTTACCAATATGTCCAAAGGGGATTTTTGCGAGCCTGAAGAGGCTGCACTCTAATCCTAAGGAAATAGGCAGTGATTTGAACACCAGAAGCTCTTTGCCTCGAGTGTTTTGAAGCCGCGAATACGAGACATGAGCGCCTGTCGCTTTTCTCTTCCCAAGCTTCGCATCCCAGGAGCGGCGGCGCGAATTTGGCACTTCCGTCGAAAGGAACTATGTTGTGCTCAACGGAGTTGGCGCTTTCTTCGTGAATGTAGAGCCACTTTTGCGCCATCCTTGACAGAATCGGAAATTTGACGTCGAAATAGTCGACATCGGCGAACACAGATAACAACGCCACCTATATTGTAAGTGACGTTGTGGGAGCCATTGCGGCGGAGGCAGAAGATGCGTTTCCACAGCCCAATTGGGAGGGATTCCGAGGAAGCATTCGCAAAGTGTGATGAAAATAGAAATGTGAAGGATGGAATTGGGAGTCAATTGGTGCAATTGAATCCCATAAACAAAAAGAAGACCGCGGAGGAAATCGTGGATTGGGGTCGAGAGGCCGCGGATGAGATGATCAACAAAACTAACCCGATACTCCATTGGAGGCTTGGGGTAGCTTTCTTCGCTAGGGAAGCGGATGGCGTCCTCCTTCTTCATGAGGCCAAGCCTCTTCAGCATGTTGGTGTCTTGGTTGGAGATTTTGGATCTCTCCCACTCAAGATCCTCGGCGGCCATCTTGGATTCCGGAGTGCTGTGGCGAGTCAGACGCGCGCGCGGTGGCATCAATGGCAATGACAGAGCAATGTGTGTGAGTGCGGAAAATCAGAGAGAGATTGGGCGCAGGAGAAGTTTTGCGAAGAGGAACAGGTGAGCGGCGCAAGCGAGGGGATGAACGGAGGTTGAAGAAAGGTTTATATAAGAATCGGGTGAAGCAGTGTGCCGTTGGATGAAGAAATCGTATGGTGAGAATAGATCTTCTAGATACAAGGGTAAAAAGGTATTTTTACCGAGATAGGCACCGTACGTGCGCCAAAACGGAGGACGTGTCCCACGCGTCAACGTGTGGAAGCAATGGCAACGAAACATGAGAATCACACTACTATTCGAGAAGGAAAGTAAATTTGGTTAAGGGAAGCATGTCGATAAGAAAAGTTAAAGAAGATTGGCGACAGGAAGAATTATTCAATACTTCGGGAGCCTTTGATCAAAAACAAGTTTTTCCCCAAATGCTCGGGGCTACTTCGACAAAAAGTAAAAATTCGACTATGACAATATAGAACCGGAGCCTACAACCAAGTACAAGTTCTGGGGTTACTCCCATCATAGAGAGCTCACCGAGAAAAAAAAAAAGAAGAAAAGATCATATTGAGAAATAATGACAAAATAGCGACAAGGTGGACTAAAATGTTGAGCCTACAACCAAGCACAAGTTCTGGCTAGCCTCGGGTTACTCCCATCGGGAACGCTCGCGTGCCCGATGAAATTAACAAAGGAAAAATAGAAAAGCAAGAGAGTATATTTCGAGTTGTAACTCTCATATACTCCCATCGGGAGAGCAGTATAAGTCATATTTGACTCGATAAAATGTGCCATTCCAGCCGAAAAGCACTCGACAATATATTCTCAAAACGCCGAAGTTGCGATCAATTTCGAATACCAAATTTGCGAAGGTAAGACCCCAGATCCGTTCTGGGCGTGGCATCGGAAGATCTGTCGCTACTTTTATCCGTTTCAACAGATGATAAGAAAAACTGACGCGTTAGGTACATAAATTTGACTGACTCGACGAATGGTAAGACCTTAAGCGGCACTGTGGTTACACCAGTATCCCGAGATCATGTCCGGGACGTGATTTTGAAGTAGGTTTTGGATTGCCACTAGAGCAGCTAACTAGTACCTGATCCGTCGATGAACTAGCCCCAATTACCAATATCCCCGTACAATATAGAATTTTATGTGAAGAAATATAAAAAAGTTAAAGCTTTCGAGTAAGTGGAGATTTTCACTCTACGATTCAAGCAAAATCTCGGGGGCTACTGACATAGGCATCCCAAATGGGCCTGCCGAATATAGTACCCGGGGTTTAATGAAGGCCCACTACCCGAAGAATAAGAAGATTCGAGAGCCCAAGATGTATTTAAGGAAAAGGTAGAGCTGTAATAGGAAGTGTTATTTGTAATCTCGGGATGAGTTAGAAACCGTCCCGGACTCTGTAAACTTGTATAGCACGAATCCCTCGGCTCCACCTCATATATAAAGGGGGAGTCGAGGGTTAAGGTATCAATTTGTCAATGCCTATGGATTGTAGGCTAGGGTTTAGTTGGAAGTAGAGGGTATCTCGAAGGTTTCAGCCGGAAAGTACTCGACGAATATGAAAACTAGGGTTTGCGGACAATGATTCGATTGATTCTTTGTCCCTCGACTCCCCTTTATATATGAGGTGGAGCCGAGGGATTCGTGCTATACAAGTTTACAGTCCGGGACGGTTTCTAACTCATCCCGCCGGATTACAAATAACACTTCCTATTGCTCTACCTTTTCTTAAATACATCTTGGGCTCTCGAATCTTCTTATTCTTCGGTAGTGGGCCTTCATTAAACCCCGGGTACTATATTCGGCAGCCCATTTGGGATGCCTATGTCGAGCCCGAGATTTTGCTTGAATCGTAGAGTCGAAAAAATCCACTGTTTACGTTTACAAAGCTTTAACTTTTTTATATTTCTTCACATAAAATTCTATATTGTACAGGGATACTGGTAATTGGGGCTAGTTCATCTGACGGATCAGGTACTAGTTAACTGCTCTAGTGGCAATCCGCAAAAACCTACTTCAAAATCACGTCCCGACATGATCTCGGATACTCAAACTTCGACAGTGCCGCTTAAGGTCTTACCATTCGTCGAGTCCCACCAATTTATCACCTAACGCGTCCGTTAGGATTTTCTTCGTATCTGTTGATACGGATAAAAGTAGCGAGCGCAGTCTCTGCGATGCCACGCCCAATAACGGATCGGGGTCTTACCTTCGCAAATTTGCGGCATTCGGAAATTGATCGCAACTTTGCTTCGAGAATATATTGTCGAGTGCTTTTCCACTGGAATGGCACATTTTATCGAGTCAAATATGACTTATATTGCTCTCCGATGGGAGTATATGTAGAGTTAACTACAACTCGAAATATACTCTCTTGCTTTCTATTTTTCCTTTGTTAATTTCATCGGGCACGCGACGTTCCCGATGGGAGTGCCCCGAGGCTACGCCAAGAACTTGTGCTTGGTTGTAGGCTCAACATTTTAGTCCACCTTGTCGCTATTTTGTCATTATTTCTCAATATGATCTTTTTCTTCTTTTTTTTTTTATCCTCTGCAAGTGTGCTTCCCGATGGGAGTAGCTCCCCGAGGGTACAAACAAGAACTTGTACTTGGTTGTAGGCTCCGCAAGTTCTATATTGTCATAGTCGAATTTTACTTTTTGTCGAAGTAGCCCCGAGCATTTGGGGAAAAACTTGTTTTTGATCAAAGGCTCCCGAAGTATTGAATAATTCTTCCTGTCGCCAATCTTCTTTAACTTTTCTTATCGACATGCTTCCCTTAACCAAATTTACTTCATCCTTCTCGAATAGTCGTGATTTTTCTGCCCTGTGGGTCCATTGCTTCCACCACGTTGACACGTCGTGCAAGTGGGGGACACACGTCCTCCGCTTTTTCTGGCGCACGTACGTAACGCCTATCTCAGTAAAAATACCTTTTTACCCTTGTATCTAGAAGATCTATTCTCACCATACGATTTCTTCATCCAACGGCACACGCTTCACCCGATTCTTATATAAACCTTTCTTCAACCTCCGTTCATCCCTCGCTTGCGCCGCTCACCTGTTCCTCGCAAAACTTCTCCTGCGCCCAATCTCTCTCCGATTTTCCGCACTCACACACATTGCTCTGTCATTGCCATTGATGCCACCGCGCGCGCGTCTGACTCGCCACAGCACTCCGGAATCCAAGATGGCCGCCGAGGATCTTGAGTGGGAGAGATCCAAAATCTCCAACCAAGACACCAACATGCTGACGAGGCTTGGCCTCATGAAGGAGGACGCCATCCGCTTCCCTAGCGAAGAAAGCTACCCCAAGCCTCCAATGGAGTATCGAGTTAGTTTTGTTGATCATCTCATCCGCGGCCTCTCGACCGCAATCCACGATTTCCTCCGCGGTCTTCTTTTTGTTTATGGGATTCAATTGCACCAATTGACTCCCAATTCCATCCTTCACATTTCTATTTTCATCACACTTTGCGAATGCTTCCTCGGAATCCCTCCCAATTGGGCTCTGGAAACGCATCTTCTGCCTCCGCCGCAATGGCTCCCACAACGTCACTTACAATATAGGTGGCGTTGTTATCTGTGTTCGCGATGTCGACTATTTCGACGTCAAATTTCCCGATTCTGTCCAAGGATGGCGCAAAAAGTGGCTCTACATTCACGAAGAAAGCGCCAACCCGTTGAGCACAACATAGTTCCTTTCGACGGAAGTGCCAAAATTCAGCGCCGCTCCTGGGATGCCGAAGCTTCCGAGGAAGAGAAAAGGCGACAGAGGCGCTCATGTCTCGTATTCGTCACCTTCAAAACACTCGAGGCAAAGAGCTTTCTGGTGTTCAAATCACCGCCTATTTCCTTAGGATTAGAGTGCACCCTCTTCAAGCTCGCAAAAATCCCCTTTGGACATATTCTGGTAAAAACGCCAACAGAATCTCCGGTGATCTTTCCACCAAGGACTTGGAGAAGTTGATTCGAAGACTTTCTCGCCTGGGTAAAGACCCAATTCCTTCCTCTTGTCGCGTGGAACCGTACAGCGCCGCCAATCCACTCCCCGAGGTATTTTGTCTTGCCGAGTTTTTACCTTATTTTGCACTTTCTCTGCACCTTATTATATTGTCATCTCTTTTAATTTTCCTTCTGGTCACTATTTTTACAGAACCATCCTACCATGACTTCCCTTCCTCCTCTTCCGAGGGTGGAGAAGTCGAAGAACAGCCATCGTTGCCGAAGATACTCAAGGTTCTTCTATTCGTGAAAGTGAAGTCGCGGGTTCTCACAAATCTGCGGCTTCTCATGAAAAAGAAGTTGAGTCCGAGCGTGAATCGACGCAATCCCTTCCTCCCGCTCGTTTCTCCCAAGAACAAAAGGAAAAGGACTGATGTTGAAGATTCTGCACCTCTAAGGTGAAGAAGTTGTTCCTTCTCATCCGAAGGCAACTTACGATCTTTATGCTGAATCCCTCATCAGCTCGTAAGTCGTCTTTATTTCTCTCTATTTTTGTACTCGAAATATTTAGCTTGTCTTGCTTTTTATGCTGCCGATTTTTTGATTATTAGCGATGACGAGGAAGAAGTTCCAACTACTGACGTGGCTCCTGGACAAGCACGTCACGTACTGTACTTGCCTCGACACGCTAGTTGAAGGAGAAGAAACCTCGCCTCCTCAACAAAACGTCGTCACCACTACTCCGCCATCAAGCCCCCTTGCTCCTTCACCAAAAAGGGCAAGGGTTGAAAAGATTATTGAACCTGCCCCTCAGTTGGTCGACTCTGCTCCTAGATGATGTAAGCTTGTCGACATCTATACTTTCCTTATTTTGTTTTTTCACACCTTTTCTCTTTTTCATGCCGATGTTTTTCTTTCTGTGTTCACGTTGAACAGCCTATGATCAAGGATCTTCTCCGCATCGGTTCCCAATTTATTGGGTACCGTGAATATGCTAATAGAGCCGAAGGTAACGACTTTTGTACTTGCTGTTTTTCCTTGATTTTTTACTCTTGGTGCTTGTCGCGATTTTTGATCTTTCTCCTCTCTTTTTTCATATCTCGACAGAGAAACTTGCAGAGGCTAACGAACGCGCCGACGCACTTTCTCGAAAACTTGAGCAAAGTGAGGCGGCTCGCAAGAAAGCGGACCTCGCTGCTAGCAAAGCCAAGACCGAAGCTGATGAAGCCAAGGCGAAAGTGTGGTGTCGAGGAACTGCAGAAAAGCTTAAGGATGCTACGCTTTAGATGAGCACAAAGCTGCGCAAGCTTCTCGTGAAGAAGGAATCCTCAAGCGCGAAGACTCGAGTCGCCGTACTTTCGGTAATTTTACTGCTCCCTTCTATTTTTAGGAGAATCTTTGTTTCTTGTCTTTTCACTAATACTTTGTTTCCTTGATAGTCCAAACAAACCAGGATTTTGACCTGACGAATCCTGTCGATGATCCGGTCCTTGACGCACTTTCCTATCCGGAGCTTCATGGGTCCGAGATTCGTGAAGGTGTATCGAACGCTAACGCAGTATTGTCGGCATTGTTCCCCTACTTCTTCCCGAAGAAGGAGGAGCCTGCGACTTTCCTCAACCTTGCCAAGATGTTCAATACACCGAAGACCTTGGACCGAAGATGCGCCAAGAGAATATGAAGGTTGCCGTTGAAAACACTGTCGCCTTGGTTGCGACAACAGACTATCGACTGGATGAAAGTTGGCGACACCGAGCAAATAGAACAATCAAGGTGGAAGTCGGATCAAGGCAGCCAAGCCCAACACGAAGATCTTGGCCTATCTCGGATTAAGCCCGTCGACTCCTAGCTCGTCAAGACCGGAGGTCTAGTTGCATGCCTCTGTTTTTCTTTGTTTCTTTTGCTTTTGTCGCCAAAGTAGTCGTTTAGCGACACGTATTTCCTTAGCTCCACTGTAATGCCCTTGTAATTATTCCAAGAGATTAATGAAAAATCTATCTTTGCTTGTCGTTTGATTTTATCCTGTTTATATTTCAGTTGATATTTGATAACTATACTCCAACTTCCGCTCCTTCCAATGTGTCGCCTTCTTCTTCTCACGCGAGGAGAGGTTTTGCTGATACTGCACCTGTCGACGATACCTTGTCGCAAGAACTGAACGAACTTCGACAGCAGCTTCAGTATGCAAAGAAGCAAACACTTGTGATGATGGAACAATCTCGCAAGTCATCTGAAGCCGAAAAAGTTGCTCTCCAGCAAACTCGCGAGGCCGTGGCTGCCAAGGAATTTGCTGCTTCCGAGGCTGAAAAGGCGACTACTGAGAAAATTTCATGCTCGAATTAATGAATGAAACCAGTGCAGATATGTCGGGTGCCTGTTTCATCCTCGATATCTTTCATCTTCATGCTATTGTCTCTTAAAGGTTTCCACTTCTTTGTTTTGATAGGTGCCTTTAGCCGCTGAGGAAGAGAGAGTAAGTGCTAGGACAAACCTCCTTGTTAATCTTTCCCTGGATCATGGTTCTTTGTTTTGGGCTACCCCGGAGAGGACCCGCCAAATTGTCAGATTTCAAGATCGCACCTCTCAAACTCGCGATTTCCTTGACTTCTGTACCAAGACCTTGTCCATGGTTTACAACTCCATGTTTCCTCGGAACGTCCAACCAAAACTCTTCCTGAATTGATGGAAAGGTTTAAGGATGCTCGCAGTATTCATGATTTTGTCGAGCTCAACTAGTAGTCGGCGCCAGATTTGCTCTTATCATGCTCCGATCTGCCACTCGAAACTTGACCTTACCCAGGTTGTCGAGAAGGTTCACCAAAAGGTAAACGTCTGAGAGTTGGTGTTGACAGATTAACACGAAGGTTACGCCCATAGCCGAAGAAATGATTGAGGACCTGCTTCGGATGGATGCCGACTTTTTTGCCGATGGCCATTATGCCGATTTTCTTGGTGCTGCTCCTGAGGAAAACAGAGTTACTCTTGATGACATACTGAATCAAGACTAGTTATTTTCTTCTTGTAGATATTTCTTCTTTGTAATCCATGACTATATTGTAAAGCAATCATTATAGTTCTCTGTTTGTCTAGCCCCCGAGTGTTTCGGTGACTCTTTACTATATTTGTATATTTGCGAGGTTTTAAACCAAGGCATATATATATTTAAGGTGAATATGAGCCCCCGAGCTTTTTACCGAGTACTATTTTGTATTTTTATTGACTCACGAGGTATTTGAATACCAAGGCAAGGTTTTTCTTTTGTCGATGAACTATATTGAAATTCGTCGGAGCAAAGATGTTGGTCATGTCGATAAAGAAGAAAAGTTATATTGTCACTATCTTTATTATATTGCAGCACCGCGAGCCCGCCTCATTAAAAACCTTCCGCCCCCACTCGTGCCCGAAAAGGAAAAGAGTGCTCGAAAACTCGCGGCGTTTCAGACATTGAAGTTTTACAAGGACTATATTTCGACTCTAGGCGTAGAACCGCCTAAGTTGCGCCACGTTCCAGGGTTTGGCTCCTCCACCCGTCTTCTTGTCCTTTATCCTATATGCTCCTCCTCCGATTACTTCCGTGACGATGTAAGGGCCAAGCCATGGTGACTCGAGTTTTTCATGACTTTTTTGCGTGAGCCGAAGAACTAGGTCGCCCACCGAAAAGATCTTGGCCGCAAACGTCGACTGTGGTAATTCTTCAAGTCCTGTTGATATTTGGTTACCCGAGATAATACTTCATCTCGAGCTTCATCAAGTGCGTCGACGTCGTCCTCTAGCGCTCTTCTCGATGTTTCTTCATCATATTCAGCGACACGTGGAGAGTTGTGCTCTATCTCGATTGGTAGTACCGCTTCTGCCCATGAACCGTAAAAACGGAGTTTCTGCGTTGTGTTTGGTGTTGTTCGATGCTCCACAACACGCTTGGTAGTTCTTCGGCCGGTATGTCGAGCTTTTTCCGGGTCCTAACAAGCGCTTCTGATGCCATTGCAGATGATACCATTGGCTTTCGACTTGCCCATTGGTTTGAGGATGTGCAACGACGCAACTTGATACCACCTCTTCGCAATAATCTTTGAATTCATGGGATGTGAAGTTACGCCGTTGTCTGACGATGCTATGGGGCACTCCAAATCAAGACGAGGCCTTTACGAATTTTAGCGGATGCTCCATCGGTGAATTTATCGGCTTCGCTTCTATCCATTTTGTAAACTTGTCGACACTACTAGCATGTACTCCTTTCCTCCTGGCCAGGATTTGTGTAATTTACCCACCATATCAAGTCCCCATTGAGCAAAGGGCCATGACAATGGTATTGGTGCTAGCTCGCTGCGGAGAGTGAGGTTTTGCGGCAAACCTTGACACGCGTCGCAAGTTCTTACGATGTCCTTGGCGTCCTCGATTGCTGTCAACCAAGAGATCCTGCTCGAAAAACTTTGGCCGCGATAGCTCGACTACTTGCGTGGTGGCCACATATTCCCTCGTGTACATCCTTCGAATTATTCCTTCCTCGGTGTGACGCACCTTTGCAAGACGCCCGAAATACTTCGCTTATACAATTCTCCCTTGACCACCGTGAAAGCTTTGGAGCGTCGAATTACTCGCCTTGCCTCAACCGGATCGTCGGGTATTTCTTTCCTCAGATGTATGATATGTACGCCGCATCCATATCGTATCACCATGACCAGGTCCTGATCTTCTTCTTCGTCCTCTTGCTTTTCCTTGGTAGCCCCCGAGGGTTTCTTCTCCTTCTTTTTGATTTTGTCGACTTAGTGGATCTCTCTGTTATTTCTTCCCAAATACACCTGGCGGGACGCAAGGCATTGCGACCCGATGTTTGCAAGAACATCGGCTTCGTCGCTCAATCTGCTAATATGGTTTACTTCGCATCCATCGAACAACTTCTCGAGTTCGTTGTATACCTCCTTGTATGCCATCATGCTATCATTGACGCATCACATTGGTTCATAACTTGCTGTGCCACCAACCGTGAGTCGCCAAAGATTTTTAGTCGAGTTGCTCCGCAGGCTTTCGCCATCTTCATTCCATGTATGAGAGCCTCATATTCTGCTTCATTGTTAGATGCGTTAGGGAACGTCATCCGGAGGATGTACTTCAACTTGTCGCCTTCAGGTGATATGAGTACTACTCCCGCCCACCTTCCTTCTTTTGGACCCGTCGAAGTTCATGGTCCAAGTTCTCGATAAATCTGAGGTCCTGTATTTTGCAACTCCATCCACTCTGCGATGAAGTCCGGTAGTTTTGCGATTTTATTGCTTTTCTTTTTCATACGTGATGTCCCGAGGAAAGTTCTATTCCCCAAAGGGAGACACGACCCGTAGCTTCTGGGTTGTTCGATATATTGACAAGGAGCTTCATTGACCACTATGATCGGATGCCGAAAAATAGTGGCGCAATTTTCGTGTCGTGAATACTCCATATGCTATCTTTTGGTACTGCGGATACCTTTGTTTAGATGGCGATAAAACTTCGCTGACGAAGTATACTGGCCTCTGCACGCCGTGGAGTTTTCCTTCTTCTTCCCTTTCGACAACTAGCACCGTGCTCACCACTTGGGGTGTGGCGATATATAGCAGGAGGGGTTCCCTTTCTTTGGTGCCACCGAATTGGCGGTGTCGAGATTGTGCGCTTCAAATCCTCGAAAGCTCTGTTCTTCGTTCCACCGAAATTTATCTCCTTGTTTTATCAAAGCGTAGAACGGCAGGCCTTTTCTCCCACCTAGCGACGAATCTACTCAAAGCCGCGACTCGCCTTAGTTGTTGTATCTCCTTCAACTTTGTTGGCTTCCTCATTGTTACGATAGCTTGTATTTTGTCGGGATTTGCTTCAATCCCTCTTGCTGAGACTAGAAACCCCAAAAGTTCTCCTGCGGGACGCCAAAGGAACACTTCGGGGGCTTTAGGCAGAACTTATCAAGGTTGTCGAAGGTTTCCTTGAGATCCTCGATCAGCGTTGCCCCCTTTTTGATGTTATGATGACATCATCAATGTATACTTGCACGTTCTTCCCAATCTGTGTCGCCAAACACTTCTGCATTATCCTTTGATATGTTGCTCCCGCATTTTTAGACCAAAGGGCATTGTTCAACAAAACACGCCGTAAGGTGTAATAAATGCGGTCTTTACTTCATCTTCTTCTTTTAATCTAATCTGGTTATAACCAGAATATGCATCCAGGAAGGAAAGACGTTCACATCCAGCCGTGGAGTCGATAATTTGATCGATCCTCGGGAGGGGAATATCTTGAGCGTGCCATCGAGATCGACAAGACCAACGTGGAACCTGCACAACACAATCAAAATACTTTGCCCCAACTTAACAGTGAGGTTGTCAATCTCACCGGCTTGCTGTAAACAAAGGATTAAACATATGGTGTGGAGAATGATGTTTGTTTGCAAAGAACAACAGAGAACAATGATTGCAGAGATTGTATTTCAGATGTAAAAATGGACCGGGGTCCACAGTTCACTAGTGGTGTCTCTCCAATAAGATAAATAGCATGTTGGGTGAACAAATTACAGTTGAGCAATTGACAAATAGAGAGGACATAACAATGCACATACATATCATGATGACTAATATGAGATTTACTTAGGGCATTACGACAAAGAACATAGACCGCTATCCAACATGCATCTATGCCTAAAAAGTCCACCTTCGGGTTAGCATCCGCACCCCTTCCAGTATTAAGTTGCAAACAACAGACAATTGCATTAAGTACTGTGCGTAATGTAAACAATACAAATATCCTTAGACAAAGCATTGATGTTTTATCCCTAGTGGCAACGGCACATCCATAGCCTTAGAACTTTCTGTCACTGTCACAGATTCAATGGAGGCATGAACCCACTATCGATCATAAATACTCCCTCTTGGAGTTACAAGTATCAACTTGGCAAGAGCCTCTACTAGCAACGGAGAGCATGCAAGATCATAAACAACACATATATGATAGATCAATAATCAACTTGACATAGTATTCCATATTCATCGGATCCCAACGAACACAACATGTAGCATTACAAATAGATGATCTTGATCATGATAGGCAGCTCACAAGATCTAAACATGATAGCACAAGAGGAGAAGACAACCATCTAGCTACTGCTATGGACCCATAGTCCAAGGATGAACTACTCACGCATCATCCGGGCGGGCATGGTGATGTAGAGCCCTCCGGGATGATTCCCTCTCCCCAGGTGCCGGAGATCTCCGAATCCCCCGAGATGGGATTCGCGGTGGCGGCGTCTCTGGAACTTTTCTCGTATCGTGGCTCTCGGTACTAGGGTTTTCGCGACGGAGAGAATATATAGGCGAAGGGGCAGTCGACGCTCGAGGCCTACCCCATAGGGCGGCGCGGCCGTGGGCCGCGCCCCTAGGGTGTGGCCACTCGTCGCCCCTCTTCGTCTCCTCTTCGAACTTCTGGAAGGCTCCGTGGAAAATAAGACCGTGGGCTTTTGTTTCGTCCAATTCCGAGAATATTTCGCAAACGTATCTATAATTTTGATGCTCCATGCTTGTTTTACACCAATTTATATATGTTTTGTTTACACTTCGTTGCACTTTTATACATTTTTTGACACTAACCTATTGACAAGATGTCACAGTGCCAGTTTTCTGCTGTTTTGTATTTCAGAAAAGTTGTACAGGAATTATTCTTAGAATTGGACGAAACAAAAGCCGGAGATCTTATTTTTCCGTAACAAGATGAAGTCCAGAGGGGGGACGAAGAGGTGCCACAGGGCGGCCATACCAGGCCTAGGCGCGGTCTAGGCCCTAGCCGCGCCTAGGGGTGGTCTGGAGCCCCCTTGTCTCCACCGACCTCTCCCTTCCGCCTATAAGAAGCCTCCCAACGCGTGAACCCTAAATCAATAAGCCTCCACCCACGAAAAGTTCCGCAGCTCCGCCGCCATCGCAGACAAGATCCAGGGGACAAAAGTCTCTGTTTCGGCACCCTGCCGGGACGGGGAATTGCCCCCGGAGCCACCTCCATCGACTCCACCGCCATCTCCATCGCCGTTACTGACTCCCATGATGAGGAGTGAATAGTTCTTCCCTGAGGCTGAGGGCTTTATCGGTAGCTATGTGGGTAATCTATCTCTCCATATATGATCTTTATGTGATCATGAGCTTTGTAATCTAGTTGAATAAATAGATGTTATGCTTCAACTATTGTGCAACTCAAGTGGTTTTATTATGTGATCTTCGAGGACACCTTATCCAACGGTGTGAATGTGACAGTGTGCACACCGTGTTTGTTTCTTAAGCTTAATTTACAAAAATACTTATGAATTGTGGTATCTAGTTAGTATCAACTTTGTATGCTTAAAGTGACAGTGTGAGGTGTCCATAGATTGGGAATGCGAACTTTAAAGAATGCTTAAGCAGAGCTACACAATGAATTTGTGTTTATTATCAAAACGGAGAGTGGTTCAGAGTAGCGTAGTGAAGTGATAATATTTATGTATTCAATTATGGTATCATTGTTGAGAGTGTTCACTAGTGAAAGTATGATCCTTAGGCCTTGTTTTCAAGCATTGAAACACCGTTTACAACCAGTTCTGTTACATGTTTGCTTGCTGCCATTTTTATTTCAGATTGCAATTATTTACAATCATCCATATTACTTGTATTTCACTGTCTCTTAGAACTAGTGCACCTATACACCTAAAAAGTGTATTGGGTGAGTTGGGGACACAAGAAACTTCTTGTATCGTAATTGCAGGATTGCTTGAGAGAGATATCTTTGATCTCTACCTCGCTGAGTTCGATAAACCTTGGGTGATCAATTTAAGGGAAACTTGCTGCTGTTCTACACTGTCTATAATAATAGAAGCGTGCGTAGACATCACTAAACCGCCACCACCGGCGTGGGCTGCTCCACCTCCACCACCGCTGACGACACCAACGTATGTTCCGTCGCTTGCCAACTGGCCGTGGCCGGTACCGAAGCTCGTCGTGATCGACAGCGATTACGACGACCAGTAGGCGCATCCGTTCTTATTTTTTTTATTTTACTATGTAAATTATGTTTTTATGTTGAAAAAATGAAAAATAAAAAAATACGCGCGAATATTTTGGGCAGCTGAAATGCGTCCCCGTTGCCCACTTTAGATGTCGCTCTTTGCCAGATCATCCGTGGGCCCGTGGTTCCAGCCTCTGGTTCAGCCGTCACCTAGCAACTCGCAGTAGTGGGACCCACGGGCCCTATAAGTCAGCGTCCGAGCAGAGCTAGAGCCGCACACCGACCCGGGCGTCCATTACCAAAACCCCAAGCACCGACCGACCGGAATCAAAACCCTCGACCCGAGTCGCCTGCTCCTCTCTCCTCCCCGCTCGCCGCCACCGCCACCGCCACCGCCGCCATGAGCGCCGGCTGGAGGACTCTGCTGCTCCGCATCGGCGACAGGTGCCCCGAGTACGGGGGCTCCGCCGACCACAAGGAGCACATCGTAAGTCCCCCACTTCGCCCCCATCCCCTTCTCCAACCCGCATCCAAACCCTAGCGCCGGCCGCACTTGTCTTTACGGGCTCACGAGCTCTTGCTATTGGGTCTGCGGAGCGGAACTGCCTTCCCGGAGCCTTTTAGCTGGACAATGCGCCCAGTGCGCCAATCTGGCAGGGAGGCAGCGGGGAGACTGGGCCTAGGAAGAACACGGAACGGAGTAGGATTACTCGTAATGGGGCCGATTCTTAATTTCCTGATAACTGTTGTTCTAGTGTGCCTAGAATTTTCTGCCTGGACTTAGCGAGACAGACTTTCGCCCCTGTTACCTTTTTCTGCCAATCTATTATCGTGGCTCTCGGGTGTTGGATTTGGTCGTTAGGGCCGCTTGATCTGCTTTTTTTTGTTTGGCATTTAGCATATGAAAATTGGGTTGCGAGCTAGTTTCTTATGACTAGTTTGGTTGCAGTATTGCACAATTGTTGTCACATGGCAATTCAATTGGAAACACACCAATCCGTGGCGAGTTTGTTTGGGATTGGAGCCAAAATATTCCCTACCTGGCCATGACTAAAAGTTTGGTCTTTGTTTGGATGGTTGCCAAATTTTTTTTGGCAAGCCAATGCCCCTTCCCCTGCTCTAGTTTATTTTTCTTACCAGTGTTGTCCAATTCACGGGCTAACAAAAACCTTGTTTGTTGGGCAAGCTTCGGCTCAAACCCAACACACCCTATACCATATGCCACATTTGTGTTATAGTCATCTCAGGGTAGTTGAATATGCCCTCTTATACAAGTGAAATATTGAATGGTTGTATGCAATGCTGAAGATTGCCATCCCTAGGCGGAGTCCTGTTTTGTTTCAAAATGCAGTTTTAGTCAAATGATTTTACTAAATGGTGCTGAGCAAGTGCATATGCACATTGTTCCTGTGTTTTATTTGTTACATATTTGCAACATCATAGTTGTTGCAAGTTGGAACTGATGGGCAATGTTCTAAATTGAATCTTGCATTTTTTTACTATTATACCATGTGTCTTCCACACCTGTTCTGACAAAACATTTGCTTCATAGGAAATCTGTTACAATGTGCTTTGTCGTGAATATGAACACTCCAAAGATGCTATTTTTGAGGTAGGTACCCAACATTCTACTTCGTGCTTGTTCAATTGTTTCACTATTATAATCTGGATTTGAATAGTAAGCTACATTGTTTAGTTAAATTGAGAAATATTAGTGCATAATTGGTTTTGTTTCCAGCATTGTTTAGTTCACATTGTCAGAGAATGATAGTTTTTATGTCACTATCATTTAAAGCAGCAAGTGAAAAAAGAATGTAGAGAATACATCTTACAAGCTGCATCCTATAGCTTTAATGCCTTTGATAGATGTCGTTCTTTTGTCTGAACAATTTGAGGTGCTAACTGAATGCATATTTGTCCAAGCAGTTTCTCCTTCAGTGTGCAGAACAATTACCTCACAAGATCCCTTTCTTTGGAGTTTTGGTATGCAATTATTTATATGAAGCCTATAATCTCTTCGTTTGTTAATGTTACTCGTGGATCAGTTTAAGTCCTTACAGAAATACATATTTGGCTTATTCCTCATGCTTTGTAATTCCTTATTATCTGAAATGGAGAAGGAAGCATTATTTGCGCCAGCATTATAAAAATGATCTAGTATGCATATTTGTCCTTTTGGTTTGACTTACGACATCACAAAACACTCGTCTGTACATTCGTCCAATCTGTTCATAAACCACAGTGACACAACAACCCTGATCTAAAATGCTGGTCTATATGACTGTCTGCGGAACTTTGTAATATAGCTTTGAAATTCACATATGTGCTGGCTCATATTGTTGCCCTAGGTCTTATCATGTTTACACATGACCTGCATGATGCTGTTACACTATTTTCAGCATTATCTTGTACTCCCTCCGTTCCGTATTAGTTGTCACACATTCGGATGTATCTATACAAATTATCATGTTTACACATGACCTGCATGATGCTGTTTCGTTTACGGACACTATTTTCAGCGTTATGTTGCACTTAGTACTTATATATGACTGTTCATTTATATCTCCCCTCCTACGGGAACCTGGAATGTCAATGCGAAAAATGTTACCGTTTCATTATGTCCACCATGTATTGTGTCCTGATAGTTGTACACAAAAAGAGATCAACTGTCAATCTCTTGACCCCCTTGATCTCTATACGCTATGCTGGACAATGGTATTCGGTCGTTTAGTGAAACGAGCATGCCAATGCTTTTTATGATTTCAAATTCTGTTGGCATGTACTTATGTTCATATTTTCATGAGAGGAGGGCTATGCCTATTTTCGGATCAACTGACGTGTTAATGCAATGGGACGCAAATTAATTTCTTGTATTTAGGCATTTATGTTCCATAAAGAACTGTTCTTTGAGTGTTTCTATACCTTCTGTACCTAGTTTTATAAATCTCACATTAAGTTAATCTTTTCCATATATGTTTTAAGACTAAGATATAGCTGTATGCTTTGCTCTTATTTGATTGAACTAATTCAGTTGTGATGGTTCTGCTTTGTTTCTGTAATGCCAGATTGGTTTGATAAACTTAGAAAATGAAGATTTTGCCAAGGGTATTGTGGATACAACACATGCGAACATACAGGTATGTCTTTGTTTTTTACATCACAGAGCATGTCAGTATCTATTAACCGCTTCTCCCCCTTGTTCTGCTGGAGACATGTGCATCATGATAGTATTCCTGCATTATTATGTCACTGGACTTAATATCAAATAAGGACTATCAAATCGATCATGCTTGGAGGACCTATGATCATCCTAGCTTTTTAATGACTGGTCATGATTTCAGGATGCCTTGCATAATGAAAACAGTGACAGAGTCAGGATCTTGCTGCGATTTCTCTGCGGCCTGGTAAGTTGCAGTAGTTTTGTTATGTTTTTCTTGCTATTATCATCCTTTGCTTGCTGTGTCCCAACTTGTGATTCTTGAATATTTCATATCTGGCATGCTGACATGTTATATTGATATGATGTTCATCAATAATTGAGTTTCAGTGCTGAAGGCTTTTAGTTCTTCCAGTTACACTAACTTGTGTATTAAATGAATTTGCTAGAGCGCACACATAATGGTGGAATTGCATGATATAATCTCATTTTTTATTCTAAAACTAGAAGTGCACATGGCAATCCCGTAAAATCAGGACGGATGCTGAAGCAATGCTTATTATTTTGTTGGGTTGCGGGCAGTTGAACAATAATAGTTGTATAAGGTCTCTCTGGTTTGTGGGAATGAAAACCGCAAGATTTTGCCAGGAAGCAAGTGCAAAAACTGAGGCACAGGAGCAAGGTAGTCATTTGGGCAGGCACAAGAACAGTGCCTTGATTGTAAGCAAATGTGTAGAAAAGAGGACTTAGCGGGTTCAAATTCTTATGTAATTATGGGGATAGGAGTCTGCTAGGCTTTGATATCTCATATTGGTTATTGAGTTGAGTTTCTTACTCTATTCTAGGAAAGAGTGGATTGATTTCTCTTTGTACTCTTCATTTCATGGTAGAAAAGTTTCTTGTCTTTGCTAAATTGAGCAATTTCTAGCATTTGTGTTGTTCGTTACCTCTTCTTCTTGTAACTGTGGATTTTATATGCGTGTTGTAGATGTGCAGCAAAGTTATATTGCCAAATTCCATTGTTGAGACATATGAGACACTGTTATCAGCTGCTGCAACAATATTGGACGAGGAAGCTGGAAATCCTTCTTGGCAACCTCGTGCTGATTTTTATGTTTATTGTATTTTGGCTTCCCTACCGTGGGGTGGTTCAGAATTGTTCGAGGTAACGATGTTACTCTTCGGTGATTTACTGTTTAATTTTTATCACCTTTGGTGTCTGATATGAGTGTTTTAGCAGCACACATACTTCTAATTCTCTGCTAGTGTGAACCTTCACGACCTTCATTGAGTTACTGTGACTTACTCCCCTTTTGGAAGTAATAGTATGTATTGTGTGGTTCAATCTGAATGCCTCTTAAGAGTTGTACTGCCACTGCTGTTTTGCATAGATTAGTGTCTCTGCAATTGTTTGGTTCTAGATCTTTGGAAGGGTATCTTTATTTTATAATGTCAGTCCATATCATGCTGCTGTCTATTTTATTCTATCAAGAAGCGAAATAGGGACACTGCCCCTCTAGTAAGTAGAGGCGTGCATGATGAACTGCTCCAGTACTTTGTCCCTAAACCTCAAGGGGATTTGCAAAACAGACCTTGAAAGTCTGTTTTTGCAGCTTAACGTGAACATCATCCATGAGTTTTATTTAGACCTTTAGCGCTACAATAAGCAAGCTGTACACCTATATTATATTTTCGTGCTTAAATTATGTATTAGAAAATCCTGCAGACATGAATCGATGGTAGAATACACTGATGAATTATAACATGCAGCAAGTTCCGGATGAATTGGAGAGGGTTCTGGTTGGTATAGAGTCTTACATAAGCATCAGAAGGCATTTTGATGATATTGCTTTCTCGGTCTTCGAGACGGATGAAGGCAACTCTCCCAATAAAAAGGTATTGGTGATTTCTTGATTATCTAATCTCATGAGTCCTGATCAATTGAAACTGCTTTTATGATATTTATGTCAGGTCTTTAACTTCTATTCCTTGCAGGATTTTATGGAAGATCTATGGGACCGTATGCAAACTCTCTCCCGTAACGGATGGAAGGTTAAAAGTGGTATGTCAGTACGTGATATGAAATAGACATTTCTTACTGAAATAATATAGTATGTTAATGAGTTTCACGCGATAGTGTTAAATGACAAGACAACCTTTTCTTTGTCCAGCTCAGGACTGATTGTGTAATAATCTTAAACATGCTATTGCCTAATTATTTTGCATTCTGTTCAATTGCTCCCTCGCAGTTCCAAAACCTCACTTGTCGTTTGAAGCTCAGTTGGTAGTTGGAAAGTCTCACCGTTTCCCCGCGGTTAGTTGCCCACCGCCTATTTTCACGATGTCAGTTTCTGAAATATTAAAAGGTCAAGAAAAGCATGAAGCCAATCTTAAGTACCCTCAAAGGCTTCGGAGGCTTCATATATTTCCAACAAACAAAGCCGAGGTAAATTGCTACTTCATGTTTTAGTCCATTGCTCATTGTTACATACTTACATTTAGTGTTTCACTTGATGTATCTTCTGTAATGTATGTAAACTGAGATGAAAAGCATTACTTACTTTTACGTTACAAAGTTCGCCTGTTTATGTACTTATCATGCCTAATCAGCTACCATTTCCTCACAGAATATGCAACCTGTAGACCGTTTTGTTGTCGAAGAATACATATTGGATGTGCTTCTTTTCTTCAATGGATGGTCAGTTACAATCTTATTTTTTCAGTCTTATTTCTGTGTTTGTCACTTCTGGAATAGCTGCAATTGTTGGATACTCACACATATATTTGTTTACCTGTTCATGCATGACACTGCTGATAACCACCTACTCACTGGATTTGCTTGTCAGTTCTTAGTGTGAACACAAATTGGTGTTTCCTTCAATTACCGAGTCTTTTATTGTCTCCCTTCACTACAAAACCTGGTTGTACTTGGCCATGCTGCTTTTGTCTATCATCTGTTGTAAGCACTAGGGTTTTAGCATATGAACCTTACCCCCCAGAATATGCAGTGGAAGGCTTCTGTTTTAAGCTAGTATTTTTTCCCGCTAGAACTAATGTCCCTTTTGTTACTTAAAACACCTTGCCACAATCTGTTGCAACAGTGTGGCAAATCACAGTTGTTGTGTTGAGCAAATCGTTTGCCACAAGTGTGGCAACAAACAGGTGTAAGACAGTGTTATCACGCTAAAGGTTCCAGAAGGAATTAGACACGAGCCTAACTCGTGTGTGACAATTTAACTTTGCTGCTAGCATGCTAGAATATCAGTTTATAAATGCAACGTTTAGGGTTGACAACATTTGCCTTTCTCACCCTTGGAATATTCGCTATGTTTTCTGTTAATATTTTCATACTGAACCGTATTATTTCAGCTTTCTTACTAATTTTATCTTGGTTGTATTTTTCTTTGGAAGACAGTCGCAAAGAATGTGCGTTTTATTTGGTCAGCCTTCCTGTGCCTTTTCGGTACGAATACCTGATGGCCGAGACCATATTTTCACAGGTATTTCTGAACCATCTTTGTATGAAGTGTTCATACTATTACTAGTTTCTACATGCCTGCTTTCTTTTTAACTGAACTTTATTATATTAGTTGTTGTAGAAATGAATATTTTATGTTCTTGCATCCAATTTCTGATACGGGGATCATTTAGGTTATGAGATGGGCGGTGTTAGCGGTTAGCCTTGCTTTTCTGGGTGCATGGGTCGAGTTTTACTTAATCAATTCCAAAGGACTTGCTGAAGAAAACTTAGTGCCTGTGTGTTCTGAGCTCATTCTGGATTAGCTCGTAGCGATATTCACATATTGAACTCTGAAGTTTTAGTTGATTAAGTTACATGAAAGTTTAACTAAGGTTTGAAAAATTACACTCAACTGATCAATATGCATAAGCTCACCTATGTTCACAAGATTTGCTGAGGATATATTCTCGACTTTTTTATATAGGTACTGAAGTTAAACTCTTGAGTTTTTCGACCATTTTTTGTGTGAATATTTGCCAGTTTGTCATTGGTGTCTTCATATTGATATAACATTCTGGGGGGCAATTAGACACAATATTTGTAAATCAAGTTTTAGTATTTCTGGGGTCTACTAAATTTTGGTTATAATAAGTCCAAATTGTAGTTTTTCAGCCTGTTTTCTGTTTAGTAAATTCCAAGATTCCTTAGAAACAGTGTCTTGATCAGTAGCATGCCATTATAGTGCGTGTACTTGTCAAATGATGATGAATCTTTTCTTATGACTTATATGACATTTTGCAGCTTCTACTGCTGCCGAATCCACCTTTCAGGCCAATATACTATACGCTGGTTATCATCGACCTTTGCAAGGTAGTTCTTCTTTAATGCTTTGAGACTGGTTAGCTAGTATTTCTTGTGCTACAGTTTTGAATCAATGTGCCAAGACAGATACTAGTACGTAATGTGAGATTTAAGATTATGTCTGTGTTAATGAACAAACTAGCAGACCTAAGTTTGCAATGTGTTTAATTGTCTGCAATTTCTTTTGGTGTGTGGTGTGACAAAAATTGTAATTGCATGATGGTATGTAACTGCCATAAGTACCATTAGCACTATTGTGAAAGAACTCAGTTATGATATTATAGTGCTTTCTTTCTGAAACAGTGAAAGTGTGTTATGTAAATGTGCTCTATATCTTTGAACCATATAGTCAACACAAATGTGGATGTGAAATTGTGTGGCACCCTTACAGCTAATGATGTACTTGTATGAGTACGCTTCCATGAACTAAGGTTATCTTAAAGTAACAACTTTTTTGTATGCTTGCAAACAAATTTTGAGTCCTAGTAAAAAAATATTATGAGCCGTCTATCAGTTAGGTGGCTATTTAAACAAGTTCTGGACTTGTCATGTGTGGAATGCATGTTGCACTTTCGCATCTATTGTTTTTTCTTGCATTCTATTTTCCTCCAACGTACAACACCTGATTGTGAGGTTTATTAGCCTGTTGAGTTGATACCTGAATTGTGAGGGTCGTTGTCATAACTTGTTAGTTATCACTCATCAAAAGTTTGAGACACCCTTTGTCACATCAGCACCGCACCGTTAGCAATTCTATGGATGTATTTGTCCAACAGCTAGAGAATAGACAACACATTGTTCATTTGCAATCCTGTAGAAGCCTAACAGTGATAGATTTATTCCCCCCTTCCCAATAAAGAGAATATTTAACTTTCTTTCTTGAGGCTGACTGGAAAGAGTCTAACTGTCTTGAACTGTCTTCAGGCTTTGCCAGCCGCATTTCCATCTGTTGTGGTAGCAGCAGTACATGCTCTTTTTGACAGAATTAGTAACATGGATACGGAATGCCGCACCAGACTTATCCTATGGTTTTCACACCACTTGTAAGCTCATCACCTTGGATCTTGTTTTTTTTTTTTCATAAGTATTCCTGCTTAGCTTATTTACTAGCCTAATTTAAGCTCATTACCATGGATCTTTTTTTTTTCACGAGTATTCCTGCTTAGCTTATTTACTAGCCTAATTTAAGTTTATTAGAACTTACTGCAGCTTGGCTATTGCTTACTCTTCCTGTTGATGCTCAATAACCTAATGGTCATCCACTCTGCTGCTACATAGAAAATTAATGGACTATTACATACGATGCTATATAGTTTGTAATGTGATTGGTTGCAGAATGCAACTTATTTTCTAACAAGTCTGATCGCCTATAGCACTAAAACTATTTGTAGCCTTGCGTCACTAAATTGTAACAACATGTTATCTGCTTATGCAGGTCAAATTTTCAATTCATTTGGCCTTGGCAGGAGTGGGCCTCTGTAAAAGGCCTCCCAAAATGGGCTCCACAACGTGTTTTTGTCCAAGAAGTATTAGAAAGGGAAATTCGGCTGTCCTATTTTGAGAAAATCAAGCAGGTTGGTGACATACTATGAGCCATCTCTTTAAGTAAGACAGGCTTATTTATTACATGCTTTTTATTAGAATTTTACGTGGCTATTTCGGTTTTGAAAATGTCATACATCCCCTGTAATAGGTTCAGCTATTTTTTTTAAAGTTCTTCGGATACCCCTGATTTTTTTTTGGTCCAGCTTACCGCCCCGTAAGTTTCTGTACAATTTACTCCCCTACTCTGGGTTTAGACTCTTGTTTTGCTGGCATGGACAATGGTGCAATGACATAATCGAAATCACACTGGTTATTCTGCTTCAATCTCCTCCCTGTCTTTGTCTCTCACCCCTTTTCCCCACTCTCTGTTCTGTACCCCCCACGGCAAGCCACAGCGAATCAACTACCGTGGAAATGAGCGTAGCACACCTATGGTCTTGAACACCATGTGCCAAAGTATGAGGACAATCACTTCCCCTTTGTTGCCGGTCGTTCTCCATATTCCTGTCGCACAACCCTTCCCATCCACTAGGCGCATCACCATTTCGTAGATGTGGCAGGCGAGCATTGGTGACAATGTCTGTGACTAGGAGGTGGCTGCTGGCTAAGACGGGACGACTTGTTGAGCAGTGTCTGGAGTAGCTGTACAATGCTGCCTAACCACTAGCCATGCTACCATTCCCTCCAGAATTGGTGTGCACTTCTCATCGTCTTCGCTCATATTGCACTCTCAAAATCTGTCACCCTCTCAATGGTTTCCACAAAATTGGTTTCTCCATCATATTCATTACATCCCTAAGATGTACGAACCTGTCATGTGCATCTCCTCAATTTCATCACTACTGGACCCAGGATTCGCTGGCGCTGGTTAAACTCATTGTCTGCCTACCTGCTCACAGAAGAGCATGGCTACACATGCAACCACTTTTACTAGCCTCACGATATTTCCCTACCTCCATACCAGCACCATCCATGCATTCTAGCACACTTTAGCAGAGCTCTATTAGCAGCCATGGCGCTCCTCTCCTTCTCTGTTTTCTAAAACAATGTCTCCATCCATGGTGGCATTATTTTTACTCCAGTCTTATGTGGAAAATGCCACTTCACCCACATCAACGAAATCACAATATAATACAAGCATAGGGATTAAGTAAAAGGTATTGAAATGATACCAAAATATAAATCGGGTTGTTATTCAAACAACTGCAAACTTCAGGGGTGTAAAAGAGGATGTCCCCCTTCGATTTCTATGCTTCTACTTAATTGTCTGTCAACTGGGAAGTGGTTATTTAAATTGAACAAATATCGCCTTTGTCTCTTTTGCAGAGTATTGAGGATGCTGCTGAGCTGGAAGGATTGTTACCACCAAAAGCTGGGCCTAATTTCAGTTATCATACTGATGAAAGCAAAGAAAGCACCGATGGTCACAGGCTATCCAAGGAACTTGTTAGCATGGTTAGAGGAAAGAAGACTACACGTGATATTATTTTGTGGGTTGAAGAACAAATAGTTCCTGCAAATGGTGCCAAATTCGCGGTTGGTGTTGTTAGCCAGACACTTCTTGACATCGGTTCAAAAAGTTTCACCCATCTTATCACCATTTTGGAGAGATATGGTCAAATAATTTCCAAACTATGCCCAGATGAGGAAATGCAGTTGTTGTTGATGGATGAAGTCAGTGCTTACTGGAAGAACAGTACCCAGATGACTGCTATAGCTATTGATAGAATGATGGGTTATCGTTTAATTTCCAATTTGGCTATTGTCAAATGGGTCTTCTCTCCTGCTAATGTCGATCAATTTCATGTTTCCGATCGTCCATGGGAGGTACATTGTTATCCCCACATTCATCTAAAAAATCATTATCTGCCTTATGCTATTAATGCTATGAAGCATTTCTTCTGCCCAATGCAGCAACCAGTATACGTGTTATAATATTCTCTCTGATTTATGTCCTCTTTAACAGATTCTCAGGAATGCTGTTAGTAAAACATACAATCGGATCAGTGACCTTCGGAAGGAAATCCAATCACTCAGGAAAAATATTCAAGTTGCTAAAGAGGCTAGTGCAAAAGCCATCAAGGAGTTGGAGGAAGCTAAATCAGTACTTGAGGTCATAGAGGGCCAACCTGTGCCATCTGAAAGACCAGGCAGGCTAAGACGGCTTCAAGCTTTTGCTGACAAAGCAAAGGAAGATGAAGTAACTACTGAAGAGTTTTTAGAAGCAAAGGAGGCTCTCCTTGCTCGGGGGCTTGAAGAAGGCAAAGTATGCTACTCTCTTATCTTTGGTTATCTTAATTTTTGTGAGCACTTGCATGTATGTTGTTATGCATATTTTGGGATCTTTCAGTTTTCTATGGTACTTGCTTATCTCTGCAGAGTTGAGCATCGTTCACTTCAACTTACCCATTATCTCGCCATGGGTTTTGCAGGAATTGCTTAGGTTACTATTCAAGAGCTTTGTTAATGTGCTTACTGAGCGTCTCCCACCTGTTTCTGCTGATGGAGATGTTCCTAATTTACGTGCTGGAGATCCAAATGTAACTATTCCAGCTGGCGAGCCTGAAGCAGCAACTATGGACATAGACAATGAAAATGGGGCAGATAACAATAGGTCAGTGTTTTTTTTTTTTTTAAACTTTGGGTGAGTTTATTATTTAGTAGCGTCACCTCTTTCAGAATCACTGCTTTCTGCAAGTTCGGATTTGCATTTTGGAGAATCAGCCAGTTTATTGTTCAGGGCTTGTTATGAATAATTTCTGCTAACGTTCACGGAGATTTCAGTCTTTGAAATAATGCGACAAATATAAGTTTGTAGATGAATCTGCTAATCTGGATGTTAGCATCTACTATTTGCGTAGAATGATAAGCCAGGGACCAGTATTTACTAGCCAGTGATGGTACATGTTTCATGGGCTGTGGACTAATCTCTACGTTTTGACAGTCAATTGAATGGTCAAAATGCGAAGGCTGGGTACAGTATCGGAGAGCTTGAGCAGTGGGGTCTATGCACATTGGGGCATCTCAAGTCATTTTCTCGACAATATGCAACTGAGGTAATTATCGCTGCTGGTGCCATTGGCTAAATAATTTCTTCCTTGAGCTGATAAATCCATTAATAATTGAAGTTATCTTGCTTTAATATGGATACCATGTTGGGTGAATTTTCTGTTGAAAACTATTGCAGTAATCCTGTTTAAACTTGTAACCACCACTTAGATCGCCTAGCAAGTGATAACGGCCAGGGTAAGGTGCAGTATTGAAGTACTCCCTCTGTTACTAAATATAAAGATGTTTAGGGATTTCAATTTGAACTACCAAAACGTCTTATATTTCGGAACAGACTGACACTATCTTTTCTGTTACTTATTTATGGTTCATGAGATGAAGAATTTCAGATTTTGGTAGTGCTCCATGGCATACACTGATTAGGTACAATGCTAAATGTTGCAGATTTGGTCTCACGTTGCCATGTTGGATGAGGAGGTTTTTGTTGGGAGTGTTCACCCTCTTATCCGGAAAGCTGCATTCTCCGGTTTGTGCAGATCAATTAGCGACGGCTCTCACCTTTGATTCATGACCCTTATCTTCAAAATGAGTGTTGTAATCACATGTATCATACAGAGAAGACAAGTTTTAACCAACCTTCACTAATTCTGACATGTTCAGAACACTTCGCTAATGTCTAGACAAGAATGTCCTCGTTTTGTTTTTTACATTTTGTTGTTCGGTAATTATGTTCTCTGGTACTGTATGTGGATCTATGCATTATTATCAGTGACTTGTCCTGAAATGATTTGACCTTTTCCCCAACCCAACTGCTCCTGGCTAGAAAAAGTCATGCTTATCTATGTGGAGTAGTACTATCACTTTGATGAAACAGTACAGTGTTGATACTTGCTACGTTAAGAGCATCTCTGGTAGATAACCCATCCGGTCTAACCGCATAGAGTGGATGGGGTTAACTGCTTTTTAACGAGTCACAAACTGAAGCGGTAGAACGGATTCCCCATTCCAAATCCTAAATTCGATTTCTTATATTTTGGCGCTAGAATTTGAAACAGATCATTCGCTATAATTTATTAATAGATGCAAAATAGGAACTAAATGTTGCTAAAAACTACAATTAAGCTATTCATCACTACATCACCGAGACTTGTGGTGGCTTCTTCGGCATCACCGGGACTTGTGGTGGCATCTTCGGCAATGGCAACTCGGTAGAGCTTCACACTGTTAGTGTCCTTGTTGGAGAAATCCGACTCGTTGTCCGAGTAGTTGATGATGATTTAGCTGTGACGCACCATCTCTGAGCGAATTGAAGCGTGCTTTGCCCTTCGGATGTCGCGCGCCTCCTTGTCGGTGTCGCGGGCACGCCTGGCCTTCTCCCACACGGCGTTGACGACCCTAGTTAGGGAGTTGCGTCGTGCCATCGCAAGGTGGTGCGCCTAGCGGGCGCGACGCCGACACCCGAAACCGCTTCACTGCCAACGGTGGCCCTGCCTCGCCATCATGCACGCTCAGGAGAGGACAACCCACGTGGGGGAGCACGGGTTGCGGCGGGAGAGCGCACCGGCGCGCTTGCCCAGAGATGTGCGCTCATCGGCACGGAGCCACGACCGCGGGACGGATTAGTGCGGCTGCCACCTGCCGAATTGGGTGGCGCCATGGTTGGAGGAGGTAGAGGGGGATGAGAGGAGGCGATCAGCGGCATCAATTTAGTTTTGGCAGATGGAGGCACCGACAATCAGATGGCGGATGGCAGCAGCGGCGGGAGGAGAAAGATGAGAAATGGATGTGGGGTGTCGCATCCAGACCGTAGACCCCGGTTTTATACGGATCTCGTGTGGCGTGATGGGGTTAATTGCATCATGAAACAAGATGCAGGCCAAAATGGAGCGCCTGTTCGGGCTAGTTTTTGGCCAGAACCGAAAAGCCCACGGTACGGGATGGGATGGGGTATCTACTAGAGAGAACATACACCAACATACCTATGCTTGTACTGTATGATGTTGACGGCCTTTGGAGGATTCCATCCTACACTTCGGAACTGATATAAAAACATGACACCCTCTTCAGTGATGTGGGCCTAAGTCCGCAAGTTTCCCGTTCGCAACCAGCAACGTTAGGCCAATTTAGGGAGAAGCGGTAGTAAGGGAGCGCCGTCGGCACGGTCTAGAAACTGAAGACGAAGATTTTGTTATAATTTTCGTTTTTTGCTAAGTGATGTTTTTTTTAATGCTAGAGTCGTGTTCACAAGAAGAATCATGATTCTATTTTGGTGGCGCTGCGTAAAAACAATATGGGCACAGAAAAATAACAAACACTATTCCAACGATGAGTCTAGTTTGTTGGTTGTTTCTTCGATATTTCTATTCAATCAAGCACCTCGGGGGCTCAATGTAATGATTCTCTGTTCTTAATTTTGATTAATCGTTTCATATAATGAGTCTATTTACCTAATCTCTATATTTTTGGTGCTAAGTCAAAGCTCGTGGAAAGCAGGAGTTTATTTCGAGCACACTGCATAAAGATGCTCTAGTGGATGGTATATTGGTATGTCCGAGCTTGCCTAGCACTGAAGGTGTATCTATACTTGACTTCCATCTCAAATCTGGATAAACTGGTGTCAAGACGTGGCCCCGTACGCTGTCCACAAGGAGTAACAGCTCAAAACAAAAAAATTGGCAAAGTCAATTATGGCATGAAAAAGTAGGCTTGTTCTTCCCTGTCACGTGCCCTTTATTATGTGATGTGTGTAGTGAGCTAACTACAGAAGGGCACCTTTAAGGGCATGTCCAATGCACTGCCCTAGAGGTACTGCCTCACAACTTTAGTTAGGTTCGGGTGGTCCAAAGTAGGTTCGGATGAGGAGGTAGCATCTTCATCAGGAGGCAGCCTCTTCAGTCATAAAGTGAAAACTGAGTGAAAATGTGAGAGAGAAAGAGAAAAACCAAATCAACTTTTGAGAGAAAGATATATTAATGGGACCATAACATGATATGCATATGTCAAAAGTTTTATCCAAGCCTAGTTGGACAGCTGCCTCCATTGCTCATGCCCTAAGGGCATGCCCAATGCACTGCCCTAGAGCTACTGCCTCACATCTTTAACTAGGTTCGGGTGGTCCAAAGTAGATTCGGATCGGGAGGCAGCCTCCTCTTCAGGAAGTGGGATCTTAAGCCTTAAAAGCATGTTTTTTGGAGAGAGAAAGAGATACATAGTCATATTTGTGGGATCCCTTTTTTTTCTAACTAAAGTTGTAGCTTCCATTAAAGATATAAAATTGATCATGTTGTTTCTGACAACTTTTTTTACATGAAGCAGCTAGTTGTGTATGCCACCATTGTACATGCCCTACATGAGCAACGGTATGCCCCAAGTCGCTGCTCCGCAGGTCCAGGTAGGCTCGGGTGTCAGGCCGGAGGTTCGGTAGCTGCTCCACAGGTTTCAGTGTAGCTTGCAGAAGAGAACGCCTCCCTAGCCGAAAAAGTATGGAGAGAGAGGGAAAAGGAGAGTAGAGAGGCGGGAGTCGAGAGAGAGCATGCCATTCACGGTGTACAAAGCACGGAAAAGTAAGAAAGAGAGAAGAAAGTAGTCAGAATGAGACCACCCGATGCTCCCAACATGAAATGATCTAACATGTCGCTTCAGATTATTTTAGTCTATAAAAATTGATGGAGCAACTACATGCATATGCTACCATTGCTGGTGCCCTAAGGTGTTGGCAAAGTCAATTATGGCATTAAAAAGTAAGCTTGTTCTTCCGTGTCATGTGTCCTTTATGTGATGTGTATAGTGAGCTAAGGTGAAATTCATATTCTCTCTTTTCTTTTTTGGTGACAATCCTTTGTGTGAGCCCGTATGACAAAGAGGTGGTTCGGAAAAACATGAAACAACTAGCGGTTTGCCATAAACCTAACATCGCAATGGCATGAATACACCCCTTTGCACAAATTTATCCAGATCCATTCAAATTGATAGGTATTCACATAAACTACAAAAAATCATTTGTGTAAAAAAAAACTGCAAAAAATCATTTCAAAATATTCTGAAACCGAGTGTGAGTGCACTTTTGGGATATCTACTCCAGTTCTAAAAGAAGGAGTACCATATTCTTAAGATTGGGTTTTCCTTGTTGGCAATTCTAATTTACAGCGTAATGATGACATGGACAATATTTTAATTCAGTTTATAATTGTGTTTCCAAGGAAAGTTCAATGTGTAGATTCTTATCCAGTGCATAAAGTCCAACCAAGGCCAGTCTAAGGTCTTGGCCCCATATTCTAAACCAGGTTCAATGAAAAAAATCTAAGCTGCCACGTGGCAAGCCCTTTGGGGTTACTCTTCTCTAACCTTTGGAAAGAGTAATCATTTTCTAACGACCATCATCCATGTTTTAACTACAGAAGCATTCAACTTACGGGCTTAGGCCCCCACATCAGTGACTCACTAACCAGGAGGTATTTAAGCTGACTGCGAGTTCAACCCAAACACAACAGAGCAACATAATGTGCTAAGATCAACAGTTGGCCTTAATTTTACTGTACTGAACAAACTAACAAACCCATTTCTTTTCAGCTTAAATTACACATATCATGAACAACAGTTAGCAGAAGATTCGAACGTTGCAGATTGTGTAGGTAGGAAATGCGGTTATGTTCTTCGGCTTCAGGTGTCTGTACAATGCGCAAGTGATAGTTATCTGGTTCTGTAACAAACAAACAAACGGGTTAATCTAGGATACACAACATCTCTGCAGGTTCAAAGAAAGTCATGGTCCACAGTTCGACACCATTCCATCTCTGAAACCTGAATAAAAAAAAAACTGAGAATCAGCAGAGCTTCTAGTGAAAGCACAAAAAGATCATTTACTGTGTTCATTCAGCGCGACTTCAAGACTGTTAACACCATTAACAAATCCAGTATGGGATTGGATCACATTCCGTGGATTATTTTTGTTCCTAGAAAACTGATGGTCGCCCTAGTTAGATCAGAATTCTGAAAAGTGGGACTTGTTGGAACATGATTAGTGCTCACACCACTATTCGACAGAAATCAGTTAATGCCTTGACGCTCATGGATTCCGTGCTGTGTTATGTGTGCAATGTTAGCAGTGATTAGTTTTTTTTTTTCGAAATGAGGATGAGAACCCCAGCCTCTGCATCGAAAGTAGTGATTAGTCAGTACATGCTATGCCCGTGAATGTAATCCTGCCTAATTCTGGTCCAAGATAACAAGACCTGATGCGCTAAGTTATGTGAATTTAGGGAGGATGCAACAGCAAAGATGGTTCACTTTAAGATTAGACAAAAAGTTCAAGCAGGCGTGCAGGGTATTTAGGATGTTGAGTTAGAAATGAAGTGCATGATTTCCTTAGAAGAATAAAAAACAGATAATGATGTCAGAAGTACTAGTAACAAATACCTGCTTGAAACTGATCTTTGTCAGCACAGCTAACTTCTAGCACGCTCGTCTCCCCTGTTCAAGATTATTCAAAAATTCAGGGAAAGAGAAAGAAGAGAAGGAGAACTGATTAGTCGACACAACAGAAAACTCAAACAGAGCATTACCTATTTTTTTAAAAATCTGAAGATGGGTGCATTCACTCAGATCTCACAGTACCTCAAGAGGCAGTAGAATACTACTTCCAAGTTGGTCAGAGATTCACATAATTTACAGAAATCCAGGAATATGAAAGCTTGATCTGTTCTCAACGGCACTACACCTTTGTCTACAGGTGCAATCTACAGCAGAGTCGGATCCCTCACAGGTAGCACACACAACACCTCATTTTACCACAACCCAACGAGTATGCTCCAAACTGTACGGGTGTACTGAATGCGTCCGAATAGTACAAACTCTTGAAAGCAAATCTCTACAGAACTTAGGGGCCGCCTGTTTTGCACAAATCCATCTGGACGCAAAACTACAACGCGTACGCAGCAGTAGCTTTCCAACTGGCTTTTTGTGAAATTAATCAAATTATGAACCGATCAGCTGCTGATTGATTCCATAGACAGCCGAACAAGTCTTAGTAGTTCATCGACATTGTTAAAGTTTAAGTCCAAGACTGTTCTTACTGAACCAAGACCATCATCCACACCTTTCCCACCTTCCTGATTGCCAGCAGAAGAAGCAATTGCAATCTGTGACTTCCGAGTTGCATCGAATGCACAATTGACATCATTTGTCTAAGAACCATACAACCAAACAAACGTTAGATTCCAAGTATTATTACTGAATGGGAATGCAATGAAGTGGCATGCTAACTTAGTTTTTTTTTACCATAATACAATTAACCTTTCAAGCATGTATCCACTTGCTAGGGACAGTTTCATATTCAAACTGGAAGCATATTGGATTAGCAAAGTTTGAACTCTGAATGAGCAAGTACCGGACAGAAATTAGCCGGTTACTGCCAATGTTTGAAAAAAAGATAGAAAACCGGAGTCAGTTGTATAGCGTTTTCCCACCATTCCAAACGTTTGTGTAGCACTTCTAGACCAATTTTCCCATTCAAAAAAAATTATTGCCATGTTACTCTTGGCGATTGGTAAGGGAACTTAAATGAGGGCCTGGGATTATAGAGAAACTGACCGACCAAACCTTGTCCAAATAACTTACCATATCCTAGCTACCATACTGATAAATGCTACAGCCTTGAGCTCCTAATGCATTTCCATCTGATGAGTACTAGGTGATAATAATACGATATACAAACCCAAAGAAAAAGCATTATACTGCAATCAAACCCGGATGTTGGTCCCCGCAAAAAAAAGGATCTGGATGTTGGACATAAGCTGCAATATTATAAAGCAGAAGGAATTGAAGTGATTGGGCAGACACAAATTGGGTCTAAGAAACTAATAAGCCGCCATTTTATATAGAACACCCATATATATTATGGAGACGACGTGAACTGAAACCTATATATATTTTAAAAATCTAAGGAAGTGACAATCCAATGAGGCATGCAGACTAGAAGCAAGGTACTTACATAGGCAAGTAGCCTTAACAAGTGTGCTTGGTTACGGACAGCTAGTGGCAAAAGATTGCCTGCCACCTGAGGTGAATTTCTGCCCTTGGTTGATGTGGCTTTTGACACTCCATGGCTATTCAGATTTTCAATATCCGAAGCAGATGACGATGGTGATTCACCTATATAACACTCATAATTAATAGCTAATATATGCACATGGTTCCATTGACTGCTACAAAACAATTTACACACCCGACCGCCCCGTAAAAATGTACCATAAAATGCAAGACAGAAGATCAAGAATGCAATAGAATAAAAACAAAATGAGTGCTTCCACTATCCGAATTAGATGCGCGGGAACTCGCCGCAACAACTACAACAAATATAACTGCGGCCGTGGTAATGGTGGCCGATGCAGATTGCAGAGTAAAAAACACCGTGTTATTGTTTTTCTAATCAGGTTTCACATAGCCAGATTAAACGATTACGTCATAACTTTTGATACAGTAACCAAAGAGCCATATCAGGAAAAAAACATTTGTCAAAATAAATGAATGTTGAATGAATTAGCTAAATGAAAAAAGTAATGTCAAATCCAATATAATCCACATGTCAAGATCTAGCATTCTCCTGACCTATAAATCTACTACTGGGGTATGCTATCATAGATGCACAGCTGCACTCCTGTGTAATTTGACTGACTTTACCACCTATATAACCACAATAAGCAAATTTTTGTCTGAACTTCAGTAATAATTCTGCCTTAAGAGACATAAAGATGAATTGGCAACATTTCAAATTTCATTGATGCAATCAGCACAATGCTGCACAAATGACAATAGATCCAAGCCTTCAAGAAAATCCAGTAGGTTCCCGTAAGGATTGATCATTTCAAAATATACTTTTACAAGCTAGCCAAACAGTGTTTCTAAGAATTAAATTCTATAGTTCGGAATATAATTACCTGGGGCTCTCTGTACAACTGCCTGCAATTCCTGTCTATCCTTGTTTGCACTAGGGTGTTTGTAATATGCCGCCTTAAGATAAGCCACTTCGACACATTTAAATGCTAAAGCAGCAGCAGCCATTTCCTTGCAGCGTTCATATGCATGAGCACAAAAGCTGGGCAGTCAAATAAAAACAAAATTTTATTAGCGTATAACAGTACACTTTTTTTTTTTTTTGCAATGAAGCATATAATACAGTTTAAAGGTGACCATGACAAAGTAGATGAAGTTGGACAAGACAAAGCGTGTGAGGTGGATGAGGAGATGGAAATGGAGATGTACTACTGGAAGGAAATGGGCTGAACGGCTGTGCAGTGGTCTCTATAGAAAAGATAAACATACACACGTTGGCAATAGTCATTATGCAGTCAGAAACTGCATGGTTATCCTGCTCAGTACGCAAGTTTGTGAAATAGAACAACTTTAATCAGTGCCACATTATGTTTCTTCTTAGTTCTGTAGCATACAGGAGCACTCTCTAATCTATGAAGTGACTGCTTTATCTCGCAACCAGAATACACACATGAAACCACTTGGTGAAAGAATCTATACATATAAAGTACACAAGTGTAAGGGTAGCTTACTCGCAAAGTTTTGCAGTTTCCGAGTACATCTTCATTGACTGAGCCGCATCAGTTGGTCTCGAGCTGTCTGTACTAGGAGTTTCCAAAAGAGATGCAACATGCAGAAACTTCAAAGCCGCCTCAAAGTATAGGCCTGTACTTTCAAGTACTTGTCCCTTATTCTGCAGGTAGATCGTGGTCAGAATATATAAAAAATTGGATATCATGAGTAAATCATGCTGAGATAACATTTGAAACGAAATGGACATCAACAACCTTCAGATGATTAGCCATATGCTTTAAGTCTCGAGCTTCCTTAAGAGCAAATGCAACCATACTATTATCCTTCCTAACTGGGCTAGCGGTGTCCGAACTATTGGAAATTGCTTGCTTCGTAATGCCGCGTCGATCGGCAATTTCAACACTGGATCTCCTAAATTGTGCTTTCATCTTTGAAGCATCAGATTTTACTGGAGTGGAGTGAACCTCTAATTTGCCTTCTTTCAGATGTGAATGGGCAACTTGACCAACAATATGTTTCTGCATCTCTTGATTATCAATACTAGGCTGTGATTTCTCTTTTCTAAATGACACCTTTGGCTGATTATTTCCAACTGCAGCCTGACTATCACCAAAATTCCTAGCATGCTCACCATCATATAACTCACCAACTTTGATGCCTGCGTTATGTACTGTACTTGAATCAGCATTCAGTGATCCATCTTTTCCGGTGATTTTACCATGAGAAAGCTTTTCGATATTCAAATTTCTAAATGGTGATGAAGAGACTGAACCAACTGGAGAGCCCTTTGCTTCTCGAGATTTTTTGTTTCTCCGAGAGCTCGAGATCTTTGAAGAGCTTGAAGTAGCAGCTGTAGATGTCTGGAAATTGATGGTATCCGGCCTTCGATTTTGTTCAATTGAAACATCTTTCCCAGTAATATATTTGTTGTCGGCAACTAGCTCATTGTTTAGACACCCCTCAGCAGAAGAAAACACTATATCTGCATCCCTCACTTTTACAGATCTACTATCCACATTGAATGTAGGTTCGTTGGATTTCATTTTCTTTGGCTTCCTTTCCTTCAAGTTCTCATTCTTGTCTCCTTTGCTTGTGTGATCTGAATATTTCTGAATCTTCTGGCATTCTTTCGTTATCGTCTTCCTTCTCAACAAATCTAATCTCCCCACATCTTCATGATGTTCTTTCTTCTCTTTAACAAAGGCTGCATCCTCATCATCAATCTTCTTAGTTTTTTCCAATAAATCATATCTTGAAGAAACTTTTTCCTTGTGGAAAGAAATGTCACCTTGTTCACGTGAACTCTTTATGGTTTTTTCCTTTGCAGGGAAAGTTATGGGTTCATCAGGAACGCTCCCACCAGTTAAATCACATTTATGATTCCAATCTCTGTCGGAATTATGCTGATCCATTTTCTTAGTCTTCTTGGATGTTTTGTGGTCATCTTGATCAATCCCTCTTTTTGTTTGAAATTTTGAGTGTTTTTCCGACTTTTCCATAAGATCTCCTGTATTTATATTGGAAGTAATATGTCAGCAACATATGCAAATAACTAAAGACAGCATATGATAAAAATGTACCGTGCAAATATGCAAGAGAACAAAACCTTCATCTGAGTAGCTATTACGGTTCTTGTGCTTAAGCTTCTGCTTTTCTTCAGCAAAGTCAGCTGATGTGCTCACTGGCCCTAGTTCATGTTTGCTCCCATAATCTCTCTCGAAAGAATAATGCACACTATCACTAGTTCTATTATTTTTGGTAGAGGCTTGGTGGTTGCTCATGAGAGAAATTGATGATGGTGTGGGGTAAGAGCTTTCAACTAAACCATTTCCATCTTTCAGAGTAATTTTCCTTTTCCTACTCTGCTCAAGCTGTCCACTTATATTGTAGCTGTTGGACACTGCTGTGCCTGCAGCTATAGTGTGAGGTCCACAAGAAGAAACACCAGTGGCAGGTACTTGAGTGACATACAGTGCATTCAGAGCATCTGTTGTTTCCTCCTCACGAATGTCGCATCTATTCATCCCAGGTCTGCAAACAATTTGAATTATACTTTTAGTAAGGGAAACACTGAACCCGCAGAACCATTGACGAAAAGTTATAGCATAACCTGATTTTAGATACTAAGGTAACCAAAATTAATTTATTTAATTAGAAGCGGCATTAAAATTAACAAGAACAGAAGGGGAGACGCCACCCTGTCTTAATAATTAAGGAGGCGAGTCCTCGAAATGGCATTAATGTGGACAGAGAAAATATCCATGTTTGATCCCAATGGAATAATTGATTGAGCTGACCATGCAGCCTAAGCATTAAGACAACTCATCACAAGTAAGATGCTAAAAATTGTGTATAGATACTAATGCATATGTATAGAGGGAAGCAGTATATACAAATAACGGGTATAAATAAGCATGCATCATTTCTTGGGCCTATACAAGAATCTGAACTTACAGCCAGTTAAGCATGCTGCATTTCCACTTCTTTGGGAGCATAGAAGGGTTCGTCCCATATGGCAGGAGACGCCATTTCTGACACATGTCACAGCATACCCAATTTTCCTCTATCACAACAGGTGCAGGAAGAGGAACCGTGTTCGTAACTGCTAAGGAGCTGGTTGAAGGCATATGCAACTCTTGTTCTTCCGAAGCTGGAATTTTTCCATGCTTTATACTGACTGGGATCACTTCCTTTGGAGCGGTAGACATATCAAATTCCTTCTTATTATTGCCAGTCATCATCTCTTTTTGTCGCAACTCGCACTGGGCACTTCTGTTCTCCAACATATCCCCTTCCTTGTCTACTTGAGATCTGATAGGTAGGTTTTCAATAAGATCTTTATGAGATTTTGCTTTTGTTTTCTTTTCAAAATGATTAGATAATTGGCAGTCACTTTTCTTATCTTTAACTGCTGCAGATGAATGGGTACGACTATTATCCTCCAAGAAGTCAGATGCTGCCGCAGCATTGACCTTGTGTTCATTATGCATTCTCTTGATCTCAGTTTGGTAATTATCTTCCCCAAGTCTGTGGCTGGAAAATATTGACTGACCAGGGGCCTTCTTCAAATCATCACATGGCATCTCGCAACCCTCCATGTCCTCATTACTTTCAGAATTAACTGTGGCTGCACCAAATTTTCTGTCAGCTTTTACTTTGCTCTCTTTCTTCCTATAAAATGGAGAATGATTTTGATTAGTAATATCCCTCTCTTCAAAACACATGTCCACTTCGCCACCCTTTGATCTTACTTCCCCCTTCACTCGATAGCCATTTCCTGATGATTTGTCAAAACTACCATTTTCTGTATGCTTTGATGCCTCTTCTTTCATTGCTTCTGCTTTATCTGTTGCCAGCTCATCACTACCCATTCGTTCTTTCAATTGAATATCTTCATTTTCTTTATAAGGCCTGGATATACATGGATTTCTTGTTGATTCTTCTGGACATTGACTCGCTCTTGTTAATTCTGTAGTTAAGACACCAGAAATACTAGGTATACCAGGTGTATCAGGTATAATCTCTTTACAGGCAGCGGCTTCTATTTTAACCTCCTTGCTCATGATTATGTTAGTATCATCTATATCATTTCTAGTATTTGTATTTATAGACTTCTTTTTCTTACTGTCTGACTTCTTTTTCTTTGATAACTGGCGTCTGAAACGTCCACCATCAAGAGCAGGCTCTGAATGTCCTTCATATCTGCTAGGTATATTTTGTACATCCAAATGTTTTCCCCATTTCTTTAGTAATGGAGCAACCTTACTTGTTAACTGCAGAACGTTGTCATGTAGAGGTGACAGCAAAAACCCTCCCGGAACTGAAAAGCATGTCATGACCTGCAAAGAGAAAAATAAGAAGTTGCTTACTTTGTTGCAGTTATCGGTTCAATAAGCGCTATTTCAATGATTATACAGTAATTTACCTGGAGAATGGTACGAGGAGATTCAAAAGGCATATTGCTGAACTCAGGGGAGAGCAGCGCATAACCATCTGGACTTCCCTCCATGGATGATGATGACGAAATATCAAGGCCTAGACCAGAGTATATAGATGCCTTTTCTTTCACTAAAGCATTACTGGAACCAACTCTGATCCGAACTTTCATTGCCTTCTGATCAGTATCGCTAAATGAGCTACCTAGGGAATTAGACGGCGCGGCAGAGTCTTTGTCACCATTTGTTCTTGAACATATTTTCTTTTTACATAAATCACCAGATGAAGGTGCAGTGGTACCATTATTCCGGGAAATGGGTTCCACTGCTACAGTGGAAGGGTTTTGACCCAAGATCTGCATTAGTAAGTAATCACACTATAAATACCACGTAAACCAATTTCAGCAGAGCATATATTGGCTAACAGCACCAATGGACAGGAATAAGCACCTCAGCAGGTTGTTGGTAAGGTGATCTTGGGGTGCCAATGTTTGCGACCATAGGTGAGCCTCTTCTGCTTGGAGGCAAAGGGGTAGGAGGGCGCTGGTATGTGGGCAAAAACGAACCATATCCACCAAATTTCGGCCCTGCCACAGATTGTGCCCTGCTCAATATCTCCCGGACATATGTCGAAAGAAAAAGAAACCTACATCAGCTTCCCAGCTATTTACCTAGTTTCTCTGCAGAAACTCCTCCTTCAAAGTCTTTCTGAAAATGTCCTAGAACTTGTTGAAGCTTTTCATCCTGAAACCGGAAAAGAGCTGTTAAAGAAAAGAATGGACATCTCTAAAGCCAAAAAAAAAAAAAAAGTGCCAGAGTATCGAAGTGCAGAATTGATTGGTAAAATTCATAATTGCAGTAATTGCCTGAAAAGTCTAATCGTAAAACTAACTGCAGAAGGCATATCGTGCGTTCCTCTAAATGCATTTCACATTAAAATGTTGTACAATGTGTACTTGGCTCTGTTTCTTTCACATCCTTTGAAGTACATAGTGAAAGGTCTTAATTATGCATAGGCTTGTGGCAACAAATAAGAGAAATGGCGCCATTATAATTTATAAGGCAGTGTCACAAAAGAAGCACTGTTTTATTTCTTCCTATTTTGCGGGAAATCAAAAGAGCGCAGCTGATTGTCTTTATTTTAATAAAGAGGACTGTTTGGAGCATAGATACCAGTTGACACTCAAGGAAACAAAACCTACATCCAGAAGACTGACCAACAATAAATAAATAAACTGATGGTTGATGGTTTGCTGAAAGTTGATGGTTATAGCAAGAAAAAAACTGGAAAGAATTCAGCTCAGCATTTGGGCGGTTTCCCTGAAAAGTTGATCTTTTGAACTAAAACTGGAGTAACTCACATAGCGCAGTAAAGACGGGGGACGGAGCCACACTGGCAGCAGGGTCGAATCCCCTAAATTGAGCAAGGTTCTTCCGCCATTCCAACAAACGGGCTCATGCACTGCGCTCTTAGTTCGAAATTCTCGCGGCAGTAAACGAAAAGACGAGGAACCGCCAAATTAATCGGGCGTTGCCCCCAAATTAAAAGTTCAATCCGCCGCGGCGGCCACATTCCGCGAGCCCGGTAGAGAGAGAGAGAGAGAGAGAGAGAGAGAGAGAGAGAGAGAGAGAGAGAGAGAGAGAGCAGGAGGAGGAGGAGGAGGAGGGCACTAACGATGTAGGATAGCGCGACGTCGGGGTCGACGAAGCCGTCGTCGTCGTCGGAGCAGGCCTCCCCCTCCTCCAGCTCGACGTCGTCCGCCATTCCTCTGAACCCCGCGCCTGCCTCCTCGTGCCGCCTCCGCAGCGACAGCATCGACGTGCCACCCGGCGGCGGGATCTCTCTCTCCCCGGCGACGAGGAGGCGTCCCTCTGTGTCGTAGAGGTTGCTTGGCGTGGCGGGGAGGGGAGGGGAGGGATGCTTGGTTGGTTGGTTGGTGCTGCCTGTACCGTCGTCACCTGAGCTGCTGCTGCTGGTGCAGTCGCTTTTGGGAATTGGGTGCGGTGAGCGAGGGAGCGGGGAAGGGCGTGATCGTGATTGGGGAAGAAACGGAGGCAGCGTGTCTATCCATGGATTGTTGTGTGTTGTGTTGTGTTGGGGACTTGGGGTCATCCCACACGCCAATCATGCGCGCCCCGCGTGACCACTGTACCTCGTCCTTCTGGACCCACGTGGTTCCAGTGTCGTCCGAGGCCTCAAGGATCAACCGCCGTTTTCATTGGACAAGCATTGTAAATCATTGCATGTAAATCTGGGAGAGTGGCCAAATGGCTACCGAGCTGCATCTACCTCGTTTTTTAAGAAATTCGGAAGTGGTATTTGAAAGTTTTCAAAAATTGGAACAATTGTTTTTGATGTAGATAATAATGAATTGTTGGATAATTAGACATAATTTTCATGATTAATTTTAGAATATAAAACATGACTACAACAACTACCGCCATGTGAAACTCGAACATGCTAGATGCATTAATCAACATAAATTGTAGCAAGGCATATGGATAAACGGATTGGGATATGTCGCACGTACCGACCGATCTGGTGGAGGTGTAGCAGTCGTTGTCACAACGGTAACGTTGTTGATGGCAACGTTGGTGAAGACGGGTTGAAATAGATGGCGTTGAAGACGACGGTAGACAACACCACCCGAGTTGGACGGAAGACGATCCATAATGAAGAGATTGAGCAGTCGCGCAGAGCGCTTCCCAAAAACTTAATTCGTCCTCTCCCGTACATGATCACAAAGAGAAGAGTGGTTCCAGAGACCTGCTCTCCCATTCACCGGTGCACGCCGACGAGTGGGATGGAGTATGCTACGATGGCAACACAAGCAGAGAGATATATGCATTACGAGAACCAACCTAAGGTTGGGTGGTTAGGAGGATGGTTGTATCCTCAGCCCACCAGAGTTCAAACCCTAGGTTTGACATCTGTGTGTCTCATAAAGGAGAAATATTCATTCAGTGGGAGGCGACGTTCCGTCGACAGCGAGGCGCTTGTGGTGACTTCGTCAATTTCAAGATCCGATCCGCCGGCTCAGTCTTCTGGAGGTGCTCATAGGGGTAGGGTATGCGTGTGTGCGTTCATAGGGATGAGTGTATGCACGTGTATGTGAGCGTCTGCATTTGTACTGTGTTTCTAAAAAAATGATCTATGCATTACGAGCGGTCTTATCGGACATGAATCTAACACTACAGTAGAGCAGAGGAGTTTCCCCTTACCTCTGTCATGGTAGATGATGGAGATGGCCGGAAGTCCGAGAAGATGTGCGCAGGCTCCATTGCGGCCGGAAACGACGACCCTGGTCCGACACCAGAGACCGAAGGGAGATGCGTGCAGACAGATCTGGGTCGCCGCAGCCGCGGCCGGTGCGAAAATTAGGGAAAGGCAAATTTTGGGAGGGGGCTAATGGAGAGGGTAACCAAAGAGGGAGGTTACCCCTACCTTTGCCGCGCAACGTCGCTCGGATTTCGTCTTTTCCCGCCATGCCGAGGCGGAGCGCCCGCGCGAACGGTGTTATCGATTTTCGTCGTCCCAAGGCATTTCCCTGGAAAAACTGTCAAACTGGACGTTTCTCCCGAGCCCCTACCGAAGGTGCTTTAAAAACCGTGCGGTGCGACAACACACAGGAACCTATAAAACCAAACGCACAAAAACTGCAGGGCACATACCAGCCAAAGAGTGACCAGCCTACCAAACGCGCCCCATCAAACCACCTCCACGGCCATCCTCATGGGTGGCAGCGGTGCCGGCAGTACCAGGTGCTCTTGGGGCGGTGGCAGCGGTATCGGCAGCTACGCTCTGTCGCCTGTCTCGTGGTCGTCCCTGCCGTGCACGACCTTGCCGTCAGCGTCGACGGCCGCCGTGACAACTACGTGCCCCGTCTCCTCCTGCACCTGGGCACCTGGAGGCCTGGAGCACCTCCGACTCCGAGCTTCGACACGGCGCCGTTCTTCTTTGGGTTCGGCATCTGCGCACCAGGTGGAGCGCCATCTGGACCAGCCCGAAAAGCAACCCAGCACGTTCGGCGTCTCTGCGCACAAAAAAGAAGATAGTACACGTTTCGGTATATCGTCATTGCAAAACTCATCATCGAATTGCAGTTGCAGTTTGCTTATGTCACTTAGCAAGCTAGCTAAGCTGCTTATCGACTGCTTTACCTTTTCAATCAACATAAAGAGTTGAATTAAACGTCATGGTACTTTTTTTCGAAAAAAAAACGTCAAGGTACTTTAATTTAACTGGTCTTTATTGTAAAAACTTATCACTTGCTTTTATGAACGATAGAGTAGCTTATTGCGTTATCGGGATCCCGGATAAACACCTTCACTATCTGAAATACACTTTGAATACAATTATAAGTAATTAGAAAAAAAAGAAGTTATAAATAAACAAGGCTTTTAAGCTAACACAAGAACCAAAGTGACTCAATTTCTGAAAACTGCGACCACCGTAAAAAACAACAAAAATAATACGTACTCTAGCACAGTCGCAAAACGGTTCTAAATCCCAATATTTAATTGGGAGGGAGAAAACAGACTTCTGTCTCCCTTGATATAGTCCATATTTAGTCACCCTCAACAGCTAAAAAGCCAGCGCGCGGGAATGCAACTGCCACGTTCAAAACTTTCCCGAGCAACGGTCCCTCTCGCCCTAGCCGCGAACCGTCGGCGCCATTGCCGCCACCCCCCCCACCCCGACCATGTGAGCAACAGTTCAGCAACACCCACACCGACATCCTTGGCCTCCCTGAGCGTCAACCCAACGGCGACAACGTCCTTCCCTACTCATCCCCATGACGCACCCATGTTGTTTGACACAATACCAACAAGGTAAGTTTTGCCTCTTTCTTTGTGAAAGGTAGAAGGATTTGTGCCGATATGTTCATGTCAAATATAATTTGAAATTTGAAGTGGAAGAAAATAGAAACCAAATGGGAGGAGGATGAGACAATGCGTTGTACTTTGCATGGAATGACCAAATCCTCCTTGAATCACGAAATGAAGGTAGCAAACACACGGAATGTTTTGGAGGCCAATCCATGAGCGCTTCAATAAGTTTGACACAGGTGTAGAAGCTAGATATTTACCATCAATCATGAATAGGTGGCACATTTTGTTCTGTGTTTCAACGTCGGCTCGATTGGACAAGTGGAGAAGCTAGAGCACTATGATCTACGCTATTGGTTTGTTTTAGTTATGGTCTGTGCTATGGGTTTGCATGCACTATGAACTTTGCTATGGATTTGATGCACTATGAACTTTGCTATGGCTTTGTATGAACTATGAGGCTTTCTATGGATTTGTATGCACATGTTTTAATTATATATGACTTGGTCTTAATTCGTAGTTAACTTTGAGTTGAAAATTCATAATTAATTAGGCAACATAGAAAATTTAGGGATCCTGTTTTCTCCGTCTGCTATGGTCACAATCCCTAAAATCTTATAACCTTCTTTCTCTCCTCTCTTAAAAACATTTTTTAGGGAATCAGTTTTCCTCCTTCTGTTGGAGATGCTCCAAGGGGAATGAAGAGGAGGCCCCACCCCCCCCCCCCCTCTTTTTTGGGTGGTGAACTACCTTTTTCTTGAAAGAATCAAAATTTAGGGCTCCTTTGATTAAAAAGAATGCTATATGACTTTTGGAGGATTACAATTCTTAGGATTCCTTTTTACAATGGTCGCTTGGTTCACAAGGTTACAATCGTTTGGAATTCGTACGGATGACCTCTTTTTACAATTTTTTTTTGATTCTCTGTGCAATCAAACACTCACTGATCTAAAATAATGTAGTTTTCTAATCTTGTAGGATTGAAACAAACCTTTTTATTAAAAAAGATTAAAACAGACAAGTCTTTCCAATTCTAGGTTTTCCTATTCATGCGTTCTCAAAACCATGTGAACCAGTTTAAAAAAAAAAACATAGGAATCAACGGAGCCCTTTTTGTGCTTGTAACTTGTAAAAAAAAGCTGGTTAAGAAATTTTTTCCAATCTATTAATAAATTGATGTTTATAATAGATTGGCGAAATTTTCTCAAAAAAAAAAACCAAGAAGGAAGATCGGACCCATGGCGGGAGTATATACCGTGGCGCTATAGACTGGTCCTTAATTTGGGAGCTGATCGTCTAATCGCGGGATGAGATGGTCCTATTCCTATCGTTCTTCCATGGGACACGCCAGGGCTCCATTCTTTAGCTAGCGCACTTCTTCTCCACCTAGGGGCGATGACTGTGCGAATGGTCTCCACGGCCAGAAGTTTTCCTTTTCTTCTGTTCAAACTGACCTGTGCGAAGGTACGCGTGACTTTGATCTCCACACTCTTTGAATATTTGGATTACCAACTGTGCTTTAACACCAGAAATCAGAGTGGCGCAGCGGAAGCGTGGTGGGCCCATAACCCACAGGTCCCAGGATCGAAACCTGGCTCTGATATAATTTTTTCTCGGGCGACTCCGTTTTCTGCAGACTCCAATCCAGTCTGCGATGATCAGGTTGTAAATCGATTTTTGTTGTTCAGCTCCTCGTTTGAGATCTTTAAAACTATATTGTATGTTGTCGGGTTTTGAGATACTTTACTCATAAAACTGAGACAGATGTACTCGGATTTATATGTAAGTGTACATAGATTTTTTTTTGAATACCCACAATCTCACAGAAGATCTACACGTTTTGTATAAAGCTCAAGAGGGAAGCAGACATAGTCAGATTATATGGAAGGGATTTTTTCGAGCACCCAGTACTCAGATTTTCAGCGAGGTGTATACTTTGGTTTTAGTTTATTTTATGGGAATGGGGGATGGGAAGAATTACAGGAGCGTGGGAGATGCTGTTTTTTTCTCTTTATGTTTGAATCCATTTTTTTAAAACCAAAATATCTTGAGAACCGGTTTTTCAAATTAGCTATTTTCAGTCGGAAATACGTTTCTGATCTGGGGTGTAGATGCTCCCTATTTCTGGACCAATCACGTTCCTTGCCCTTCTCCACATGTCAGTGTATTCAGATACGTATTATATTTGTATCTCCCTTTTTGGACAGTGCTTGGGCCTGTTGTGCAGAGCAGAGGTAGTAAATGCTTGCAGTTCCGTTCGGCCATAAGTAATGAATCTTTTCTGTACCTTTTGTTGCTCGCCGGTCAACTAATATGGAGCCCCCGCCGTGCGCCTCGTCGGCCCGGCCGGCCGTGCCACCGGCTACCCTGTGCTGCCTCCCGCCGCAACGACGACGCCGGTTAACTCGAGCTCGACTACCTCCACAAACAATCTTGTTCGGAGGATCGGCATCGCTACTAGCTACTCCATGGTATTTTCAGTTCTCGGAGAACTAATACAGGTAAGTTTCAGTTCATTGTGTTACCAAAGTCCAACTCGCCAAGAATTAGTGCACCTCTAAGATCCGTGGAAGACAGCCATCACTAGTTCACGACTTCCTGTAAAACACGGCGGTAAGCATCAACGGCCACATGTTCAGCAAGTTACTGTACAACTACCACGGACCACGGCTACATGCACGCGCCGCCGTGCGCAACATCGCCGACATGCACATCGGCTCCGTCTCCGAGCCATCGGTGTGCCGCCGAGGAACAGAAATCGTGTACCCATAGTACAGTTGTGCCTGTATCATGTACTGTCGGTACTTATTTCACAAGCGTTACTTTCACCATTCGTGATGGTTGAGGTCTGCATTTATTAGCATACGTATCTCTGAATAGTACTCTTTTTACATGCATTTTCTGTGCATCTTCAAACAGAAGGTAGCTCTGCCACGCACAGATGTTCGGCTAGCATGATTGGTCCAACCTAGCGGGAGCATCTGTGCCCGAGTGCAAAAACGCCCATCCCATTTTCAGTTCCCCGCTTCGAGCCCATGTTAATTGGTTTCGTGACAAACCTTTTTTTTGTTGTACTTCCAAAACTACTAAGATTGTACTTGTCTACTTGATTTTACTGTGGCATGTACTCCTGTTTTCATTGAGTTGTATTTTGTACTTTACCTTTGGTTATAGTTTAACTGTATTATATGTTTTTCAGGAAGCTGTACTTTGGTAGTGTATTTTTATATTTTGGTTATTACATTTGTACTTTGTCTTCTACGTAGGTGTAGTCGGTCTTCACTGTACTCATACTTCGTCTAATCGATAGTTGTATCCGATTTATGAGTACTTGTATTTTTCTCAATTTCTTTGTACCACAAAGAAAAACTGGGTATAAGGCATAAGCTAGGCTAGTATTCAACGCATGCAAACAGCGTGTATAAAACCAACCTTATGCATGGCCGGAGCGATCCCGTCGGCGGTGCTCGCCCGGCCGGGCTCTCCACGCGCGGAGCCGGCGTTCGCGAAGGTCGGCCGCCCATGTTCCCAAATAGTCGTTCTTCCTTCTCGTCCCTCCATGGCTTTTTCCCGTTTCCTGAGGCACACATGATAAAAGCAAGCAAAGCAGAGAGCGGCCTCTGCGGCAGCGGGCAGTCCAGGGGAGATAAGCCAGGCGAGAGAAGACTCGCTGCCTGCCGCTGCCGCTTCAGGCCTTGTTTGGTGCCAGTGTATTTTTGTGTTTTGAGGAGTGTTTTGTGGAGTGTTTTGGGTGAAAACACTAACCACCCAAAACACTACCCAAAACACTACAAAACCCCTTTCACCTAAAACACTTGTCAAAACACTTGTTTGGAACACTTGTTTTACAAAGCAGGGTTTTCAAGTGTATTTAACGCAAACAGATAAAAAGACAATCTTTTTGACAGTAGATGTGCATCATAAATAAAAACCAAATCTTTGTAGCACACTAGAAGATCATAAATAAACCAAATCTTTGTAGTAAAGATTGATTTTGTAACACTAGCAGAGTGATTGGTTGAATGAAAACAAAAGGTACTCGTGTTCATGGGGTTATGGCATTATCTTACTTAACAAGTCACAGCCAAGTATCAACAATTCGCAGAGTACTGTGCAGTTCAAACTCTATGTAAGAATTATTAAACCGAAAATTCCTGGAATAATTTGAAGCCACTGTACTTATACAGCGTGCACCACACATGACGAGCTGCTGCAGTATGCATTGTTATGACAGACAAAAAAAGTTTTACACAAACTAGCTGCTCTAGATGAGAGATGAGAGCACAGAGGTGTAGATCAACCAGATCAAGAAACGCAGACAGTACAAGCAAATCAAGAACCCTAGACACCATAACCCTAGAATTCAACAACCCTAGAAATCACAATCAAGAACCCTAGAAATCAAAAGATGAGACGCATCTAGAACTACAGGGAGAGGAGGCGGTGGGGTGGAGGAACTCACAAATGACTCCAGCTTCGGATGAGAAGAGGGGCGGCGGCAGGAGCTCTCGGTCGGCGGCGGCAGGAACGTCGGCGGAACCGCGGGAGCGTCGGCCTTGCTCTTGCGGCGGGACGGCGTGAGGGAGCGTCGGCGGCGGCGTCGTCTTGGAGCGTCGGCGGCAGCGGCGGCGCCGGCGTGGTCTTCCACCGTCGTCCCCCGCGTCGGCCTCTCGTCGCCCGCGTCGCCTCTCCGCCAGCCCGACAGAAACGCGAGGTGGGTGAAGCGTTTTAGTTCCGCCCCGGCCCGACGGGTTTCGGCGGGTTTCGTCGGGCCTAAACGGGCCGAAACCGGCCTACCGAACAGCTCAGACGTGTTTTGGGTTGTTTTCGGGTGTTTTGATTGAGCCCGAAAAAAACACCCCAAAACCGGCCCAAACACTTCTAAAAACACTGGCACCGAATTGGGCCTCAAGTGAAAAGCGCGGCGTAACGCTGATCTCCATTGCCTGCGCTGCGCACACCTGCTGAAACTGCCCGGGCTTCTTTCTCCGCCTAGGTCATTGGGACGAGGACTGCGGGAACGGTCTGCAGGTGACCCTTGCATCTGTGCCAGCTTGTTAGATTGAAGATAACTGAAGACCAGAGTCCACCGCCTTCAGAGCTGACCTGGGAGTAGAGACGTGTGAAAGATGCGTGACTTTGATCTCCTGACCGTTCCTTAGGATATCTCTAGCCGCACGACCTAAACAGTCATATAAATAGTTCAATTCTATTAGTTTGGGCATAATTTGCTTGAAGCAAATTGATACAACGAACTAGAAATTAATAAAAACATAGTAGAAAACCCCAGCGTATTCATCTTGCTCTCTCCTAGTTATCCTCGTTGGAGTGGTAGTGGCGACAACACATGATCTCGTCGAAGACCTTGACGCTGGGCGTGTTGTGTCCATCGTACTTGAAGACGACGAAGTGCTTGACTTCGATGGCGTGTGCGCAGGGGAAATACCACCAGCCGTTGTGAAGGTACATTTGGCCTACTCAGTTGAACATCACCTCCACGGACCACATGCCACTCGAGCCGCCGGCCACCCGCAGTACGAGCTCGTGAGGCTCTTGCCCATCGACGATCGACGCAAACTTCAGGCGAGGTGCAACTTGTTCTAGTCAATTTCCAAGTGGATGGTGACACCGAAGTCAAACCCGGAGAGGTCGATGGCGATGGACTCGCCAACGGGGACGACGGTGGCTGACTCTGGCCTCTCCCCCACGTCTTCCTCGACAACCTTGGCCTTAGCCACGCCCCGGTGGCGGTTGATGAGTGCATTTTTGAAGCATATAATTTACCTTATGTTTTTCATGAGCAGTTATATGATTTTGGTATTATACGGCGCTAGCACACACCTTTTATGCTTGTTCTCATAAGATCACAAATTATGAAGGTATTCATGAACATATTATTTGGAGCTATCACAATGGATATAAGTATGATATTTTGAAGTGATAAAAGTTATTTAAATGATTTTTCACACACTTGGGTGAAAGAGCATCTCAGGGGGCTACTCCAGTAGGTTTAACGACTGTTGTTACGGGCGGGGCCCGTAGCATGCATTTGTACCATGTGGCATCGTCTCCGCTTCGTCAAACACTTTCATCATGGAAAGATGGATCTGAGACCGGACATTCAGAGCCACCAGAAATCGCATAAATCTCATCTCCAAAAGGGATCTGGAGGGGAAACTTGCAGAGGGCATCATCCTTGCTGCTACACGGATCATTGGAGGCCAAGTCATTATTATTATTATCATCATCATCATCAACCGTTGCATTTTCATCACCATCACCATTACCATCTCATTCCATTCCCATCTCGTTGTAATTCCAATTGCTATTGTGGATTTGAACTTGTATTCATCCATACATTTGTATTCGATCCATATGCCTATGATGATGTTGTTGATTGCTTCCATGAGTGAGTAATTTACTTTGTTCTTCGAGACATTGAGAAACCCTAGAAATATTATGATATAAAATAAAGATTATCTATAACTTTGATTCATGATTATGTGTTGATTTTCTATCTAGATATTATATGAAGTCGTCCATGTAATATTTGCCTTTAGGACTAGAAAATTAGCTTTGGACATGTGGTGATACATACGGTGCTATGTGACATAATGTATCGACATACTATTCATGTGGTCAAGGGGGATAAGGAGGGATTCACAAATCTCACATCAATATCGATGGGAAACTCCTTAATTATGAGTGATCATAGTGGCTTGCTTACGATCCTGAATTCCTCATAGTGGTTATTTGGGATGAAATAATAGATGGCTTTTTGTGATCATATTTTTATGGAACTCCCCACACATGTTATGAAGAAAGACATAGATTTATGCTAATCATGAGTAATACAATGCTAGAGGTAGATCCTAGATTTCCGGAGAACATTTTGCCTTACTAAAGTTTCATTGCTATTTTACATCGCGATTGTCTTTCTGTTTGCTTTAATTTTCAGTATTACTTTACACACCAAACAAGCTTTCTTTAAATACTCTTACTTGAGAAAGACTCTGAGGCTTACTGGTTAGTACATGTGAAGTTGTACTAAACAACCAGAGCTCGAGACTCACCACCTCCTATATCAAATACAACGGTGGTACCTCCCACTATTGATTTCATCTTTAAATACTCTTACTTGGAATCAAGGAAAGCTTATAAGTGTCCTTTGAGACATAGTGACGAGGAGCATAAAGACCTTAACAAAATAGCTCCACGTGGTTCGATACTCTTACTTTTGAAACTAGATACAATATACATGTGTACTTGCAATCATCATCCATCCTAGACACCCTCGCCTCGATCCTATACCGCTAGCCACGACTGTCGCGATGCATGTGGTGGTGGGGAATAGAAGAAGATGAGAGCGTGGAAGAAAATGGTTGAAGATGGCCTGTTAAAAAGGCAAAGAATTGGATGACGGCGCGGAGTCTGAAACGCCCACAATGATGAAGGGAGGTGACTAGTGCAGGCGTCAGGCGGCAAAAGCAACTTTGGAGTTAGTCTACCTCCATTGATAGCTAGAGGAAAAAGGCCATTGGGTTACTGCCAGGCAGACCCTCAACCCACACAGGAGGACACACAAGGACATACACGATGTTCACGCAGACGCATCCGTTCGCGAAATTTGATGAACGAATGGGTCACGCCGTAACCGGTCGGTCCGTTTAGGATGCGCCGCTGGAGCATGCGCACCCGTCCCTCCTATCCGCGCAGACTAGTTCTAATGCGGCATGACTGTTTAGGTCGCTCCAGTGGAGATGCCTGATACGTTGCAAATGTATCTATAAATTTTGATGTTCTATGCTTGTTTTACACGAAATGCTATATGTTTTGTTTACACTTCGTGGCACTTTTATGCATTTTCCGAACTAACCTATCGATAAGATGCCACAGTGCCAGTTCCCTATTTTCTGCTATTTTTGTATTTTAGAAAAGTTGTACAGGAAGTACTCTCGAAATTGGATAAAACAAAAGCCAAAGTTCCTATTTTTCCCGGAGCGAAGACGGAGTCCAGAGCAGAGACGGAGGAGGGTCACAGGGTGGCCAGACCTACCCTAGGCGCGACCTGGACCTGGCCCGCACCTAGGGGTGGTGTGGGGCCACCAGGCCTCCACCGACCTCGCCCTTCCGCATACATAAAGCTCCCGACGCAAAAACCCTAAATATACCAGCCTCCGCCCACAAAAAGTTTCGTAACTCCGCCGCCGTCGCATACAAGATCCGGGGCACAAAAGTCTCTATTCCGGCACCCTGCCTGGACGGGGAATTGCCCCCGGAGCCATCTCCATAGACTCCACCACCATCTCCATCGCCGTTGCTGACTCCCATGATGAGGAGTGAGTAGTTCTCCCCCAGGGCTGAGGGTTCTATGTGGTTTATCTCTCTCTCCATGGTGTGATCTTTATGTGACCATGAGCTTTGTAATTTAGATGTCATTATGCTATTCAAGTGGATTTTACCTATGCGATCTCCGGAGACTCCTTGTCCCACGTGTGTAAAGGTGACGGTGTGTGCACCGTGTGTGTATGTTAGGCTATATTTCACAGAATACTTGTTCCCTGAATTATGATTTGAGTTGGATGTCTCTATGAAATTGTGGTGTGTTAGTACCTCCTACGAATGCTCAAAGTGACGGGGTGGGGTGTTCATTAGTACTCCCTCCGGTCTCTTTTAATTGACTCGGATTTAGTACAACTTTGTACTAAATTTGAGTCAATTAAAAAAGAACGGAGGGAGTACTTGAGAATACATCTTTAAGGTTTGCTTTTGAGCCCTACGCGGTAAATTAGTGCTCGTTATCCAACCGGAGAGTAGTTCAGAGTAGCATAGTGAAGTGCTTATATTTATATTCCTTTATGATATCATTGTTGAGAGTGACCACTAGTGAAAGTATGATCCCTAGGCCTTGTTTCCAAATATCGAATCACTGTTTATTTACTATTTTACCGCATGTTTACTTGCTGCCATATTTATTTCAGATTGTTATTACCACTCATATTCATCAATATCACTTGCATTTTACTATCTCTTCGCCGAACTAGTGCACCTATACATCTGACAAGTGTATTGGGTGTGTTGGGGACACACGAGACTTCTTGTATCTTAATTGCAGGTTGCTTGAGAGGGATACATTTGACCTCTACCTCCCTGAGTTCGATAAACCTTAGGTGATCCACTTAAGGGAAACTTGCTGCTGTTCTACAAACCTCTGCACTTGGAGGCCCAACACTGTCTACAAGAATAGAAGCATCCGTAGACATCAATGCTCTTAGCACAAAAAATCATATTGGCGCAACGGATTGGAAGCGTGGTGAGGCCATTAACCAGGACTATTACTATTTTCCTTTTGTTTTTTATTTTTTTTTGTTTTTTTCCTAATAAATCTGTTCTAATAGATAAAGTTTATATTAGTTTTGAAAAGTCAAGCTATGTAATATATGATCAGGTTTTTACAAAAAATCATTCAGATGCAACATACAAAATTAATATTCTTAGATACATCATGGATATTATCGTATTATATCTATAGAATATCATGTTTCTTGGTTGTCTTTTAAAAAAATCTTTTCTTTAAAATAGAGGGAGTGTTATATGTCAGATTTTTCATTCTCACTCAAGTCCTGCACCATTCAATTGCATCGCATATATTAGTTGTAAGTTGGACTGCAATTGGTTTTTTAGTTGCAAGTGGAAATGAAACTAAGAAAAATAATCTAAACAGTAAGATGTACTTTGTGATTCAGTTAATCATGAGTTACAACTGAAATTTAATAACATCATCTGACTGACAACTAGACACACCATTATATATAGCACACCAACAAAACCTTCTCTAGGCTTTGTTTTATTGCCGTCTTTCTTCTTTTGCCCTTTTCTATATGGATATACTTCTCTAGGTCATCTTTTTTTTTTCCTTCACTTATGGTTTAGACGTTCAGTACTACTCTCTTCAGCCTTAAATATTTATCGTAGATTTAGAGTGTTTTATTAAATGTGCCTTGATTTATTAAACCCATGATAAATATTTAGTGCCAAAGGAAGTACTCCCTCTGATTTATATTAATTAATAGTAATATAGATATATCTAGATACATTTTAATTGTAGATATATCCATTTAGTAGCAAGTACTATGGATCGAAAGTACAAAAAAATTGAATAAAAGCAGTACTCCCTCCATTCAAATTCAAATGTCTCAACCTTTTGAAATTTGCATGTACCTATGCAGAGGCTAGGTGTAATGCTTGCAATTTCGAGTAATAAAGCGTCCTTTATCGAAAAATAAAAAAAAGCAGGAGTAGATACATGTGAATCTAGATAAAATTTAGTCAACTTTGTTTAAACAAGAAGCACTAAAAGCATATATAGATGCATACAAATCTAGACAAAGTAAAATTAATTAATTCAAACAAAAGAGTACTGGAGAAACCAGAGGATACATGAGCTTTTTATTGATCGGAGAGGGTAAACAAAGGCATGCTAGTACAAACGTGCATCCAGCTTTACGCTGCCAGGCCGGCATACACAAACACACACATGGTCTACGTACAGTCTACACGAGTCCACGACTCATGACTCCATTTTCTCCAATCCATGCGTCGATGATCGGGTTGCATCGAACCGACACCTGCTACATATAGGTACGTGCGTACTACCTATGCGAATTAAAACGAACTTATATTTAGCGACCTAAAACACATAGAGATGTATCCGGCCATGTATGGCGGCGTAGCGCGCGTCGATGATCAGGCAGATAAGTCAGGTCGTCAGTGTCATGTAGGTAGATCGATCGACAGGCAGAAGATCATCAGACCACCTCCACGGCCATCCTCATGGGCGGCAGCGGCGCCGGCTGCTCGAGCTGCGGCATCACTGGGTGCTCTTCGGGCGGCGGCAGCGTGATGTCCACGACGGCCACGCTCTGCCGCATGTCGTCGTGGTCGTCCCTGCCCTGCACTACCTCCCCGTCGGCGTCGACGGTCGCCGCGACAACGACGGGCGCCGCCTCCTCTTTCTGTTGCTGCTGAAGCTGTACCTGCGCCTTCTCGGCGTCCGCTGGCAGCACCTCTGACACGGCGCCGTTCTTCTTCGGGTTCTTGTACACCAGGTGGAGCGCCATCTGGGCCAGCCCGAAAAGCAGCCCCAGCACGTTCGGCGTCTGCGCACACAAAAAGAAGACACACGTTTCGGTATATCGTCATTGCAAAATTCAACAGCGAATTGCAGTTTTCTTATTCTACCAACAGAGAAAGAGTTAAGACCAAATTATACGTCATTCATGGTACTTTAGCCGGTCTTTACGCGCTTGTATGTAGGAGTACGTATCTCACTTGCTTTTACGAACGATAGAGTAGCTTATTTCATTTGCGTGGAGTGGTGTCTTTTTGTTAGGTTCAGCCATGCATGCATGCATGCAACAACTGGGGGCACCTGGCCCTAGCGCACTAGCTTGTTTTTTTGCGGCATATGCATGATTGCCCAAAAGTCTCTGTTTAAAACCAATTAACCGCGCCCTAAGCTGGCAAGGCTACCTAGCTTTAGCTCGCGTGCCTGGCTGCTTGGAGACGTCGAATTCTCAACTGTAAAGAGTGAAGTACAGGAAAAGTAACATACCGCTACGAAGAAATCTTTCATGAGCAGGCCGTAGAAGAACCAGACGATGGCGCTGATTGTGAGGAAGAAGGAGAGCCAGAAGGGCAGGAACTCCACGCTCTTGGTCCTGATCACTTGCCTCTGCAAGTTCCATAAACATATCGTATATATAAGTTTTATTATTTGAGAGTTCATCTATGAAGAACATCTAGCTCATGTATATATGAGAACCATCATATCATGGAGTAGATATCAGTAGTGCTAGCTTACGATGATGGCGAGAGGGGCGACGAAGACGGCGAGGGCGAATGCAGACCCGATGCCGCCGGCGATGGTGACGCGGGTCTCGGCGTCCCTGATGCAGAACTGCAGGACGACGACCATGGCCCCGTAGAGCGCCAGGTTCATGGTGCCCACGAGCTTGAGGGTGAAGGCCCTGGCCTGCTTGGGCGCGTAGGCGAGGTAGATGGAAAGGTAGACTGTCTCCACGACGGTCCCCACGACGTTGATGGTGAGGAGGAGGAGGTCCTTGTGGAGCAGCGCATAGTAGAGCCACAGCATTGCGCTCAGCAGTGCCATGGCGTAGGGCACCGACTGGAACGACTCCGTCGACTTGCGCTTGTACACGCGGTAGAACGTCGGCACCGGCGCAAGGATCACCAGGAACGACATGATGTTGCCTGCATAATAACGCAGAGAAAAACAACTCAATACTTGATCTGTGAAATTGTGACCATGATGACGTGCTTCATGCTTTGCATATGGTATACATGCATACCTACGATGCCCACAGCGAAGATCAAAGGGCTCCCAACGGCAGCCATCTTCGGTGATCGAGGGATCGAATAAGTCTGAAGCTGGGCAAAGGTACTAGCTCAGTGTGATACTGGTCTCTGGCCTGCTCTATAAACAAAGACTCCTAGCTAGCTAGAAGGAGATGGATCTCGATAGGTCTCTTGGGAGAGACTACTACTGCTTCTGCTGCGTACCACTTGACACTGATCGCCTCCAGGCCACCCCTCGCTATTTATAGGGCTGGAAAAGAAGCTGCAAGGCTTACTAAATTATTACTTGCTCAGATCAATTGAAGAAGCGATGATACAGAGTTCTTTGCTTGGTGAGCTTTGCCTTCCACAGTGCATGCGTACGTGTAACCCGGCGCACCAGGAACATCGGTCCTACTCATATCTTTGCCTGGTGTGCGTGTCAGCCATCCGAGCCGTCTCACCTGACTCGTGGATTTACGATATGGACCTGACACATGGATAATGAGCTTTTTACAGGTGTCGATCGTCCGGCGGTCTTGGGCACGGGCCTTTCGCAATTATTAGCCGTAGTGAAAATCGTGTATGAAAACCGTGTGAAAGAATGTCGAATGAAACGCTTCTCCGGCCTTAATATGATGAAGACGCACACTACTGACTCAAAAAAATGTTCTGACTTCTGCAAGGCACCATTGTTGAAAAAGGTTTATAGCCGTAACTACACGCATGACACAAAACCTAAGGTTCACCGGTGGTAATTCATATTGCTGATGGGCAAAAAAATTAACATCACCGGTACGTTGTTTTCTGGTATGCGATCGCTGACAGGCAAAATAAAAATACGTCGTTGGTTCCTATTTGTTAGGCTCGGCAAATATCGATCTTGCTCGGCAGAAAAGTGGTCTACCCCTGGGTCTAAAAATAGTGGTGATAGCGGAATGTCTGCAGCCATCATAGGTCTAGTTGTCATGGGCATTGACGAGTAGGAAAATATGTCCGTCACCATTTGTACCTGAAAAGAGGAGACATTCTTGTTCTTTTCTTCATATCCCTCGCTTTGTGTATATGCGTGACTACCGCATTTAAAAACACGTTTCAAGTTAGGCTCGGTAAACATCGACCTTGCTCTGACTCCCGTTTGGCTGTGATTTTTCTGGTAGCTATTTTTTAGCTGTAGTTTTTGTTATTGCTATGAGCCTATGACGTTTCCCTTTTACAACAGGTCGCTGCTTCGTGGTGGTAGTCTATGTTAGACGCACGCGCTCGCATAAGTTTGCATGTGTGAATAGGACGCGGTTGCTGGCCAATCCCCATGTTTTCTTCTCCTATATTAATATAAGGCAAAAGCTTTTTTGCCCGTTTCAAAAAAAAAAAAAAATAGGACGCGGTTGCTGGCCATTGGCACCGATATGCATGCCGGCACGGAAGCATCACTTCTGTCGCGTCGATTCATGCAGGTGATGCCATTTTGATTGAGGCTTTAAAACTAGACTAGCACAAAACCCGTGCGTTGCTACGGTGTCATATTAAATCAAAGGTTATGTATTTTCATATGTTTATATCCGCGTGTTGATACCTCTCGACTCGCGCGCAAGGTCGTCCTCCCTCTCTCTCGTGATATTCTTCCTCCCGCCACCACCTCATCGCTCCATGGCGCTAGCTTTTGCTTCGCGATACCGGCCAGTTCCTCCTGATGTGCCGCAGGTCGCGTGATTCCTCTCTTCCTCGGCTCCATCGTCCCGGCCATCGCTCGCCACGCCGCCACCATCTCCTCTACTATCGGCATTTTCATGCTTTGTTGCCAATAGTATCCCCTGCTTTTTATTTGTATTTAAAAAATCCATCCTTTTTTCTTTTGTTTTTAACAAATAGAAAATGTTTTGTCAAACCAAATGGCCTTCAGCGGGACAGATCCGAGAGTTAAAAACCTATACGCTGCGCCGCGCACCGCCGCGAGCGCTTGGGTTGGGCCCAGTTAGCGCTTTGTTTTTTTCGCACGGTCTTTTTCTCTGTTGTGGTCCGATTTTGTAAAGTTTGGCCGGGTTTTTGTTTCATTCGTTTCTTCCGGTTTTTTCGTTTTTGATTTTGTTTAAAATGTTGAGCTTTTTTAAAAGTATAGTTTTCTGGAAAATTCAATTTTTATTTTTTTTTAGATTTTCAAAATGCCCATGCTAAACACTATTTAGATTCGAAAAATGTTGTAACGTTCAAATTTGTTTGGATTTTGAATATTGTTCAATTTTTGATTTTTTTTAGAATTTCAATTTTTTGGAAATAGAATTTAACGGATTTTTATTTTTGCTTAGTTTTTAAATTTGTTACAATTTTTTATTTTGAAAGCAGTTAAAAAATAGAGAACTGATAAATAAGCCGGCGCCAAGAAACAATAAATGATAAGGAAGGAACGCCGCGCAAGTACTCAAGCGGCCACCACCTCCTTCGGCCCAAATCAGAGTGTCAGACCACCCACCATCGCACCCCATGTCAGTTTAACAAACACACCCCCTGCCTCCAATTATGAAACGCGATCAAGTCCCACACGTCCGCTCCTTCCTCCAATCCTCTTCCTTGTCAACCCGGCCGGCCACCACCACACCGTTGTCCTTCTCTGCATCACGCAACGCCGCGGTTCACCGGTCGAGCCTGTCTCCGCCCAGCCGAGCGCCGCCATCCCCCTTCAAGCCTTCTTGCTCGAGACCGCAGTTCATCGCTCCGCCCGTGCTCCACTCTGATTTCTTATTTGTTCTTTTCCATCTCTCGCCGTCCTTTGCTTCCGCGCTCGGTTATTGCCTTAATTCGTTCTGAATCCAATTCATTCTTAGTGAGGCGGCTTGTTGATTTCAGGAAAGTTGACGTATATAAATCAGCAGATTTTGTTACGATGGAGCGAGGTGGGACTATTAAACACAAATTTTGGCATGACAGAGCTAATGGATTGGACGGGGCGAATATGGCTTGCGGCCCATTGTTTTACGTAGGTATGGCCCTGCGGCGTGATGGACAGCAAAGGCTAGCGCAAGGGAGGGGAATCGGAAACAGAACACCTGAACCGGTACCATGGCAGTTTGCCGTATTATGCGATTTTGTGGAAGGGCAAAACGGTCCAACGAAAAGTTGAACGAAAATTTTGGCAGAAACCTTAGCTCCTTTATTATTAGGTATATAGATTATCTCTTTGTGGAGGAAATGCGCGCCTACACAAAAAACATCAGCCACCCGGTCGATTTAGAATCCAAAAGGACCTCGCCAAGTCCACCGATGGACGACCATGGTCTGGCCGATTGGACGGCTCTCCCTGACGACCTAATCAAGAAGGCCGACAACATCTACCTGTCCACTAACGATCTCGACTACTTCGTCTTCTGGTCAGTCTGCGGGGCCTAGCGTCGCGCCACGCCTCCAGACTACTTCATGTCTAGCAAGTGGATAATGTTTAGCATTCCATTTCGGAGGATGCTCTGGTCGATGACGTCACCACCATATTATTGAATGTTGAGCACTAGGCACTTCATGGAGAGGAAGATCCTCAGAGTGAAACGCTGGTGCTTCTCTTCGACATATTTATTCGATTATGTAGACTTTTTTTTTTAGAAATAAGGCTTCCGCCATGTTCCACTTCATTGAAATGAAACACAGGCTCACAATTGTTGTATAATTAGGCAAATTTATTACATCATGATTTCAAAATTGTTTTTCCAGTCTTCCACATCACTGCCCATCTTTACTTTCTCAGTTTTTGTATTTCGGGCAATATCTTTTCCCAAGAGGCTCTAGTTCTTGAAGTGATTCTCCCAGCTAGCTTTCAGGAGTTCCTGGTCCAGTTAGTAGGAATTTCTTAGCCTTTTTGTACAACTCCAGGACCCATGCGTCTAGCTTCAGCTTTGCTTGGGGAAAATATAAAGGAGTCAATTCCCTGAGTAGCGGAGTCCATTTTGGAGACATGATAGCTAAAGCATAGATGTTCCTATGATTCATTCTCAGCACAAAACGTGCATTTAGGGGTCACTTAGCGTTGCGAGGTTGTCTCGGGTTAAGATTTTGTTATGAGAAACTAGCCACAAGAAGAGTTGGACTCTAGGCAAAATGTTTCCAAACAACATGCACAAACACATGGGGTAATCCCTCTAAAATATAGTAAACATACAAGGATTGAGAACTATAACACCCAAAGTCATTATTTTGTAGATCTATTTGTTAGAACCGAGAACGTGTTTTTCAGTTTTGTAGATCTGTATCTTTTTTTCATCCTCTTCTATGTATAGGTACTTCTATTTCGACACCTCAGGCGTCTTTATCGCGCTAGGCCATAGAGTGCTTCCTTACAAGGCTCGAATGTTCAACCCCTTAACGGGTGCCATGACACGCCTGAAGGTGCAGATGCTGACGGAACATGTGTCTTTGGTAGTCATGATGACGTCTCCGTCCTTGAGGGTGTTTGTATCAAACCTTCAACAAGCCCATCCCCTTTGAGCACAAAGTGTAACAGAGTGAGCAACGCTACAAATGGTCGGTGGCCACATGTCTCATAGACTTACCAACAAATGGACTCCAAGACTGATCCGTGGGAAAACATCTTTGTTTATACAAATTAAGCATCAAAACACATTAGGAAAAACATCAACCTACCCAATGTTCAAGAAATCGTTAATCTTAACTTATCGGTCGGCCTTAAAATGAAGATTAATCGCTTATCGGTCGATTAATCGATTTTATCGGTCAACCATTTATCGGTTTATTTTTTTTGTAAATCCTAACTTTCGGCACTAAATGTTCTATAATATGCCATGCAAAAAATAATATTTAAGCATTGCACATAAGTATTACCTTGATTCCTTGCATTTGAATCAATAATAATGGAAAATTTGAGCTAATGCACAATTCTACAAAACCATAGGATGAAAATATCGACTGCCATACCAAATGTCATTGAAATTTCTCTGACAATCAGCTGAAATATCGGCTGTGAGAGTAAAAATCGGGTGAAATATCGGATCTCATATAGAAAATCGGCCAAAATATCGGTGGAGCGATAAACTGGCCGATATGCCAAAATCTTATCGGTTACCACCCGATTCACGATAAATCGGCCGATAAATCGGCATCTCGGATGATTTTTAGAACAGTGAACATACCTATAGATTGCAAATGGGATGCATCTTTGATAAAGTGGGATGGTAAAAGTACTCACATCTAGTTAAACAATCTCTTGTTTTCACCGTTCCAAATACACATGATCTCCAATTAATCACATAGGCTGGGTCAATACCATGGTAACTTGAGTGGTTCACATAGATATCTCTTCATTATTTGATAGACTTTTAGTTGTTTGATGTAATCGTATCCTACCACTCCAAAGTTCTCAATTTCAGATTTAGTCCTCTCTCTATCTACCTTGAAGACTCCATTTGATCCTTTGAGCTATCCACTTTGACAAGTTCATATTAATAGTTGTTGTTGTGTATTCAACCACCGACAAGTTCATTAAGAGCTCATGAATACATATTGATTCAAATGTGGCTATATCTCATGTAGTGATTTATATTCACATTGTACACCTCATTAATATGACATGCTATCATGAGTTCTATTAAATATTGCCACCTCTAAAACTGAAGACATGTACACTCTTATCCACTAGCTGTGGTGAATTTTATCTCATCGATATTGGAAGTAGATTTTGAGTCACTGTAATCTTCATGTACCCTTATCCACTATAATGAATTTCATAGATCATGATACTTTTTAAATAACACATTACCATCTCAATGGCATGTAAATGATAATCTAGAATTTTGGAAACATGTTGGCTCAGTTGGTTTATAAAAAATTAAATGTCAAACCTTGTGGCACTACCTATAGACATAAGCAACCTTATAATTTGGAAGTATTACAACTGACTTTCAATTATCATTTTTAGTTCTTTCAAAAAAATCACACTAGGATGATATGTTGTTGGACAAATATGTAACATCTCAGGTTTTGAGCCCAGGTTTTGAGGTTACAAAAGAGAGGAAACAAAAGTGTGCATTGCATTCATGCATACAAAATCCGGGGAATTTTCGCGTATTAACTAAAACGTGTCAAAGTGATCGAGGGTTCGCTTGTGTTGATGGGAATTGACTTACGTCATCGACATAAGTGCGAAAAATTTGGACATGACCTTAGTTGATTTCGGTAGTTTTGGGGGAAGCAATTTAAATTCAATTCAAATATGAATGAAAACAATTCAAATATTAATTTGGATTGAAATTTGAATTCCAAACAACCATATACAATAAAGAAAATAGAAATTCAAATAAGCATATGTATTGAAATTTTAATTTAAATTATAAATTTCTAATTACAATTCAAACTATGTTTGTATTAGGACTAAGACTATAAAAAGAAATAATAAGGAATTCAAGAATAGGGAAATTACATTTTATTAATTAAATACAAATTTACAAAGTCATTACAATAGCCAATATTGTTACAAATTACAAATATTTACAAGAAACAATAACAAAAAAGAAAAGCCTGATCTAAACCTAACTAATATGTTCTATTCTTCTGTCCTTTGGATACCTACGAACACAAAGACCAAAACCATTGCAAATGCCAAGTGGCTAGGTTACAAAAATAAAGATAGATGGATAATAACTAGATCTTTTCTCAGCCGAGTATATCGACAACACTAGGGTAGCTTAGGATCAAAGCCTTCTCTAGAAAACACACAGCTCACACACCACATACATGTGTGTGTTGTCCATACCACAACAACGGTCAAGCAGTACAAAAGCAAAACAACAACTATCCAACCACACCATTCTTTTCTCACATATGCCAAAACAACCATCAGCTCCAGCATAGTAACTAGAACACCCAAGAACAACAATTGTTCTTCAACCAAACATTAGGCAACAATCAGGAAACAAATCAGGACAATAGTTGTCATCACCAAACCTAAGCCAGATCAAGCAGCTAGGATATGCAGACTACCACAAGAAGAAGGTTTATTCTAGAGTCAAGAAGTACAAGATACCAAGATCAACATGTAGGAATCCACTAGCAATATAAGTTCTTATTCTTAGCTTTTGAATAGTCACAAAAAGGTAAGATTAAAAAGGGAATAAACAAAAGCAGTCAAATCTATCTACCCTTCAACTAGATCTTGCCTAGGAGTATTTGAAGGATTGTTTCTCTAAGATAGGCATAGAGGTGCTATTCTACATCATCATCAAGATTGGGAAAGCCACACAATAGTATTTGTTCTGATAAAAATGAGCCTAATGAACTACATCATTTGTTCTTATAAAAATATATACATCCCTTCACCAAAGTCCACTATCTATAGAGGTGTACTTAGGGTCCAGGAAATCACTCCCAAACCAACTAAGTAGAACCAGAACAACAAGCAAAGCCACAAGCTAGCCATCAAATAGAGTAACCATGTATAAGCATCATATATGTCCAAAGTATGCACATCAACACTTTGCACACCACCAGCAAGCAAACCATGTCAAGGTAGATGGCAAAATATTCACTTTGCACCAGCATATATACATATATTTTCCAAACCTGCAAGCGATCTGATGATCAATGGATCATCCGAAGTCCATAAATAAGCCACAATAACTATAAGCCATAACTGATCCAGCAAGTACATACCCGTATGTCCTAGGACATGCATATGAGTGAACAGACTACCACCTGATAATATAGGATGAACACAACCTATAGAAGCATTCTCTAAACACACCACAACAACCACTAGGGAAATCAACAACCTAAATTGTATAACCTAAATGTATATACAACCCATCCATATACTGAGAGGTGTGTGTAACACATATTCTATAAGACACTAAAATAATACCTACTTAATGACAATATTATGCTTCAGTTTCAACGGGATATAAAATCAGGCCACACCCATGCTGAGGATGATCAGATCATCAAAACATAGGCATTCTTACTAGTAATAAGCCACCAACAGGTTCACATTGTATCGTATAATGATCACCACCGATATACAGTAACCAGTTCTAGCACACGCAAGTTCATGAACACCAAATTTATAGCCCTAGAGAGTACATCGAGAGAGAGAGAGAGAGAGGGAGAGAGAGAGAGAGGAGTAGCTCAAAGTTCCATAGCAGAAGAGAAGAAGTTGACGCCAAGGTTGCGTCCACAGCACCGTGCCGCCGACATCGAGATCAAATCCACCGTAACACCACCACACGACCACCACTGGTATGTAACATCCCAAATTTTCAAACAAAGAAGAAAATGAATTTCCTTTTTCCAAAAATGAGAACCAACAAAAACTTTTCTTACATAGGGTGCTATGCATAGTGCTCATACCTAATGCTTGTGTATCTCCATGATTGTTTGTTTGTTACCTTGAACATATTTCCAAAAACCCAAAACCCTAACCATCTCAAAACAAAGTGAATCAAGTTTTAGAAAACCAAAATAAAATAAAAAGACATATGTGGGCAATTAACCCAAATATGTAAATCTTGACCCCTACCATTCTTACTTTTCTAAATGGTGATGAACCATGGTAAACCCCACTAAATCCTAAACCTCATCCCTCTTATCACATCCATTTACAAGCCAAATAAAAAGAAAGGATGTTAAATGAGAAAGAGGCCTATGTAAGCCTATGGCTATTTTTGCAAATGGTGAACAAGGCCATGTCTACCTTGTGTAGATGGTTTGAAATACTTCAACCAACCTAACCTTTTACTTAACCACCAATCCAAGTGAGAAACAAAAATAAAATAAACATATGCAAAGAGGCATATGTGGCACTTAGCCATGATATCAATTCTTGACCTAGGCACCCACCCTTTCCTCAAATGGTTTGAACCCTTTACCCAACTCCATCTAACACTAAATAAACCTTATACATGCCTAAGTGAAGCAAAGAAAAAGAAAAGAATAAAAGTTAGAAAATCACAAAACCCTCACATATGGTTTGTGCCATTTTTACAAATCTTTGACCTATACCAATTTGGCCTTCACCATTAGTTGTATTATGTTACTAAACACTTATTACAACTTTTGGAATCAAAGAAACTCAAATCAAATCAAATTGGAACTCAAATTCACATATGATATTGGTCAAATCTGCCAATTTCAGTCTGGTCACTACTTTGAGCCCCTGTATCTCAAGATTTTCAAACCAAGCAAATCCAATTCTTTGCACCTCATCCAAGTACACATCAAGGTGAACAACTTTTGTAAAGGCCACCATATCAAAATTATCTTGGAGCAAAACTATGCTCATGCAAAGTTGAGACTTTTTAACAAATTCAACAATCTCACACTTTGCATTTTTGCATTTCTTTTATTTTTAAAATTCCACCACCACCTATGTTTGTCTCTGGTCAGTTGCAACTCATCCAAACCAACCACTTTCAAATTTTGGAACCACATGACCTAAACCAAATTTGGCAAGAATTTGAAATTTACAAATAGGATCAAATCCAAAACACTATTTGGAATAGTGTTTGGCCTAACCCTACTGCCCCACTTGACCCTACTTGGTCCCCTGGTCCCCTCTCTCTCTCTCTCACCAGCACAGGAACCCTAGGGAGGAGCCTAGCATGGCATGGACATGGCCATGCCGGCCATGTACCACCATGTCCACCCCAACCCCTCTCTCCCTTCTTCCCAGCCACGGCCATAGTGCCATTGAGCTCCACCTCGACCTCCTACACCTTCCTATGCACGCCATCGCCGACGTCGTGCATGCACGCCCGCAGACGCCCACTGGCCACCTCGAGCATCCCCCGGACCCCCTCTCTCGCTCCACGATCTGCCACGCCACGCGGAGCACGCCGGACACGCTCACGTCACCAGCCCACGCCCACCGTCGCCGGAGAGGACAAGCCCGTCCGCCACGGCCGCGCCAGTACACGTACGCGCCCGACCGTTGTACGCCTCGCCTTACCGCGCCATTGACGCTCAAAGGACCGCGGTGACGCGCTGAGCAGTACGCCGCCCTCGCCTACCCCTCTCGCTCGCCGGAATCGCCGCGCCCTTGTCAACATAGCCGCAGACCTCCGGCCACCTCAAGCTCCTATAAAAGGAGAGCCTCTCCTCCTCAATTGAGCACGCCATTGCACTCCCCTCCCTCCTTTGAGCATCCTCGCACTCTCTCCACTCGACATTGCTCACCACCGCCGTCCAATTGCGCCATCGCTGCCCGTGCTCCGCCACAGAAGCCGCCGGAGCTAGACGCCACCCCTGGATCTGCGACTTGTTCGAGGAGCTCCGCCGTCGTCTGCAACGCCACCCTGCATCAACACCGCCGCTCGCCGGAGTCCCTACTCGCCGTCGACCCCTGTGCCTCGCCGCGCCTGTAAGCCTTCTCGTCGGAGAAGACGACGATCGTGCGCCGCACGATCACGTCTTGATCCAACGATCCATAGCCTCCCGTACCGTTTCGGGTTTTAAACCCCGCTGACCACTGGGTCCCACCGTCAGACAGCCCGCTAAGCGCTGCAGCGAAGCTGGGCCGGCCCATTGAGATTTTCCCGCGTGGCCCGTAAATTCAAATTTGGTTTAATTCAATTCTGTTAAGATACAAACTGGTGTCCATTTCAAATTCAAATGGTTTCAAATCCACTGCATCAAATTCAACAAATTTTATATTGTTGGAAAGCTTATGAAAAGCTCTATCCAACCACACTGGTTTCACACCAAATTTTTTTGTAGAATTAATGTGATAAAAAGAACAAGGCAGCGACTTTTTCAACTTCAAATAATTATTAAAAATCAACCAAAAATGATATTAAGTTGTTTTCAACTCTCATAGCTCACTTTTCACTTACATTAATTGTTTATGTAAAAATATGGCAGGGTTACTTTGAGTGATCATGGCCCAAATTAAATAAAGGACTATAGGGCTATTTTAGTTAGTTGATATTGTCCAAAACTATTATGTAAATCATATGAAGTGTTTTGCTTCATTTAAATCTTGTCCCAAGTACTTTCATATGAAGTTGAGACCCTGGTCTAAATACTCTCACATGAAATACTTGGAGATATTAAATCATAAGTGGTAGTGTTAAATTATATGGGGTACTTTACCTCATTTAAAGCGTTTTCCCAACTGATGATTATGAATGGTTGACCTTGATCAACATGGATTCATAGGTTACTCATTTGAGGAGATTAAATCTTAACAAGATTCAATGAGAGGAAATTATTTCCTCCAAAGACTTAAAGAGAAACCTTAATTTACATTTTCAATGAGAGGAAATTATTTCTCTAACACTAAGTAAGAAAACCCTAGGAGAATTTTAGGTAGCAATGTTAAGTGATGATGCTAGATCATTTGGAGTGAGCCATTAAGGCTAAGTAAGACTACTTAAGTATTGTTTGGTGATTGTATCCTCGTATTCGTGTATAGACGCTAGTGCCGGAGACTATCAGGAGGAGGAGGTATTCTACCCAGAAGAAGAAGAGAACTTTGATCACCTCACCAACCAAGGCAAGCTAATATTCTTGCAAGTGCAAAGCCCTTTGGGGCAAGGCACCATTGATCTTACCTTACTTACCATGATCCCATCCCAAGTTTTTACCTTACAAGTTTTTACTTGATTTATTAAGAAGTTACTTTTATAGTTAACTTTGGTCTAAGTTTAGAATGTTACTTGAGTAGTAAAGTTAGTCTCAATGGTGGCCAATCAAGATAGCACCCCTCATGATTAGTGCTAGTGCTAATGGTTAAAATTGACTACTCTAGATGGGAACTTGTGAGTTTGAAATGAATTTTGAAAACCTTGGAATGATGAAGTCATTCTATTTGAAAGATCTTTTGAAGGTGAATATGACTTGAAAGATATGGTGAATTTTGATTAAAACTAATATTGGTTTGGATGCGATACCTTTCCAATTTTTGAGTACCCCCACAATACCTGATTATGGGTAGGGCTTAACTGGAAGTTTATACATCTTAGTATGGGTTCCCTCTGAACAAGCATCATAGGGGTTATGCCGAGGCTGCCTCCGTTAAAAGTGATATGATGTGAAATGAGGTGAATTGTCCGGCCCAAGCCCTGTGCAGTTCCCAGGCTGACGGTTTGTCTTCACTGGAGGCCAAGCTCATGGGGAGAGGTACCTATACTAGGGTATGTAAGTGAAAGGTTATGGTTGATGATCCGCGTACTGAGTTACGATGATTCGGGGTTATCCCGACGGATGAAATCAAATGTTGTGGCACAAGTGTGCAACCTCTGCAGAGTGTAAACCTATTCGAATAGCCGTGTCCACGGTTACGGACGGTTGGAAAGGCCATACTGTTACCGGTGTCAGATATTTCTTGAAAATGTTGATGAAGTGAAAGGTGACTTGACTTGAATCACAACTGAGTTGTGGGAATGACACTAATGTTCCCACTTGAGTTAGTTAGCACATGAAAGAGTCTTTATCAAATACTTGTGAACTAAAATTGGCTGTACGCAAAATAAACTAGAGCTTAGCACCCCCTTATTAGAATTAATAGTACTTACACTAGTATTTAGTTTGCGAGTACTTTAAAGTACTCACGGCTGTGTCCCTGGCTATTCAAATGGCCAGACTATGAAGAGGAGCAGAACTACCAGGAGGACGGATGATGTCTACGTGTGCTTCTATTCTTGTAGACAGTGTTGGGCCTCCAAGAGCAGAGGTTTGTAGAACAGCAGCAAGTTTCCTTAAGTGGATCACCCAAGGTTTATCGAACTCGGGAGGAAGAGGTCAAAGATATCCCCTCAAGCAACCCCGCAATCACGATACAAGAAGTCTCTTGTGTCCCCAACACACCTAATACACTTGTCAGATGTATAGGTGCACTAGTTCGGCGAAGAGATAGTGAAATACAAGTGGTATGAATGAATATGAGCAGTAGTAACGGCGCCAAAAGTGCTTGCTGGCGTGCATGATGGTAGTAATATTGCAGAAGTAAACATGCAGAAACAAGAAACAAGCGGTGTTTGCATTGGAAACAAGGCCTAGGGATCATACTTTCACTAGTGGAAACTCAACATTGATCACATAAATAAATAAGTTCTCTTCCTTTGTGCTACATATACTCTTGTTTGATAATGAACACCATTCGTTGTGTAGGGCTACGAGAGCACCTCAATGCCGGAGTTAACAAGCTCCACAACACTCGGTATTCATGTTTAAGTAACCTTTAGAGCATAATAGATCTTTGCAATTTAAACCGAGTACTAACATAGCATACACACTGTCACCTTTACACTATGAAGGGGGAATAGATCACATCAATACTATCATAGTAATAATTAACTCCATAACCTACAAGAGATTATGATCATAACCTACGCCAAGAACTACACGATGCACACACTGTCACCATTACACCGTGAAGGAGGAATAGACTACTTTAATAACATCACAAGAGTAGCATATAGACTAATAGTGATACAAAGCTCATATGAATCTCAATTACGTAAGGCAGCTCATGAGATCATTGTATTGAAGTACATGATGACCCACAAGTATAGGGGATGTATCGTAGTACTTTCGATAAATAAGAGTGTCGAACCCAACGAGGAGCAGAAGGTGTTGACAAGCAGTTTCGATGAAGGATTCACTGTAAATGCTCACAGACAAGTATTCAGGGGGTTTTGATATAGCAGATGAATAAAGTACGAGTAAGTAAAATGCGAGAGAAATAATTGCAGCGAGTGGCCCAATCCTTTTAGCACAAAGGACAAGCCGGTTTGTTTACTTATAATGACCAAACGTTCTTGAGGACACACGGGAATTTAGTCTAATGCTTTCGCTTCATACAGCTAATTAATCTTCATTGTTTTGATAAGTGGTGTGTGGGTGAACCTATGCTAATGCACCGCCCTTCCTAGGACTAATACATACTTGTGATTATACCCCTTGCAAGCATCCGCAAATACAAGAAAGTAATTAAGATAAATCTAACCACAACCTTAAACTTTGAGATCCTGCTATCCCTCCTGCATCGATATACCAACGGGGTTTAGGTTTCTGTCACTCCGCAACCCCGCAATTGGCAAACGAGTACAAGATGTATTCCCCTAGGCCCATAAAGGTGAAGTATCATGTAGTCGACGTTCACATGACACCACTAGAAGAATAACACCACAACTTAAATATCATAACATTGAATACTACTCAACCATAATTCACTACTAACATTTAGACTTCACCCATGTCCTCAAGAACTAAACGAACTAATCACGAGACATCATATGGAACATGATCAGAGGTGATATGATGATGAATAACAATCTGAACATAAACCTTGGTTCAATGGTTTCACTCAATAGCATCAATAACAAGTAGAAATCAACACCGGGAGAGTTTCCCCTATCAAACAATCAAGATCCAACCCGAATTGTTACAGCGGTGACGAGGTGCAGCGGTGGAGATGGCGGTGATGATGATGAAGATGGTGGTGATGATGATGGAGATGATGTCCAGCTCGATGACGATGACGATGGCGTCGATTTCCCCCTCCGGGAGGGAATTTCCGGCGGATTCCTGCCCGCCGGAGAGCTCTTTTCTCTGGGTGTTTTCCGCCCCGCAGAGGCGGCCGTGACTCTTCGCGACTATCCTCCGAGCTTAGGTTTTCGGCGAAGAAGTACGCGAAGGAGAGGAGGCCAGAGGGGTCGTGGGCCCCCTCCTCACAAGGCGGCGCGGCCGGGCAGGGCCGCGCCGGCCTATGAGGTGGGCCCATGGTGGCCCTCCTCGGCTCCCCTTTCTGGCTCCCTTCGTCTTCTGGAAAAATAGGATTTTTCGTATAATTTCCATCAATTGTCGATCTTCCGAAATATTGCATTCTGACGGCACTTTTTCCAGCAGAATCCTGACTCCGGTGCGCGATCCTTCAATAATCATGAAACATGCAAAATAGATGAAATAACATAAGTATCATCTCCAAATATGAAATATATCAATGAATAACAGCGAATTATGATATAAAATAGTGATGCAAAATGGACGTATCAACTCCCCCAAGCTTAGACTTCGCTTGTCCCCAAGCGAAACTGAACTCGTAAACAAGACCACATGTTTATGGAGTGAAGAGTCGATAAATAAAATACGGACAAGAAGCATCATATTAATTCACACAAGGCATTCTAGTGAACAACTTCCCAATATGATTCAACTTGAAACAAGTAAAAGGAGATCACAAATAAAGGTGCATAGGAAATCATAATTGGTGATGGCAAACTTCGTTCTTGGTCAGAGAACATTTAACAGATTGTACTTATTTATCGAGCAGCGCTCTTATATTAAAGCTTATAGCAAAATTTGCATACTCAATCATAATAATCTCCTCATAATCATTGATAATCTTCAAAGCTATATTCAATCAGATAAAACTTGCACTAAACAAGGAAGAATAAAAGGCATGATCAAATATATCACAATATAGATGGTCGATCACAACAACTCAAATGCTTGCTTAAGATGGAGGGAAATAGGTTTACTGACTCAACATAAAGTAAAAGACAGGCCTTTTGCAGAGGGAAGCAGGGATTAAATCATGTGCTAGAGCTTTTCAAGTTTTGAAATCATATAGAGAGCATAAAAGTAAAGTTTTGAGAGGTGTTTGTTGTTGTCAACGACTGGTAGCGGTACTCTAACCCTCTTGCCAGACAAACTCTCAAAGAGCGGCTCCCATAAAGTTTTTTTTTTGGTTGACACTCCTTCCAACCTTTGCTTTCACAAACCATGGCTAACCGAATCCTCGGGTGCCTGCCAACAATCTCATACCATGAAGGAGTGTCTTTTTATTTTAGTTTTATTTAGATGACACTCCTCCCCACCTTTGCTTTCTCAAGCCATGGCTAACCGAATCCTCGGGTGCCGTCCAACAATCACATACCATGGAGGAGTGTCTATTTGTAAAATTACAAAAGTTAATTAACTTGGGACTGGGAACCCCATTGCCAGCTCTTTTTGCAAAGTTATTGGATAAGTGGATGAAGCCACTAGTCCATTGGTGAAAGTTGCCCAACAAGATTGAAAGATAAGACACCACATACTTCCTCATGAGCTATAAAACATTGACACAAATAAGGGATGATAACTTTTGAATTGTTTAAAGGTAGCACATGAAGTATTTACTTGGAGTGGCAGGAAATACCACATAATAGGTAGTTATAGTGGACACACATGGCATGGGTTTTGGTTTAAAGGTTTGGATGCACGAGAAGCGTTCCCTCTCAGTACAGGTCTTTGGCTAGCAAGGTTGATTAGCAAGCATAAGAGTTGAGGTAAACAAACAAATATACATGTGATAGAAACAATCATGCATCTTACTTGTAAGCACAAACAATTTTAACTTCAGAATACCAAGCTCATAGTTAATCAAGAAAGTAGTATAATGAACTAACATATCTACATGTATTTCCTCTATTCTTCTTAAACTCAAAGTGTTGTTGCTATTGACCAATGCTAAGTTCGCCAAAACCAAATAGATTTACTCAATGCTCCCAAAGTGATACCAATACTAACAACAAGATCAATCACATAATAGAGATTGCAAACTAAAATAAGATGTGCAATATGTAAATGATAAAACTTCCCATTAATATTCCATAACGATAACTCACACCAAGGGATACATAGATAACCAACTAAAGAGAGATACTTCCATACCGCAACACATCTTATATGATAACTTCCCTACTCATGATATGACACTACTTGATAATGAAAAGGTAAAAGATAGTGATGATGTGATACCGCGGCATGATGGCATGTAACTCACACGTTCGTTGGGAACCCCAAGAGGAAGGTATGATGCGCACAGCAGCAAGTTTTCCCTCAGAAAGAAACCAAGGTTTATCGAACCAGGAGGAGCCAAGAAGCAGGTTGAAGGTTGATGGTGGCGAAATGTGCGCAACACCAGGGATTCCGGCGCCAACGTGGAACCTGCACAACACAACCAAAGTACTTTGCCCTAGAAATGTTGTCAGTTCAATCTGCTTCAGAATAAAGGATTAACCGTATTGTGTGGAAGATGATTGTTTGCAGAAAACAGTAGAACAAGTATTGCAGTAGATTGTATGCGATGTAAAGAATAGGACCGGGGTCCACAGTTCACTAGAGGTGTCTCTCCCATAAGATAAATAGCATGTTGGGTGAATAAATTACAGTCGGGCAATTGACAAATAGAGAGGGCATACCAATGCACATACATGATATGATAAGTATTGTGAGATTTAATTGGGCATTACGACAAAGTACATAGACCGCTATCCAGCATGCATCTATGCCTAAAAAGTCCACCTTCAGTTATCATCCGAACCCCTTCCGTATTAAGTTGCAAAACAACAGACAATTGCATTAAGTATGGTGCGTAATGTAATCAATAACTACATCCTCGGACATAGCATCAATGTTTTATCCCTAGTGGCAACAGCACATCCACAACCTTAGAACTTTCTGTCACTGTCCCAGATTTAATGGAGGCATGAACCCACTATCGAGCATAAATACTCCCTCTTGGAGTTAAGAGTAAAAACTTGGCCATAGCCTCTACTAATAACGGAGAGCATGCAAGATCATAAACAACACATAGGTAATAGATTGATAATTAACATAACATAGTATTCTCTATCCATCGGATCCCGACAAACACAACATATAGCATTACAGATAGATGATCTTGATCATGTTAGGCAGCTCACAAGATCCAACAATGAAGCACATAAGGAGAAGACGACCATCTAGCTACTGCTATGGACCCATAGTCCAGGGGTGAACTACTCACTCATCACTCCGGAGGCGACCATGGCGGTGAAGAGTCCTCCGGGAGATGATTCCCCTCTCCGGCAGGTGATGCTGTCCAGGACTGGCGCGGGGTTGACGAGGGAGGAAATCCCGGTGGTAGCTTGTCCCGGCAACGGCGCCAAAAAGTGCTTGATGTCTACGTTCCCTCCTTTCCGTAGACGTTGTTGGGCCTCAAGAGCAGAGGTTTGTAGAACAGAGCAAGTTTTCCCTTAAGTGGATCACCCAAGGTTTATCGAACTCGGGGAGGAAGAGGTCAAAGATATCCCTCTCATGCAACCCTGCAACCACAAAGCAAGAAGTCTCTTGTGTCCCCAACACACCTAATAGGTGCACTAGTTCGGCGAAGAGATAGTGAAATACAGTGGTATGAATATATGAGCAGTAGCAACGGTGCCGTAAAATAGCTTGCGTGTAGTTGATGGTGGTAGTTGCAGCAGAGTAACGCAAGAAACAAGAACAAGCAAGAGTAGCAGTGTATTTAGGAACAAGGCCTAGGGATTATACTTTCACTAGTGGACACTCTCAACATTGATCACATAACAGAATAGATAAATGCATACTCTACACTTTTGTTGGATGATGAACACATTGCGTAGGATTACACGAACCCTCAATGCCGGAGTTAACAAGCTCCACAATAATGCTCATATTTTAGTAACCTTTAGTGTAAGATAGATCAAAAGACTAAACCAAGTACTAGCATAGCATGCACACTGTCACCTTCATGCATATGTAGGAGGAATAGATCACATCAATATTATCATAGCAATAGTTAACTTCGCAATCTACAAGAGATCATGATCATAGCATAAACCAAGTACTAACACGGTGCACACACTGTCACCTTTACACACGTGCAGGAGGAATAGAACTACTTTAATAACTTTGCTAGAGTAGCACATAGATAGTAGTGATACAAAACTCATATGAATCTCAATCATGTAAAGCAGCTCATGAGATTATTGTATTGAGGTACATGGGAGAGATGAACCACATAGCTACAGCGGAGCCCTCAGCCTCGGAGGTGGATTACTCCCTCCTCATCATGGAAGCAGCGATGGCGGTGAAGATGGCGGAAGACGGCGGTGGAGATGGCTCCGGGGCAATTCCCCGTCCGGGTGCCGAACAGAGTTCTGTCCCCCGAATTGGAGTTTCGCGACGGTGGTGGCGCCCTGGAGTCTTTCTGGAGTTTCGTCAATTGGTCTGCGTTTTTAGGTCGAAGGGCTTTTATAGGCGAAGAGGTGGCGCAGGGCACTGGGGGCGCCACACCCTAGGCCGCGGCCTAGGCCTGGCCCGCGCCGCCATGTGGTGTGGTGGCCCCCTGGCCCCTCTCCGACTCTTCTTCGGTGTTCGGACGCTTCCGGGAAAAATAGGAGGTTTGGCGTTGATTTCGTCCAATTGAGAATATTGCCCGAACAGCCTTTCTGAACCAAAAACAGCAAAGGAACTGCACCGTGGCATCTTGTTAATAGGTTAGTTCGGAAAATGCATGAAAATGACATAAAGTGTGCATAAAACATGTAGATAACATCAATAATGTGGCATGGAACATAAGAAATTATCGATACGTCGAGACGTATCAGCATCCCCAAGCTTAGTTCTGCTCGTCCCGAGCAGGTAAAACGATAACACAGATAATTTTTGGAGTGACTTGCCATCATAAACTTGATCATACTATTTGTAAAGCATATGTAGTGAATGCAGCAATCCAAGACAATGGTAATGACATGAGTAAACAACTGAATCATAAAGCAAAGACTTTTCATGAATAGCACTTCAAGACAAGCATCAATAAGTCTTGCATAAGAGTTAACTCATAAAGCAATAATTCAAAGTAAAGGCATTGAAGCAACACAAAGGAAGATTAAGTTTCAGCGGTTGCTTTCAACTTATAACATGTATATCTCATGGATAATAGTCAACATAGAGTAATATAATAAGTGCAATAAGTATGTAAGAATCAATGCACAGTTCACACAAGTGTTTGCTTCTTGAGGTGGAGAGAAATAGGTGAACTGACTCAACAATGAAAGTAAAAGAATGGTCCTTCAAAGAGGAAAGCATCGATTGCTATATTTGTGCTAGAGCTTTGATTTTGAAAACATGAAACAATTTTGTCAACGATAGTAATAAAGCATATGCATCATGTAAATTATATCTTATAAGTTGCAAGCCTCATGCATAGTGTACTAATAGTGCCCGCACCTTGTCCTAATTAGCTTGGACTACCGGATCATCACAATGCATTGTTTTAACCAAGTGTCACAAAGGGGTACCTCTATGCCGCCTGTACAAAGGTCTAAGGAGAAAGCTCGCATTGGATTTCTCGCTATTGATTATTCTTCAACTTAGACATCCATACCGGGACAACATAGACAACAGATAATGGACTCCTCTTTTATGCATAAGCATATAACAACAATTAATAATTTTCTCATTTGAGATTTGAGGATTGTTGTCCAAAACTGAAACTTCCACCATGGATCATGGCTTTAGTTAGCGGCCCAATGTTCTTCTCTAACATATGCATGCTTAACCATAAGGTGGTAGATCTCTCTTACTTCAGACAAGACGGACATGCATAGCAACTCACATGAAATTCAACAAAGAGTAGTTGATGGCGTCCCCAGTGAACATGGTTATCGCACAACAAGCAACTTAATAAGAGATAAAGTGCATAAGTACATATTCAATACCACGATAGTTTTTAAGCTATTTGTCCCATGAGCTATATATTGTAAAGGTGATGATGGAATTTTAAAGGTAGCACTCAAGCAATTTACTTTGGAATGGCGGAAAATACCATGTAGTAGGTAGGTATGGTGGACACAAATGGCATAGTGGTTGGCTCAAGTATTTTGGATGCATGAGAAGTATTCCCTCTCGATACAAGGTTTAGGCTAGCAAGGCTTATTTGAAACAAACACAAGGATGAACCGGTGCAGCAAAACTCACATAAAAGACATATTGAAAACATTATAAGACTCTACACCGTCTTCCTTGTTGTTCAAACTCAATACTAGAAATTATCTAGACCTTAGAGAAACCAAATATGCAAACCAAATTTTAGCATGCTCTATGTATTTCTTCATTAATGGGTGCAAAGCATATGATGCAAGAGCTTAAACATGAGCACAACAATTGCCAAGTATCACATTACCCAAGACATTATAGCAATTACTACATGTATCATTTTCCAATTCCAACCATATAACAATTTAACGAAGGAGAAACTTCGCCATGAATACTATGAGTAGAAACCAAGGACATACTTGTCCATATGCTACAGCGGAGCGTGTCTCTCTCCCATAAAGTGAATGCTAGGATCCATTTTATTCAAACAAAACAAAAAACAAAAACAAACAGACGCTCCAAGTAAAGCACATAAGATGTGACCGAATAAAAATATAGTTTCAAGAGAAGGAACCTGATAATTTGTCGATGAAGAAGGGGATGCCTTGGGCATCCCCAAGCTTAGACGCTTGAGTCTTCTTGAAATATGCAGGGATGAACCACCGGGCATCCCCAAGCTTAGAGCTTTCACTCTTCTTGATCATAGTATATCATCCTCCTCTCTTGACCCTTGAAAACTTCCTCCACACCAAACTCGAAACAACTCATTAGAGGGTTAGTGCACAATAAAAATTAACATATTCAGAGGTGACACAATCATTCTTAACACTTCTGGACATTGCATAATGCTACTGGACATTAGTGGATCAAAGAAATTCATCCAACATAGCAAAAGAGGCAATGCGAAATAAAAGGCAGAATCTGTCAAAACAGAACAGTTCGTATTGACGAATTTTAAAATGGCACCAGACTTGCTCAAATGAAAATGCTCAAATTGAATGAAAGTTGCGTACATATCTGAGGATCATGCACGTAAATTGGCTTAATTTTCTGAGCTACCTACAGGGAGGTGGACCCAGATTCGTGACAGCAAAGAAATCTGGAACTGCGCAGTAATCCAAATCTAGTACTTACTTTTCTATCAACGGCTTTACTTGGCACAACAAAACACAAAACTAAGATAAGGAGAGGTTGCTACAGTAGTAAACAACTTCCAAGACACAAATATAAAACAAAGTACTGTAGCAAAATAACACATGGGTTATCTCCCAAGAAGTTCTTTCTTTATAGCCATTAAGATGGGCTCAGTAGTTTTAATAATCCATTCGCGGGAAATAGTATTTGAAGCAAAAGAGAGCTTCAAGAGGCAAATTCAAAACAAATTTAAGTCTAACATGCTTCCTATGAAGAGGAATCTTGTACACAAATGAATTCATGAAGAACAAAGTGACAAGCATAAGAGGATAAAACACGAGTAACTTCAAGATTCTCAACATAAAGAGGGGAAACTTAATATTATTAAGATGCATATAACCATATTTCCCTCTCTCATAATAACTTTCAGTAGCATCATTGATGAAATCCACAATATACCCATCACTTAAAACATTCTTATCATGGTTCATATGCATAGAAGTATCATTAATTTTGGCATAAGAAGAGTTATTCTCATTAATAGTAATTGGAGCAAGATTATTATCAAGAATTTGAACATGGTAAACAAGTTGCATATTAAAAGAATTGTTTTTGGTAATCCAATCATGACTATGACAAGTTTCATAAGGATAATTATAACCTATATCATAGCATTCTTTATAATAATCATCAAAGATCGGAGGCACAGTGTCATCATAAGAAATAGAATAGTTATCTTTCACAGTCGGTTTATCTATGACCATACCATCATTGTTATTAGAAGGAGATGTATCAAACACATAATGATCAGTAGCAAAAGGATTTTCAAACACCTCTTCCCCAAGCTTAGAGCTTTCTATATCATTATGGGAGGAAGCATGGATAGCACTGACACTATGGCAATTATTATCATCATTTTCAGAATTAGTTTCCCAGAGATTTGCAATATCAAAAGTAGTGTGTTCATTCAAATCATGATTGCTAATGTATGTAAAGGGCATAGGAAGATCATCGTATTCAGATTCATTATCACAATAATCATTAGGAGCAACATACTTACGGTTACCTAGCGTTATCTCATTCACGCGGGGATACGCCGTTACCTCTTTCTTTTTATTCTCCTTCTTCTTCTTCTTCTTCTTCGTTCCCTTCTTCTTCTTCTTCTTCTCTTCCTTCTCCTCGTTCCCTTCTTTAGGAGGAAGAGGCTTGAAGGGTGGCTTGTCCGCATAACCTGATTTACTTTCAGAAACAATAGAAGAAACTTGGGAGGATCCCTCCTTTTCATTAATTAGTTGAAAACACACAGCGGTCCTATCATATTTTGGCAAGGTGTCATCTTCTAAAATATTTTGTATGTAAGTATTTGTATGGCTATTATCAATGCAATAAGAAAAACACCCATGCAGGACATCATCAATATCAAGATCACTCATATGTAACAAAGAGATTTTTCTCGACAGTTCTTCACACCCCAAAAATAAAGTAAGTTCATCATGCTGATTAGGAGTAATTTCATCATCACAATACAAATTTGCAGCACTCATTGGGTTCAAATTATCATTGGAGGAGCATTGAAAATTAAAATGACCCACTTCATGGCAAACTTCACAAATAAAAGGATAGAGGGCACAAACTTTTTTACCAAGATCATCTAGAGCCCTAAACCACTTTCTAGTTTTTTCATTAATATGATGGATGCAATATTCATCTTTGACTTGATTAATTCCACAAGGCCTATGCATTCCACAAAAATTAACATGCTTATAAGAAATAGCATTTTTAGGAGTTTGAGCATGCTTATTGCAATAATTAACAACAATTTCATTCTTCATGCAAGCCTCTTTAAAAGGTTCATGATACTTATCAAAATTATTTTTAGGCAATTCAAAATGAGAAGCAAAGGCTTTATAAAGATTTGCAGCAACTTGAGAGTCAAGACCATAAGTAGCACTCATATTTCGAAATTTATCGGTATCCATAAAAGCTTCAATGCATTCATAATCATAATTTATACCTGACTCTTTACCTTTGTCGTTCTCCCATCCTTCAGCGTTGTCCTCAATCCGATCAAGAAGATCCCACCTAGCTTCAACCTCTTTGCTTGTGAAAGATCCTTCCGAACACGCGTCCAGATAGTCCTTGTGTTGTCCTGAAAGCCTCGCATAAAAATTATTAACAATAACATTACGGGGGAGCTCATGAATGGGACATTTGAGCATTAGTGACTTCAATCTCCCCCACGCTTGAGAAATACTCTCTCCATCACGAGGATAAAAGTTATAAATATAATTCCTATCAATATGCACTTCATGAGGAGGATAAAATTTAGAATAAAAGAGAGATGCAATTTCCTCCCAACCAAGAGAATGTCTATTCTCCAACAATTTATACCAATGCGCCGCTTTACCAGACAGCGAAACGGAGAATAGCTTCTTCTTCACTTCATCCATAGAGATACCTGCACACTTGAATAACCCGCATAATTCGTGCAAAAACAGTAAATGATCTCTAGGATGGACAGTTCCATCCCCTTTATAGTGGTTGTCCATAACACGTTCAATAATTTTCATAGGTATTTTATACGGAATACTTTCAGCAGGTGGATTCAAAATATCAGAAGCATCATTAGAGTTATCGCATATGGGAGATAAAGCATTATCAGAACAAATTTTCTCCCCTAAAGATGGGAAGCTAAAAAGATCACAAAAACTAGCTTCCCCAAGCTTAGACTTCTCCATAGCATTAGCAGTAATTGCATTCATACTAATAACATCACTACTAGCATGCAAATAAGGTTCCATAGGTTTTTTAATTTTTGCATCAAACAATTCTAAATCAGGAAAAAGACTAAAAAGCTCACCAATTTTTTTGTTGTTTTCCATTATGCCTAACTAGTGTAAACAAGAAACAAAAAGTTGCAATTGCAGGATCTAAAGGAAATAGCTTCGAGTACTTACAATGGCGGAAAATAGCTTGGTAGCCGAGGTCCGGAGTGTGAGTACCTTTTACCTTTCCTCCCCGGCAACGGCGCCGAAAATACTTGATGCTGTCCAGACTGGCGCGGGTTGACGAGGGAGGAAATCTGGTGTAGCCCCGCAACGGCGCCAAAAGTGCTTGATGTCTACGTTCCCCCTCCTTTCCTAGACAGTGTTGGGCCTCCAAGAGCAGAGGTTTGTAGAACAGCAGCAAGTTTTCCCTTAAGTGGATCACCCAAGGTTTATCGAACTCGGGAGGAAGAGGTCAAAGATATCCCTCTCATGCAACCCTGCAACCACAAAGCAAGAAGTCTCTTGTGTCCCCAACACACCTAATAGGTGCACTAGTTCGGCGAAGAGATAGTGAAATACAGGTGGTATGAATATATATGAGCAGTAGCAACGGTGCCAGAAAATAGCTTGCTGGCGTGTAGTTGATGGTGGTAGTATTGCAGCAGTAGTAACGCAGTAAAACAGTAAACAAGCAGTAGTAACGCAGCATATTTAGGAACAAGGCCTAGGGATTACACTTTCACTAGTGGACACTCTCAACATTGATCACATAACAGAATAGATAAATGCATACTCTACACTTTTGTTGGATGATGAACACATTGCGTAGGATTACACGAACCCTCAATGCCGGAGTTAACAAGCTCCACAATAATGCTCATATTTTAGTAACCTTTAGTGTAAGATAGATCAAAAGACTAAACCAAGTACTAGCATAGCATGCACACTGTCACCTTCATGCATATGTAGGAGGAATAGATCACATCAATATTATCATAGCAATAGTTAACTTCGCAATCTACAAGAGATCATGATCATAGCATAAACCAAGTACTAACACGGTGCACACACTGTCACCTTTACACACGTGCAGGAGGAATAGAACTACTTTAATAACTTTGCTAGAGTAGCACATAGATAGTAGTGATACAAAACTCATATGAATCTCAATCATGTAAAGCAGCTCATGAGATTATTGTATTGAGGTACATGGGAGAGAGATGAACCACATAGCTACAGCGGAGCCCTCAGCCTCGGAGGTATTACTCCCTCTCATCATGGAAGCAGCGATGGCGGTGAAGATGGCGGTGAAGACGGCGGTGGAGATGGCTCCGGGGGCAATTCCCCGTCCGGGGGTGCCGGAACAGAGTTCTGTCCCCGAATTGGAGTTTCGCGACGGTGGCGGCGCCCCTGGAGTCTTTCTGGAGTTTCGTCAATTGGTACTGCGTTTTTAGGTCGAAAGGGCTTTTATAGGCGAAGAGGCGGCGCAGGGGGGCACCTGGGGGCGCCACACCCTAGGCCGGCGCGGCCTAGGCCTGGCCCGCGCCGCCATGTGGTGTGGTGGCCCCCTGGCCCCTCTCCGACTCTTCTTCGGTGTTCTGGACGCTTCCGGGAAAAATAGGAGGTTTGGCGTTGATTTCGTCCAATTCCGAGAATATTGCCCGAACAGCCTTTCTGGAACCAAAAACAGCAGAAAACAGGAACTGGCACTGTGGCATCTTGTTAATAGGTTAGTTCCGGAAAATGCATGAAAATGACATAAAGTGTGCATAAAACATGTAGATAACATCAATAATGTGGCATGGAACATAAGAAATTATCGATACGTCGGAGACGTATCAGCATGCCGAGGTGATCTCTAATCCCCCGAGATGGGATTGCGGCGGCGGCGTCTCAGAAGGTTTTCCGTATCGTGGCTCTCGGTACTGGGGGTTTCGCGACGAAGGCTTTAAGTAGGCGGAAGGGCAACGCGGGGGCCACACGAGGGCCCCACACGCCAGGCCACGCGGCCAAGACCTAGGCCGCGCCGCCCTGTTGTGGCGGCGCCTCGTGGCCCCACTTCCTTTCCCCCTCGGTCTTCTGGAAGCTTCGTGCAAAAATAGGACCCTGGGCGTTGATTTCGTCCAATTCTGAGAATATTTCTTTACTAGGATTTCTGAAACCAAAAACAGAAAACAGCAACTGGCCTTTCGGCATCTCGTTAATAGGTTAGTTCCGGAAAACGCATAATAATGACATAAAGTATGCATAAAACATGTAGATATCATCAATAATGTGGCATGGAACATAAGAAATTATCGATACGTCGGAGACGTATCAGCATCCCCAAGCTTAGTTCCTGCTCGTCCCGAGCAGGTAAACGATAACAAAGATAATTTCTGGAGTGACATGCCATCATAACCTTGATCATACTATTGTAAGCATATGTAATGAATGCAGCGATCAAAACAATGGTAATGACATGAGTAAACAAATGAATCATAAAGCAAAGACTTTTCATGAATAGTACTTCAAGACAAGCATCAATAAGTCTTGCATAAGAGTTAACTCATAAAGCAATAAATCAAAGTAAAGGTATTGAAGCAACACAAAGGAAGATTAAGTTTCAGCGGTTGCTTTCAACTTATAACATGTATATCTCATGGATATTGTCAACATAGAGTAATATAACAAGTGCAATATGCAAGTATGTAGGAATCAATGCACAGTTCACACAAGTGTTTGCTTCTTGAGGTGGAGAGAAATAGGTGAACTGACTCAACATAAAAGTAAAAGAAAGGTCCTTCAAAGAGGAAAGCATCGATTGCTATATTTGTGCTAGAGCTTTTATTTTGAAAACATGAAACAATTTTGTCAACGGTAGTAATAAAGCATATGAGTTATGTAAATTATATCTTACAAGTTGCAAGCCTCATGCATAGTATACTAATAGTGCCCGCACCTTGTCCTAATTAGCTTGGACTACCGGATCATCGCAATACACATGTTTTAACCAAGTGTCACAAAGGGGTACCTCCATGCCGCATGTACAAAGGTCTAAGGAGAAAGCTCGCATTTTGGATTTCTCGCTTTTGATTATTCTCAACTTAGACATCCATACCGGACAACATGGACAACAGATAATGGACTCCTCTTTAATGCATAAGCATGTGGCAACAATTAGTGTTCTCATATGAGATTGAGGATATATGTCCAAGACTGAAACTTCCACCATGATTCATGGCTTTAGTTAGCGGCCCAATGTTCTTCTCTAACAATATGTGCTGTCTACGGGTGCTTCTATTCTTGTAGACAGTGTTGGGCCTCCAAGAGCAGAGGTTTGTAGAACAGCAAGTTTCCCTTAAGTGGATCACCCAAGGTTTATCGATCTCAGGGAGGAAGAGGTCAAAGATATCCCTCTCATGCAACCCTGCAACCACAAAGCAAGAAGTCTCTTGTGTCCCCAACACACCTAATAGGTGCACTAGTTCGGCGAAGAGATAGTGAAATACATGTGGTATGAATATATATGAGCAGTAGCAACGGTGCCAGAAAATAGCTTGCTGGCGTGATGGTGGTAGGTATTGCAGCAGTAGTAACGCAGTAAAACAGTAAACAAGTAGCGATAGCAGTATTTAGGAACAAGGCCTAGGGATTACACTTTCACTAGTGGACACTCTCAACATTGATCACATAACAGAATAGATAAATGCATACTCTACACTCTTGTTGGATGATGAACACATTGCATAGGATTACACGAACCCTCAATGCCGGAGTTAACAAGCTCCACAATTCAATGTTCATATTTAAATAACCTTAGAGTGCATGAAAGATCAATTCGACTAAACCAAGTACTAACATAGTATGCACACTGTCACCTTCACACTATGTAGGAGGAATAATACACATCAATACTATCATAGCAATAGTTAACTTCATAATCTACAAGAGATCATAATCATAGCATAAACCAAGTACTAACATGGATGCACACACTGTCACCATTACATCGTGCAGGAGGAATAAAACTACTTTAATAACATTGCTAGAGTAGCACATAGATAAATTGTGATACAAAATACATTGCAATCATAAAGAGATATAAATAAGCACTTCACTATGCTCTTCATAACAGTGAATAAGTATTCTGTGAAATATAGCCTAAGAGACCCACACGGTGCACACACTGTCACCTTTACACACGTGGGACAAGGAGTCTCCGGAGATCACATAAGTAAAATTCACTTGACTAGCATAATGACATCTAGATTACAAGCATCATCATATGAATCTCAATCATGTAAGGCAGCTCATGAGATTATTGTATTGAAGTACATAGGAGAGAGATGAACCACATAGCTATCGGTACAGCCCCGAGCCTCGATGGAGAACTACTCCCTCCTCATGGGAGCAGCAGCGGTGATGAAGATGGCGGTGGAGATGGCAGCGGTGTCGATGGAGAAGCCTTTCGGGGCACTCCCCGTCCGCGGCATGCCAACGAGACTCCTGTCCCCAGATCTTGGCTTCGCGATGACGGCGGCTCGAAGGTTTCGGTGGGTTTCGTCGAACGTATCAGGGTTTTCTCGACGGAGGCTTTAAGTAGGCGGAGAGGCGGCGCAGGAGGGCTGAAGGGGCGACGACACTATAGGCGGCGCGGCCAGGCCGGGCCGCGCGGCCCAAGGGGGCTGTGCCCCACCCTGGGTCCTTCTCGTGTGTTCTGGATGCTTCCGGTGAAAATAGGAACCTGGCGTTGATTTCGTCCGATTCCGAGAATATTTCGTTACTAGGATTTCTGAAACCAAAAACAGCAGAAAACAGGAACTGACACTTCGGCATCTTGTTAATAGGTTAGTTCCAGAAAATGCACGAATATGACATAAAGTGTGCATAAAACATGTAGATAACATCAATAATGTGGCATGGAACATAAGAAATTATCGATACGTCGGAGACGTATCAGCATCCCCAAGCTTAGTTCTGCTCGTCCCGAGCAGGTAAAACGATAACACAGATAATTTCTGGAGTGACATGCCATCATAACCTTGATCATACTATTTGTAAAGCATATGTAGTGAATGCAGCGATCAAAACAATGTATATGACATGAGTAAACAAGTGAATCATATAGCAAAGACTTTTCATGAATAGCACTTCAAGACAAGCATCAATAAGTCTTGCATAAGAGTTAACTCATAAAGCAATAATTCAAAGTAAAGGTATTGAAGCAACACAAAGGAAGATTAAGTTTCAGCGGTTGCTTTCAACTTGTAACATGTATATCTCATGGATATTGTCAACATAGAGTAATATAATAAGTGCAATATGCAAATATGTAGGAATCAATGCACAGTTCACACAAGTGTTTGCTTCTTGAGGTGGAGAGAAATAGGTGAACTGACTCAACATTGAAAGTAAAAGAATTGTCCTCCATAGAGGAAAAGCATCGATTGCTATATTTGTGCTAGAGCTTTTATTTTGAAAACATGAAACAATTTTGTCAACGGTAGTAATAAAGCATATGTATCATGTAAATTATATCTTACAAGTTGCAAGCCTCATGCATAGTATACTAATAGTGCCCGCACCTTGTCCTAATTAGCTTGGACTACCGGATCATCACAATGCACATGTTTTAACCAAGTGTCACAAAGGGGTACCTCTATGCCGCCTGTACAAAGGTCTAAGGAGAAAGCTCGCATTGGATTTCTCGCTATTGATTATTCTCAACTTAGACATCCATACCGGGACAACATAGACAACAGATAATGGACTCCTCTTTTATGCATAAGCATGTAACAACAATTAATAATTTTCTCATATGAGATTGAGGATATATGTCCAAAACTGAAACTTCCACCATGGATCATGGCTTTAGTTAGCGGCCCAATGTTCTTCTCTAACAATATGCATGCTTAACCATAAGGTGGTAGATCGCTCTTACTTCAGACAAGACGAACATGCATAGCAACTCACATGAAATTCAACAAAGAGTAGTTGATGGCGTCCCCAGTGAACATGGTTATCGCACAACAAGCAACTTAATAAGAGATAAAGTGCATAAGTACATATTCAATATCACAATAGTTTTTAAGCTATTTGTCCCATGAGCTATATATTGCAAAGGTGAATGATGGAATTTTAAAGGTAGCACTCAAGCAATTTACTTTGGAATGGCGGAAAATACCATGTAGTAGGTAGGTATGGTGGACACAAATGGCATAGTGGTTGGCTCAAGTATTTTGGATGCATGAGAAGTATTCCCTCTCGATACAAGGTTTAGGCTAGCAAGGCTTATTTGAAACAAACACAAGGATGAACCGGTGCAGCAAAACTCACATAAAAGACATATTGAAAACATTATAAGACTCTACACCGTCTTCCTTGTTGTTCAAACTCAATACTAGAAATTATCTAGACCTTAGAGAGACCAAATATGCAAACCAAATTTTAGCATGCTCTATGTATTTCTTCATTAATGGGTGCAAAGCATATGATGCAAGAGCTTAAACATGAGCACAAAAATTGCCAAGTATCACATTACCCAAGACATTTATAGCAATTACTACATGTATCATTTTCCAATTCCAACCATATAACAATTTAACGAAGAAGAAACTTCGCCATGAATACTATGAGTAGAAACTAAGGACATACTTGTCCATATGCTACAGCGGAGCGTGTCTCTCTCCCATAAAGTGAATGCTAGGATCCATTTTATTCAAACAAAACAAAAACAAAAACAAACCGACGCTCCAAGTAAAGCACATAAGATGTGATGGAATAAAAATATAGTTTCAGGGGAGGAACCTGATAATGTTGTCGATGAAGAAGGGGATGCCTTGGGCATCCCCAAGCTTAGACGCTTGAGTCTTCTTAGAATATGCAGGGGTGAACCACCGGGCATCCCCAAGCTTAGACTTTTCACTCTTCTTGATCATAGTATATCATCCTCCTCTCTTGACCCTTGAAAACTTCCTTCACACCAAACTTCTCATAAACTTCATTAGAGGGGTTAGTACATAATCAAAAACTCACATGTTCAGAGGTGACACAATCATTCTTAACACTTCTGGACATTGCCCAAAGCTACTGGAGTTTAATGGAACAAAGAAATTCATCCAACATAGCAAAAGAGGCAATGCGAAATAAAAGGCAGAATCTGTCAAAACAGAACAGTTCGTAAAGACGAATTTTAAAATGGCACCAGACTTGCTCAAATGAAAATGCTCAAATTGAATGAAAGTTGCGTACATATCTGAGGATCACTCACGTAAATTGGCATAATTTTCTGAGTTACCTACAGAGAATTTTGCCCAGATTCGTGACAGCAAAGAAATCTGTTTCTGCGCAGTAATCCAAATCTAGTATGAACCTTACTATCAACGACTTTACTTGGCACAACAAAACACTAAACTAAGATAAGGAGAGGTTGCTACAGTAGTAAACAACTTCCAAGACACAAATATAAAACAAAGTACTGTAGCAAAATAACACATGGGTTATCTCCCAAGAAGTTCTTTCTTTATAGCCATTAAGATGGGCTCAGCAGTTTTAATGATGCACTCACAAGAAATAGTATTTGAAGCAAAAGAGAGCTTCAAGAGGCAAATTCAAAACATATTTAAGCCTAACATGCTTCCTATGCAAAGGAATCTTGTAAGTAAACAAGTTCATGAAGAGCAAAGTAACAAGCATAGGAAGATAAAACAAGTGTAGCTTCAAAAATTTCAGCACATAGAGAGGTGTTTTAGTAACATGAAAATTTCTACAACCATATTTTCCTCTCTCATAATAACTTTCAGTAGTATCATGAGCAAACTCATAAAGCATTCTTATCATGAGTCTCATGCACAAAATTATTACTCTCCTCATAAGCATAATCAATTTTATTAGTAATAGCGGGAGCAAATTCAACAAAGTAGCTATCATTATTATTCTCATCATCAAATATAGGAGGCAAAGTATCATCAAAGTAAATTTTCTCCTCAATGCTTGGGGGACTAAAAAGATCATGAAAACCAGCTTCCCCAAGCTTAGAACTTTCTATATCATTATCAACAATGGTGTTCAAAGCGTTCATACTAATATTACTACCAGCATGCAAATAAGATTCCATAGGTTTTTTAATTTTCGCATCAAACAATCCATGTTTTAAATCAGGAAATAGAATAAGAAGATCATTCTTGTCCATTATGCCAAACTAGTGTAAACAAGAAACAAAAAGATGCAATTGCAGGATCTAAAGGAAATAGCTTTGAGTACTTACGGCGCCGGAAAATAGCTTAGTAGCCGAGATCCGGAGTGTGAGTACCTTTTACCTTTCCTCCCCGGCAACGGCGCCAGAAAATAGCTTGCTGTCTACGGGTGCTTCTATTCTTGTAGACAGTGTTGGGCCTCCAAGAGCAGAGGTTTGTAGAACAGCAGCAAGTTTCCCTTAAGTGGATCACCCAAGGTTTATCGATCTCAGGGAGGAAGAGGTCAAAGATATCCCTCTCATGCAACCCTGCAACCACAAAGCAAGAAGTCTCTTGTGTCCCCAACACACCTAATAGGTGCACTAGTTCGGCGAAGAGATAGTGAAATACAGGTGGTATGAATATATATGAGCAGTAGCAACGGTGCCAGAAAATAGCTTGCTGGCGTGTAGTTGATGGTGGTAGTATTTCAGCAGTAGTAACGCAGTAAAACAGTAAACAAGCAGCGATAGCAGTATTTAGGAACAAGGCCTAGGGATTACACTTGCACTAGTGGACACTCTCAACATTGATCACATAACAGAATAGATAAATGCATACTCTACACTCTTGTTGGATGATGAACACATTGCGTAGGATTACACGAACCCTCAATGCCGGAGTTAACAAGCTCCACAATTCAATGTTCATATTTAAATAACCTTAGAGTGCATGAAAGATCAATTCGACTAAACCAAGTACTAACATAGTATGCACACTGTCACCTTCACACTATGTAGGAGGAATAATACACATCAATACTATCATAGCAATAGTTAACTTCATAATCTACAAGAGATCATAATCATAGCATAAACCAAGTACTAACACGGATGCACACACTGTCACCATTACATCGTGCAGGAGGAATAAAACTACTTTAATAACATTGCTAGAGTAGCACATAGATAAATTGTGATACAAAATACATTGCAATCATAAAGAGATATAAATAAGCACTTCACTATGCTCTTCATAACAGTGAATAAGTATTCTGTGAAATATAGCCTAAGAGACCCACACGGTGCACACACTGTCACCTTTACACACGTGGGACAAGGAGTCTCCGGAGATCACATAAGTAAAATTCACTTGACTAGCATAATGACATCTAGATTACAAGCATCATCATATGAATCTCAATCATGTAAGGCAGCTCATGAGATTATTGTATTGAAGTACATAGGAGAGAGATGAACCACATAGCTACCGGTACAGCCCCGAGCCTCGATGGAGAACTACTCCTCCTCATGGGAGCAGCAGCGGTGATGAAGATGGCGGTGGAGATGGCAGCGGTGTCGATGGAGAAGCCTTCCGGGCACCTCCCGCTCCGGCGGCGTGCCGGAACAGACTCGTCCCTGCATCTTGGCTTCGCGATGACGGTGGCTCTGGAAGGTTTCTGTGGGTTTCGTCGAACGTATCAGGGTTTTCGCGACGGAGGCTTTAAATAGGCGAAGAGGCGGCGCAGGAGGGCTGAAGGGGCGACGACACTATAGGGCGGCGCGGCCAGGGCCAGGGCCGCCTGCCTATGGTCCGGGGCCCAGTGCCCCCCTCCGGTCCTTCTCGTGTGTTCCGGATGCTTCCGTGAAAATAGGAACCGGGCGTTGATTTCGTCCGATTCCGAGAATATTTCGTTACTAGGATTTCTGAAACCAAAAACAGCAAAAACAGAACTGGCACTTCGCATCTTGTTAATAGGTTAGTTCCAGAAAATGCACGAATATGACATAAAGTGTGCATAAAACATGTAGATAACATCAATAATGTGGCATGGAACATAAGAAATTATCGATACGTCGGAGACGTATCAATATGCATGCTCTAACCATTAAGTGGTAGATCTCTCTTACTTCAGACAAGACGGACATGCATAGCAACTCACATGATATTCAACAAAGAGTAGTTGATGGCGTCCCCAGGAACATGGTTATCGCACAACAAGCAACTTAATAAGAGATAAAGTGCATAAGTACATATTCAATACCACAATAGTTTTTAAGGCTATTTTGTCCCATGAGCTATATATTGCAAAGGCGAATGATGGAAATTTAAAGGTAGCACTCAAGCAATTTACTTTGGAATGGCGGAGAAATACCATGTAGTAGGTAGGTATGGTGGACACAAATGGCATAGTGGTTGGCTCAAGGATTTTGGATGCATGAGAAGTATTCCCTCTCGATACAAGGTTTAGGCTAGCAAGGTTATTTGAAACAAACACAAGGATGAACCGGTGCAGCAAAACTCACATAAAAGACATATTGTAAGCATTATAAGACTCTACACCGCCTTCCTTGTTGTTCAAAACTCAATACTAGAAATTATCTAGACTTTAGAGAGACCAAATATGCAAACCAAATTTTAGCAAGCTATATGTATTTCTTCATTAATGGGTGCAAAGTATATGATGCAAGAGCTTAAACATGAGCACAACAATTGCCAAGTATCAAATTATTCAAGACATTTTAGAATTACTACATGTAGCATTTCCCGATTCCAACCATATAACAATTTAACGAAGAAGATTCAACCTTCGCCATGAATACTATGAGTAAAGCCTAAGGACATATTTGTCCATATGCAACAGCGGAGCGTGTCTCTCTCCCACACAATGAATGCTAGGATCCATTTTATTCAAACAAAAACAAAAACAAACCGACGCTCCAAGCAAAGCACATAAGATGTGATGGAATAAAAATATAGTTTCAGGGGAGGAACCTGATAATGTTGTCGATGAAGAAGGGGATGCCTTGGGCATCCCCAAGCTTAGACGCTTGGGTCTTCTTAAAATATGAAGGGATGAACCACCGGGGCATCCCCAAGCTTAGACTTTTCACTCTTCTTGATCATAGTATATCATCCTCCTCTCTTGACCCTTGAAAACTTCCTCCACACCAAACTTTAAGCAAACTCATTAGAGGGTTAGTGCACAATCAAAATTCACATGTTCAGAGATGACACAATCATTCTTAACACTTCTGGACATTGCACAAAACTTTTGAAAGTTAATGGAACAAAGAAACTCATTCAACTTAACAAAAGTGGCAATGCGAAATAAAAGGCAGAATCTGTCAAAAACAGAACAGTCCGTAAAGACGAACCTGGAAGGGGCACTTAACTTGCTCAAACGGAAAAACTCAAAACTAATGAAAGTTGCGTACATATCTGAGGATCACACACGTAAATTTGCAGATTTTTTTCATTTTTTTACAGAGACTTCTGCGCGAATTCGTGACAGACAGCAATGCTGTTTCTGCGCAGCAATCCAAATCTAGCATCAACTTTACCATAGAGACTTTACTTGGCACAAAAACATGATAAGGAGAGGTTGCTACAGTAGTAAACAACTTCCAAGACTCAACAAAACAAAAATTGCTGTAGCAAAATAAACACATGGGTTATCTCCCAAGAAGTGCTTTCTTTATAGCCATTAAGATGGGCTCAGTAATTTCAATGATGCACTCCCAAGAAATAAGAGTTGAAGCAAAAGAGAGCATCAAAAAGCAAATTCAAAACAAATTTAAGCCTAACATGCTTCCTATGCATAGGAATCTTGTAAATAAACAAGTTCATGAAGAGCAAAGTAACAAGCATAGGAAGATAAAACAAGTGTAACTTCAAAAATTTCAGCATATAGAGAGGTGTTTTAGTAACATGAAAATTTCTACAACCATATTTTCCTCTCTCATAATAATTTTCAGAGGCATCATGAACAAACTCAACAATATAAGTATCACATAAAGCATTCTTATTCACATGCATAAAAGTATCATTACTCTCCACATAAGCATAATCAATTTTATTAGTTGTAGTGGGAGCAAATTCAACAAAGTAGCTATCATTATTATTCTCATCATCAAATATAGGAGGCATATTGTAATCATAATTAAACTTATCCTCCATAGTAGGCGGCACTAAAAGACCAATATCATTATAATCATCATAAATAGGAGGCAAAGTATCGTCAAAGTAAATTTTCTCCTCAATGCTTGGGGGACTAAAAATATCATGCTCATCAAAGCCAGCTTCCCCAAGCTTAGAATTTTCCATATCATTAGCAACAATGGTGTTCAAAGCGTTCATACTAATATGTTCCATAGGTTTTTTAATTTTCGCATCAAACCATCCATGTCTTAAATCAGGAAATAGAATAAGAAGCTCATTGTTGTCCATTATGCCTAACTAGTGTAAACAAGAAACAAAAAGATGCAATTGCAGGATCTAAAGGAAATAGCTTCGAGCACACACACAACGCAACGAAAAGTACTTTACCTGGAACCAGAGTATGAGTGCCTTTTACCTTCCCCCGAACGGCGCCTAAAATAGCTTCGTGCCGGGATCCGGTGTGTGAGTGCCGTTTACCTTCCTCCCGGCAACGGCGCCAGAAAATATGCTTGATGGCATGTAACTCACACGTTCGTTGGGAACCCCAAGAGGAAGGTATGATGCGCAAGAGCAAGTTTCCCTCAGAAAGAAACCAAGGTTTATCGAACCAGGAGGAGCCAAGAAGCACGTTGAAGGTTGATGGCGGCGGGATGTAGTGCGGCGCAACACCAGGGATTCCGGCGCCAACGTGGAACCTGCACAACACAACCAAAGTACTTTGCCCCAACGAAACAGTGAGGTTGTCAATCTCACCGGCTTGCTGTAACAAAGGATTAACCGTATTGTGTGGAAGATGATTGTTTGCAGAAAACAGTAGAACAAGTATTGCAGTAGATTGTATGCGATGTAAAGAATAGGACCGGGTCCACAGTTCACTAGAGGTGTCTCTCCCATAAGATAAATAGCATGTTGGGTGAACAAATTACAGTGGGCAATTGACAAATAGAGGGCATAACAATGCACATACATGATATGATAAGTATTGTGAGATTTAATTGGGCATTACGACAAAGTACATAGACCGCTATCCAGCATGCATCTATGCCTAAAAAGTCCACCTTCAGGTTATCATCCGAACCCTTCCGGTATTAAGTTGCAAAACAACAGACAATTGCATTAAGTATGGTGCGTAATGTAATCAATAACTACATCCTGGACATAGCATCAATGTTTTATCCCTAGTGGCAACAGCACATCCACAACCTTAGAACTTTTTGTCACGTCCAGATTTAATGGAGGCATGAACCCACTATCGAGCATAAATACTCCCTCTGGAGTTAAGAGTAAAAACTTGGCCGCCTCTACTAATAACGAAGAGCATGCAAGATCATAAACAACACATAGGTAATAGATTGATAATTAACATAACATAGTATTCTCTATCCATCGGATCCCGACAAACACAACATATAGCATTACAGATAGATGATCTTGATCATGTTAGGCAGCTCACAAGATCCAACAATGAAGCACATAAGGAGAAGACGACCATCTAGCTACTGCTATGGACCCATAGTCCAGGGGTGAACTACTCACTCATCACTCCGGAGGCGACCATGGCGGTGAAGAGTCCTCCGGGAGATGATTCTCCGGCAGGGTGCCGGAGGTGATCTCCGAATCCCCCGAGATGGATTGGCGGCGGCGGCGTCTCGAAGGTTTCCGATCGTGGCTCTTGGTACCGGGGGTTTCACGACGAAGGCTTTAAGTAGGCGGAAGGGCAACGCGGGGGCCACACGAGGGCCCACACGCTGGGCCGCGCGGCCAAGACCTAGGCCGCGCCGCCCTGTTGTGGCGGCGCCTCGTGGCCCCACTTCCTTTCCCCTCGGTCTTCTGGAAGCTTCGTGCAAAAATAGGACCCTGGGCATTGATTTCGTTCCAATTCGAGAATATTTCTTTACTAGGATTTCTGAAACCAAAAACAGCAGAAACAGCAACTGGTTCGGCATCTCGATAGGTTAGTTCCGGAAAACACATAATAATGACATAAAGTATGCATAAAACATGTATATATCATCAATAATGTGGCATGGAACATAATAAATTATCGATACGTCGGAGACGTATCACGGCACTCCCCCAAGCTTGGAACAAACCAAGGGGATGCCAATACCGATGATGAATTACTCCTTCGGTGATGATGGTGAATCCTTGCCATCATCAGACTTCCAAGGAAGAGGTTCTCCATCAACAAAAGACATCTTGGTCTCCGGAATCCTGAAACTAGCAGCATAACTTATGTGTTTAAACCTGTTTTCATACTCACAGTTTTGATTCGAACATCATAGAGTTGAGCTTGGAGTTTGTTGGTGGTGTCGTGAAGTGAGAAGATATCGTCCCACAACTTTGCAGTCTCCTTCTTGTGTCCATCAATAAGTTCAGACACAATCTTGTGGAAGATGTCCACTTCACGCTCAGCCATCTTCTTGTAGTTGAAGACCTCCTGTTCTAGTTTCTCCACCCTGTCTTCCAAGCTTCCTTCTCCTTTAGGACCCTGGACATCTTTGATCTGCAACTCTCCATCTACGAGCAGCAATTCCTTGGGGTGCATCTTCAGCTCGTTCATGTACGGGTTAACGACGTCCTCAAAGAAGTTGTCCTTCGGAGTTCCCGACGAAGACATGGCGGCTCTAGATCCGAAGCAGATCCTGGCAGAAAATAGCTCGAAACAAAACGCAACGAGAAAACGATATACGGACGTCCAGGGGTCCGGGGGATTATAGCAATTTTACGACGAGGAAAGTGCCAGTCGAACAAGAGTCGGAGAGGGACAGCGAGGCGGTGTCCTCATAGGCGGCGCGGCCAGGCTGGGGCCCACGCCGGCCTATGGGGGCACGCCCTCGTGCGTCTCCTCCACTCCGTTTCGATCTCGTAATTTTTCATATTTTCCAAAAACAGCAAAAACATTGTTCGGAAAGTAAACGCGACTTTTTATTACCAGTACTGTTACCTATTCAAAATCGAACTCTGCAGAACTGTCAATTTGACTTTGATGAAAGCTTCCGGAGTTACCACTTGAATAACATCAACATCTTCATTATAAGGATCTCCAGAGATATAATGCTTGAGTCTTTGTCCATTCACTACTTGTGTGGCATCACCTTGCAGAGAGCTAATTTTAATTGCCCCTGAACGATACACCTCCACAATGACATATGGTCCTTCCCATTTTGAGAGCAATTTCCCTGCAAAGAATCTGAGACGAGACCGATACAATAGGACTTTATCTCCAACATTAAATTCTCTTTTGATAATTCTTCTATCATGCCATTTCTTAACTTTCTCTTTAAAGAGTTTAGCATTTTCATAAGATTCACTTCTCCATTCATCTAGAGAACTCAATTGTAGCAATCTCTTCTTACCAGCAAGTTTGAAATCTTTATTTAGTTCTCTTACAGCCCAATAAGCTTTGTGCTCTAGTTCTAAAGGTAAATGACAAGCTTTTCCATAAACCATTTTATAAGGCGACAAACCCATAGGATTTTTATAAGCAGTTCTATAAGCCCATAATGCTTCTTTCAATTTAATAGCCCAATTCTTTCTAGATTTATTAACAGTCTTTCCCAAAATAGATTTAATCTCTCTATTTGATAATTCTACTTGCCCGCTAGTTTGAGGATGATAAGCGGAAGCAATTCTATGATTAATACCATACTTAGCAAGAGTTTTTCTAAAACCTCCATGAATAAAATGAGAACCTCCATCAGTCATAATATATCTAGGTACTCCAAATATAGGAAAAATAATATCTAAAAGCATTTTTAAAGAGGTCTCACCATCAGCACTTTTTGTAGGTATGGCTTCTACCCATTTAGTAACATAATCAACAGCGACAAGTATATGAGTGTTACCTTCTGAAGAAGGGAAAGGACCCATGAAGTCAAATCCCCAACAATCGAATGGTTCAATAACAAGAGTATAATTCATAGGCATTTCATTGCGTCTGGAGATATTACCAACCCTTTGACATTCATCACAAGATAAAATAAACTTCCTTGCATCTTTGAAGAGAGTTGGCCAATAAAAACCTGATTGTAGAACCTTTTGCGCGGTTCTATCTCCGGCGTGATGTCCTCCATAAGCACTACCATGACATTTACTCAATATCTCTTGTTGTTCATATTCAGGAACACATCTTCGCATAATACCATCCACTCCTTCTTTATATAAGTGTGGGTCATCCCAAAAATAATGCCTCAAGTCATAAAAGAATTTTCTCCTTTGCTGAGCTGAAAAGGTTGGAGGCAAGTACTTGCAAACAATAAAGTTAGCATAATCAGCGTACCAAGGACTATCTCACGAGCTCACCTTTATTACAGCCAATTGTTCATTTGGAAAACTATCATTAACAGGAACAGGATCATAAGTAATATTTTCCAATCTAGATAAATTATCAGCAATAGGATTATCAGCACCTTTCCTATCTATAGTATGTAAATCAAATTCTTGCAAAAGAAGTACCCATCTAATAAGCCTTGGCTTAGCATCTTTCTTTGTCATAAGGTATCTAATTGCAGCATGATCAGTATGAATCGTGACTTTCGAATCAACAATATAGGATCTAAACTTGTCACAAGCAAAGACTAGAGCTAACAATTCTTTTTCAGTTGTAGCATAATTTCTTTGAGCAGCATCAAGAGTTTTGCTAGCATAATGAATAACATTTAATTTTTTATCTACTCGCTGTCCAAGAACATCGCCTACAGCAAAATCACTAGCATCACACATAATTTCAAAAGGTAAGTTCCAATCAGGAGGTTCAACTACAGGAGCAGTTGTTAAGGCTTTCTTTAGAGTTTCAAAAGCTTCCTTACAATCATCATCAAAAACAAAAGGTACATCTTTTTGAAGAAGATTAGTAAGAGGCTTTGAAATCTTAGAAAAATCTTTAATAAATCTCCTATAAAACCCAGCATGACCAAGAACACTACGAATACCTTTAACATCCCTCGGATAGGGCATCTTCTCAATTGCTTCAACTTTAGCTCTATCAACTTCAATACCTCTCTCGGAAATTTTATGTCCCAATACAATTCCTTCATTAACCATAAAGTGGCATTTCTCCCAATTAAGAACAAGGTTAGTTTCTTCACATCTCTGCAAAACTTTATCGAGGTTTCGCAAGCAATTATCAAAAGAATTCCCATAGATAGAAAAATCATCCATGAATACCTCTACAATACTCTCACAAAAGCCATGAAAAATAGCAGACATGCATCTTTGAAAAGTAGCAGGAGCATTACATAAACCAAAAGGCATACGTCTATAAGCATAAGTTCCATAGGGACAAGTGAAAGTGGTTTTCTCTTGATCTTTAGTTTTAACAGCAATTTGTGAAAACCCAGAATAACCATCAAGAAAGCAAAAATGAGTATTTTTAGACAACCTCTCTAACATTTGATCAATAAAGGGTAAAGGGTAATGATCTTTCTTAGTAACCTTATTAACTTTTCGATAATCAATGCACATTCTATACCCTACAACTACTCTTTGAGGGATGAGCTCATCATTATCATTAGGCACACAGTCATTCCTCCTTTCTTAGGAACACAATGCACAGGACTAACCCATCTACTATCAGCAATAGGATATATAATACCAGCTTCAAGAAGTTTTAATACCTCATTCCTTACCACATCCTTCATCTTCGGAATTAGACGACGTTGATGTTCAACAATAGGCTTTGCATCATCTTCCATATTGATAGCATGTTGGCAAATAGAGGGAGAAATTCCCCTTCAAATCATCAAGAGTGTAGCCAATAGCTCCTCGGTGTTTCTTCAATATTTCCAATAACCTTTCTTCCTCAATCTCTGAAAGCTTAGAACTAATAATAACAGAATATATTTTCTTATCATCAATATGAGCATATTTAAGATTATCAAGCAATGGTTTTAAATCAAAAATAGGATCTTCCTTTGGTGGTGGTGTTGTACCTAAATCTTCAACTGGCAAGTCATGTTTAAGAATAGGTTGACGAAGGAAAATTTCATCAAGCTCATTTCTTTCTTCCCTAAAGACTTCACTCTCACTATTCTCCAAATGTTGCTGCAAAGGATTATTAGGAGCAAGAGCAATAGATGCACACTGTTCAACTCTAAAATCATTATTAGGCGAATCAGCTTTATAAGGAGTTTTGGCAAATTTAGAGAAATTAAACTCATAAGATTCCCCAGCAAATTTAGTCAAAATTTTCTCCTTCTTGCAATCTATAACAGCTCCACAAGTATTTAGAAAAGGTCTACCAAAAATGATAGGACAATACTTACTAGCAGCAGAACCAAGTACCAAAAAGTCAGCAGGATATTTAATCTTACCACATAGAACTTCCACATCTCGAACAATACCAATTGGAGAGATAGTTTCTCTATTAGCTAGCCGAATAACCACATCAATATCTTCAAGTTCACAAGAACCAATTTCGTGCATAATCTCCTTGTAAAGCTCATAAGGAATAGCACTAATACTTGCACCAATATCACATAAACCATAATAACAATGATCACCAATTCTAACGGATAGCATAGGAACACTAGTTTTTCTAGACTTATTAGGATGCGAAACAATATTAGAAGCATCTTCACAGAAAATAATATGACCATCTTCCACATTTTCAGTTACAAGATCTTTAACTATTGCAATAGCAGGTTCAACTTTTATTTGCTCTTCAGGTTCTATAGGTTTCTTTTCACTTTTATTAACCGCACTATTTATAACAGAGTACTCCTTCATTTTAGCGGGGAAAGGAGTTTTTTCAATATAAGCTTCAGGAATAACATGATCAACAGTTTCAATTACTACACATTTGTTTATAGATGAATCAATTTTATCTTTATACGGTTCATGATACTTATCAAAATTCTTCTTAGGCAATTCATAATGAGAGGCAAAAGCTCTATAAAGATTTGCAACAACTTGAGAATCAAGACCATAAGTAGCACTCATATTACGAAATTTATCAGTATCCATAAAAGCTTCAATGCATTTATAATCATAATTTATACCCGACTCTCTATCTTTGTCGTTCTCCCATCCTTCAGTATTCTCCTGAATCCGATCAAGAAGGTCCCTTTTAAACTCTTCTTTGTTGCGTGTAAATGATCCAGAACAAGAAGTATCCAGCAAGGTCTTGTCTTGAAAAGATAGTCTTGCATAGAAATTATCAATAATAACATTACCAGGAAGCTCATGAATGGGGCATTTGAGCATTAAAGACTTCAATCTCCCCATGCTTGGGCAATACTCTCTCCATCATGAGGCCAGAAATTATATATGCGGTTCCGATCTCTGTGAATTTCACTTGGAGGATAGAATTTAGAATAGAATAAGGGCACAATGTCCTCCCAATCAAGAGAATCACCATTCTTCAGCAATTTATACCAATGCGCCGCTTTACCAGACAGCGATATAGAGAATAGTTTCTTTCTAACTTCATCCATAGCAATACCCGCACATTTGAATAACCCGCATAATTCATGTAAAAACAGTAAATGATCACCAGGATGGACAGTTCCATCCCCTTCATAGCGGTTATCCATAACACGTTCAATAATTTTCATAGGTATTTTGTATGGGACTTCTTTCTCACCTGGCGCCTCATCCACTACCTTTGCAGTAGTAGTAGATTTTCCAAACAGGAATTCAAGAGAAGATCTCTCCATAATGAATTATAGCAGCAGGCAGAAATAAAATCAGCACAAACAGTAAAGGTTTTCCTTACCAATTCCACTTACCAATAGCGCTTCACCCCGGCAACGGCGCCAGAAAATATTCTTGATGACCCACAAGTATAGGGGGTGTATCGTAGTACCTTCGATAAATAAGAGTGTCGAACCCAACGAGGAGCAGAAGGTGTTGACAAGCAGTTTCGATGAAGGATTCACTGTAAATGCTCACAGACAAGTATTCAGGGGGTTTTGATATAGCAGATGAATAAAGTACGAGTAAGTAAAATGCGAGAGAAATAATTGCAGCGAGTGGCCCAATCCTTTTTAGCACAAAGGACAAGCCGGTTTGTTTACTTATAATGACCAAACGTTCTTGAGGACACACGGGAATTTAGTCTAGTGCTTTCGCTTCATACAGCTAATTAATCTTCATTGTTTTGATAAGTGTTGTGTGGGTGAACCTATGCTAATGCACCGCCCTTCCTAGGACTAATACATACTTGTGATTATACCCCTTGCAAGCATCCGCAAATACAAGAAAGTAATTAAGATAAATCTAACCACAACCTTAAACTCTGAGATCCTGCTATCCCTCCTGCATCGATATACCAACGGGGGTTTAGGTTTCTGTCACTCCGGCAACCCCGCAATTGGCAAACGAGTACAAGATGTATTCCCCTAGGCCCATAAAGGTGAAGTATCATGTAGTCGACGTTCACATGACACCACTAGAAGAATAACACCACAACTTAAATATCATAACATTGAATACTACTCAACCATAATTCACTACTAACATTTAGACTTCACCCATGTCCTCAAGAACTAAACGAACTACTCACGAGACATCATATGGAACATGATCAGAGGTGATATGATGATGAATAACAATCTGAACATAAACCTTGGTTCAATGGTTTCACTCAATAGCATCAATAACAAGTAGAAATAAACACCGGGAGAGTTTCCCCTATCAAACAATCAAGATCCAACCCGAATTGTTACAGCGGTGACGAGGTGCAGCGGTGGAGATGGCGGTGATGATGATGAAGATGGTGGTGATGATGATGGAGATGATGTCCAGCTCGATGACGATGACGATGGCGTCGATTTCCCCCTCCGGGAGGGAATTTCCGGCGGATTCCTGCCCGCCGGAGAGCTCTTTCTCTCTCGGTGTTTTCCGCCCCGCAGGCGGCGTGACTCTTCGCGACTATCCTCCCTTAGGTTTTCAGGGCGAAGAAGTACGCGAAGGAGAGGAGGCCGAGGGGGTCGGGGCCCTCCTCACAAGGCGGCGCGGCCAGGCCCCGGCCGCGCCGGCCTATGAGGTGGGCCCATGGCGACCTCCTCGGCTCCCCTTTCGCTCCCTTCGTCTTCCGAAAAATAGGATTTTTCGTATAATTTCCATCAATTGTTGATCTTCCGAAATATTGCATTCGACGGCGCTTTTTCCAGCAGAATCCTGACTCCGGTGCGCGATCCTTCAATAATCATGAAACATGCAAAATAGATGAAATAACATAAGTATCATCTCCAAATATGAAATATATCAATGAATAACAGTAAATTATGATATAAAATAGTGATGCAAAATGGACGTATCAGTACATAGGAGAGAGATTAACCACATAGCTACCGGTACAGCCCTTAGCCTCGATGGAGAACTACTCCCTCCTCATGGGAGACAGCAGCGGTGATGAAGATGGCGGTGGTGTCGATGGAGATGCCTTCCGGGGGCACTTCCTCGTCCCGGCGGCGTGCGAACAGAGACTCCTGTCCCCAGATCTTGGCTTCGCGATGGCGGCGGCCTGGAAGGTTTCTCGTACCGTGGCTTTTCCGTATCGAAGATTTAGGTCAGGACCTTTAAATAGGCGAAGAGGCGGAGTCGGAAGGCTGACGGGGCCACCACACAATAGGGCGGCGCGCCCGGGGTCTGTGCCGCGCCACCGGCGTGTGGCCCCCGTGGCTCTCCTCTCGGTGGCTCTCGGGTGTTCGGAAGCTTCGTGGAATTCTAAGATGCGGGCGTTGATTTCGTCCAATTCCCGAGAATATTTCCTTACTAGGATTTCTGAAACCAAAAACAGCAGAAAACGAACGGCACTTTGGCATCTCGTCAATAGGTTGGTTCCGGAAAATGCATCAAAACGATATAAAGTGTGAACAAAACATGTAGGTATTGTCATAAAACAAGCATGGAACATAAGAAATTATAGATACGTTTGAGACGTATCAACGGACAACAAGATGTCTACGACAACTAGGGAATCTTCTGACGTCAGACGTTGGCCTGTGGATTAGATAGTCCACTTCCATTACGCTTCCGCCATGTAATATGTTCGTTGATCATTAGATCAACTATTTGTGTAATATTGGATCATGTGATCTCTATTCGTAAGACGACTATGGTATGTAATGAATGATGACTTATGATATTCGACTGTTATGTCTCGCAACAACAATATTCCTGGGATTGCGATGAATGGCATAATAGGCATCTGGACTTAAAAATCCGGGTGTTGACATGGTACATAATCATAGCATCAACATATTAGAGGGCGCCAGGGTTGCAGCCAATATTGCCGTCCAGCAAGCATCAGATAAGCCAGTAGCAGAGAATTATGGAAGAGTTCGAGTTCGAGTTCATGGGAGGTGTCGAGGGCGATGAGGCAGATCAATGGGAGGCACAACAGCCACTGAAACACACAGGCGGGTGAACCAAGTAATGTGCTAGGGTTGCCGTGAGGACCGTGTGCGAGAGCCGGGGAGCAGCGACACCGGTATCGGTCGACGACAGCCGAATTGCAAGGGCTAGGGTTAGCTAGAGCACGCACGTGACCGTAGGACCGGTGGCGACATAGGGGAGCCGTGGGAGGAGATAGAGCTAAAGAAGTCTTGACCATGGGTGGCGTCGGAGGCAGCCAGGGCGAAGGCAGACGACGGCGCGAGTGTAGCGTGAGAGGGGAAGGAGGGAGTGATGCATGTAAAATGCATACATGACCTTTGTCCTTTATCATATTGAATTCTCACGTATTTGTAACATATATGATGATAATACCATGTTTTACATTGATTTATGAGAATTTACCAATGATCCCTTTATTTGGTTTATAACTCTACAGAACAGGAATTCCCTATTTATGTATTTTTCACTTTCACGGACCTGTACGAGGTCAAATTGACCTAGGAGTTTTGGAGCGTGATGTTTTCATCGGGAGAAGCACCCTGGGACTTGGAAGCACACCTGGATGGGCCTGAGGCATAAAAATACCAGGTGGCGCGCCTAGACATTTAGGGCGCGCCACCCAGGCTCTTTCGGCCGTCGATCGCCCAAATCTGGATTCTTTCACCCACCGACGTATTTTGACCTAAAAATCATTATATATATGAACCTGAAGAGTTCTCTGGAGGAGAGCGCCGCAGAAGATAGAAACACGAAAACATATGCTGCAACATCGAAGATTGGAGGGGGAAACTCCGCCGGGATCACAGCTAGAGGGATCTCCACCTGCTCCAACGTCTTCATCACCATCACCATGATCAAGGGGGAGTAGTACACCTCTAGACAATGGGATTGTGGCAATAGCTTGACCTATTTCTCTCATGTTCTTCATAGTTCTTAGTGCCATATGAGCTGCCTTACATGATTATGGCCATATTTGTAATACCTATGTGGTGGATCATTATTCTATGATATTGTGCTATGAGGTCTGATCATATTATGTGGAAGATGTATTGATAGATGCATATTATGTACCATATTCTTAAATAATTGTTCTGATCCAACTTTTATGAAAGAGTGTGTGGGGGGTGATGTGTGTATTAGATGGACTATCATGGATTTAGTGATTGAATAGTGACACGAAATTCATGATCTATTATTGTTTTGCATTTTCTTTTGCTACCTCACTAGGGATAAAGTGAACGCATGTGCTATGTTTGTCACGTGACAAAAGTGACAACCTTGTTTGTTCAAGATAGCATATTTAATATTCAAACATCATGTCAAAGTATTTATGGCTATGCTCTGTTAATTCTTAATACAAGATTGCATGAAGTTTTCCCTTCTTGGGGAGTATAAGAGAGATGTGTTGCATCATGTCTATGTTAGGACGTGATGCCCATATGAATGTGTATCTTTCACATGTTATTATTTTGCATCTTCATATCTCATTGATAAAATGTTATTGTTCACTACAACTAAAAAGAGAGAATAGTCAAGTGAACCCATGAACCCCGGTGATGTGGGCATTACCCTTCGGGTACCCGACATTGGTCTACGTCCCTTGGCCCAACTAGGGGCCCATGAAGATTGCCCCGATCCAAGGTGGGCTCATACGTTGGCTGCAACGAAGGAAACTTATCAGAAGATGGATTCTTGATGAACAAGGCAAGAAGATATCAATAAAGGAAAGATTAGATTATGTCTCAATGTAACCTAGTCGATTTCGGACAGGACTCTCGAGACCTGGCCTGCTATATAAAGGCCAGGAGAGGGCCTGCCGAACAATAACACACGAAACCCTCGCAACTTAGCATACAAAAACCCTAGAAATCTTGCCTCCCGGCGAGATCACCATAGCAGTCTATCGGCTGCCCCATTGTAACCTATTTTTACTCAATAAATCAAGATTAGACAAGCAGGAAGTAAGGTTTTTACCTCATCGAGGGCCCCGAACCTGGGTAAATCTCGCTCCCTATTCGTTTGGTATCCGATGTCTCGTGTTAGCCTGCAGGATTTCATCAACCCTAAGCCCCTCATGGTGGGCATTGCCGAGGAGCTCCCTCATCACCCGGTCCACTTTTTCATGGTAAGAAACACCTTTATATTGCTTTTATCTTACTTTCTATTTGTTGCACTATTTTAATCCGAAAATACAAAAAATATTTACTTTTCTTATTTGCATCCAAAACCCCAAAAACAATCAACCCTTTTACTGTTTTTTACTTAGTTACTTTAGTTTATCTAGTTTTACTTGCTTTATTACTACTTGTGTTTTATTTACTTACCCGAAACCTTGTGCTTGACAACCATACGGTGGAGTTGGGGACACAAGGCTTTAGTTTACTTTGCAGGATTGCTAGAAGAAGAGAGGGAGAGATGTGTCTTTGTCAGTTCCCTGAGAGTTCGATATAACCCTAGAGTCACCCTTGTGGGGAAAATTGCTTCTTGAACTACACATTCTGCACTTGGTGTCCCAATGTTGAGTTTTTGCTGGTGTTCTAAAGCTCCATCAGGGAGACAACGGTGTTGGTGACCATGTGCATGCAAGTGAGGGAAAATGAGAGAGGGAGAGAGAAGTGTCGGGTGGAGGCCGGGTGGATAGGTTTGGTCTAGGCCATACTAGGCCGGTCGCGCCAGATCTGATTGTTGGGTCTAGTCAGACCATTTGGCCATCCCAACTGAGCCAATTGACTCATGTTTCTTTTAGGAATTCATATAAAAATAGAGCAAAGTTAAAATTTGAATAGAAATAAAAATTGGATAAAATAAGGTCCCAAATATAAGTAAAAAAATAACATCATGAACCTAGTCATCGAAATAACCATAATATTATTCTTACCTTATTATTGAAACACAAATTCTTAAATATTAAAGAATTAAGACTAAAACCCTACCAAAAATAATTTTCCTAATTACTCTGGAATAATAAAGCTAGTAAAAGTAACAAATAAGTATTTCATTGCATAAAGCTACATCTCAAATTTATCAATTGATCCACAATTGTGTTATCTAAAGTTATTTTAATCATAAGGAACTCCTTATTCAATTTTATACTCACTTAAAATAATAATTTAAACCTTAGAAAAATAAAAAATAAATAATTGTTACTTAATAATTATATTGGGAGTTTACTAAGTAAAACAATTCATGTTCATCTTCTACCAGAATTATGCAAGGCCCAAATTTAAATGAAGTTGTCATTTCATGTCTTCATAAACCCTATGTGATCAAGTAGTACCAAATAAAAGTAAACCCTAACTTATTACTTTCATGTCATCACCATTAATCAACATTCCTTGGAATAATACGACTTGGGTCAACTAAAGTATCTACCATGTGTAGTGATTTACACTATATGCTCTTGATTAACTAAACCATGCAAGTCCTAGATGCTTATGAACTCAATTTGTTTAAGATCCATTTAATACCTAGTTAGTGCCAATTGCAAATAACAGTAAACTCTCTAGAAACAAATACATCTTAATTGAAATACTTCTCGTTCATTAAGAAATATTTTCTTCAAAATTTATTCTTTTGAAGTAACAATTAATCATTAACCATTCCTTATAGAACTTAAATCTAACAATTGTTCCTTAAATGTTAAGATCATGCCAACTTCTATTCCTTGTGTATTACTATGATTTTCATGTGTAATTACACCACTTGTATATGATACCAACATTAACCACACCCTAGTAGAACCTTGTTGTGAAACCACTCTAAAAGTGCAACACACCCGAAATAAATCATTAACGCTTACTAAGCATAAACCATCAGGGTTAGGTTACGCTTAGAGAAATTGCATCTCATATTGTGCACTATAGAATTTTTGTGAATTCTTTAAACATTGTCCTCACCTAACGATGATGCTATTTTAGAATTTGGAGTTATCCTGTATCGAAGCTCTTGCCTGCATAATCTTGCAGTCAAGAAAGGCAAGTTCATCACTTGCTCATACTATTTGAGTATTTTTCTCAAATTAATTGCAAATTAGTATTCATATCATTCATGCATTTAAAAGCAAAGTATTACTTTTACAATTATAAATATGACTATGTGGTGGGCAATGGAACCATGGTATGAGTGTGGTGGAGGTTCTATTGGAATTGGGTTTATATTCACATAGGATTAAAAACAAATCTCGTCTAGTCATTCCTGCACCGTAACTCTCGTGTTAACCATAAAATCTAGAGTGGGATGAAAAAGTCAGCTATACCTTTTTTCCTATCGCATATCAACGGGCCATTAATAAGGGTTGCCCGGATCGGTCTATCTATATGGTAAAGGGGAGGACATAGGTTCAGATCGGTCTATCTATAGATAGAGGAGAGGGCAGCGTTGTTAGAGTTCTACGATGGATTGTAAGGGTTGGTCTGGGATGGACTATCAATAGGGTACATGGTAGGGTATGTAGCTTGGCCAGAACGGTCTACCTTTAGGGTAAAGGGGAGGACAGATGCTTGTGTCGGTCTACCTATGGATAAAGGGCAGGACATACTTACAAAAGGGTGGATATGCGGGATCGCAGAGAACGGCAATGATTGGCTTGAATCTTATATTGGGCCCCATACCAAGGAAGTATGGACGGTACTAACGTGCCCCAGTTGGCAACAAGGATAAGAATCTCTTATGGGTAAAGTAACACACCTCTGTAGAATGTATCAAATTGTGGCTTGTCACTCCCTGTTCCGGGTTTGGAACTACAAACGCTGCAGGAAAGGAGATCCATGAAGTTTTAGACACCCTGTGAAGGCTAACTGACATAGCTTTTTAGAATAAAATCAACCTTTTGAAGAAATGATTACGAAAACTTGTATATTCCTATGACTTCCTGGTCCGTGGATGTAGCTAGTGCATGATACACCTATTTCTATGATTGAAATTATTGAGTATGCTCGTACTCACCTGTTCCCACTTGAACCCCCTTGCTTAGATTTGAAGTCATCGAAGGTGACACTACCATGAAACTCGTAGATGGAGGATCCAACTACTACAAAGGGCAAAACCTAATCAACAAAGTCAATGGAGTCAACTTCTACAACACTCATGGTGGAAATCATTTTAGACTATGAATAGGAGGAAATCAATTCCCTAATCCTAGAACCTAAGTAGCTAGAGTTGATCTATAGTTCTTTACCAAGCCAAGTATCTCTATAGGTAGTGCTAGGATAAGTCTAGTCTACGAGTTATTCTTCTCGAGTTTATTTGCAGTAATTACCTCATTGTAATAGGAGGCTGTGTTGATCTTTGATGCATGCAGAATGCATGCATGAACTTTGCACTTTATTAACACATATTCCCACATATTTGAAACATATATGATGTTATTTCCATGTTTTATATTGATTTATGGGGATTTAACAATGATCCCCTTTATTTGGATTATAACTCTACATAACAGGAAAACCTTATTTTGCCTATTTCCACTTTCAGGGACCTATACGAAGATAAATTGAGCTAGGATTTTGGGGACGTCAATATTTCACCACGAGAATCAGCTGGAGCACCTGGACCTCATCAGGAAGGGCCTGAGGCCCAAATGTGGCATGGTGGTTGATACGTTGATGGCGTGTACAGCACACGTCCGTTGGGAACCCCAAGAGGAAGGTGTGATGCAGACAGTAGCAAGTTTTCCTCAGAAAGAAACCAAGGTTTATCGAACCAGAGGAGCCAAGAAGCACGTTGAAGGTTGATGGCGGCGGGATGTAGTGCGCAACACCAGGGATTCGGCGCCAACGTGGAACTCGCACAACACACCAAAGTACTTTGCCCCAACGAAAGTGAGGTTGTCAATCTCACCGCTTGTAACAAAGGATTAGATGTATAGTGTGGATGATGATTGTTTGCAGAAAACAAGAAACAAGTATTGCAGAGATTGTATTCGATGTAAAAGAATGGACCGGGGTCCACAGTTCACTAGAGGTGTCTCTCCCATAAGATAAATAGCATGTTGGGTGAACAAATTACACGGCAATTGACAAATAGAGAGGGCATGACAATGCACATACATGATACGATGAGTATTGTGAGATTTAATTGGGCATTACGACAAAGTACATAGACCGCTATCCACATGCATCTATGCCTAAAAGTCCACCTTCAGGTTATCATCCGAACCCCTTCCAAGTATTAAGTTGCAAACAACAGACAATTGCATTAAGTATGGTGCGTAATGTAATCAATAACTACATCCTTGGACATAGCATCAATGTTTTATCCCTAGTGGCAACAACACATCCACAACCTTAGAACTTTCTGTCACTGTCCCAGATTTAATGGAGGCATGAACCCACTATCGAGCATAAATACTCCCTCTGGAGTTAAGAGCAAAAACTTGGCCAGAGCCTCTACTAATAACGGAGAGCATGCAAGATCATAAACAATACATAGGTAATAGATTGATAATCAACATAACATAGTATTCTCTATCCATCGGATCCCGACAAACACAACATATAGAATTACGATAGATGATCTTGATCATGTTAGGCAGCTCACAAGATCCAACAATGAAGCACATAAGGAGAAGACAACCATCTAGCTACCGCTATGGACCCATAGTCCAGGGGTGAACTACTCACTCATCACTCCGAGGCGACCATGGCGGTGAAGAGTCCTCCGAGATGATTCCCCTCTCCGCAGGGTGCCGGAGGCGATCTCCAATCCCCCGAGATGGGATTGGCGGCGCGTCTCTCAAGGTTTTCCGTATCGTGGCTCTCGGCACCGGGGGTTTCGCGACGGAGGCTTTAAGGCGGAAGGGAGGTCGGGGCCACACGAGGTGGCCACACAACGGGGGCCGCGCGGCCAAGACCTGGGCCGCGGCCGTTGTGGCGGCGCCTCGTGGCCCCACTTCCTTTCCCCTCGGTCTTCGGAAGCTTCGTGCAAAAATAGGACCGGGCGTTGATTTCGTCCAATTCCGAGAATATTTTCTTTGTAGGATTTCAAACCAAAACAAAAAAACAACAATCGGCTCTTCGCATCTCGTTAATAGGTTAGTGCCGGAAAATGCATAAATACGACATATAATGTGTATAAAACATGTAGATATCATCAATAATGTGGCATGGAACATAAGAAATTATCGATACGTCGGGGACGTATCATACGTCCCAAACGTATCTATAATTTTTGATGCATCATGCTTGTATTGTTACAATTTTTATATGTTTTATGTGCACTTTTCCACACTTCTTCTGGGACTAACCTATTAACGCAGTGCCGCAGGGTTATGTGCTGTTTTTGTGTTTCAAAAAGTTGTACATGAAAGTTTCTAATTGGACGAAACGAAATCCCGAGTCTTATTTTTCCGCGACGAAGACGGAGCCGAAGGACACGCAGGAGAGCTGCCACGTGGCGTACATAGGGGCGCGCCCCACCCTTGGCCGTGCTCGCCCATGTACTGGCGCCTGTCGCCTCGTTTGCTCCGCCCTTCCACCTATTTATTCCTCGTATCGGAAAACCCCAGGACGAGAGCCTCCATCCACGAAAAGTTCCGACGCCGCGTCAACCGAAAACCTAGTCCGGGAGGGTTCTCAGTCCCGGCACCCCAGAGGGAAATCACCGCCGAGGCCTCTACATTGCCATGTCTTCATCCGAGGTGATGCGTGAGTAGTCCTCCACGGGACCATGGGTCCATAGCAGTAGCTAAATGGCTGTCCTCTCCTTGTTGTGTTTCATGTATAGATCTTGTGAGCTACCTAACATGATCAAGATCATCTATTTGTAATTCCTACATGTTGGTTTGATGTGGATCCGATTTATAGAGAGATTGCTTTGGTTGAGATCATGTATTATGTTATTATGATCTTGCATGCTCTCCGTTTCTAGTAGATGATCTGGCCAAGTAGATGCTAGCGACTCCAAGAGGGAGTATTTATGCTCGATAGTGGGTTCATGCCTCTATTTAACCATGGGAAGTGACCTTGTTCTCTACGGTTGTAGATGTGCTATTGCTACTAGGGAGAAAACAACGGTGTTCTATTCAAGGGTAGTTTCATCGTTTACTTTACACATATTGCTTAAAGCGATAGTCCGTTGCTTGCAACTTAATACTGGAGGGTGTCGCGGATGCAATCCTGAAGGTGGATTATTAGTCATAGATGCAGTTGGATTACGGTCTATCTATATTGTTGTAATGCCTGCATACTTTCATAGCATGTATTCTGCACCAACCATTAGCGTAGAATCTCTGTTTGTCAATTGCCCATCTATAATTTGTTTACCCAGCATATTTATTTTATTGGGAAGGCGCCTCTAGTGAACTGTGGACCCCGACCCTTCTTCTTTTAATTGCAATCTTCTACAACATTTTCCTGTTCTGTTCTCTGCAAACAATTCTTCTTCCACACGGTTCGTTTAATCCTTTGTTTTCACAAAGTACTTGGTTGTTTGTGTGCATGTCTCCATGTTGCTGCTGACGCCGGCAGTGCGCCCTGCCATGAGTTGGTTCGCAACACCTCGGGAGAGAACGTTTTTCTCCTACTGGTCGATAAACCTTGGTTTCTTACTGAGGGAAAACTTCCTTCTATGCTCATCATACCTTTCTCTTGGGGTTCCACTCAACGTTGCGCATAAATTCTCCTTCATCAACTCTGCGCTCAGCAAAGACTTTTTTTGACGCCGTTGCCGGGAAGAAAAGCATCTCTTCTGCGAGGGGAGTCTCTCACTCTCAACTCTTTTACTTTGTTATTGTTTTGCTTGCATATTTTATTTTTATCTTGTTTGCATTTTATATAAAAAATCCAACAAAATTTAGTGTAGTTGTTATTTTTATTGCATTTAGTTTACCATGATTATTCCCGAGTTTGAGTTTAGGAACCTATCTATAGGTGATGGATCTATAGTAGGGATAAATAATATTGGAGAGTTCCTTAATCATATTAGTAAGTATGAGAAAATCCCAGAAAAATCTTTAGCTGAACTTGCTCCCGATTATGAAACCGCTATGGATTGCCTAGTTAAAATGCTAGAGAGTAAATTTATTAGCCTTCACCCATCCTTGCAATACATGTTTCTTAAACTGCATGAAACTGAGGATGGTGAGAAAAAAGAATTTATTCTTGAAACCTTGCTTAGAAAATTTAGGTATGAAGCTATAGAAGCAAGGAAAATATTTGATCATCATGGTACGCTAGGATAAAGCATAGATATTGTGAAATTATTTGGTAAGATTAGTTAAGTTAAACCGGAGGAAATCAATAGACCAATACCTCTTAAAATTTCAGCAGTGCATGAAGCTTACGATAGGAATTTTGATTGGATTGTTCATGAGAATTTATTTGATGAAGAAAGTAAACCTAAAAGTGCTGAGAGAGGAACTTCAAAAACCACTATAGATAGCATAGAATTCCTGATTGAAACTACTTTCATTCCCTATCTTAATGATTTCTCTCTTGACAATACTTGATTTACACCCTTTCTGCGCCTAGCTCAAAGGCGTTAAAGAAAAGCGCTTATGGGAGACAACCCATGTTTTATTTCTGTTATTTTTTCTTTGTTGAGTCTTGAAAGTTATTGCTACTGTAATAATCTCTACTTATCGTTTTTATTTCATTTTTGTGCCAAGGGTAGCCTCTAATAGAAAGAAAGCAGTGTTTGGGGTATTTGCAATTCTGAAACAGATTCTGTGCTGGTCACGAAAAAAATTCTTAAAAATCGCCAGAACATTATTTTGAGCTGCAAATTTTTGTTCTTATGACCCAGTATGTTAGCTAACTTTCGTTAGTTTACATTTTTCGATTTGAGCAACAGAACTATTTCTTTAATTTCGATTTTTGCCTGCTGGTCTGTTTTGACAGATTTCTGCCATGTTTTGCATTTGCGTCTTATGCTTCGTCTTTTTGAGTTCTTTTGTGAAAAAGAGCTTTGTGAAGAAGTAGCTACAGTATCATATGTTAAAATGAGTGTTTGATATGTGCCATTACTGAAACCTTGCTGGTTTGATATATTTTTATTTGCACTAATGTTGCTAATCAATTGTGCTGAGTTTTGTGTGAAGGAAGTTTTCAAGTGTAGGGAGAGAAAAATGATGCAATAAGATGAAGCATGGACAAGATCTCAAGCTTGGGGATGTTCCATGGACCCCCCAAGAAATATCCAAGAAGTACAAGCGTCAAAGCTTGTCTTCATCAATAAAAGCACCAGGTCATTTTTCAACACGCTATATTTTTATTCCTTCATGTGATATGTGTTATCCTTGGAGCGTATTTATTTTTTGTTGTGTGTTTACTTTCAATAAAGTTGGATCCCATCATTCATGTTTATTTCGGAGTGAGACACTCTCCACCGCTTTGCATATTTACTTTGGAGTGAGACACGCTCCGCTGTTTTGCATGTTTATTTTGGAGTGAGACACACTCCACTGTTATGCATTTTGCGTTGGAGAGAGACACACTCCACTTTTACATTTATTTGTGTTTCCATAGCTCTCTGGATATTTACTTTTTTATATATATGAGAGTTGTTTGGTTTCATTTGGTTGGCGTTGGAAGCATGAAAAAGTTTTATGTGTATGTGATGCAAATGGAATTATTTTTAGACTATGGCATAGTTATTTTTGCATATCTTGCTAGATGTTATTCTCATGATGAGCTTGTTAATTATGTTTTCATTATGATTAGTCTCAAATACTGAGAGTGTTTAGTGTGCCATTGAAGGTTTCATGCATTGTTTTAGCATACAATAGAAAAGCATAATATTGTGGTATATATTCTCCTGCGAATGTTTTTATTTGGGTTGACTTGGCACATGTTTTGCAACATTTTATGACTACATTCCAGTCAATTCTTGCCTCTATGATCATTTAGTTTGCAACTTGTGTATCACTTTATGCTTTGATTAATATATTTTGTCGCTGTGCATGATTATGGCCATTATGCTCTCTTAGTTGGTCGCACCCGGTCTTTTTCTAGCCTTCATTTGTATGAGTATTTTATTCATGCATCCAACCACCAAAAACCAAATATGCCAAAGTGTCCACCATATCTACCTATATATGGTATTTCATTACCATTCCATAGTAGTTTGCTCGTGTGCTACCTTTAAAACATTCAAACAGTTCCTCGTTTTGTGACATTGTTTTTAGCTCATGAGGAAGTAAATTAAAATTATGGTTGTCGTCTTCCATACTAGTTAATTAACTCAAAGGCTCGCGAGTTTCATCTTGCTTGTCACATAAAAAAGGTATATAAAAAAGAGCTGGTTTGACCACAACTTCCAATAGGGGTAGAAAATAGGAAAATTATAAGAAAAGGGCACTCCTCCATGGTTTGTGATTGCTTGGTCGGCACCCGAGGATTCGGTTAGCCATGGTATGTGTAAGCAAAGGTTGGGAGGAGTGTCACAATTTTATAAGAAGTATAAATGAAAAGAGGCTTCGCCCAAATATTTCGAAACCGCTCTCAAACTTGCTTAGTATGGAAGATGGCAATAGCTTCTTTTATTACTCGTTGACATGAACAACCACCTCTCAAAAGTGCATTTTATACTCTTGTTGTTTTAATAAAAATCTCTAGCACATGAGTGATCTTACTTGCCTCTCAAAGAGAAACCTTCTTTTACTTTTATGTTGAGTCTCCACTTTCTAGTTTATACACCACTTATGAGAGTATAATTGTCGTTCTTAGTTTTGTGTGCATGGTCTCAAGATTTTATTGATTGATTCATAATTATGGTATTGCTTGTTCAAACTTTTTGTTTCTAGTCATCCTTATAATCTTTTAAAGGTGTCCAAGCATTTATGTTTTGCTTCCACTTATGGGACAAGCTGAGTACCACTTTATTATGTATCTATGTTATGCTCTTGACAATCACTTTGCTTTCCATGCACGTTATACATTTTCTTTTGTTTGATTACTATTCATGTTTTAGCATGGTTATTAAGTTTCATTTTTTTACTATATCTATCATGCTTATGTTAGGATTCTATGATTCCAGCTATGTTTGCTTTTACACTTAGATTGATCAAAGTAGTGTGAGAGCATGTCACCTCAAAAATTATTTGTTTGTTATCACTTACCTACTCGAGGACGAGCAGGAGTTAACCTTGGGGATGTTGATACGTCCCAAACGTATCTATAATTTTTGATGCTCCATGCCTATTTTGTTACAATTTTTATATGTTTTATGTGCACTTGTCCACACTTTTTAGCATTTTCTGGGACTAACCTATTAACGTAGTGCCGCAGTGCCGTTCCGTTTTCTGCTATTTTTGTGTTTTAAAAGTTGTACATGAAAGTTTCTAATTGGACGAAACAAAGCTCGAGTCTTATTTTTCGGGACGAAGACGGAGCCAGAAGGACACGGCAGGAGAGCTGCCACGTGGCAGTACATAGGGCGGCGCGGCCCCACCCTTGGCCGCGCCTGACCCATGTACTGGCTCCTCGTCGCCTCGTTTGCTCCGTCCTTCCGCCTATTTATTCCTCGTATCGGGAAAACCCCAGGGATGAGAGCCTCCATCCATGAAAAGTTCCGACACCGCCATCAACCGAAACCCTAGTTCGGGAGGGTTCTGCAGTCTATCCCGGCACCCTGCCGGAGAGGGAAATCACCGCCAGAGGCCTCTACATCTCCGTGTCTTCATCCGAGGTGATGCGTGAGTAGTCCTCCACGGGACCATGGGTCCATAGCAGTAGCTAGATGGATGTCCTCTCCTTGTTGTGCTTCATGTATAGATCTTGTGAGCTGCCTAACATGATCAAGATCATCTATTTGTAATTGCTACATGTTGGTTTGATGTGGATCCGATTTATAGAGAGATTGATTTGGTTGAGATTATGTATTATGTTATTATGATTTTGCATGCTCTCCGTTTCTAGTAGATGCTCTGGCCGAATAGATGCTAGCGACTCCAAGAGGGAGTATTTATGCTCGATAGTGGGTTCATGCCTCTATTTAACCATGGGAAGTGACCTTGTTCTCTACGGTTGTAGATGTGTTGTTGCTACTAGGGAGAAAACAACGGTGTTCTATCAAGGGTAGTTTCATCGTTTACTTTACACATATTGCTTAAAGCGATAGTCCGTTTTTGCAACTTAATACTGGAGGGTGTCGCGGATGCAATCCCGAAGGTGGATTATTAGTCATAGATGCAATTGGATTACGGTCTATGTATATTGTTGTAATGCCCGCATACTTTCATAGCATGTATTCTGCACCAACCATTAGCGTAGAATCGCTGTTTGTCAATTGCCCATCTGTAATTTATTTACCCAGCATATTTATTTTATTGGGGAGGCGCCTCTAGTGAACTGTGGACCCCTGTCCTTCTTCTTTTAATTGCAATCTTCTACAACATTTTCTGTTCTGTTCTCTGCAAACAATTTTTCTTCCACACGGTTCGTTTAATCCTTTGTTTTCAGCAAAACCAGTGAGCTTGACAACCTCGCTGAAAGTTGGGGACAAAGTACTTGGTTGTTTGTGTGCATGTCTCCACGTTGCTGCCGACGCCGCAGGCGCCCTGCCACGAGTTGGTTCGCAACACCTCGGGAGAGAACGTTTTCTCCTATTGTCGATAAACCTTGGTTTCTTACTGAGAGAAAACTTCCTGCTGTGCTCATCATACCTTCCTCTTGGGGTTCCACTCAACGTTGCGCATAAATTCTCCTTCATCAACTCCGCGCCCAATAAGGGGAGGGGGCGCCACCACCCATCGTTTCATCATCGACCATCCGATTCGCTCCAATCTTGTGCCAAACGACTTGGTTTGACCTAAAAAATCCTATATATATGACCCCAGGGTTTCCTCAATGAGAGCGCGACAGAAACATCGAAACATGAAAACATAGGTTGCAGCAGGAAAAAATTGGAGGGGGAAACTCCGCCGGAGCCACTGGTGGAGGGTTCTCCACCTTCTCCAACATTTTCCACATCAACACTATATGAAGGGGGAGTAGTTCACCTCTGGACAATGGGTTGTGGTAGTATCTTGATCTATTTATCTCTTGTTCTTCATAGATCTTAGTACCATATGAGCTGCCCAACATGATTAAGGTCATATGTGTAATTCCTATGTGATGGATCTTTATTATATGATATTGTGATATGAGATTGAAATCTATTATGTGTAATATGTATTGATAGATGCATATTATGTACCCCGTTCTTCAGTACTTGTTCTGATCCAACTTGTATGCAAGAACATGTGTGGGGAGATGTTTGTATTAGATGGAGTAGCATGGTTTTAGTGATTGAATAGTGACAACAAATTCATGATCTATTATGGTTTTGCCTTTTCCTTTGCTACCTCATTAGGGATAAAGTGAATGCATGTGTTATGTTTATCACGTGACAAAAGTGATAATCTTGTTTGTTCAAGGTAGCATATTTGATATTCAAACATCATGTCAAAGTACTTATTGCTATGCTCTGTTAATTCTTAATACAAGATTTTTTTGAGATTTCCCTTTCTTGTGGAGTGTAAGAGAGATGTGTTCCATCATCTCTATATGTTAGGACGTGATGCCCCATATGAATGCTTATCAAACACATATTGAAGTTTCACCAATATTATCACATTGATGAATTGTTATTATCCACTACAACTTAAAAAGAGAGTAGACAAGTGAACCCATGAATCTCGGTTCAATTTTAATCATAAGAAACACCTTTCCATTGCATTTATCTTAATTTCTACTTGCAGCAATATTTTAATCCTAAAATACAAAAATACTTAGTTTACTTAATCACACACAAAACCCCAAAACAACTATCTCTTTACTACATTTCCTTAGCTTGCATTATTTATCTGCTTACTTTATTTTTACTACATCTTTTATCTACAAATACTAATACGAAATCTTGTGCTTAACAACCACATGGTAGAGTTGGGGACACAAGACAATATTTTACTTTACAGGATTGCTGAAAGAAGAGGAAAAGACACAACTCTTAGCCAATTCCCCTAGAGTTCGATATAAACCCTCGGGTCACCCATTTGGGGAAATTCTTCGCTGACTACAACACTCTGCTCTAGAGTCCCAATGTCATCAAGGCAATACCTTGTCTATCACCACCAATCTTTTGTAAAGAGTCTGTGTTGTAGTTCTATAAACATGCCTTGGGCCCGCAATGTTTCTGTTATATCACTCGGAGGGATGTAATACTAGTGGAAGGTGTTTCATTGATGTTATGTCAGTGTGTCAACAACTTGCATACTACATCATGCAGTGGTATGCTGGGTCACCGCAAAATATTTGCAATTTGAGTAGCCAAAGCGACTTGTGTTCTTTCAACTTATTGTGATTGTAGAGAAGTAAGCACATCCTTGGTGTCTCTCGATATCTTGATGTTTAAGATAACATCAGCTACTCTAAGTTACTTCATGTAAAAAATTAAGACAAGAAAGTTTGACCTCCTCAATGACCTTGATCCCAAATATCATGATGGCGCTATGTCATCAATATACAAGCACAGTATAACTCACGGGCGTGCCTAGCTTATAGTACAGAGATGATCTCGGTACACTAGGTCAAATTCAGTTTTTTTTTTAATATTTTTGTCCATTTATAGTGTGTGACACCCGCTAGTCCAAGTAAAATATATTTGTGACATATGCATGACGCCAATCTATTTCTGATCTAGGTTTATCCCTTAAAAAGCCTCAATATGTTGAAGTTTTTTGAACTTCTCATGATATATTTTAGGTGCATATTTCAAGCACTAGTCCCGGTTTTTCAACCGGAACTACGGAATCAGGACTTTAGTCCTGGTTCGTAACGCAACCGGTACTAAAGGCCATGACGTCTATATTTTTTCCATCCAATTTTTTTTCATTCAATGTATTTTTCTACTTTTTTCAGAATTTATAGTACTTTAGTTATTTGAACAATTTAGTCTCCAATTACATTTAATTTCTCGTCCAATTACTTACTCATGGTCAAACTTCCCGATCGGTCACCCATCCTGCCACACTAGCACGTTTAACTTGTGAGTTCCTTTCGTCCCGCTTCCAAGTACTTTGCGCGCAAATTATTGACATTAGTATCATATCAATCCTTTTAACCTCTTGGTCACGATGTCACACTTCTTTAGTGCTTGAATTCCAAATAATTACTTTAATAAACAAATTAATGAAGTAATAATAATCTTGAATAAATAAAGAACAATAATTTTTTAATTTGTTTTTTTGCAAAACCTAAAATCTGAAATTTTTCATATTTTTCTTTGAAAGTTTGAGAATCTAAAAATTTGAATTTTTTCATTTTCCCTTTGGCAGTTTACGAAATCGGATATAACTTTTTGGTAGATAGATTTTTATATATTAACATTTTTTTGGAATTTGTATGCAAAAGATATTGCCATTTTTTGAAAATACAGATTTTTTTGCAAAATAAGTAAAAAATCATGTTTGTTATTTTTCATAATAACTAGATCAGCTAACCTACCTACTTCTAAAAGGATTTTTTATTTTTACTTTTGAATTTTCTATCATTTTGTTTTGTATTTTATAAAGCTAAAAAAGGCGATCCACCACGGGGGTGGGAAGGGGGACCGGGACTAAAGATGCTCACACCGGTAGGGCCTGCTGCAACCCCTTTAGTCCCGGTTGGTGTCTCCAACCGGGACTAAACATCCTGTTTGAACCGGGACTAAAACCGTGTGGCGTCCTAGCCGTTCGAACCGGGACTAATGCTCATGTTAGTCCCGGTTCCAAACGCGGCCGGGGCTAATGCTTTGGGAAGCTCCGAACGAAAGACCCATTTTCTACAAGTGAAAACTGATTTGCCAGGTTGAACATGTGGTAAAATTTTGGTAATTAGCAAAGAAAAATATTTATCCGTATCCAATGGACTCCCATGGACATAAATGGATCCGCCACTCCTCAAATGGTGGTCAATCTAGCCACATGTGAGTAGCCATCAAAGGAATATTTGCCCCCCCCCCGGGTTATTGGCCACCAAATAAGTCTCTCTACGTTTTGAATTGTCCCATAAAGCCCAGGCTTATTCTTGAACACCCTACATCTTGCAGGTTAGCAACCTGACGCATGATCAATGATCTGCCATGTTTGCTTATATATCCATGATGGAATCCTTCTCACCACGAACAAAAAATCTTCTAATAATCTACCTCAGAATACACACAAGCTTCGAAAATGGTATCCGGCGAAACATCCATGAAGTACATAATAAAATCATCATCAAAAGAATTTACGATCATCGGTTTCTTGCTCCTTGTAGGTATCCTCAAAGAATGTGGCATCCTTATACTCCACAATTGTACCGGTCTTCACATCTGGTACTTCAGATTTCACCACTAGAATCTATATATATCCAATTGTAAGAAATCGTTCGCATCTCGAAACATGGCATGTAAGGCTAAAAAAAGATAAATTATCATCGAATTATATGACCAGCAAGGATGCCAGTCCATTCTTTATTTGTCGGCCTTGCTGCAAACAGGACACATCTTGTCCACCGAAAGCCCTTGCTTTATTTCCTTTATCGGTATGCTGCTGTTGCGGTCCAAAGCAAAATCAGGGTTTGCGATGGATCAATTGATACAATCTAGCTGGACCTTATAACGTCAGAGATGAGTTTTCATTGGCGATAAACCATTTGTTATGTATAAAGGCTACAAGTTCTAGACAAATAGGTGGGCATAAGCTCCCAGAAAGCTTCCTCCAAATAAAAAGCTCCCAGAAAGCTGTAATAATGGAAGTAATAAACAAACCAATAATAATAGTTAACCCTTCTTTGTCCTTACCAAAGCTGCATGCAGTGTAAAATCCGTGCCTGCAACTCATTGTAGTGGTTACTTTGGACCAGCAGCGGTGAAAAAGTGTGTGCTGCGTACGTAGTACATGCATGCAAAGCTAAGCCCCTCGATCGCGCGCGTCAAAGAACGCGGTCAAGTGCTCCCGTGGTTAACACGTCGTTAATTAGGCCAGTCGCGGTCGTTGAGGGCGGTCCACGTGGGTATCATGTGTTAGGCCTCGGGCGATCTCGGCCGTCCACGTACATGCCCAGCTAGACTGCTAGCCGGCTAGCTAGTGTCCCTTCTCATCAGGCTATTGCATGTTCTCGCTCAGGGGTGTCGTGCCAAACACCTTTCGTTTGAATATATTGTAGCAACTAGAAAAGCAAGAGAGGTCGATGCCCAAAAAATGAAGATCAATAAGTCTGAGAGATATATTAGTTGGAATCACAAATTGTTATCTTTCCTCTAGCTAAAAGTACTAGAAAGAAATGGGTGGCGACGGTCTGTCCACCTTGCACCATTTTTTCTTGGAAAAGCAAGGTTTAAACCCACTAGCCTCTGCATTCTCAAGATGGCCATAATCTTGTACTCCCTCCGATCCTAAAAAAGTGTCGGGAGCCTATTACAAACACGTTTTGCATTTAAGTCCTTCTGAAAACAGGAAAAGAAGCACACAGTACGTCCGCACGTGGAGTACATTCCCGGCAAAGCCACAGAGCTAATTTACTGCACGTGGTCTGTCTAATAAAAAGTGGAGTGCGGGTTAAGAAACAAGAAAACTTGAGGATTTTTTTACAAATTGTCATGTCAGACATTTTTTCTGGACCGGAGGGAGTAAAAAATATGCGAGACAAGGAGTTGGTAGCATCAACGTAGTTACAAGCATGGTACATGAAACAGACAACAATGGTAGAAGCATGATAAGATGTGAGAAATACCTAAAAATTACGTCGCCAGTCTTCCCCGCCAAAGCCTTCAAGAAAAAGAAAAAACACACTCACTCGAACGCATAGGCAAAGGAAGAAAAACTTAGTAGTGGGTGCATCACTTAAAACTACGTACGAGGTCATACTAAGAGATACATGGTGCTTAGCAGCAATTTAATCTAAGTTAGCACAAATTCATTGGGCCGGGATCACTTGAACCACCCAACCCTTGGATGCTAGCTGCGCCCCTTCAGGGACGTCGCCGGGTCCATCCTAGCGATGAAGCTCAGGACAAAGATTTTCATCATGTGTGCCGCATCCAACCAATAATCAAGACCAGAATATCGACACAAAGATTTCAACAAGAAGACAACTATGTTGCTATGTTGGGTCCAGCCAATGAAGATAGTATCGTAGGGTTTTACCCTAAACATAAAAAAGAGAGTAATATTTCAGGTACAATCTCGATGCGATCTTCAGAATGTCGTGCTGTTTCAGGTACAACCGCGATGGGATCTTCAGAATGTCGTGCTACCAATGTTCCATCTGAGAAAGCCGCACATGGCTGGGCACCTCTGGAACTTCTCTCCAATATGCACTGACCTGGACAAGATCAATCGTATCAGAGACCAAATTTGTAGTCCTCCGAAATCCACACACAACAAAGAGGACCACCAAGCCAACCGCCTCCGATGGAGGTACACCTTTCACCATCTATGGAATCTCTCACAAATATTGTGATGAGAGCAGATATGGTTAACCTGATCATGCTTTAGTATGTAGCGATCCATATCATCGTGGGCGGCTCGTAAGTTCGTGATATTTGTGAGCAACGGAGCATGGCTTTGTGCTAACCTGGCTAGTGCTCATACACTTTGCATGAGAAGGGCAAGCCATTGGCCGGTCAAATATGTAACCCGGCCATGTTACCGTCATAAGGATGCATGGATCGATGGAAACCTAGTGCCCTTAGCTTTCTCTCCCGTCTACATCGACCCCTTCTCTTGCCGACCCAAATGTCGGGAAATTAGTGGTGTAGAAGAGAGATATGTGGATATCTTAATCATCACATCGCTCTCGATCAACAGCTTAACTGATTAGCATATATACATTGCTTCTGCTGCTACTTAGTAGTAGTAGTTGGCAGGCAAGAGAGCACTAGCTAGCTAGCATAGCTAAGGAAAGGAAATGAGTTAGCATGCATCATGCATGTACTTAGGTTAATAATTAATACAACATCATGTATACTTCACATAACGAGAATGTACTACTAACAAAGATGATCAGGCACTACAGGAATCCGGCAAGATGCCGACGGCTTACGGCCCTCGGCGTATCACCTACATGCCCTCGGCGTACGATACGCCGACGGGCCCCCTCGGCGTAGCTCCTCGGGGAAGGTGGGCCTCGGCAGAGGCCACGTGGCCCTCGGCGTAGCGTCGCCCGTCGGCGTAGACGAAGAAGGCCGACGGTAGACCCCACCCGTCGGCGTACTAGCCGTCGGCGCAGCTCGCTAACCGGCACCGTCAAGGTGACGGCCGTTACGGCTACGCCGAGGGCCGCACCGTCGGCGTACGTCCACACGTGGCGCGTCCTGGGCGACCCTGGCGCACGATACGCCGAGGGGTACACCATCGGCGTAGCTCCACACGTGGCGCCACCTGAGCGACCCTGGCGCACGATACGCCGAGGGGCACACCAGGCTCTACCCCGAGGGGAATGCCATCGGCGTAGCCCTGTGCTATTTGGCACATTTTGGCCGCGTGGCGCGCCCTGGGCATACCAGGCGCTACCCCGAGGGGTATGCCGTCGGCGTAGCGGCAGCCATTTGGCACATTTTGGACGCGTGGCGCGCCCTGGGCATACCTGGCGCTACCCCGAGGGGTATGCCGTCGGCGTAGCGGCAGCCATTTGGCATATTTTTTTCGTTTTTTCTGTTTCGCACGTTTTCCAGATTTGGCAGGATATAAATTCACATATAATTCACAGAAAATTCACAGGCATGAAGTGCAAATACACATAACATCAAGTGCATACATAGTGTCAATAGTGTCATAGGGTGCATACATAGTGTCATAGTGCCATAGTGTGCATACATGGTGCCATAGTGTCGATAAGATACATGGGACAACTAGAGGAGCTCGTCGCCGCTAGACACCGGCCCGGGCCGATACCTTCCAGTAGAAGCTGCGGAAGAACCACCGGGAGAAGGACCGGGAGAAGTACCGGGAGTAGCACCGGGAGTAGCACCGGGAGAAGGACCACCATGATGAACCGGTGTCATGTCCCTCCCACCACCCTGGTTTCCGGAACATCCCGTTCCCTACACACATGTTCCCGAGATGTTAGCAATTTGCGAGGCAAAGGAAAGCCGTAGTATTCGGTTTGGCGAAGAACTTACCGTTGTTCTCCCATAGTACTCCGCAGCGAAATTTTCCTTCGATGGCATGTTTGGCGCCGGCCCCGGAAAGGGAGGCATCGGCCCTAAATCCACTGTCTGTCCAGTTTGATTGGCCACCATCGACGCCTGCAAGATAGTTTACATGTCAGTCTTTGCAGAAATGAAGCATCAAACTAGGGGAAAGTGGGACTTGTCATCATTTGCGAAAACAAAGGTTGGAACTTACATGTATATATGCCATGTACTCCATGAACGGCTGGTGCTGGTTGAAGGCCACCTGATATTCTTGATGAGCGGCCACGTAGGCCGCCTCGAAGTCAGGCTACAATTTCACAAATTCATGTCTCGTTAGCACTTAGCAATGTATGAACGAAAGTCGGAAAGAGGATGGAAATGAGGGAAACTTACGTCGTATGCGGGTTGTTGCCGAGCCCGGCGACGAGGCGGGAGAGGGGGGCTGTCCTTGGTGAGTCCCGCCTTGAGATGCGTGAAGATCGTGGTGAGGGTATGCTTGACGGCCTTGTTCAGCATGGCGAGACGGCCATGCGGCAACCCTCCGGACGATAGGACCAACGACTCCTCGTCGACCTCCGCGCTCATGGGGTCATCCACCTCCGGGTGACGATGCCTCACCATCGCGCAGTAGTTCTCGACGTCCTCGGCGTAGGTGCCGAAGTACTCAGGGAGCGAGGGCTGAGGCTGCGAGAGATCGGGCTTCTTAAGCCGCATCTTGTTGTATATCTCGAGGTCAGACATCTCCTCCTCGGGTCCTAACGCGGCCCTCTGCATCGCGAAAGGAAATGTTGTGAGTACCAACTTTGAACATGACGGAAAATAAAATGTATACATACCGTCTTCCCCTTGTAGCGCTCGTAGCTGAGGTTTCCCCCACAGTGTGTGCCACCGTCGCCTCGGTTCTCCGCGTTCCGCCTCGCCACGGCTGCAAAGTCCTCGTCCATCTTGAGCCACCTCGTCCTAACCATCTCCTCCCATGCCTCGGCATGCGGCTCGGCCCAATCGGGGATAACCTGAAAATGCAATACTCAACTCAATCTAATGCAATTGCAACTTAGTAGCAATGTAGAATCTCATTGACATTTTACTCACCGACATGTAGTCCTCCACCGTCATCTCGTACTCGGCCTTAGCATTCTTACCGACAATGTCCGGCTTCTGGACCCTCTCGCCTCTCTGTGCCCAGAAGTGACCCGCGGACGTGATCCTTTGGTTGTACCACACCTGCGGTGTCAACCTCTCACAAGTCGCCCGCAAAGTCATGTTCGCGGCCGTCTCCTCAACCTCGGGCGCCACACGATAAAAACACTTCAATCATGCAAAAAACAATTGTGAGATTCATGAGTTAGAACATTGGGGTCATCAAATATGAACGAAGCTCGAGAAAATATGTCTTACCTAAAACTTTCTCATCACGGCCTCAGCAGCCGTCGGGAAGCCTACGCCAGGGGCACTCTCGTAGTCCGTCCAAGTAGTGGTTCAAATCATCCACAATCACGGCCTCATGCATGGTATACTGCAACCAAACTTTCATGCAGAAGTTTGTCTTCGATGCTCGGTCGTACGTCAACGTCCCGTGGTGCCAAGAGTGGTTCAAATCATCCACAATCGGCTGCATGTAGACACTCAAGTTCTTCCCCGGGTAATGGGGCCCTGGAATGATCAGCGACAGAAACATGGTCTTCCTCGTCATTAGGACTCCGGGAGGGAGATTGAGCGGAATTACAAACACGGGCCAACAACTGTAATTGGCATTCGACATACCATATGGATTGAAGCCATCTGTAGCTATCGCAATTCTGACATTCCGAGCATCTGCTGCCCTATGGGGGTATTTTCTATCAAAGTTCTTCCATGCATTGCCATCAGATGGATGTCCCATCTTCATCCGCCCCTGATTGTCCTTTATTCGAGTCCCCATCTTGTGCCACGTCATCTGTTTGGCGGTCTCCTCAGTCAAGTAAAGCCGCTGGATTCTTTTTATGAATGGGAGATACCGAAGAATCGACTTTGCGATCTTTGACTGCCTCACCTGACCATCCTTTCCCGTTACCTCTTCATACCTAGAGGCCTTACAAATGGGACAGTACTTGTCCTCCGCAAACTGTTTCCAGAAGAGAACACAGCCTTTTTCACAACAGTCTATCCTTTGATAATCCATGTTGAGCGCCGACATGAGTTGCCTCGTCTCGTGCAGGCTTTTAGGCATACAATGCCCTTTGGGCAACATGTTACCAGTTGTTCTCAGACTTGCTTCGAAGCCGTCACGGGTGGTGTTGTACCGGGTCTTGTCGGCTAGACATTGGGAGATGGCATCGAGCTGAGAAATCTCGGCGCCATCGTACAGAGGCGTCTTAGCAGCGGCTATCATATCATAGAAGGCCTTCGCGGCTGGCTCTGGTTCCTCCGGTTCTGGAGGTTCCTCCGGCTCTGGCGGTTCCTCCCGTGAAGGTGGCGACTCTGGCATGTGGGCATCGACAAGATCATCTAGAAAGTCTCTAACCCCATCGTACTCATTGCCATTGAGCCGCTGCCGCATCACCTCACCTCTGTCACGTTCGTGCTCATCAAAGTCGATCTGCGTGACGTAACGAGGCATATACCCATATTGCAGAAGGTGTTTAAACATGTCATCCTTTCCACGACGGTGATGCTTCAAGCAACGATTGCACGGGCAAAGTGGCTGAACCTTCTGTTTTGTACCACGCGCCAACTCCTTCACTAAATGCCAAGTCTTCCTTATCCACTCATCTGTTTTATTAGTCGCACTAACACGGCCGGTGTACATCCATCCATTATCAGCCATCCTCTGCTCTATTGGAAGCCAAACGACAAGCATAGCATTTATATCAAATAGGAAAATGCATCATATTTTAATTTTTTTAACAGGCAAAACGAATGCATCAACCTACATCTCTACTAGGTGGGCTCCTAGCAGCCGCCGGATCCGTAGATTGAGTACGTTCTCCATGCTCTACCCCGGTCCGAGTCAAAGTCGGCAGCACCTCCCCGCTGCTCTCCCGATACACGTCTCGCCAAAAAGACAAGAGGATGTGCATCCGGAGAACAACGGTGAGGCGCTGCCGAAATCCTGACTCGGACCGGAGCAGAGCATGGAGAACGTACCCAACTACGATCCGCCCTGTCCCGTAAATGCCGCAAGCGTTACGGTTGAAAATATGCCGACCACTAATGCATATTTATCCGCGTAACGCTTGAGGACGGGAAGTGACACCTAGGTTACGCAACTTGACTTGGAAAATGAATCTAGTGACATAAATAAAATGCGGAGAAGAAGTTCGAAATTTTGCTCACCCTCGGCTGTAGAGGAAGTAGTCGAACAACCGAGTGTCGATGTCGGCGACCGTCGAGAAGCGCGTCAAGATCCGGGATCGTCACGCCGGGGTGCTCACGACGAGGCGGTCACGGCATAGCCTATTACAAATCCATGTTATTAGAACAAATTCACATTTGCATTTCTATTTCCATTCACATTCACATTTCTATTTCACATGCACATTACACATTACAAATCCGGGATCGTCATTTCTATTTCACATTCACATTTCTATTTCGCATTCACATTACACATTACAAATACGGGATCGTCATTTCTATTCACATTCACATTACACATTACACATTTCTATTTCAACTATACACATTTCTATTTCAACCAATACTAAAGCAAAACAAAAATGAAAAAAAAGAGGTAAATCACTTACCATCTGCGGGACAAGTGGCGACGGGAGGAGGGGGCCGGGGGCCAGAGGAGGCTGGCAGGAGGCGGCGTTGGGAGGAGGGCCGGGGCCAGAGGAGGCGGCGGGAGGAGGGGCCGGGCCAGAGGAGGCGCTGCGGTAGGGGCACGAGGTGGCGACGGGAGGAGGGGGCCGGGGGAGGAGGCGGCGGCGGCAGGAGGCGGCGGACGGAGGAGGGGGCAGCGAGAGAGCGGGCAGGAGGCGGGACGGGAGGTGGCGGGTGATACGTCTCCGACGTATCGATAATTTCTTATGTTCCATGCCACATTATTGATGTTATCTACATGTTTTATGCACACTTTATGTCATATTCGTGCATTTTACGGAACTAACCTATTAACAAGATGCCGAAGTGCCATTCTTGTTACTGTTTTTGGTTCCGAAAGGCTGTTCGTGCAATATTCTCGGAATTGGACGAAATCAACACCAAACCTCCTATTTTTCCTAAGGCGAACCGAAGAAGAGTCGGAGAGGGGCCGGGGGCCACCACACCACATGGCGCCGCGGCCAGGGGGGGGCCCGTGCCACCCTATGGTGTGGGCACCCCTTCGACCCCCCTACGCCGCCTCTTCGCCTATAAAACCCCTTTCGACCTAGAAACGCAGTACCAATTGACGAAAACCACAGAAACCTTCCAGAGCCGCCGCCATCGCGAGGCCAAGATCTGGGGGACAGGAGTCTCTGTTCCGGCACGTGCCGGAGCAGGGAAGTGCCCCGGAAGGCTTCTCCATCGACATCGCTGCCATCTCCACCGCCATCATCATCACCGCTGCTCCCATGAGGAGGGAGTAGTTCTCCATCGAGGCTCGGGCTGTACCGGTAGCTATGTGGTTCATCTCTCTCCATGTACCTCAATACAATAATCTCATGAGTGCTTTACATGATTGAGATTCATATGAGTTTTGTATCACTATTCATCTATGTGCTACTCTAGCAATGTTATTAAAGTAGTTCTATTCCTCCTGCACGTGTGTAAAGGTGACAGTGTGCACCGTGTTAGTACTTGGTTTATGCTATGATCATGATCTCTTGTAGATTGCGAAGTTAACTATTGCTATGATAATATTGATGTGATCTATTTCTCCTACATATGCATGAAGGTGACAGTGTGCATGCTATGTTAGTACTTGGTTTAGTCTTTTGATCTATCTTACACTATAAGGTTACTTAAATATGAACAAATTGTGGAGCTTGTTAACTCCCGCATTGAGGGTTCGTGTAATCCTACGCAATGCGTTCATCATCCAACAAGAGTGTAGAGTATGCATTTATCTCTTCGTTATGTGATCAATGTTGAGAGTGTCCACTAGTGAAAGTCTAATCCCTAGGCCTTGTTCTAAATACGCTATCGCTGCTTGTATACTGTTTCTTGTGTTACTACGCTGCAATACTACCACCATCAACTACACGCCGCAAGCTATTTTCGGCACCGTTGCTACCGCTCATACTTATTCATACCACTTGTATTTCACTATCTCTTCGCTCGAACTAGTGCACCTATTTGGTGTGTTGGGGACACAAGAGACTTCTTGCTTTGTGGTTGCAGGGTTGCATGAGAGGGATATCTTTGACCTCTTCCTCCCTGAGTTCGATAAACCTTGGGTGATCCACTTAAGGGAAAACTTGCTGCTGTTCTACAAACCTCTGCTCTTGGAGGCCCAACACCGTCTACCGGAAAAGGAGGGGAAGTAGACATCAAGCTATTTTTGGCGCCGTTGCCGGGAGGAAAGGTAAAAGGTACTCACACTCCGACCTTGGCTACCAAGCTATTTTCCGGCGCCGTAAGTACTCGAAGCTATTTCCTTTAGATCCCGCAATTGCATCTTTTTGTTTCTTGTTTACACTAGTAAGGCATAATGGACAACAACGAGCTTTTTACTCTATTTCCTGATTTAAGACATGGATGGTTTGATCCGAAAATTAAAAAACCCATGGAACATATTAATATGAACACTTTGAACACCATTGTTGCTAATGATATGGAAAATTCTAAGCTTGGGGAAGCTGGTTTTGATGAGCATGATCTTTTTAGTCCCCCAAGCATTGAGGAGAAAATTTACTTTGATGATACTTTGCCTCCAATTTATGATGATTATAATGATAGTGGTCTTTTGGTGCCACCTACTATGGAGAGTAAATTTTGTTGTGATTATACTATGCCTCCTACACTTGATGAGAATAATAATGATAGCTACTTTGTTGAATTTGCTCCCACTACAACTAATAAAATTGATTATGCTTATGTGGAGAGTAATAATTTTATGCATGAGACTCATGATAAGAATGCTTTATGTGATAGTTATATTGTTGAGTTTGCTCATGATGCTACTGAAAGTTATTATGAGAGAGGAAAATACGGTTGTAGAAATTTTCATGTTACTAAAACACCTCTCTATGTGCTGAAATTTTTGAAGCTACACTTGTTTTATCTTCCTATGCTTGTTACTTTGTTCTTCATGAATTCATTTGTGTACAAGATTCCTCTGCATAGGAAGCATGTTAGGCTTAAATGTGTTTTGAATTTGCCTCTTGAAGCTCTCTTTTGCTTTAACTACTATTTCTTATGAGTGCATCATTAAAACTGCTGAGCCCATCTTAATGGCTATAAAGAAAAGAACTTCTTGGGAGATAACCCATGTGTTATTTTGCTACAGTACTTTATTTTATATTTGTGTCTTGGAAGTTGTTTACTACTGTAGCAACCTCTCCTTATCTTAGTTTTGTGTTTTATTGTGCCAAGTAAAGTCTTTGATAGAAAAGTAAGTACTAGATTTGGATTACTGCGCAGTCCAGATTTCTTTGCTGTCACGAATCTGGGTCCATCTCCCTGTAGGTAGCTCAGAAAATTAAGCCAATTTACGTGCATGATCCTCAGATATGTACGCAACTTTCATTCAATTTGGGCATTTTCATTTGAGCAAGTCTGATGCCATTTTAAAATTCGTCAATACGAACTGTTCTGTTTTGACAGATTCTGCCTTTTATTTCGCATTGCCTCTTTTGCTATGTTGGATGAATTTCTTTGATCCATTAATGTCCAGTAGCTTTATGCAATGTCCAGAAGTGTTAAGAATGATTGTGTCACCTCTGAATATGTTAATTTTTATTGTGCACTAACCCTCTAATGAGTTGTTTCGAGTTTGGTGTGGAGGAAGTTTCAAGGAGAGAGGAGTATGATGATGCAACATGATCAAGGAGAGTGAAAGCTCTAAGCTTGGGGATGCCCGGTGGTTCACCCCTGCATATATCAAGAAGACTCAAGCGTCTAGCTTGGGGATGCCTTGGGTTCGACATCATTATCGGGTTCCCCTGAAACTATATTTTTATTCCATCACATCTTATGTACTTTACTTGGAGCGTCTGTATGTTTCTTGCTTTTGTTTTTGTTTGAATAAATTGGATTACATCATGCTTGTGTGGGAGAGAGACACGCTCCGCTGTTGCATATGAACACATGTGTTCTTAGCTCATAGTATTCATGGCGAAGTTTCTTCTTCGTTAAATTGTTATATGGTTGGAATTGGAAAATGATACATGTAGTAATTGCTATAATGTCTTGGGTAATGTGATACTTGGCAATTGTTGTGCTCATGTTTAAGCTCTTGCATCATATGCTTTGCACCTATTAATGAAGAAATACATAGAGCATGTTAAAATTTGGTTTGCATATTTGGTTTCTCTAAGGTCTAGATAATTTCTAGTATTGAGTTTGAACAACAAGGAAGACGGTGTAGAGTCTTATAATGTTTACAATATGTCTTTTATGTGAGTTTTGCTGCACCGGTTCATCCTTGTGTTTGTTTCAAATAAGCCTTGCTAGCCTAAACCTCGTATCGAGAGGGATTACTTCTCATGCATCCAAAATACTTGAGCCAACCACTATGCCATTTGTGTCCACCATACCTACCTACTACATGGTATTTTCCGCCATTCCAAAGTAAATTGCTTGAGTGCTACCTTTAAAAATTCCATCATTCACCTTTGCAATATATAGCTCATGGGACAAATAGCTTAAAAACTATTGTGGTATTGAATATGTAATTA